>CAWUFW010006225.1:600000-1189080 GCA_963921515.1 Calotriton arnoldi | reverse complement strand
TCGTGATAGTGAAAAGAGGTGACTACAGTGAACCACACCGGTCCGGCCGTACACTCAGCCCGTCACCACAATAGTGAAAACAGGTGATTAGAGTGAACCACACAGGCCGTGCACTCCTTCACCATTATAGTATAAAGAGGTGATTGAAATCCCGGCCCTGGCACTCGATGGAAGACGTGTGATTTTCAGCAAATCACTGTGCTAGAAATTGTAAATGTTTACTCTAAATCGGCTTCAAACCTCCGACACCTCACAGCTGCCGCCCTGTGCCAGCGCCCACGGGGCACTCTGAGTGGCATCGAGCAGCACCGCAGAGAGGAACTGCCCACGAGGGGGAGATGGAAAGGAAGGGGTGTGAGTGATTGCGGAGTACAACTCTCTGACACACTGAAGCCTCTTCCACTGAGCTCCTCGCCCTCCGGAGGAGTCCTGCCCGACCCTAGACGCATCCTTGAAACCCTGTGGCGAGCCAAGTTGGTCTGTTTCAGATTCTGAACTGGGGACGCCAGGAAGCACTTTCTTGTTTGGGCCAGCGCGAGTACCACCGGGAGAAGGGAGAGGAGCGAGGACTCCAACTCCCAGCAGCCTCAACGCCACCGTCACCAGCATCGCGCCAGGAGGCGCATAAATCATCTTGCCGGTTCCCGCGGCGCGGGCCCGTCCTGCGCCCGTCAGAGCCTGGCAGAGGCTGGGCTACCCCCCTGTAAACTGCTATGTTATGCTATGCGAGGATTGAGGAACACTATTTAAAGGTACCGTGTGACAGGATTGTTTTATTTTAAATTTTGTCCTGGCCAAAGAATGGGGAAACGTAAGGCTGGGGATGCTGCCAATCACGATCATAACATTAAGAAATCAAAGAAATCAGGTTCAATCAAGCATGGGGTCCGACTAGGGGCCACAGCTCAAGATCGAACCACTCTGGCGGACATTGATACATTAATTGGCGAAGTTGAGCAGCTGCTCACATCAGGTAATACTAAAGGTAAAACCAGAACAGCGAAAGTTCCGGCTATGTTTAAACCACCAAGTGTCCCTAGGGCTACTAACTCAGCTTCGACCTTGTTTGAGAGCTCTTGCTTGCTACGAGCCTCACAATCTGGGAGCCAAACTATTGAGCCTGCCCTTGCTTTAGATCAGACTCCTGCACCTTCCAAGTCTGCTGATACAATCTCTGCTGATTACATGACTAAGACCTCATGCCCTTAATATCCAACTATCACAGTAATCCCGAATGTCCCCTGCTCTAACCGGTTTGGTCCTATTGAACCTATGGATGAACCTGTAGGAGTTGAACCTTCGGAAGCTATAACACATGTTACATCGCTCACTACTTCTCTGTCAGGACCTCAAGGCACAAACGAAGCTATGAAGAGCTCTCTGGTGGATAATGAGCTGCTGTACAGTAAAATGAACGAGCTTTGCACTCAACTTGGGCTATTATCAGCAAATGTATTGACTTTTAAATCTAAGCTCATGTGTAGTTGCTGCTGCAGTTGTATGAATTCTGGGAAACAACTTAGTAGGGCGATTTCTTCTTCTGGGGTGGACAGGGACGCAGGGTTGGTTATTGACCCTGTTCTTAGAAGGGACATGGAGAAACGTTGTATAGAGGTCCCCACTGGACTCAGTCCTCCTAATAAGAACACTTACTTGACGTCTGTAAAACAGATTCAGCAAAAAGAATCATTCTTTCCGGCAATGAGCCCCAAATTTGAATTTACGAATCCCCCTGCATTATTACCCAAGTGGGCTACCAATCAGATGTCAGTGCGTGAATCTTCTATTAGAAGACAACCGCATTATTCTGTGGTCTCCCCCTCTCATACTATGTCAACCGGCTCTGCTTCTTGTCCTCCTATACGGGGTTTTCTCCTGAAGTCTGATCACCAACTACCTAGGGACAAGGGTAAATCTAATAGGTCCATTTATATGGTACGGGTTCCAAAATTGAATGCAGGTGTCAGGGAGGATACGGAGGCATTGATCAATAAAGTGATCTATTGGCTAAGACACGAGCGGAATTGTCTATCTATAATAAGATCTGATATTGTATTTGCAAAAAGACGCCCAACTCCATTCTTGCAGTTTGATCATATCCACATTGTCCTATGTACTAATCATTTAGTTGAAAATTTAATCAATTTTGAACTACGTACCAGTGACCATGTTGGGGAAAAACAAACCGGAATACAATTAAAAGCAAACTCCCCACTGCAGAGGACTCAGACGGGTCAACAGAATGAGGGTTATGTTAATGTAGCTGATGTTCTTAATACTGGCACTTCTCCCTTACTGTCTCCCATGAATGCACTGGACTGACTGTATAAAAGACCTGTGTGCTTAAATAACAGTTTGGGTAGTAAGAGCCCTGGGGTAACGGGGGTCATAAAGACTGACTGTTGCTTAACCCATGCTGTTGATCAAAGGTCCCTTTTGGGCGATCTCAATATTAAGGTTGCTTTGCAAGACAAGGCCCATAGTACATTTGGGATGTATGAGAATGGTGATTGTAATATATTACGACCCCTCGATGAGTATATTAGACCACAAGGTATGACAGAGCCTAGTAACATTACCAACATAGTTGATAGCTCAAATAATCTTTTGAGCATAAATCTACTGTCCTGGAATGTTGCAGGTATTAGCCTGAAACTATGTGACCAGGATTGGCTGAGTTATATTGCAAGTTATGATGTGTGTCTACTACAGGAGACATGGGCTACATAGAGAGTTTATATAGATGGATATACATCCCTAAATGTAGTTGCTAAACCACCACTTCACTTTGGTAGAGCTAGTGGAGGGCTCCTAACTCTGATTAAGAATGGTCGCTTCAGCACCTTTACCACTATAGAAATAGATTGTTTAGATTTAATTGGAACTTTAGTTACCCTACCCTCTGGTCTTTCTCTGGCAATATTTAATATTTATGTTAGGTCTACTCGGTTTAATGACACGTCTACGACTTTAGCTCTATTAGACACTATATTGGATAACTTATCCCCAGATACAAGAATTATAGTGGCGGGAGATTTTAACACCCCCTTTGAACCTTGCTCTCTTTTAACTGAGATCACTGTGGAGGAAGACGAGCAGTGGGGAATTCCTAAATTGTTCGCGCCCCCAAGGAAAAACCTTACATCATGTGCATTACAAATAGTCTCATTGGTTATTGGCAGAGGTCTTAGAGCCCTCAATGGTCATACTATCTCTGACCCTCTGTGTGTACCAACATTTAAGAGAGGTATGTGTGCCAGTATAATTGATTATGTATTAATTGATGTGAGAATGTGGCCCCTACTTGCCGATATGAAAATTAATGTAAGGTCTGACAGTGATCATAACTCTCTCGAGGTGACACTTGTTGGAGAACCTCTGGCACATGGGTGTGCTGCCATGAACACGAATGTCCCTGTAGCAGTAGTAACCAATAATCGTCGAGCCGTTAAATGGCCTAAAGTTATGGCAAATCCAGAGGTTTATTCAAAACTTTACAAACAGTTCGTTACCTCTTTTGACCAATATGAGGGGATAGATCCAGCAAGAATACCTATTTTATCAGTCCACACTCAGTTGTTTGATGGCCTTCATAAGATATTTTATAAAGAGGTGACTATTACGAATACGGTACATTCTAGGTATCATGTCTGGTTTGACTCCGCTTGCAAAGTAGCTAAGAGTTCATTAAAGTCTGCTATTGCTGAGGGTGATAGAGGTGAAATTCGCATTGCCAGAGGAATCTACAAATCCCAACTTAGACAGGCTAGAAGAGATTGGGAAGACAAGTTTTGGCAGGACCTACTTATAGCCAGCAAAATCAAGGACAGTAGATCATTCTGGAAATTAGTAGCACAAAACCACCTTGAAAGAGCCAAGTACCCGAGTTTTAATATATCACCCGAAAATTGGGTGGCCCATTTCTCATCACTTTACTCGCTAAGGAAGCCAGATGACATTGATAGTGTGACTAATATAGTAGAGGATGCTACTTTACCATCCACAGTGCAAGAGCTGTATATCTGTCCTGTTAAGTTCAGTCTTGAAGAGACAAATAGTGCAATACAGTCGCTTAAACTAGCCAAAGCACCGGGGCCTGATAAAATTCCAGGTGACCTTTTTAAGTCAGAGCCACTTATCTGGTCAACTTATTTTAACCTTTTATCGAATGCTATCTCGGCCGGGGGAGCGATCCCTGACTCATGGAGGGGGGCCGAGATTATAACTATTTTTAAAAAGGGTGATGCTAACAACCCAGCTAATTACAGGCCAATTAGCCTGTTAGACAATGCTCAAAAAGTTTTTAGTCGCCAAATTCTGAACAAACTAACAGAATGGATGGAAGAAAAACAAATACTTTCTCATTTCCAAGCAGGCTTCAGAACTAAAATTAGCACCATAGATCAGATTTTTAGATTTATACTATTGTATTGGAAAACTGTGCTTTTACGTAAGGGTATGTTGTACGTAGCATTTATTGACCTTAGAGCTGCTTTTGATCTTATCCCCCGTTCCAACTTGTGGCAGGTTCTTTTAATATAGGTGTTCCTAGTAATCTTGTACATCTATTGAGTAAATTACATGAGAATAATTATGCCCAAGTACGTTGGGGACCAAGTGGAGAACTGACTAATCGTATTCCAATTGAACGGGGTGTCAGGCAAGGCTGTGTGCTTGCCCCCACTTTGTTTTCTCTTTATTTAAACGATGTGGTCAAGGTTTTGGAAAATTGTGCAAACGACTCTCCAATGCTAAATAACAGGAAGGTACCAATCCTACTTTTCGCGGACGACTCCCTACTCATTTCAAAGTCTCCCAAGGGTCTCCAGACCCTGGTTAATAAATTTCTAGGCTTTTGCAATGAGAGGGGACTCAAGCTAAATGTTAACAAAACAAAATTCATGATTTTAGGCAAGGGGACCAAGAAAGGTAAAACGACTATTCGGGTTGGCAAAGACGTCCTCGAGAGGGTTGATAACTTTGACTACTTAGGAGTACGATTTATGGACAGTTTTAAATGGCTAGATCAGATCACGAAAAGTAAACGCCTTATTGAGCACAGGTCTAATGCTATTTTGAGAACGCAAAAAAGGACGGTATCTCATGTAGTATCCCCCGTCATGGAGATTTACCATGCTAAGGCGCAAGGGGCTGCCCTTTACGGGGCTGAAGTCTGGGGTCATGTTGATGTCCAGCCCCTGGCACTGGCAGAAAATAGTTTTGTTAGGAAAATGTTATGCCTTCCCCATAGTACACCCCTTATTCCACTGTATTTAGAATTGGGATTAAAAAGAGTAACAGATCTAGTGGCCCTGAAAGTATTGACTTATTGGGTTCGTCTCTGGTGTACACCGGAGCTTGCTGATTATAGGGATTCCCTGTGTGATGTTCTAAATATACCAGGTGCCAGATCACTTCCATGGATTAAACACGTGTCCTCGTGGTTGGGAAAGTTAGGCCCAAACAGATTTTGGGCTGATCCTACTAAATTAAAGAAAATTGATATACACCTTCTCAAAACTACCTATTGGAACTTTATTAATGAATGTATATTAAGAAAATGTTCTGTAGGATCTTTGACTAATAAATTTCTTGATTTTAAATCTACTCGACTACTAGAGGATTACATGGATTTTATACCTTCTGCTTTCCCTAAAAGTCTCTTTATACGGTTTCGTTTGGGGACACTACCTATAAGATCATTTACCCACAAATGGAACCAAGCACAGCCAGTACTGACCTGCCCAATGTGTAATCAGTCTGACGAAAATGAATCACATTTGCTATTTTTCTGTCCGGAGTATTCCTCCCCTCGTAGGAGGTGGATTATTCCAATTTGTCGCCAACTGGGGATTGCACAATACCAAATAGCACTAAGGATTTTAAAAACTGACCTCTCCCTAGAATTGTTGTAGCTGTTAGTAAATTTTTAGAGGCAGTTTGGTACAAGCGCAATGCAATTTTAAAAATTTGACCAGTGTAAAGATCATGAATTGCATTTTATCGTTTACTTATATTAACGAACTGTTTTACCTTGTATTGTTTTATTTGGTGTGTGATTTTATGGTACTGTTTGTAGCCTAGTTTTATATATAGTTTTAAACCACCCGGCACTTTACATCAGGGTCTTTTACCGTTGAGAGTAGATATCATATATTGCTGCTATTATTGTATCTAATTCTGAAGCATTGTGCACTTTAAACATGGACATTTTTGCTGCTACTATTGTATATATATCTGTGTATTGTTATTGTCATTTTTATGTTTGGGCTGTTGGTTGATGCTTTGATGGTTGTAATAACCGAATAAAGTTATTTAACAACTAGTGTTACAATAAATTGGAAGATAATAAAATGAACAACACATAGATATTAGATACCCATTTTGTAAGATAATAAAATGCCTGCTGATGTAGAAATACTATGAAGGGTAAAAAATTTAAAAAAATCAACATTTATTATTCTTTGTAGCATTGCGAAGGGCCATTATGGACTGCTCTCCAGCACTCACTACAACTCCATAATCCATGCAGTATGATACCATCAGGAAAAACTGTGGAGCCAAATCTTGAAGTTGAGATAGGACTTTTGAATGGACTGTTTTTTATCTTGGTCTTTACGTGGCCAAGATGGATGGTTTTATGGTTGCAACATGAGATCTTGTATTTATTTATTTCACATTTTATGGGACCATGGTGGATGGTTTTATCACTTTGATGAGACTGTTTTTAACATAGTCCCTGTAATCTATCTTGCATTTTATGGGGCCTTGATTAATGGTCTTACTGGGTCTAATACGATATTTTGTTCATTCCACACATTTTGGGGCTGTGATGATGTCATTTTATTTCTGAATTCGCTCATCTCTTAGATATAAGTTGAGGGAATATAATGGTTACACAGTATTGCCTCTTTTTAGCCCGTGATACTGATTTTACACTGTGTTTGCCTGACTTTTTTGGTTTTCGTTGTAAAAACAGAATAAAGTTTTGTTGTTGAATGGGCTCTCTGCTTCAGTGTTGTTGTGCTGCTATTGCAGTCGAGGGTCCTTCAGCTTTGCGTTGCCTTCTTGCTGCTCACTATGAACTCCTCTTATGAAATGTGCAAAAACTATAAAAGGGGGAAACAATCAGGGCCGAACTGGCCGTAGCGGGCACCGGGTGTTTTCCCAGTGGGCAGCCAGGTTGGGGGCCGGTTTTGAGCTCCTGGGGGGCTTTTTTTGTTACAGGGGCCAGCAATATCGGCCCCCTGTAACAAAATCGGCTGAAATCGGCCTTAGCAAACAGCTCGGCCGCACCCCCCATTCCCTCCCAGGGGGGCCAGTCGAGCAGTTTGCCAGGGTCGGGATCAGTTCCCAGTCCGGCCCTGGAAACAATTACCATGTATGATTTTTGGCAGCATTGCAAATAGCTGTAACACACTGCTCACCAGCTCTTATAACGTCACCACAGTCCATGCAATACTTGGCCATTCTTGAAAACTCTGGAGCCATATCTGTTGTAGTAGTCTGTACCTCTGAAGGGACTTTCTGGCCGGAAATTGATGCTGCTGTCACTGATGTAGATGGTCCACCAGCTACCCTTTGCTTGATCGGCAGCTGGAGACGTTTTCTACGATAAGTTTAAAGATGATATAACATGAACATCGTCCCACATAAGTCCAAAAAAGTCTCCAGGCAAAATCTACCACCGGCACACAATAAAGTTCTGGAAAAGAAGATTCAAGAAGGAGGAGTGGGTGTATACTTCATATTCATTTTACTGAAAGGTATATTATCCAATGATATTCCTTACTTTCCCAGTCATGTGATGTTCACAGATTGTGCATTGCACTAGTTTTGCAGCAGTGTTTAATTACCCATGAGTTTGAGGAACAATGGGTAGTTTGAGGGGTGTTTGGTAGTTATGTTCTGTTCATGAGTTCAGATGTTGAGTTATTTTTTGAAACTGTTGTTTTTTATAAATGTGTTAAAATAAAGTTAAACCAATATGTTACTAAATAGCTAGACCCAAACTTTGTATAAATATGTCTATAGATCTGTTTTACACTTTGTCATTTGTATTCATGACTGCTAATGTCATTGCAATCTTCAGTGTTGCTGTGAAGAAGGAAAATGCATTTTTGATTTATTTATTAAGACAAATGAATACAAAGGGGAAAGTTAAATTAGTATCTTACTAAATAGCTACACTGAAACCTTATGTAAAATATGTCTATATATGTGTTTTACACTTTGTTAAAAACACCCGGTATTCACAGTGTGTCTTTGGCAATTGCACTTATAGAATCATACAAGGACTATCTGTGCAATCATCAAGGACGTCCTCTTCATCGCCATCTCAGGATGATCTGCGCATGCGAGGATGATC
The DNA here is from genome assembly GCA_963921515.1 of Calotriton arnoldi. NCBI lineage: Eukaryota > Metazoa > Chordata > Amphibia > Caudata > Salamandridae > Calotriton > Calotriton arnoldi. The sequence continues at coordinate 1,180,712 of CAWUFW010006225.1, read as the reverse complement.
ACCCTGAGACGGCGATGAAGAGGAGGACGGCAGCCCAGGGACGCCGCAGCCAAGGTAAGTCTTTATTCTTTTACCTTTAATGTAGTTTTAATTAATTCTTAATAGGGGGTTGGAGGCGGGGGCTAGTCAACTCCGCTCCGCTGCGGAGTGTGCGGGGATTTGCCTACTCCGCGTTCTCCGCGGAACGCGGAGTAGGCAAATCTCCGCACACTCCGCGGGCGGTGCGGAGCTCTCCGCCCACGGTTACAAATTTCCCTCCTTTTACCACCAGCAAGTCCCACACAGTCAGTTTGCTAAGAGGTCTTTGGAGGCCACGCTCCCTTTCTGCGCCAATCTGCAATCACATCTCCAGGCACCTTACTGGTTGGGGAATAGAGGGGCACATGCATCAACATCTGAATTTGCGATTACCAAATAGCGATTTTTAAGGAATCGCTATTTGGTAATCGCAAATGCCTAAGGCCCCCCTGAAGCACCCCAAAAAAAATGCAAGTGTGCACATGTAAAGCACACACATGCCCTAAGGGCATGTGTGTGCTACATGGCACTTTTAAAAATGCATTTTTGTGCATTTTTCAAAGTATGCACATATTGCCATCAACTTGAAATTGATGGTAATTAGCGTTTCCTAAATGCACCATTCACATGTAGGAAAGGCTTCTTGCATCTGCATTAGGGAATCGCAAATTGCGATTCCCTATTTACGATCGCAATTAAGGGAATCGCAAAAAATTGCGATTATCTTAATTGCGAATTGCCAAAAGGTACATGCATCAGAAAAGGCCATTTTGCGATCGCAAATGGCCGATTTTTGCGAATCGCACTGTTTGCGATCGCAAAATGGTTTGATGCATGTGCTCCAAAGTTCTCTTGGATGCTAAAGGACCTTGGGGACCAAGAAGCTTTCCTGGTAATTTCTGTAAGTCCTACACAGTGGGATTCCTGACAGCTGGTCAGAGGCCCACCCCCTTTCCACACCATTCTGCAAACACCATTGCTACTTAAAAAACCATGGCAATTCTCTGAAAAAAACAAAGGTTACAAATAAGTTATAGTTTGGATTTAGCATTTAAAAAACCTTAGAAATTAACTGAAAAAAACAAAGGTTACACCGGTGTTATAGTTAGGAAATAGAATTTTAAAAACCTTAGAAATTTTGTGAAAAAACCAAAGGTTACAAGGACGTTATAGTTAGCCTGACATTTCACTTGTACAAAACCAGAGAAATTCAGCAGTTATAGTTAGCTGAGCTAACTATAACTCGCGCACCCGCAATGCACTGCTTATGACCTCACATATTACATCACTCATGACATGGTCAGTCACATCACTGATGACATCTCAAATGACATCATCCACAGAATCTCTGATGTACCCACTCACACCCCAATATAACCTTTCATATATGCACTCCAGCTTCCACACTAGCATTCTCAAAACCATTGACACACCCATACCCATACTTACATCCCCACTCACTGATTCACAGGACTACACACACATCCACTCAGTCACACATACACCAACCACTCACTAATAACAGCCACTGATATATCCACTCATATACCCATACAGCTACTCACACACAGTCACTCATAGAGCTACTCACACACCTACTCACTCACCTATAGAGTCAATCACACAGGCATTTACTCACCTATACAGTTATACACCCACCCACTCATTTATTCATACAGATACTAACACATTCTCACTCAACTATACAGTCACTGACACGACACTGACACAATCACACACTCACACAATCACACACTCACCCATACGGCCACTATTGCAATCACTCAGTTACATATACACTCACTCATATACTCCAACACTATATTGCCTTTCACATATGCAGTTACTTACTAAATTGCCACTGACACATCCATTCACTCACCGACATAGCTAAACAGACACTCACTCACTCATACAGCCCCTTATACATATACACAGTAACCCATAGAGCCACTGACTCACTCATCCATGCAGGCAGTTACACACCCTCACCTATCCCCACAGACATTGAGACACCTATACACAAACTCAGATAACCAATCACTCACCCATACAGAAACTCACATACCCACTCACACACTTATACAACCACTTAGACACCAACTGACAGACTGATACAGAGAGTCACACAAGTCACTCACCCATACATTCACTGAGACACCTAATCACTCACTTATACAGTCAGTCATGCACCCACTAAATCAAACATACAGGCACTAATACACCCACTGATTCATCAATACACCTTGGTGAATATATATTTAACACTCAAACTTTTTAAAAACACTCACAGTCAGCGGATGATCTCATCAGTGATGTAATTTGAGACGTCATCAGTGATGTCATCAGTGATGTCACTGACCATGTCATGACTGATGTAATATGTAAGGAAATAAGCAGTGCATTGCGGCAGCGTGAGTTATAGTTAGCTCAGCTGACTATAACTGCTGAATTTTTCTGGGTTTGTACGACTGATATGTCAGCCTAATTATAACAACCCTGTAACCGTTGGTTTTTTCACTTAATTTATAAGGTTTTTTTAATTCTATTTCCTAACTATAACGCCTCTGTAAACTTCTTTTTTTACAGCGAATATATATATATATATATATATATACATATATATATATATATATATGTATGTATATATATATATATATATATATATATATATATGTATATATATATATATATATATATAGTATTCACTGAAAAAACCATAGGTTTTAGGGACAGTTATAGTTAGTTGGACATTGCACTCGTACAAAACCCGTGAAATTCCCCCGTTATAGTTAGTTCAGCTAACTATAACTCGCGCTCCCGCAATGCACTGCTGATGACGTCACATATTACATCAGTCATGACATGGTCAGTGACATCACTGATGACATCACTGATGACATCTCAAATGACATCACTGATGACATCATCCAGTGACTGTGTGTTTCTGTAAAGTTTAAATATGTTTAATATATATAGGGAAAGGCGTATTGAAGAATGAGTGGGTGTATAAGTGTCTGAATGGATGATTTAGTAGGTGCGTGACTAACTCTATAAGTGAGTGATTAAACGTATCTTACTGAATGCATGGGTTAGTGACTAAATTGGGTGAATGTCTGTATCCGTCTGTCTGTTGCTGTGTAAGTGGCTGCATGGGTTTGTGAATAGCTACATGAGTGTCTATATGAGTTATTGATTGGTTGTCTGAGTATCTGTATGGGTGCCTGAGTGTTTGTGTGGGTGGGGTGTGTGCGACTCTGTGCATAGATGTGTGAGTGGGTGATTCACTGGGTGGATGGTTTCAAGAGTGCATCTGTGATAGACTGTATGGGTGGGTAAGTGTGTGTAAGAGTGTGTTAGTGAGTGAATGTATGTCCCAGTGGTGCATGTGTGAGTAACTACATATGTGAAAGGCAGTATATATGTGTGTTGGAGTATATAAATAGCTATAAGTGAGAGTGTGTGATTGTGAGAGTGACTGTATGGATGAGTGTGTGCTTGCATCAGTGATTGTATAAGAGCGTAAGAATGTGCTAGTATTTGTATGAGTAAGTGAGCTGGTGTGTGTATAACTGTATAAGTGAGTAAATGGCAGTGTGTTTAATTATTTGCATGACTGACTAGGTGTGTGAGTACCTCTATGGATGAGTGGCGGTGTTTGAGTGTCTATATAGGAGTATGAGTGCATATGATAGTCCTGTACTGAGTGACCGTAAGTATGAGTGACTGTACGGGTGAGTGAGTGGATGTGTGTGTAGACCTAAGAATCAGTGAGTGGGTATGTAGTTATTGGTGTTGGCGTGCCTATGGTTTTGCGAATGGCAGTCTGTAATTTAGAGTGGGTGTATCAAAGGTTATATTAGGGTGTGAGGAGGTGCATCAGATTATCACGTGGATGATGTCTTCAGTGATGTCATCAGTGATGTCATTTGAGATGTCATCAGTGATGTCATCAGTGATGTCACTGACCATGTCATGAGTGATGTAATATGTGACGTAATCAGCAGTGCATTGCGGGGGCGCGAGTTATAGTTAGCTGAACTAACTATAACGGGGGAATTTCACGGGTTTTGTACGAGTGCAATGTCCAACTAACTATAACTGTCCCTAAAACCTATGGTTTTTTCAGTGAATTTGTAAGGTTTTTTAAATGATAATTTCTAACTATAACGTGCATGAAACCTATGGTTTTTTCAGTGAATTTCAAAGGTTTTTTAAATGCTAATTCCTAACTATAACATGTCTGAAACCTATGGTTTTTTTCAGTGAATTTCAAAAGTTTTGTAAATGACAATTTTTAAATGTATTAATTGTTATATTTATTTTTTTGATACTGATTTACTACATTTTTTTAAACTATTTATTTTTAGATATTTTATTTTTTAAATTACATTATAATTACATTATACATTACATTACAAAATATACTTTCTCAGAATGAATTACTTTAGTTTAAATACTTTGCAAATAGGCAATAGACTTTTAAGTACAGTAGTTACAGTTGTTGCAATGGGCAACACAATTTCAAACACAATGCAACATTGAGATCAATGTGAATTTCTAGTTAAATGCAATTAGTTACTTTATGGATTACTTTTCTAACCACAGGACTGGATCCTAGATTCAGTCCTGGGACATCTCCTGTAAACAGTTGAGTAAAAGCGTTTTGGTTACAGTAGTGATCTTTAAGGAATATTATTGTATTTTAAAAGTTGACACTAAGAAACTTTTTCACATAGAATCACCAATGTTATCCTATGGAAGGAAATTCACTTAGCAGGTAAGTAGTGTTATCGTTACTTTTTCTTACTCAGTGGTAGATCCTGAATCCAGCACTGGTGCATCTCCTGTAAACAGTTGAAAGAATGCGTTTAAGTCATACAGGCGATTTTTAAGGAATATTTGTAGTTTGTGAAAATCGACACTTTGAAACTTTTCTGCTGAAAACCAGACAATGGATTCCTATGGAAGGAAATACAAGTTACTGGTAAGTACAGTTAGAATTACATTTCAGGGTCAGTGCTGGGCTAAAAGATGCAGCACTGGGTTCTCTCCTGATAACAGGTGAGTAAATCGGAATTCGTAGTTCTGCTGATTTTAGAGGAATATTTGTATGTTTCAAAAATCGACAAACTTTTTCAGCAAAAAGCAGGCAATGATATCCTATGGAAGGAAATTCAAGTTACTGGTAAGTACGGTTAGAATTACTTTCCAGGATCAGTACTGGGCTCAAAGATTCAGCACTGAGGTCTCTCCTGATAACAGGTGAGTAAATCGGAATTCGTAGTTCAGCTGATTTTAGATGAATATTTTAAAGTTACAAAACTCCACACTTTGAAGAATTTCCAAGTGAAACCAGTCAATGTTAGCCTATGGAAGGAAATTCAAGTTACTGGTAAGTACGGTTAGAATTACTTTTCAGGATCAGTACTGGGCTCAAAGATGCAGCACTGAGGTCTCTCCTGATAACAGGTGAGTAAATCGGAATTCGTAGTTCTGCTGATTTTAGAGGAATATTTGTATGTTTCAAAAATTGACACTTAGAAACTTTTTCAGCAAAAAGCAGGCAATGATATCCTATGGAAGGAAATTCAAGTTACTGGTAAGTACGGTTAAAATTACTTTTCAGGATCAGTACTGGGCTCAAAGATGCAGCACTGGGTTTTCTCCTGATAACAGGTGAGTAAATCGGAATTCGTAGTTCAGCTGATTTTAGAGGAATATTATAAAGTTCCAAAACTCCACACTTAGAAGAATTTCCAAGTGAAACCAGTCAATGTTAGCCTATGGAAGGAAATTCAAGTTACTGGTAAGTACGGTTAAAATTACTTTTCAGGATCAGTACTGGGCTCAAAGATGCAGCACTGAGGTCTCTCCTGATAACAGGTGAGTAAATCGGAATTCGTAGTTCAGCTGATTTTAGATTAATATTTTAAAGTTCCAAAACTCCACACTTAGAAGAATTTCCAAGTGAAACCAGTCAATGTTAGCCTATGGAAGGAAATTCAAGTTACTGGTAAGTACGGTTAAAATTACTTTTCAGGATCAGTACTGGGCTCAAAGATGCAGCACTGAGGTCTCTCCTGATAACATGTGAGTAAATCAGAATTCGTTGTTTAACTGATTTTAGATTAATATTTTAAAGTTCCAAAACTCCACACTTTGAAGAATTTCCAAGTGAAACCAGTCAATGTTAGCCTATGGAAGGAAATTCAAGTTACTGGTAAGTACGGTTAGAATTACTTTTCAGGATCAGTACTGGGCTCAAAGATGCAGCACTGAGGTCTCTCCTGATAACAGGTGAGTAAATCGGTATTCGTAGTTCGGCTGATTTTAGAGGAATATTTGCACAATGGTGAAGGAAGGGGGTGGGCCTGAGGTGACATGTCTGCAAACACGCCCTGTGGCGCGTTTTAAGTTGGAGAATTAATTCCTCCTCAATCCCGAGGGTCCCTAGGGGCCAACTAGCCCACCAGGTACCTCCAGTATGCGCCAGAGAGCTGCGTTGCAGAGAGGTGTTCAGAGGCCACGCCCCTTTTACAACACTCTGCAACGCAGCTCCGTGGCGCTTACTGGAGGTACCTGGTGGGCTAGTTGGCCCCAGGGACCCTCAGGATTGAAGGGGATTTAAATCCCCATCTTAAAACGCGCCACGGAGCCTGTTTGCACACATGTCACCTGAAGCCCCGCCCCTCCCTTCACCACTGTGCAAACGCGCCCTGTGGCGCGTTTTAAGTTGGGGGATTAAGTCCCCTTGAATCCTGAGGGTCCCTGGGGACCAACTAGCCCACCAAGTACCTCCAGTAAGCGCCACAGAGCTGCGTTGCAGAGAGGTGTAAAAGGGCGTGGCCTGGACCACCTCTCTGCAACCCAGCCCTGTGGCGCTTACTGGAGGTACCTGGTGGGCTAGTTGGCCCCAGGGACCCCAGTATTGAATGGGAATTATTTCCCCAATTTAAAACGCGCCACAGCGCGCGTTTGCAGAGTGGTTAAGGGAGGGGCGGGGCCTGACGCTCGATCGCGTCTTTTTCTTTCTTTTTGTTTTTTTGAAGGGGGGCTGTGTGGCCCCCTTCTTTTACTTTTGGGGCCCTGGGGACCACATCCCCCAGGGCCTGATGCCTTTTCGTTTAAAAAAAAAAAAATACTGTAGGGGAAGGGGGCCGCGTGGCCCCCTCCCGTGGCCTATTCCGGCCCCGGGGACCCCATCCCCCGGGGCATGGCCACTTTAAAAAAATAATTTTGGAGGAGGGGGGCTGCGTGGCCCCCCTCCTAAGGCCTCTATTGGCCCAGGGGACCCCATCCCCCGGGGCCGGCCTTTTTATTTTTTATTTTTTTATTTTTTATTATTTTTGCGGAGGGGGGCCGCGTGGCCCCCCTCCCGGGCCACTACTTGCCCCGGGGACCCCATCCCCCGGGGCTGGCCCTATCCTTTGGGATCCGTGGGGGGACCCCAACTTCCCCACGGACCCTGCCGGCTCCCCGCGTCCTGCGGGAGCCGGTATTGCTTTTCCACATGGGGAGCTGCTAACATGCAGCTCCCCGTGTGGAAAAGCAATGTGCTTTGGATATTGGAAGAGAGAGCAGGTTTCCTGCTCTCTCTTCCAATATCCAAAGCAGTTTGCTATGACAGGACGGGAGCCGCGAGGCTCCCGTCCTGTCATAGCAAACTACAGTGTCCCGGGGGTAGGCACCCCGGGACACTGCAGGAGCCGGCCCTGGGGGGTGGTGGTCCCCAGGGCCATCAAGGGCTCCAGGAGGGGGGCCGCGCGGCCCCCCTCCCAACTTATTCAAAGCCCCGGGAGGTGGTGGTCCCCGGGGCTCTGAGGGTCCATATTTAAATCTTTAGTGCCCCGGGAGGTGGCGGTCCCCGGGGCATGTGGGGGGGCTGGAGCCCCCCCACACAGGCAATTTTAATTTAAAAAAAGAAGCCCCGGGGGGTGGCGGTCCCCGGGGCTGCGGGAGGGCCGAGAGCCCTCCCGCACCATTTGTTTTTAAAGCCCCGGGGGGTGGCGGTCCCCGGGGCTTGGGGGGGCCTTAGAGGCCCCCCCACATATTATAAATAAACCCCGCATGCCCCCGGGACTTGGCCCACCCGGGGGCCAATTAACAACGAAGCGCGGGAGACCGCGCTTCGCTTTTTTTTTTTTATCGGCAGGATCCGCGCACCCAGCGCGTTTTTGCTGATTTAAAAAATTAAAAAATTTGGCCCTGAGCAGGCCTAGGGGGTCAGGGTGTTTCTACCCTGCCCCCTTTTTGCGCTTTGCGCACTTGTTTTTCTCTTTTCTTGTTCCTCAGTTCTACCGAGGAACAAGATGGCTGCCAACACTTCCCGGTTTGGAGTGTTGACAGCCAATTAGCATGCAGTTCGTGATCGGGAGGGTGCGCGGACCCTACGCGGCCATAGATATATATGTGATTTTCCTTTTGATTTTCTCAGGAACTACTGAACGGATTTACACCATTTAACAAAAAGGGTTCTTTCTGAACCAAGAACTACCTCTTTGCCAAATATGGTGTAATTCCGTTCAGCAGTTCGGGCTGTAGCCGTGGCTAAAGTTTCCTATGGGAAAATGAATGGGGAAAACACGTTTTGGGACCCCCCTTTTATCTCAGCCCCTGCTTGACGAATCAAACCGAGACTTTCAGGATAAGAGCCGACCGGAGCGGGCCATAAAGTTTGAAAATTTCGCGAAGATTCGTAAACCGACGCAAGAGTTATTTCAAATAGAATGTTGCGGATTTCCTATGGAAAATAGGTCCTAACTATAACTATCTACTGGCGACCGCCAGTAGATAATAGTATATATATATCGTAGTGCCGGTCTTTATTGTCTTCAGATGGATGCACAAAATTTCTGTGAGCATATTTAAAAGCCCCAGATGGGCCCCAGCGAGTGAATCAGTCCTCAATCCTGTCCCGCTGCCCCTCACAGAAATGTTGTGCATCCATCTGAGGACAATAAAGTCCGGCACTTTGATTTTCATATGCCTTGTCTCATCCTGAGCTACCAATCAAGGGGCGGGCAATTGATTACATAAGGGGAAGGCGGGCCGGAGCACGCACGTAACTATCCTTGGCATGCCTCTGAAGAAGAAAGCCATTTCGAAACGCGTAAGGCAGATTACCTCGAGTTGTTGTGGATTTGATCAGCGGGTCCTGACGTCCATACCTTAAGAAAGCTTGATGCTTCATCCAGCTGCCAGAGTGCTTCCCAACGATGGGCAACCTTCTGAGAAGCAAGATATTGGCTGCAGCCTAGCCGCCGGGTTAAGCACCACCCCGCTAATCTAGGGGGCTCTGCGGTTTGGTATATACCGAGCCGAAATCGAGGGGCAGCGGGACAGGATTGAGGACTGATTCACTCGCTGAGGCTCATTTGGGGCTTTTAAATATGCTCACAGAAATTTTGTGCATCCATCTGAGGACAATAAAGACCGGTACTACGATTCCCATATGCCTTGTCTCAACCTGAGCAGTCAATCAAGGGGCAGGCAACTGATTACATAAGGGGAAGGCGGGCCGGAGCACGCACCTAACTATCCTTGGTATGCCTCTAAAGAAGAAAGCCATTTCGAAACGCGTAAGGCAGATTACCTCGAGTTGCTGTGGATTTGATCAGCGGGTCCTGACGTCCATACCTTAAGAAATTTTGATGCTTCGTCCGGCTGCCAGAGTGCTTCCCAACGATGAGCAACCTTCTGAGAAGCAAGATATTGGCGGCAGCCTAGCCGCCGGGTTAAGCACCACCCCGCTAATCTAGGGGGCTCTGCGGTTTGGTATATACCGAGCTGAAATCGAGGGGCAGCGGGAGAGGATTGGGGACTGATTCACTCGCTGAGGCCCATTTGGGGCTTTTAAATATGCTCACAGAAATTTTGTGCATCCATCTGAGGACAATAAAGACCGGCACTACGATTCCCATATGCCTTGTCTCATCCTGAGCAGCCAATCAAGGGGTGGGCAATTGATTACATAAGGGGAAGGAGGGCCGGAGCACGCACGTAACTATCCTTGGTATGCCTCTGAAGAAGAAAGCCATTTCGAAATGCGTAAGGCAGATTACCTCGAGTTGCTGTGGATTTGATCAGCGGGTCCTGACGTCCATACCTTAAGAAAGCTTGATGCTTCGTCCGGCTGCCAGAGTGCTTCCCAACGATGGGCAACCTTCTGAGAAGCAAGATATTGGCGGCAGCCTAGCCGCCGGGTTAAGCACCACCCCGCTAATCTAGGGGGCTCTGCAGTTTGGTATATACTGAGCCGAAATCGAGGGGCAGCGGGACAGGATTGAGGACTGATTCACTCGCTAAGGCCCATTTGGGGCTTTTAAATATGCTTACAGAAATTTTGTGCATCCATCTGAGGACAATAAAGACCGCCACTACGATTCCCATATGCCTTGTCTCATCCTGAGCAGCCAATCAAGGGGCGGGCAATTGATTACATAAGGGGAAGGCGGGCCGGAGCACGCACGTAACTATCCTTGGTATGCCTCTGAAGAAGAAAGCCATTTCGAAACGCTTAAGGCAGATTACCTCGAGTTGCTGTGGATTTGATCAGCGGGTCCTGACGTACATACCTTAAGAAAGCTTGATGCTTCGTCCGGCTGCCAGAGTGCTTCCCAACGATGGGCAACCTTCTGAGAAGCAAGATATTGGCGGCAGCCTAGCCGCCGGGTTAAGTACCACCCCACTAATCTAGGGGGCTCTGCAGTTTGGTATATACCGAGCCGAAATCGAGGGGCAGCGGGACAGGATTGAGGACTGATTCACTCGCTGAGGCCCATTTGGGGCTTTTAAATATGCTCACAGAAATTTTGTGCATCCATCTGAGGACAATAAAGACCGGCACTACGATTCCCATATGCCTTGTCTCATCCTGAGCAGCCCATCAAGGGGCGGGCAATTGATTAAATAAGGGGAAGGCGGGCCGGAGCATGCACGTAGCTATCCTTGGTATGCCTCTGAAGAAGAAAGCCATTTCGAAACGCGTAAGGCAGATTACCTCGAGTTGCTGTGGATTTGATCAGCGGTTCCTGACATCCATACCTTAAGAAAGCTTGATGCTTCGTCCGGCTGCCAGAGTGCTTCCCAACGATGGGCAACCTTCTGAGAAGCAATATATCTATCAATCAGGGGTTTGTTAAAGCGCGACTACTCACCCGTAAGGGTCTCAAGGCGCTAAGGGGGGGGGGTGCAGGTTCCATCCATCAAGGAAGGGGTCTGTCGAAGAGCCAGGTTTTGAGGTTTCTTGCGAAGATGGGGAGCGATGTTGTCTGTCTGAGGTGGAGCGGAAGGGCGTTCCATGCTTTGGCCGCGAGGAAGGAGAAGGAGCGGCCTCCCGATCTGGTCTTTCTGGTGTGGGGGACGATGGCGTAGGAGAGCTGGGCTGATCGTAGGGTCCTTTGGGGTGCGTGGAATTTGAGTCGGCTGTTCAGGTATGCTGTTCCGGTGCCGTGGAGGGCCTTGTGTGCGTGGGTGAGCATCTTGAAGGTGATTCTCACCTCGACAGGGAGCCAGTGGAGTGTGCGCAGGTGCTGGGAGATGTGGCAGTGTTTTGGCAGGTTGAGGACCAGTCTTGCGGCGGCGTTCTGGATGTTCTGTAGCTTGCGGGTGAGGTTTTTGTTTATTCTGGCATAGAGTGCGTTGCCGTAGTCGAGTCTGCTGGTGACCAGGGCGTGAGTGACGGTCTTTCGGTGTTCGAGGGGGATCCATTTGAAGATCTTACGAAGGAGGCGGAGGGTGTGGAAGCAGGAAGACGAGCCAGAGTTGATCTGGCGGTCCATTTTGAGCTCAGAGTCCAGGATGATTCCCAGGTTGCGTGCGTGGTCCGTGGGGGTTGGTGGGTTTCCGAGGGCGGGGGGCCACCAGGTGTCGCTCCAGGCATCGGGGTTTGGGCCCATGATGAGTACTTCTGTTTTGTTGGTGTTTAGTTGTAGGCAGCTGTTTTTCATCCATTTGGCGACGGCTTCCATGCCTTCTCGAAAGTTGCATCTGGCGGTGTTGGGCTCGTTGGATAGGGAGAGGATGAGCTGGGAGTCGTCTGCGTATGACACGATGTTGAGTCCGTAGGTTCTGACGATGGGGGCGAGTGGAGCCATGTAGACGTTGAAGAGCGTCGGGCTGAGGGAGGAGCTCTGGGGGACTCCGCAGGTGGTAGGTGTGGGGTCCGAGAGGAAAGGGGGGAGTCTGACCCGCTGCGTCCTGCCAGAGAGGAAGGAGCGGATCCAGTCGAGGGCCTTGTCCTGGATTCCTGCGTCGTGGAGTCTGCGTATTAGGGTGCGGTGGGAGACTGTGTCGAACGCCGCTGATAGGTCGAGGAGGATGAGGGCTACTGTTTCTCCTTTGTCCAGTAGGGTGCGGATGTCGTCTGTTGCGGCGAGGAGGGCGGTTTAAGTACTGTGGTTTTTCTGAAGCCGGATTGGGAGGAGTCGAGGATGTTGTGTTCTTCAATGAATGTGGCGAGTTGGCTGTTGATGGCTTTCTCGATGACTTTCGCTGGGAACGGGAGCAGGGAGATGGGTCTGTAGTTTTTGAGGTCGGTGGGGTCCACTGAGGGTTTCTTTAGGAGGGGTTGACCTCGGCGTGTTTCCAGTCGTCGGGGAACGCAGGCGGTCGCCAGGGAGCGGTTGATGGTGTGGCGGAGCATGGGTGCAATGGTGTCGGCAGCTCTGTTGAAGATGTGGTGGGGGCAGGGGTCCGTGGGGGCCCCTGAGTGGATTGACTTCATTGTCTTCAGTGTGTCTTCGGTGGTGAGGGCTGTCCAGTCGTCAATCACTGGTTTCCGGGTGTCGGGGGTGGTTGGTGAGGGTGGTTGGTGAGGGTTCAGTGTGTTGGTTGGTATATATATGTATATATATATTCACTTTTAAAAAACAAAGGTTACAGGGATGTTATAGGTAAGTAATTGATTTAAAAAATATAGAAATTCACTGAAAAAAATAAAGGTTTCAGGGACGTTATATTTAGCCTCAGATTTGACTATTACAAAACCAGTGAAATTCAGCAGTTATAGTTACTTGAGCTAACTATAACTTATGCCCCGCAATGCACTGCTTATGACCTCACATATTACATCACTTGAAACATGGTATATATATGTATGTATATGTATATATATATATATATATATTCACTGAAAAAACCACAGGTTTCAGGGAAGTTATAGTTAGAAATTAGCATTTAAAAAACCTTTGAAATTCACTGAAAAAACCATAGGTTTCAGGGACGTTATAGTTAGAAATTAGCATTTAAAAAACCTTAGAAATTCACTGAAAAAAACACAGGTTTCAGGGACGTTATAGTTAGTTGGACATTTCACTTGTACAAAACCGGAGAAATTCGGCCGTTATAGTTAGTTCAGCTAACTATAACTCGCGCCCCCGCAATGCACTGCTGATGACGTCACATATTACATCATTCATGACATGGTCAGTGACATCACTGATGACATCTCAAATTACATCACTGATGACATCACTGATGACATCATCCAGTGACTGTGTTTCTGTAAAGTTTAAATATGCTTTATATATATATAGGCCAAGGTGTATTGAAGAATGAGTGGGTGTATAAGTGTCTGAATGGATGATTTAGTAGGTGCGTGACTGACTATAAGTGAGTGATTAAATGTGTCTTACTGAATGCATGGGTTAGTGACTGATACAGACATTCACACAGTTTAGTTTGTCAGTTGGTGTGTATGCGGTTGCATGGGTTGCTGAGTAGCTAAATGAGGGTCTATATGGGTTATTGATTGGTTGTCTGAGTATCTGTATGGGTGCCTGCGTGTCTATGTGGGTGGGTGGGGGGTTTGACTCTGTGCATACATGTGTGAGTGGGTGATTCACTGGGTGTATGGGTTCAAGAGTGCATCTGTGAAGGGCTGTATGGGTGGGTGAGTGTGTATGGATGTGTTGGTGAGTGAATGGATGTCTCAGTGGTACATGTGTGAGTAACTGCATATGTGAAAGGCAGTATATGTGAGTGTTGGAGTATATAAATGACTATATGTGAGAGTGAGTGATTGTGAGAGTGGCTGTATGGATGATTGTGTGCTTGTATTAGTTTTTGTATAAGAGTGTAATTATGTGTTAGTATATGTTTGAATAAGTGAGGTGGTGTGTGTATAACTGTATAGGTGAGTAAATGGGAGTGTGATTGATTCTTTCCATGACTGACTAGGTGTGTGAGTAACTCTATGGATGAGTGGCGGTGTGTGAGTGTCTGTATAGATATGTGAGTGCATATGATAGTGCCGTATTGATGGTTGACTGCATGTATGAGTGACTGTATGGGTGAATGAGTGGATGTGTGTGTAGACCTAGGAATCAGTGAGTGGGTATGTACTAACTGGTATTGGAGTGTCTATGGTTTCGAAAATGGTAGTCTGTATTTTAGAGTGGGTGTATCAAAGGTTATATTAGGGTGTGAGGAGGTGCATCAGATTATCACGTGGATGATGTCATCAGTGATGTCATCAGTGATGTCATTTGAGATGGCATCAGTGATGTCATCAGTGATGTCACTGACCATGTCATGAATGATGTAATATGTGACGTCATCAGCAGTGCATTGCGGGGGCGCGAGTTATAGTTAGCTGAACTAACTATAATAGCCGAATTTCTCTGGTTTTGTACGAGTGAAGTGTCCAACTAACTATAACGTCCCTGAAACCTGTGGTTTTTTCAGTGAATTTCTAAGGTTTTTTAAATGCTAATTTCTAACTATAATGTCCCTGAAACCTGTGGTTTTTTCAGTGAATTTCAAAGGTTTTTTAAATGCTAGTTTCTAACTATGCCTACAGAGGTAGGACATGTGCAGAAAGAGGAAGAAAGGCGCAGAAAGAAGCAAGAGAAATGCAGAAAGAGGCAACAGAAGTCCAGAAAGACGAAGAAAGGTGCAGAAAGAAGCAAGAGATGTGCACAAAGAAACAACAGAGGAGCAGAAAGAGGCCTTGTTGCAAAGTCATCTTGTGCCCCCAAATTTTTGCTGACGGGTACTGGTGGTAACTGACTCTGACTAACCAGGCCCGGAGCCAGTGCTATGCTGAAAGACACTTAGAATACAGTGAAAACACCTACATACACTAAGGTACACTATGGGTTGGGGTACCCCTGTGATTGGCATGACCTCCCCTGTAAGGCCCTAGTACATAATAGGGCAGGGGGATTAAAACTACCTCTAACTAAGAGGTGCAGAAGGAGGCAAGAGAAGTGCAGAAAGAAGCAACAGAGGTGCCGAAAGAGGCAAGAGAGGTGCAGAAAGAAGCAAGTGAAGTGCAGAAAGAGGCAAGTGAGGTGCAGAAAGAAGCAAGAGCAGTGCAGAAAGAACCGACAGAGGTGTAAAAAGAGGCAAAAGGGATGCAGAAAGGGGTAGGAGAGGTGCACAAAGAGGCAAGAGACGTACAGAAAGAGGCAGGAGGGGTGCAGAAAGAAGGAAGAGAAGTGCAGAAAGAGGCAAGAGAAATGCTGAAAGAAGCAACAGAGGTGTAGAAAGAAGCAAGAGAAGTGCAGAAAGAGGCAAGTAAGGTGCAGAAAGAAGCAAGAGCAGTGCAGAAAGAACCAACAGAGGTGCAGAAAGAGGGAAGAGGGGTGGAGAGAGAGGCAAGAGGGGTGGAGAAAAAGGTAAGAGGGGTGCACAAAGAGGCAAGAGAGGTACAGAAAGAGGCAGGAGGGGTGCAGAAAGAAGGAAGAGAAGTACAGAAAGAAGTAACAGAGGTGCTGAAAGAGGCGCAAAGGGTGCAGAAAGAGCAAGAGAAGTGCAGAAAGAGGCAACAGAGGTACAGAAAGAGGCAAGAGAGGTGCTGAAACAGGCAGGAAAGGTGCAGAAAGAGGGAACAGGGGTGCAGATAGAGGCAAGAGAGGTGCTGAAAGAGGCAAGAGAGGTGCAGAAACAGGCATGAAAGGTGCAGAAAGAGGGAACAGGGGTGCAGAAAGAAACAAGAGAGGTGCTGAAAGAGTCAAGAGAGGTGCAGAAAAAAAGCAACAGAGGTGCTGAAAGAGGCAAGTCAGCTGCAGAAAGAAGCAAGAGAGGTGCAGAAAGAGGCAATAGAAGTGCAGAAAGAAGCAACAGAGGTGCAGAAGGAGGCATGAGGAGTGCAGAAAGAAGGAAGAGAAGTGCAGAAAGAAGCAACAGAGGTACTGAAAGAGGCACGAAGGGTGCAGAAAGAGTCAAGAGAAGTGCAGAAATAAGCAAAAGAGGTACAAAAAGAGGCAAGAGTGGTGCAGAAAGAGGGAAGAGAGGTGTACAAAGAGGCTAGAGAGTTGCACAAAGAGGAAATACGGGTGCAGAAACAAGCAACAGAGGTGTAGAAAGAAGCAAGAAAAGTGCAGAAAGAGGCAAGTAAGATGCAGAAACAGGCAAGAAAGGTACAGAAAGAGGGAACACGAGTGCAGAAAGAGACAACAGGGTTGCAGAAAGAAGCAAGACAGATGCAGAAAGAAGCATACAAAGTGCAGAATGAAGCAACAGGGGTGCAGAAAGAGGCAAGAGAAGTGTAGAAAGGAGCAAGTGAGGTACAGAAAGAGCCAACAGAGGTGCAAAAAGAAGCAAGAGAGGTACAGAAACAGGCAAGAGAAGTGCACAAAGGGGCAAGAGAATTGCTGAAAGAAGCAACAGAGGTGTAGAAAGAAGCAAGAAAAGTGCAGAAAGAGGCAAGTGAGATGCAGATAGAGGCAGGAAAGGTACAGAAAGAGGGAAGACGAGTGCAGAAAGAGACAACAGGGGGGCAGAATGAAGCAATACAGGTGCAGAAAGAAGCATTGAAAGTGCAGAATGAAGCAACAGGGGTGCAGAAAGAGGCAAGAGAAGTGCAGAAAGAAGCAACAGAGCTGCAGAAGGAGGCAAGAGAACTGCAGAAAGAGGCAAGAGAGTTGCAGAAACAGGCAAAAAAGGTACAGAAAGAGGGAACAGAGGTGCAGACAGAGACAAGAGAGGTGTAGAAACAGGTAAAAGGGGTGCAGAAAGAGGCAAGAGGGGTGCAGAAATTTGCGAGAGGTGCAGAAAGAAGCAAGAGCAGTGCAAAAGAACCAACAGAGGTGCAAAAATAGGCAAGTGAGGTGCAGAAGGAGGCAAGAGTACTGCAGAAAGAGGCAAGAGTGTTGCAGAAACAGGCAAAAGAGGTACAGAAAGAGGGAACAGGTGGGCAGACTGAGGCAAGAGAGGTGCAGAAAGAGGGAAGAGGGGTGCAGAAAAAGGCAAGAGTGATGCAGAAATTTGGAACAGAGGTGCAGGAAGAAGCCAGAGCAGTGCAGAAAGAACCAACAGAGGTGCAGAAAGAGGCAAGAGGGGTACAGAAAGAGGCAAGTGAAGTGCAGAACGAAGCAAACGAGGTGCAGAAAGAACCAACAGAGATGGGAAAAGAGGCAAGAGGGGTGCATAAAGGGGTAGGAGGGGTGCCGAAAGAGGAAGAGAACAGCAGAAAGAAGCAACAGAGGTGCTGAAAGAGTCACGAAGGGTGCAGAAAGAGACAAGACAGGTGAAGAAAGAAGGAACAGAGGTACAGAAAGAGGCAAGAGTGGTGCAGAAAGAGGGAAGAGAGGTGTAGAAAGAGGCAAGTGAGTTGCACAAAGAGGGAAGAGGGGTGCGGAAACAGGCAAAAGGGGTGCAGAAAGAAGCAAGTGAGGTGCAGAAAGAGGCAAGAGAGGTGCACAAAGAGGCGAGAGAGTAACAGAAAGAGGCAAGTGAAGTGCAGAAGGAGGCAAGAGAACTGCAGAAAGAGGCAATAGAGGTGCAGAAAGAGGCAAGTGAGGTGCAGAAAGAAGCAATATAGTGCAGAAAGAAGCAACAGAAGTGCAGAGAGAGGGAAGAGGGGTGGAGAGAGAGGCAAGAGGGGTGCAGAAAGAAGCAAGACAGGTGCAGAAAGAAACAAAAAAAGTGCAGAAAGAAGGAACAGAGGTGCAGAAAGAGGGGAAAAGGGTGCAGAAAGATGTAAGAAGGGTACAGAAAGAAGAAAATGAGGTGCAGAAAGAGGCAACAGACATGCAGAATGAGGTAAGAGAAGTGCAGAGAAAGAAAGAAACGTGCAGAAAGAAGCAACAGAAATGCAGAAAGAGGCAAGAGAGGCGCAGAGGGAAGCAAGAGTGGCTTGCACACCATTGGTACCAATTTAACACCCACATTTAGCAATAACTAACAGGTGACCATTCTGGGTTTGCAAAGGGCCTTCCACCACGCTGTAACACTTGTCGCTGCATTTTTGGTAACGTTTGAGCCGTTTGAGCTAGAAACAAGGCTTTTTTTGCACAAATCTGCAGATTAGGGAGCAGATGATGAATTATGTAGCTAATGCAGAAAATGTATAATTGTGCGAAAGTCGGTGCAGCCAAACAGTCACATAATTCCAGTGGCCCTGCTCATACCTCTGACTAGGTCCACAAGTGCTCCTCAGTGATTCCTTCTTTTTTGTCTCACTGAGTTCATAGTTGAGCTTCAATGGAAAGGAGGAAGACTAAACCTGAGGTTACCACTCCACAACATAGACTACCATACCACATAATTACTCTCCATAACACATAATCCCACTCTACATAATTCCTATACACTAAATACCACATACTTTCTATCCACATAATTTCACTGCACAACATACCACATAATTCACTACACACAACGTACATCCACTCCACTCCCAAAAACATTAGTAAAAAACTTTTGCATTTACATTTACAACACCAATAGCTCTAATTCTCGCAAATGCGAAACCTATTACATTGCAAATACTTCTTTAACTAGTAGTCGCGTTTGCAGAGTGGTGGAGAAAGGGTGCTGGGCCTCCGACCAGCGCTCAGGAATTCCTCTGCATAGGGCTTACAGGAGGTACCAGGAGGGCTTCTTGGCCCCCAAAGTCCCTCAGGAGTAAATTGGACTTCATCCCCCATCCCGTAGTCTGCCAGAGGTGCGTTTGCAGAGTGGTGGAGAAAGGGGGGCATTGCCTCCGAAGATGTTTTAGCAATCCCACTGTGTGGGACTTACTGGAGGTAACAAGAGGGGTAGTTGGCCCCCAAGGAAAACCTTGGGGGCCAACTACCCTTCCTATTACCTCCAGTAAGTCCCACACAGCAGGATTGCTAAGTTCTCAGAGCAGGCCACGCCCCCTTCACCCACCACTCTGCAAACGCGCTCCCTGACGCGCTCTTGGATGGGGATTGAAGTCCCCTTCGCTATTGGGGGTCCTTTAGGGGCCAACTAGCCTACCTCTTACCTCCTGTAAGCCCCACACAGTGGGATTGCTGAGAGGTGGACAAAGGCCACGCCCCCTTTCCCCACCACTCTGCAAACACGCCTCCTGGCGCGTTCTAAGTTGGGGTATTAAGTCCCCTTCATTCCTGAGGGTCCCTGGGGGCCAACTAGCCCACCAGGTACCTCCAGTAAGTGCCACACAGATGGATTGCAGAGAGGTGGTCCGAGGCCACGCCCCTTTTTACACCACTCTGCAAACACGGCTCCCGGCGCACTGCTGCTCAAGGGATGAAGACCACTTGTGTCCTGTGGTCCTCAGGGCACAAGAGGACCTCATCGCCCCCCCAGCAATGTGCCACGAGGCGCGTTTGCAGAGTGGTGTAAAAAGGTGCTTGGCCTTGGACCACCTCTCTGCAATCCAGCTGTGTGGCGCTTACTGGAGGTACCTGGTGGGCTAGTTGGCCCCCAGGGACCCTCAGTATTCACGGGGACTTAATTCACCAACTTTGAACGTGCCAGGGGGCATGATGGTAGAGTGCTGCATGGAGGGGGAGGGGCCTCCGGCGAGTTGCCGGTTTCTTTTTTACATTTTTCTTTTTTTATGGGAGGAGGGCTGCGTGGCCCCCCTTCCCTGGGCCACTTTTGGCCCCGGGGACCCCATCCCCCGGGGCCTGGCAGCCTTGTTTTTCTTAAATTAAAATTTTGGGTGGGGGGCTGCGTGGCCCCCTTCCAGAGGCCAATTATGGCCCCGGGGACCCCATCCCCCAGGGCCTGGCCAGCCTTATTTTATTTTTGTTTTTTGGGAGGGGGGCCATCAAGGGCTCCAGGAGGGGGGCTGCGCGGCCCCCCTCCCAACTATTTAAAGCCCCGGGGAGGTGATGGTCCCCGGGCCCGGGGGTCCTCTACGGACCCCCGCATTAAAATGAGTATGTGCCCCGGGGAGGTGGTGGTCCCCGGGGCATGTGGGGGGGCTCTTGCCCCCCACACATCTACTTTTTTTAAAAACAGAGCCCCGGGGAAGTGGCGGTCCCCGGGGCAGCGTGGGGGTGATTGGGACCCCCCACACATTTATTTTTAAAGCCCCAGGGAGGTGGCGGTCCCTGGGGCTGCAGGGGGCCGCGTGCCCCCCGCATTTCATTATCAAAGCCCCAGGGAGGTGGCAGTCCCCGGGGCAGCGTGGGGGGATTGGGACCCCCCCACACATTTATTTTTAAAGCCCCAGGGAGGTGGCGGTCCCTGGGGCTGCAGGGGGCCGCGTGCCCCTGCATACAATTAAATAAGCCCTGGGGAGGTGGTGGTCCCCGGGGCTGCGGGGGCCCCCGCGGGCCCCTGAAAATTAAGTGGTGAGTGCCCCCGGGACCTGGCCCACCCGGGGGCTTTCAAAAACAAAGCGCAAAAGCCCGCACTTCGTTTTTTTTTTATTTTGTCATCCGGATTCGTGCACCCAGCGCAAATTCGGCGGATTTGGTTTTTTTTAAATGCTTTTTTTGGCCTAGTGGGTCAGGGTGTTTGTACCCTGCCCCCTTTTCTTGGTTTCACCTTTTTTTTTTACTCTAACTATAACTACCTACTGGCGATCGCCAGTAGGTAATATATATATAATTAAGACAGTGACGCCACATTGCTGCTCCTTCATTGGCTAAGGATCCACCAACCATATGGCAGGACCGTTTTAATGACTGTGTTTGTTTTATTAACGGCTTTTCCGCACTGATGACGGCAAGAGCCAGAAACGCGTCTGCGGATGTTTTATAGCCGATACATACCCCGTGAGTGCACCGGACCTTGGGAGTATTATGAACTCCTTGTTTTTTGCTGTTTTTTAAGCGGTTCCCACCACCGCTCCCGGTTGCACCCGCCGCGAGTTCAGCAAGCCCCAGGTGGAACACTGCTTTGGATTCAATTTGGGCTGTCTGAACCGCCGCTTACGG
The DNA here is from genome assembly GCA_963921515.1 of Calotriton arnoldi. Lineage (NCBI taxonomy): Eukaryota > Metazoa > Chordata > Amphibia > Caudata > Salamandridae > Calotriton > Calotriton arnoldi. Next base: position 1,159,584 of record CAWUFW010006225.1, on the reverse strand, counting down.
ACTCTGTTGACCTATTTAGGTCGTAGCTTATACAAAGCTAGAGTGTTTCACCATATGTGGGACACTCACAGTGTTTTCGTTTTTAATCCAGCGGCAGGTGAGGGAATGTACAGGCACAGTTATTACGGCTGCCAATTGATTTTTTAGCGATGGGAGCGCCATAGAAATTGCATTAGGCAATAAATAATTAAGACAGTGACGCCCCATTGCTGCTCCTTCATTGGCTAAGGATCCACCAACCATATGGCAGGACCGTTTTAATGACTGTGTTTGTTTTATTAACGGCTTTTCCGCACTGATGACGGCAAGAGCCAGAAACGCGTCTGCGGATGTTTTATAGCCGATACATACCCCGTGAGTGCACCGGACCTTGGGAGTATTATGAACTCCTTGTTTTTTGCTATATATATATATATATATATATATATATATATATATATATATATATGCAGCAATTCTCCTCTTGCAGCTTCTTTTTCTAACTGCGCAAATATGGAGTACGGACCACAGACTCGGTGTATGTTAGATTTTATTCAGCTCCATACACAACTCCAACAGCATGACGCGTTTCGATCCCTGAGGATCTTGATCACATGACGCGCTGGCACAGAAGGAGGTACCTTTAAATACAATTTTTTTTAAATTTTCTAAAAGTGCCATATACTCAGTTTTGTTTACATAGACATAGCGAAAAATGCTTAACAGTAAATGGGTTTGTAATTCATGGTTTCATATGTCATTTAGTCAGATAAAATATCAGAATAAATATCTTAAAACCATAAAATGTTGTAAAAAACAAGCATTTTAAAATCAAACATACAGATAGCACTGTAAAAACTAGATATTTTAAAAAGCAGTTGTAGTAAATCTCATAATGATAAATAAGATAAAACATTGCTTTTTACAGACTGTTGAAACGTGTCCAGGTTTAAATACCTTTACTTTACTGGTTTCCACAGAGAAACAAAGTGCTAGTGCTCATGCAGTACTAGAGGATGTGCTAGTCAGATTTGTAAACAATTCAATTGGGAATGTGGTGTCAGTGCAAAATACAAAATACATAAAGTGCTAAGTGCAATAAAACAAACACTTCTAATGTGTGACCCTAAAAAACAAGTACCTAAAACTATGTGTGCTTATAAAAACATGGAGGCTGGAAGCGGCTATGAAAAAGAATTTTCTCGACATAATGTCTGGTAATGAATTATGCTTATAATGTCTAATGGTTCAGTATACTTTTAGTTCTAGTTTATTATAGTTTTTATTATAATTTTTCTTATTGGCATCCTACTACTGATGGACTGTCTAGTTTTGTTCTAAAGACAGGTATATAAATCTTCTGTTTGATTAAGGCCCCCCGGATGCTTTGTATCGAGATTAAGAATGTATTTTGTTTCCAATTGCCTAAGGGCTTTGACTCGGTCACCTCCCCTCTTTCTAGTAGGGACGCTATCAATTATGAAGTACTTCAGCACGGTGGGGTCTGCATTATGGCTATCTTCAAAATGCCGGGCAACCGGATATGCTTGATCACGGTTCTTGATTGCCCTTATGTGCTGGAGTACCCTCTTGTGTCCCTGTAGTATAGTACTACCTACATATCTGAGCCCACAGGGGCACTCCAGCACATAAATAGCATGATCCATTTTGCATGACAAGGTCTTGGTGATGGGGATTTCTATTGAATTGAATGGTGTCTTGTAGGTAGTAGTATTAATGCCCTGTTGGCATGCCTTACATGTTTTACATTTATAGAACCCCTTGCGTTGACTAAGCCAAGTACCTTTGATTGGACCCTCCAAATCATTTCTCACCAAAGTATCCCTCATGGAGCGTGCCCTACTAAATGTTATGGCTGCTTTTTTGGGGAGGAGATGACCAATGACCGGATCTCCCAAAACGATGGGCCAATTCCTATTGATCAAGTTTTTAATAGTTCTACCCCACACATCTACTTTTTTTAACAAGCATTGGCATAGCCAATAGGTCTCGCCTTTGGGACCTTATAAGTGTTTAGCTGTGCAACATTTGATGTTGTTGACGAAAGGATATTGTGCTGCAGAAGTAAATACTTATAAGGTCATAAAGGGGAGATATATTGGATATGGTAATGATTATTTTTTTTTAAGGACAAGAAGTGATTTTAGGCTGCGGCTGCCACTTAGCGTACCGTATTATATGTAGACGTTGTAGCTATATTTGAGAGAGGTAGAGAGAGAGGTAGAGAAGTATAGAGAGAGGTAGCGAGGTAGAGAGAGGTAGAGAGGTGTATAGAGGTAGAGAGAGAGCTAGACAGATGTAGAGATGTAGAGAGAGGTAGAGAGGTGGACAGAGGTAGAGAGAGGTAGAGAGGTGGACAGAGGTAGAGAGGTGGACAGAGGTAGAGAGGTGGACAGAGGTAGAGAGGTAGAGAGAGGTAGAGAGAGGTAGAGAGAGAGATAGAGAGGTAGAGAGAGAGGTAGAGAGGTAGAGAGAGAGGTAGAGAGAGAGGTAGAGAGAGGTAGAAAGAGAGAGAGGTAGAGAGAGGTAGTGAGGTAGAGAGAGAGAGGTAGAGAGAGAGAGGTAGAGAGAGAGAGAGAGAGAGGTAGAGAGAGAGAGAGAGAGGAAGAGAGGTAGAGGTAGAGAGAGAGAAAGGTAGAGAGGTAGAGAGAGAGAGGGAGAGAGAGAGAGGGAGAGAGGTGGAGAGTTAGAGAGGTAGAGAGAGGTAGAGAGAGAGAGTTAGAGAGAGAGAGGTAGAGAGGTAGAGAGATACAGGGGTAGAGTCAGAGGTAGAGTGGCAGTGAGGTAGAGAGGGAGAGGTAGAGAGAGAGGGAGAGGTAGAGAGAGAGGTAGAGAGAGATAGGTAGAGTGGTAGAGAGAGATAGGTAGAGTGGTAGAGAGAGAGAGGTAGAGAGGTAGAGAGAGAGAGGTAGAGAGAGAGCGAGGTAGAGAGAGAGCGAGGTAGAGAGAGAGAGAGGTAGAGAGAAAGAGAGGTAGAGAGAGAGAGAGGTAGAGATAGAGAGAGGGCGAGAGGTAGAGGGAGAGAGGGAGAGGTAGAGAGGTAGAGAGAGGTAGAGAGAGAGAGGTATAGAGAGAGGGAGAGGTAGAGAGAGAGGTAGAGAAGTATAGAGAGAGGTAGCGAGGTAGAGAGAGGTAGAGAGGTGTATAGAGGTAGAGAGAGAGCTAGACAGATGTAGAGATGTAGAGAGAGGTAGAGAGGTGGACAGAGGTAGAGAGGGGTAGAGAGGTGGACAGAGGTAGAGAGAGGTAGAGAGGTGGACAGAGGTAGAGAGATGGACAGAGGTAGAGAGGTGGACAGAGGTAGAGAGAGGTAGAGAGAGGTAGAGAGAGAGAGAGAGGTAGAGAGAGAGGTAGAGAGAGAGAGGTAGAGAGAGAGGTAGAGAGAGAGAGGTAGAGAGAGAGGTAGAGAGAGAGGGGTAGAGAGGTAGAGGTAGAGAAAGAGATGTAGAGAGGTAGAGGTAGAGAGTGGTAGAGAGAGAGGTAGAAAGAGAGAGAGGTAGAGAGAGGTAGTGAGGTAGAGAGGTAGAGAGAGAGAGGTAGAGAGAGAGGTAGAGAGAGAGAGAGGTAGAGAGAGAGAGGTAGAGAGAGAGAGGGAGAGAGGTGGAGAGAGAGAGAGGTAGAGAGAGAGGTAGAGAGGTAGAGAGAGAGAGGTAGAGAGATACAGGGGTAGAGGCAGAGGTAGAGTGGCAGTGAGGTAGAGAGGGAGAGGTAGAGAGAGAGAGAGAGGGAGAGGTAGAGAGAGAGGTAGAGAGAGATAGGTAGAGTGGTAGAGAGAGAGAGGTAGAGAGAGAGAGAGGTAGAGAGAGAGCGAGGTAGAGAGAGAGAGAGGTAGAGAGAGAGAGGTAGAGAGGTAGAGGGAGAGAGGTAGAGAGAGGTAGAGAGGTAGAGAGAGAGAGAGGTAGAGAGAGAGAGAGAGGTAGAGAGGTATAGAGAGAGGTAGAGGGAGAGGTAGAGAGAGGTAGAGAGAGAGAGGTAGAGAGAGAGAGAGAGAGAGGTAGAGAGGTAGAGAGAGAGAGGCAGAGAGAGAGAGGTAGAGAGGTAGAGAGAGAGAGAGGTAGAGAGGTAGAGAGGGAGAGGGAGAGGTAGAGGGAGAGGTAGCGGGAGAGGTAGAGAGAGATAGGTAGAGAGTTAGAGAGGTAGAAGGAGATGGTAGAGTGGTAGTGAGGTAGAGAGAGAGGCAGAGAGGTAGAGAGAGAGGTAGAGAGAGGGGTAGAGAGAGAGGGGTAGAGAGAGAGGGGTAGAGAGAGAGGGGTAGAGAGAGAGGGGTAGAGAGAGAGGTTGAGAGAGAGAGGTAGAGAGAGAGAGTTAGGGAGGTGGAGAGAGAGAGAGGTAGAGAGAGAGAGAGGTAGAGAGAGAGAGAGGTAGAGAGAGGGAGGTAGAGAGAGAGAGGTAGAGAGAGGTAGAGAGAGAGGGAGAGAGGTAGAGAGAGAGGGAGAGAGGTAGAGGGAGAGAGAGAGAGGTAGAAGGAGATGGTAGAGTGGTAGTGAGGTAGAGAGAGAGGCAGAGAGGTAGAGAGAGAGAGGTAGAGAGAGAGGTACAGAGAGAGAGGTACAGAGAGAGAGGTAGAGAGGTGGAGAGAGGTAGAGAGAGAGAGAGGGAGAGAGGTAGAGAGAGAGAGAGGTAGAGAGAGAGAGGTAGAGAGAGGGAGAGAGGTAGAGAGAGAGAGAGGTAGAGAGAGAGAGGGAGAGAGGTAGAGAGAGAGAGAGGTAGAGAGAGAGAGGGAGAGAGAGGGAGAGAGGTAGAGAGTTAGAGAGGTAGAAGGAGATGGTAGAGTGGTAGTGAGGTAGAGAGAGAGGCAGAGAGAGAGAGAGAGAGAGAGGTAGAGAGGGAGGTGGAGAGAGGGAGAGAGAGAGGTATAGAGAGGTATAGAGAGAGAGGTAGAGAGGTGGAGAGAGAGGTAGAGAGAGAGAGAGTTAGAGAGGTGGAAAGAGGGAGAGGTAGAGAGAGAGAGAGAGAGAGAGGTAGTGAGATAGAGGGGTAGAGGTAGAGGCAGAGGCAGAGGTAGAGTGGCAGTGAGGTAGAGAGAGAGAGGTAGAGAGAGGTAGAGAGAGAGGTAGAGAGAGAGGTAGAGAGAGAGCTAGAGAGAGAGTGGTAGAGAGAGAGAGGTAGAGAGATAGGTAGAGAGTTAGAGAGGTAGAAGGAGATGGTATAGAGGTAGTGAGGTAGAGAGGTAGACAGAGAGAGAGGTAGAGAGAGAGAGGTAGAGAGAGAGGTAGAGAGGTAGAGAGAGAGAGGTAGAGAGAGAGAGAGAGAGTAGAGAGAGAGAGGGAGAGAGGTGGAGAGAGGGAGAGAGAGAGAGAGGTAGAGAGGTGTAGAGAGAGGTAGAGAGAGAGTTAGAGAGAGAGAGGTAGAGAGATAGAGGGGTAGAGGCAGAGATAGAGTGGCAGTGAGGTAGAGAGGGAGAGGTAGAGAGAGAGAGGGAGATGTAGAGAGAGAGGTTAATTCGCAGAGAGTTTGGCAGGAGAATGAGCAATAAACAAGCATTTATTGTAGTTTTTTTTTTTTGCAGCAAGTGACATACTTTTAGGCAGTCAGAGGCTGGAACTGTTTCCAACAAACCACTGTTAAGTCCCATGTCAGATGTGTGCTTTCATCTCATCCTGAAATGCCCACGTTCGTTCACAGTGCGTATCCGGTTATGCTTTATTCATTTTGGGCATTTGATACTGCACACACCTAATTTGAAGGAGAAGCCGGGCACTTTACATTGAACACAAGAAGGGCTGGGCGAGAAGGGAGGGGGGAATGCCAGCAGCAGAGGAGCTTCATCAAAGCCGAAAAGGGAGGAGGAGAAGGGAGGAGAGATTGCGAAGCAGGCTGGCAAATGGTGTGCGATGTGCACGCACCATGACGAGAGAGGAAAGCCATATGGCACCTCCGCTCGTCATTGTGCGCGTAACCGCACACTCGATGCCAGCCAAAAAGAGTGGTTGCATTTCTGCAACCACACTACAAAATGTCTTGCTCAGAGCCAGCGCTGAAGCGCTGGCTTTCAGAGCGAGACCTAAAAACAGAGCCCCGGGGAAGTGGCGGGCCCCGGGGCAGCGTGGGGGTGATTGGGACCCCCCCCCCACACATTTATTTTTAAAGCCCCAGGGAGGTGGTGGTCCCTGGGGCTGCAGGGGGCCGTGTGCCCCCCGTGTTTCATTATCAAAGCCCCAGGGAGGTGGCAGTTCCCGGGGCAGCGTGGGGGGGGATTGGGACCCCCCCACACATTTATTTTTAAAGCCCCAGGGAGGTGGCGGTCCCTGGGGCTGCAGGGGGCCGCGTGCCCCTGCATACAATTAAATAAGCCCTGGGGAGGTGGCGGTCCCCGGGGCTGCGGGGGCCCCCGCGGGCCCCTGTAAATTAATTGGTGAGTGCCCCCGGGACCTGGCCCACCCGGAGGCTTTCAAAAACAAAGCGCGGAAGCCAGCACTTCGTTTTTTTTTATTTTGTCGTCCGGATTCGCGCACCCAGCGCAAATTCGGCTGATTTATTTTTTTTTAAATGCTTTTTTTGCCCCTGGGGGTCCTTGTGGGACCCCCTGAGCAGGACTAGGGGGTCAGGGTGTTTGTACCCTAGCCCCCTTTTCTTGTTTTTCACCTAGGTAATATATATATATATATATATATATATATATATATATATATATATATATATATATATATATATATATGATGCTCAAGGTTGTGCCCGATCGGCAAGAAGCACTCTGCACACCAACACTTGCTTGAAAGCCTTTAATTAGGTACGGATGCCGTCCGCGTGTCAATCCCCTTTCCAGCTCACACGCCACTGCTGCCTGACGCGTTTCAAAGAAATCATCTTCTTCCTCAGAGGCTCGTGGCGAAAGAGAAGCGTGCACAGTCCAGGTCACTCCCTCTCCTAAATACATGTGAAAACACGCCCCCTGATGGGCTGCTCAAGTGAGACGATGCATTGTGTTATGGGAGTTGGAGTCCCTGAAGGAAATGTGTCCCATCAGAGTGCACACAATGTCCTGTTGGTGAAATTACAAGCCCGTAGATGAGCCGTAGATATATATATATATATATATATATATATATATATATATATATATATATATATAATCTACTGGCGGTCGCCAGTAGATATTTATAGTTAGGAACACGTTTCCATAGGAAAAGCATTTTTTGATGTGCTTATAACTTTGGCGTCGTTTGACGAATCTTTACGAAATTTTCCAAAAAGTTCCTCTTTCAGGTGAGCTCCTATCCTGAAAGTTTGGGGGTGATCCGTGAAGGGGGGGCTGAGAAAAAAGGGGGGTCCCAAAACGTGTTTTCTCCATGCAATTTCCATAGGAAACTTTAGACAAGGCTACAGGTCAAACTGCTTAACGGAATTACGCCAAATTTGGAAGGGAGAAAGGTCTTGGTCCAGAAAGCACGCTTTTGTTTAAATGGGGTAAGTCCGTTCAGTAGTTTTAGAGAAATATCAAAATTTACAGATATCGATATTTGAGAATTCTGACATCTGATTGGCTGAGGCGTTACGAGCACGAGCGTGCGGCTCATTGGTTGCGAACTGTTGAAACTAGGAAGTGTTGGCAGCCATTTTGTGACTGAGTTGAAAGGCGTAGGGCGAAACAAAAGAGAAAAATTGTATAAGAGGGTATAGTAGGAACACTGTGGTCTTAGTTTAAACAGTCTGTACGGTGCAGAGGCAGGGAGTTTGAATGTTGCGTAGGCTGTGGAAATCACGTCCGCAGAACAACAGTGCGCGGTATTGCGGCAAGGTTGCGTAGGCTCTGGAAATCCCGTCGGGAAAACAATGCGCCGTATTGCGGCAAGCAGTGTGAGTGTGTAGGGTGCACACACAGGTAATGCGAATGTGCGGTATTGCGGCAATGTTCAGTATGCTGTGTAAATCATATCGGGAAAATATCAATGCGCCGTATTGCAGCCTTCCTTTAATATAATGCGCAGTAATGTTTACTTATAATGCGGTGTTCACTTTTATCACGGACAGTGTCACTTTCTTAGACGAAATTTAATATTATGTGGGAGGGCGTGTTCTGTTCGTGTGTCTGGAACAAAATTAACGTTTAATTGGCTGAGGTGTTCCAACAACGAGCTCAATGTTCATTGGCTGCGAACCATTGAAAGTAGAAGTGTTGCCAGCCATTTCCTCCCCGTCCGCGGAGTAGCAGGGACATCTGATTGGCTGACGTGTTCCAAGCAGGACCTTCCCAAGCTTAATGTTCATTGGCTGCGAACCATTGAAAGTAGAAGTGTTGCCAGCCATTTCCTCCCCGTTCGCGGAGTAGCAAGGACATCTGATTGGCTGACGTGTTCCAAGAAGGACCTTCCCAAGCTTAATGTTCATTGGCTGCGAACCATTGAAAGTAGAAGTGTTGCCAGCCATTTCCTCCCCGTCCGCGGAGTAGCAGGGACATCTGATTGGCTGACGTGTTCCAAGCAGGACCTTCCCAAGCTTAATGTTCATTGGCTGTAAACCATTGAAAGTAGAAGTGTTGCCAGCCATTCCCTCCTCCTCCGCGGAGCATCAGGGACATCTGATTGGGTAACGTGTTCCAAGCAGGACCTTCCCAAGGTTAATGTTCATTGGCTGTAAACCATTGAAAGTAGAAGTGTTGAGCAGCGATTCCCTACCCCTCTGCGGAACACCATGGACATTTTATTGGCTAAAGTGTTCCGAGTACAAGTTTGCTCATTATTGGCTGGGAATGGTTCACTGTTGTGAACCATTTTGTGACGCACTTCAATGGAGTACGGGAAAAGAAAGTAGTAGCGGGGAGGGTAGGAACACTATTAACTCTGTACAGTGGTCACAAGGTGGTGGACAGGGATTGTGAAGGTAAAAATTGTTTTTTATATATTTTAAGGGCCATTTATATAATTGGCGTGGGGTGTACAAATCACAGCGGGAAAATAACAAAGTGTGTTGCGGTCTTCTTTTTATTAAGTTTGTGGGTGGGATACTTCCCAGGAGCACTGTTTAGTTATAATGTGGTGTTTACTTTTCTGACGGGGAGCTGTGGTTGCGCAGCAAACATTTCAGTCTAGGTTTGAAATAGTTTTTATTAAGCAATCACAAATATACTTTCTTCGGAAACTGAAGCTGTATATATCAAAGGGGTGACAAATAAAAACGCAATTCATAAAATATCCCTTAAGCGTGGGCACACCCTCCCTTTTTTTTCTGCTATAGTTTGTAAAAGTGTTGCCCCATATTCTTGATAATATAAGAGGGCATGAGTTACTTTTAGATAAAGTAGAAAAGAAGTGCTACAAGAAACACTCCCGCACTACATCATCTCAGGTCACAAGAACAATAACAAGTAAAAAACAGTTAAACACAAATCACTTTATATTACATAGAAATGTACGCTTTATAATTTTTTATAATTTCTATTCTGTAGAATTCGGGAAAGTTCGGTCGTAGTGCTTAGAGGTCGCTCACTGCTCCGCTAACAAATCACGTACTCCTTTAAGAATATATAGGACAGTAGTATAATAATATACACTACTGGTAGTATATATTCTATAGGGAGAAGGCGAATAGGAACCGCAACAGACAAAAATAGAAATATCAAAAAAACTCCACTGAGGTCAGTATAAATGTAAATATTACAATATACATACTCACACTATATGATCTCAAGGGAGAAATAGACTAAAAACCAGAAGCTGCTGACATTACATATAAATCTTTAGTCTTCGCGCCGACAGGTCTCAAACTCCTCTGAGATCATAATGTGTGGTTATTATAATATACATACTCACACTATATGATCTCAAGGGGGAAATAGACTACAAACTAGAAGCTGCTGACGTTACATATAAATCTTTAGTCTTCGCGCCGACGGGTCACCAACACTTCTGAGGACAAGTACAGTGTCAATATTATAATATACAAAGTCACACTATATGAGCTCAAAGGAGCCAGAATAGGAACAATGTTTGCTGTATTCTGTCTGTTTCTGAAAACAAGCTGCTGACGTTACATATAAATGGCAAAAACAACCAATAACACTTTTTTCTAAATACAAGTGTTTAAATATTGACAAATAGGTACGTATTATAAATATCTAGTATGCCATAATCAAACAACTTACAACTCAGGATTATGTTTTGTGGCCGCAAAAGAAGAATCCGACTGTAGAAAAGAGCACCTGCAACACTGAATGGAGACGGGTAAATAACTCGCAAAAACGAAACTAATCAATCAACGGGTGTGGTTTATATACTTTTTGGTTATTGAGTAGTCTATGGAAGGAAGATGCGGCTCCGCCCATTTAGATGTCACGTTTTACAGTTGACACGTGCTCACGTTTTAACTGTTTAACTTGTGCACGTGTTGGGAAAAGTTACAAAATGTGAAGCGGAAAAAGTTTCGATTTCGAACCTAACACGTATAAGGTCCTTAATATGTACATACGTTGGAGAGCTTAAAAACTGTTACCCGGAAAACCATGTCATTTCCATTCTCATGAGTAAATACATTTATTAATTGCCGTAATTCTAAATAGAAGACATAAAAAAAAGATCTTTCAGAATAGAAGAAAAAAAGAACGTGATAATATTTCTCATCACTATGGTTTTAAATTAAAAAAATGCGAGCATTTGTAAAGCGTACAGCTACCCCTGGAAAGGTGTGCCGGCACTCGGGGGCGTCGGAAAGATTAAGCAAGGTGTTGCCCACAGTGACATAGTGGTGGGCTAACGTGCCGCTGGAGCCGGGATTCAAACTGTGAACGCTGTTGTTCGAAGTCAGGTATCATAGCTGCTCCGTCACACTTTTTCCACACTTATATGTTAATTAGTGCTAATTAAGTTTTAAACATTGTTAAATTCTAACTTATAACAGACTACTGATACAGTTAGTTTTTCACTACAAAAAGTATGCACGTCTTTTTTAAATTTAGTTAAAAACAATATAGGTTTCAGGGACATTGTAGTTAGAAATTAGCATTTATAAAACCTTTCAAATTCACTGAAAAAGCCATAGGTTTTACAGACGTTATAGTTAGAAATTAGCATTTATAAAACCTTTGAAATTCACTGAAAAAACCATAGGTTTTACAGACGTTATAGTTAGATATTAGCATTTAAAAATCTTTTGAAATTCACTGAAAAAACCATAGGTTTCAGGGGCGTTATAGTTAGCTGGACATTTCACTCGTACAAAACCATAGAAATTCCACTGTTATAGTTAGTTCAGCTAACTATAACTCGCGCCCCCGCAATGCACTGCTCATGACGTCACATATTACATCATTCATGGCATGGTCAGTGACATCACTGATGACATCACTGATGACATCTCAAATGACATCACTGATGGCATCACTGATGACATCATCCAGTGACTGTATGTTTCTGTAATTTTTCAATATGTTTTACATATATTCTTAGGTGTATTGAAGAATGAGTGGGTGTATAAGTGTCTGGATGGGGGATTTTACAGGTGTGTGACTGATTGTATAAGTGAGTGATTAAACGTGTCTTACTGAATGCATGGGTTAGTGACTAAACTGTGTGAATGTCTGAATCAGTCTGTCTGTTGTTGTGTAAGCTGCTACATGGGTTGGTCAGTAGCTACATGAGTGCTTATATGGGTTATTGATTGTTTGCCTGAGTATTTGTATGGGAGACTGAGTGTGTGTGTGGGTGGGTTGGAGGTGTGTGACTCTGTGCATTGATGTGTGAGTGGTTGATTCACTGGGTGTATGGGTTCAAGAGTGCATGTGGAAACAGCTGTATGGGTGGGTGAGTTTGTGTATGGGTGTGTTGGTGAGTGAATGGATGTCTCAGTGGTACATGTGTGAGTAACTACATATGTAAAAGGCAGTATATGTGAGTGATGCTGTATATAAATGAGTATATGTGAGAGTGAGTGATTGTGAGAGTGGCTGTATGGATGAGTGTGTACTTGTATCAGTGATTATATAAGAGAGTAATTATGCGTTAGTATCTGTATGAATTAGTGAGGTGGTGTGTGTATAACTGTATAGGTGAGTAAATGGGAGTGTGATTGATTCTTTGCATGACTGACTAGGTGTGTGAGTAACTCCATGGATGAGTGGCAGTGTGTGAGTGTCTGACTGGTGTATGAGTGCATATCATAGTGTTGTATTGATGAGTGACTGCATGTATAAGTGAATGTATGGGTGAATGAGTGGATGTGTGTGTAGACCTAGGAATCAAAGAGTGCATATGTAGTAACTGGTATTGGTGTCTCGATGGTTTCGAAAATGGTAGTCTGTATTTTACAGTGGGTGTATTAAAGGTTATATTAGACTGTGAGGAGGTGCATCAGATTTTCACGTGGATGATGTCATCAGTGATGTCATTTGAGATGTCATCAGTGATGTCACTGACCATGCCATGAATGATGTAATATGTGACGTCATGAGCAGTGCATTGCGGGGGCGCGATTTATTGTTAGCTGAACTAACTATAACAGTGGAATTTCTATGGTTTTGTACGAGTGAAATGTCCAGCTAACTATAACGCCCCTGAAACCTATGGTTTTTTCAGTGAATATATATATATATATATATATATATATATATATATATATATATATATATATATATATATATGACGCACCCCTTGATAGGTGATTCATCAAAATCCTTTTTATTTAAAAACCGGCATTAACAATCCAGAATCTTGCCTTGCCTGACGCGTTTCAGAGCAGTCTGCTCCTTACTCATAGGCTGTGCTGAAAAGTCACAGAGGTACTAGCTCCCTTTCTTTTAACTGCATGCTTATGACGGCTTGCCCTCCAGTGGGCCTCCCAGGTGATTTCAATGACCAATGCCTGTCGGGACTAGCAGTGCATATTGCATTTATTTTTCCTCCAGTGGTGACTGTGTCTTTTCAGTTTTTATTCCACAATATTCATAGCTCTCCAGTGGGCCTCGGAGTGCAATCCGGTTTTAATTGTTGACCTCTAGTGCCGCTTGCAAGCCCAGCATAGTTTTGAGCCCCTGCGGCCCCACATGCAATTCTAAGGCTGGTGCAGTCCTCCACGGCCGGACTACCTTGATATATATGTCTCCCAACTTGCCCTAATTTGAGGACGCACTCCACGATAGGTGATTCATCTAAATTCTTTTATTTAAAAACCGGCATTAACAATCCAAAATCTTGCCTGGTGCTTTTTGCAGCAGTCTGCTCCTTACTCATAGGCTGTGGTGAAAAGTCACAGAGGTATTAGCTTCCTTTCCTTTAACTGCATGCTGATGACGGCTTGCCCTCCAGTGGGCCTCCCAGGTGATTCCAATTACCAATGCATGCCGGGACTAGTAGGGCATATTGCATTTATTTTTCCTCCAGTGGATACTGTGTCTTTTCAGTTTTTATTCCACAATATTCATAGCCCTCCAGTGGGCCTCGGAGTGCAATCAGATCTTAATTGTTGACCTCTCGTGCCGCTTGCAGGCCCAGCATAGTTTTGAGCACCTGCGGCCCCACATGCAATTCCAAGGCTGTTGCAGTCCTTCAAGGCCGGACTGCTGTGAGACATGTCTCCCAACTTGCCCTGAATTGAGGACGCACTGCACGATAGGTGATTCATCCAAAACTTTTATTTAAAAACCAGCATTAACAATACAAAATCTTGCCTTGCCTGACGCATTTCGGAGCAGTCTGCTCCTTACTCATAGGCTGTGCTGAAAAGTCACAGAGGTACTAGCTTCCTTTCTTTTGCTGCATGCTGATGACGGCTTTCCCTCCAGTGGGCCTCCCAGGTGATTCAAATTACCAATGCATGCCGGAACTAGTAGTGCATATTGCATTTATTTTTCCTCCAGTGGATACTGTGTCTTTTCAGTTCATATTCCACAATATTCATAGCCCTCCAGTGGGCCTCGGACTATGCAGTTAAAAGAAAGGGAGCTAGTACCTCTTTGACTTTTGGATTTTTAATGCCGGTTTTTAAATAAAAGGATTTAATGAATCACCTATTGTGGAGTGCGTCCTCACATCAGGGCAAGTTGGGAGATATATATATATATATTCCTTGGTGTGGCTTTGCTAGCGTGCATCCTAACCTCCGGTGGTATAAGTAACAGGCGAATACCACGCATGCCTTGTTTAAATTCCAAAAACACTCCTCTCCAAATCCAGAAGAAACCTGCACTCGAATTCTGTGGAAAATACCATATTTATTTACTTGCAGCACTTGTTTAACCCCTTCGGTGCTCATGACGAGCTCAGCTCGTCATGCTGCGCGGTGCTCGTGTGCTCATGACGAGCTGAGCTCGTCATGAACCCGCCCACTCAATGAAACGCCCCGCACAGGGCGAAAATCGGCCGCGCACACAAGGGGTTAACAGGTAACAGGAACGCGTTTCGGCTGTCCTTGCAGCCTTTATCAACCTCAGAGTGCAACATTCTTTTTCACACTTAAATGCTGCCCACAGGTGTAATTTGTTACATCGACATAAAAGAACTACTGCCGTTTCATAAACTCGCAATTTTTAAAGGCACATTGCTATTTATGAGCCCTCACCTGTGGTAAAGCATTATTGAAATTCATTAAACTATGTCAGCGGTTAAAAATTACAAAACATAAATGTTGTAGTGTCAAATCCATTACTGGCAACGTGCGCCAGTAATGGATTTGACAATACATATATTTGGTACCCAGAGCCAGTCGTCATTAGGCAGTTAGGGTTAGGTCTGTGTTTCCATAGGAAAAGCATTTTTTGTTTTCCTAATAACTTATAACTTTTGCTCCATTTGACAAATCACAAACCTTTCCACAAAAACATAATTTTCACCTCAGCTCCTTCCTGGAAAGATGCAGGGGATACCTAGCCCCCCTGGGAGAATCCCAGGGATCTCAGAGACCTCCCCTGGAACCAAAACATTTGTTTTTTATTTTGCCATGAATTTGTTGAGGATCTGAATCTGCAGCAATAAAGTGCAAAAAAATCTAGGGAGGTTCAAAAATAAACACCTAGGTAGGTCAGGGCATGGAGAGGTGCAATAGAATATTTAGGGGAGGGGCACGTGCCCCCCCTCCCTGAGCTTCTAGGAGGCCCCAGAGACGCCATCCCTATGGGCCAACATAATTAGATGAGATGGGGCGTTCCTCCTCCCAAAGCCTGCAAAAGGCCCTGGGGACATCATTCACCTGGGCTGAAGAGAAAAAAGGAGTGGCACACGCCCCCCCCAAGCCTAAAAAGGGCTGAAAAAACCCCTAGGAACCCATTCCCCCTGGGCCGATAATATGTAAAAGAAAATGGAGGGTATGTGCTCCCCTCCTCAAGCTTGAAAAGGGCCAGGGGATCCATCCCTCACGGCTAATAATATTTAAAAGGGAAGGGTGGTGTGCGGCTCCCCTCACTGAGCCTGTAAAGGCCCCAGGGACCCCATCCATCACCTTGCACTGCTAATTACCCAATATATTACATCACTCATGGCATGATCTATGTCATCATTGATAGCATGATTGCAACATTAGAAGTGACATAATTGATGACAAGACTGTTCCTGGTGGGGTCGCTATTTATAGTTAATTTATGGCACGTGTTGTAGTTACTCGAGAGCTCCTACTCTTTGTTTATGACCACAAAGTGACTCAGGGCCTGATTACATGTTTCGGCGGTCCTGGAGTGAGCGGCACTCCGCTGAAGCTCACCGCCACCCACGTGCCACACTACAAGTAATTTTGTGGTTTGGCGGGCGGCTTGGTGGTCCCATGGTGGTGCAGTTTAAAGGCTCATTGTGAGCCTTAAACAGCGCTGCCGCATGACCGCCAGTGCATGTTGCTGCACAGGAAGAAATGCACCGTCATGCATTTCTTCCTCTGCAGAAACTGGGGGTGCAGAAATACTGGGGAGCACAAGATGTGCCTCCCTGCAGGCACCCCCATGCACAATGCACAGGGGCATGAGAGGGCCCTATAGGGCCCCCTTTTTCTTTCTCACCACCAGCCTTTTCATGGAGGAAGAACCTCCATGACAGCGCTGGTGGTGAAGAAAGTCGTAATATGGTTGGCAGTACCTCAGAGCACCACCAACCATATTTCGGCCCTCAGACCTCCATGCCACTGCCAGGGAACAGCGGTTCCCTGGCGGCTGCGGCAGTGAAATGCCGGTCCGACCGCCCAAGTTGTAATGGGGCGGTCAGACTGCTGGTGCGGCGGTGGCTGGATGGCCCCCACCGTGCCCCCACGAGTCTGGCGGTCCATGGACCGCCAGACTCGTAATAGGGCCCTTTGTGTCTTTCAACATAATATATGAGCTTTCCAGCCTCCTCAAACTGAGCTCACAATTGCCCTCCTCTTTCCAATGTCTGGACACAATCTATACTATGAAATCTCAAAGCATTATGGTTGCTGTTATGGGCATTTCTGAAATGTCTAGCAAAAGGATGATGTGCTTCACTGTTCTGTATGGCTTGCATGTGCTCTAAAAATCTCTTCTTAAGAGGATGAATGGTATTTGCAATATATAGATTGCCACATGGGCAGATCAAGACATCAACAGTGTAAGTGGTATTGAAAATAATTTGTTTCCCGATTCTTTTCATTCCCTTATGAGGGATTTGATATTTTAAAATATTGCTGTTAAATGTACAGGCCTTGCAATTCTGACAGGAGAAGACACCATGAACTGCAGCTTCAGTCCTCTTTACTTTAGATATGGCATAGTTAGTGCTCAGTCTATCCCATAGACAAGGACGCCTTTTGCACATCGTTATCCTGGGGCACTCAGACAGAGCACTCCCAATAACAGGACCACTCTTCAAAATGGGCCAATGTCTACGTTAGATACCCCTGATGCTTCATGCATGATCTGTATAGTGGTAATAAACCTAACCACATCCATCTCCTTTCTCTCTTTTCTATCCTTGCCCCCATAATAGAGATCCTCCATTTTAACAGACTGTATACGTGACACTGCAGCTTTCAAAGTAGCATTGCGTGCCTTAAACCTGCTTAGCATAATCTCCTGTTCCTTCAGAAAAAGATCATCCATGCCTCAATTCCTTTTGGCCTTCAGAAGCTCACCAAAAGAAATGCTCTCTATTAGATTCCTAAGGTGACTGCTTCTTGCATGAAGAAAACTATTCCCTGAAGTCCTGTTTCTATAAAGCTTAGCAACCAAGGTGTTATTAGTAACCATGATGGGAGTGTCTTTTGTTTGCCTTTGTAATCTTTATTCAGCATACAATTAATAGTATTACTATAAAAGCCTACAATAATATATATATATATATATATATATATATATATATATATATTCACTGAAAAAACCGTAGGTTTCAGGCACGTTATAGTTACAAATTAGCATTTTAAAAACCTTTGAAATTCACTGAAAAAACCATAGGTTTCAGACACGTTATAGTTAGAAATTAGCATTTAAAAACCTTTGAAATTCACTGAAAAAACCAGAGGTTTTAGGGACAGTTATAGTCAGTTGGACATTGCACTCGTACAAAACCCGTGAAATTCCCCCGTTATAGTTAGTTCAGCTAACTATAACTCGCGCCCCGCAATGCACTGCTGATGACGTCACATATTACATCACTCATGACATGGTCAGTGACATCACTGATGACATCACTGATGACATCTCAAATGACATCACTGATTACATCATCCAGTGACTGTGTGTTTCTGTAAAGTTTAAATATGTTTAATATATATAGGGAAAGGCGTATTGAAGAATGAGTGGGTGTATAAGTGTCTGAATGGATGATTTAGTACGTGCGTGACTGACTCTACAAGTGAGTGATTAAACGTATCTTACTGATGCATGGGTTAGTGACTAAACTGTGTGAATGTCTGTATCCGTCTGTTGGTGTGTAAGTGGATGCATGGATTTGCAAATAGCTACATGAGTGTCTATATGGGTTATTTATTGGTTCTATGAGTATCTGTATGGGTGCCTGAGTGTTTGTGTGGATGGGGTGTGTGCGACTGTGCATAGATGTGTGAGTGGGTGATTCACTGGGTGGATGGTTTCAAGAGTGCATCTGTGATAGACTGTATGGGTGGGTAAGTGTGTGTAAGAGTGTGTTAGTGAGTGAATATATGTCCCAGTGGTACATGTGTGAGTAACTAAATATGTGAAAGGCAGTATATATGTGTATTGGAGTATATAAATAGCTATAAGCGAGAGTGAGTGATTGTGATAGTGGCTGTATGGATGAGTGTGTGCTTGTATCAGTGATTGTATAAGAGCGTAACAATGTGCTAGTATTTGTATGATTAAGTGAGCTGGTGTGTGTATAACTGTATAGGTGAGTAAATGGCAGTGTGTTTAATTATTTGCATGACTGACTAGGTGTGTGAGTACCTCTATGGATGAGTGGCGGTGTTTGAGTGTCTATATAGGAGTAAGAGTGCATATGATAGTCCTGTACTGAGTGACCATAAGTATGAGTGACTGTACGGGTGAGTGAGTGGATGTGTGTGTGTAGACCTAAGAATCAGTGAGTGGGTATGTAGTTATTGGTGTTGGAGTGTCTATGGTTTTGCGAATGGCACTCTGTAATTTAGATTGGGTGTATCAAAGGTTATATTAGGGTGTGAGGAGCTGCATCAGATTATCACGTGGATGATGTCATCAGTGATGTCATTTGAGATGTCATCAGTGATGTCATCAGTGATGTCACTGACCATGTCATGAGTGATGTAATATGTGACGTCATCAGCCGTGCATTGCGGGGCGCGAGTTATAGTTAGCTGAACTAACTATAACGGGGGAATTTCACGGGTTTTGTACGAGTGCAATGTCCAACTAACTATAACTGTCCCTAAAACCTCTGGTTTTTTCAGTGAATTTCAAAGGTTTTTTAAATGCTAATTTCTAACTATAACGTGTCTGAAACCTATGGTTTTTTCAGTGAATTTCAAAGGTTTTTAAAATGCTAATTTGTAACTATAACGTGCCTGAAACCTACGGTTTTTTCAGTGAATTTCAAAGGTTTTTTAAATGACAATTTTTAAATGTATTAATTTTTATATTAATTTTTTTCATACTGATTTACTACATTTTTAGAAACAATTTCTTTTACATATTTTATTTTTTAAATTACATTGTAATTACATTATACATTACATTACAAAAATACTTTCTCAGAATGAATTACTTTAGTTTAAATACTTTGCACATAGGCAATAGACTTTTAAGTACAGTAGTTACAGTTGTTGCAATGGGCAACACATTTTCAAACACAATGCAACATTCAGCTCAATGTGAATTTCTAGTTAAATGCAATTAGTTACTTTATGGATTACTTTTCTAACCACAGGACTGGATCCTAGATTCAGTCCTGGTACATCTCCTGTAAACAGTTGAGTAAAAGCGTTTTGGTTACAGTCGTGATTTTTAAGGAATATTATTGTATTTTAAAAGTTGACACTTAGAAACTTTTTCTCATAGAATCACCAATGTTATCCTATGGAAGGAAATTCACTTAGCAGGTAAAAACTGTTATCGTTACTTTTTCTTACTCAGTGTTGGATCCTGGATCCAGCACTGGTGCATCTCCTGTAAACAGTTGAAAGAATGCGTTTAAGTCATACAGGCGATTTTTAAGGAATATTTGTAGTTTGTGAAAATCGACACTTTGAAACTTTTCTGCTGAAAACCAGACAATGGATTCCTATGGAAGAAAATATAAGTTACTGGTAAGTACGGTTAAAATTACTTTTCAGGACCAGTACTGGGCTGAAAGATACAGCACTGAGGTCTCTCCTTATAACAGGTGAGTAAATCGGAATTCGTATTTCGGCTGATTTTAGAGGAATATTTGTATGTTTCAAAAATCAACACTTAGAAACTTTTTCAGCAAAAAGCAGGCAATGATATCCTATGGAAGGAAATTCAAGTTACTGGTAAGTACGGTTAAAATTACTTTTGAGGATCAGTACTGGGCTGAAAGATGCAGCACTGAGGTCTCTCCTGATAACAGATGAGTAAATCGGAATTCGTATTTCGGCTGATTTTAGATGAATATTTTAAAGTTCCAAAACTCCACACTTAGAAGAATTTCCAAGTGAAACCAGTCAATGTTAGCCTATGGAAGGAAATTCAAGTTACTGGTAAGTACGGTTAAAATTACTTTTCAGGACCAGTACTGGGCTGAAAGATGCAGCACTGAGGTCTCTCCTGATAACAGGTGAGTAAATCAGAATTCGGATTTCGGCTGATTTTAGAGGAATATTTGTATGTTTCAAAAATCAACACTTAGAAACTTTTTCAGCAAAAAGCAGGCAATGATATCCTATGGAAGGAAATTCAAGTTACTGGTAAGTACGGTTAAAATTACTTTTGAGGATCAGTACTGGGCTGAAAGATGCAGCACTGAGGTCTCTCCTGATAACAGGTGAGTAAATCGGAATTCGTATTTCGGCTGATTTTAGAGGAATATTTTAAAGTTCCAAAACTCCACACTTAGAAGAATTTCCAAGTGAAACCAGTCAATGTTAGCCTATGAAGGAAATTCAAGTTACCGGTAAGTACGGTTAAAATTACTTTTCAGGATCAGTACTGGGCTGAAAGATGCAGCACTGAGGTCTCTCCTGATAACAGGTGAGTAAATCGGAATTCGTATTTCGGCTGATTTTAGAGGAATATTTTAAAGTTCCAAAACTCCACACTTAGAAGAATTTCCAAGTGAAACCAGTCAATGTTAGCCTATGAAGGAAATTCAAGTTACCGGTAAGTACGGTTAAAATTACTTTTGAGGATCAGTACTGGGCTGAAAGATGCAGCACTGAGGTCTCTCCTGATAACAGGTGAGTAAATCGGAATTCGTATTTCGGCTGATTTTAGAAGAATATTTTAATGTTCCAAAACTCCACACTTAGAAGAATTTCCAAGTGAAACCAGTCAATGTTAGCCTATGAAGGAAATTCAAGTTACCGGTAAGTACGGTTAAAATTACTTTTGAGGATCAGTACTGGGCTGAAAGATGCAGCACTGAGGTCTCTCCTGATAACAGGTGAGTAAATCGAAATTCGTATTTCGGCTGATTTTAGAGGAATATTTTAAAGTTCCAAAACTCCACACTTAGAAGAATTTCCAAGTGAAACCAGTCAATGTTAGCCTATGTAAGGAAATTCAAGTTACTGGTAAGTACGGTTAAAATTACTTTTCAGGACCAGTACTGGGCTGAAAGATGCAGCACTGAGGTCTCTCCTGATAACAGATGAGTAAATCGGAATTCGTATTTCGGCTGATTTTAGATGAATATTTTAAAGTTCCAAAACTCCACACTTAGAAGAATTTCCAAGTGAAACCAGTCAATGTTAGCCTATGGAAGGAAATTCAAGTTACTGGTAAGTACGGTTAAAATTACTTTTGAGGATCAGTACTGGGCTGAAAGATGCAGCACTGAGGTCTCTCCTGATAACAGGTGAGTAAATCGGATTTTCGTATTTCGGCTGATTTTAGAGGAATATTTTAAAGTTCCAAAACTCCACACTTAGAAGAATTTCCAAGTGAAACCAGTCAATGTTAGCCTATGAAGGAAATTCAAGTTACCGGTAAGTACGGTTAAAATTACTTTTGAGGATCAGTACTGGGCTGAAAGATGCAGCACTGAGGTCTCTCCTGATAACAGGTGAGTAAATCGGAATTCGGATTTCGGCTGATTTTAGAGGAATATTTGCATAATGGTGAAGGGAGGGGGCGGGGCCTGAGGTGACATCTGTGCAAACGCGCCCCGTGGTGCGTTTTAAGTTGGGGGATTAAGTCCCCTTGAATCATGAGGGTCCCTACGGGCCAACTAGCCCACCAGGAACCTCCAGTATGCGCCAGGAGGCTGCGTTGCAGAGACATGTACAGAGGCCACACCCCTTTTACACCTCTCTGCAACGCAGCTCTGTGGCGCTTTCTGGACATACCTGTTGGGCTAGTTGGCCCCCAGGGACCCTCAGGATTGAAGAGGATTTAATTCCCCATCTTAAAACGCGCCACAGGGCCTGTTTGCACACATGTCACCTGAAGCCCCGCCCCTCCCTTCACCACTGTGCAAACGCGCCCCGTGGCGCGTTTTAAGTCGGGGGATTAACTCCCCTTGAATCCTGAGGGTCCCTGGGGTGCAACTAGCCCACCATATACCTCCAAAGCGCCATAGAGCTGCGTTGCAGAGAGGTGTAAAAGGGGCGTGGCCTCTGTACACCTCTCTGCAAGGCAGCCCTCTGGTGCATACTGGAGGTTCCTGGTGGGCTAGTTGGCCCTCAGGGACCCCAGTATTCAAGGGGATTCGTTCCCCCTCTGCAAACGCGCCAGGGCGCGTTTGCAGAGTGGTGAAGGAAGGGGCGGGGCCTGCGGGCCCGATCGTTTTTTCTTTCTTTTTTTTTGGGGAGGGGGCCGCGTGGCCCCCCTCCCGAGCCACTACTTGCCCCGGGGACCCCATCCCCCGGGGCTGGCCCTCTCGTTGGGGACTGTGGGGGGTCCCCAATCCCCCACAGTCCCGCCGGCTCCCCGTGTCCTACGGGAGCCGGCATTGCTTTTACACATGGGGAGCAGCTAACATGCTGCTCCGCATGTGGAAAAGCAATCGGCTTTGGATATTGGAAGAGAGAGCAGGTCTCTCTTCCAATATCCAAAGCAGTTTGCAATGACAGGACGGGAGCCGCGAGGCTCCCGTCCTGTCATTGCAAACAGCAGTGTCCCGGGGGTAGGCACCCCGGGACACTGCAGGAGCCGGCCCTGGGGGGTGGTGGTCCCCAGGGCCATCAAGGGCTCCAGGAGGGGGGCCGCGCGGCCCCCTCCCATTCAGTGCACAGCCCCGGGGAGGTGGTGGTCCCCGGGGCTCTGGGGGTCCAAAACGGACCCCCATTGTAATTTTCTTAGTGCCCCGGGGAGGTGGTGGTCCCCGGGCGTGTGGGGGCTGGAGCCCCCACACAGGTTTTTAATTAAAAAAGAAGCCCCGGGGAGGTGGTGGTCCCCGGGGCTGCGGGAGGGCTCAGAGCCCTCCCGCACCATTCTACATAAAGCCCCGGGGGTGGTGGTCCCCGGGGCTTGGAGGCCCTTAGAGGCCCCCACACATAAAATTAACCCCCCCCAGCATGCCCCCGGGACTTGGCCCACCCGGGGGCCAATTAACATCGAAGCGCGGGAGACCGCGTTTCGATTTTTTTTTTTTTCGGCAGGGTTTGCGCTCCCTGAGCGCATCCTGCCGATTTTTAAAATCCTTGTGGGACCCCTGAGCAGACCTAGGGGGTCAGGGTGTTTCTACCCTGCCCCCTTTGTGCGCTTTGCGCACTGAGTTTCTGTCCCTCGGTTCTACCGAGGGACAAAATGGCTGCCAACACTTCCTGATTTGGAGTGTTGACAGCCAATTAACATAAAGCTCGTGCTTGGGAGGATCCGCGGCCCTAGATATATCTATCTTTTTTACTTTTCATTTTCTCAGCAACTACTGAACGGATTTACACCATTTAACAAAAGGGTTCTTTCTGAACCAAGAACTACCTCTTTGCCAAATTTGGTGTAATTCCGTTCAGCAGTTCGGGCTGTAGCCGTGTCTAAAGTTTCCTATGGAAAATTGCATGGGGAAAACGCGTTTTGGGACCCCCTTTTTCTCGGCCCCCGCTTGACGAATCCCCCGAGACTTTCAGGGTAGGAGCGGACCGGAGCGGGCCACAAAGTTTGAAAATGTTGCGAAGATACGTCAACCGGCAAGAGAGTTATTTCAAATAGAATGTCGCCGATTTCCTATGGATAATAGGTTGTAACTATAACTATCTACTGGCGACCGCCAGTAGATAATATATATATATCCCACAGCTGAGCGTGCGAAGCAACGCAGTCGCCTCACCCCTGCCTCTTGCGGCGGCGTTCCACGGCGGGACGGCGAGTCCCAATGTAACTATTCCAATGCTAGTCTCTCATTCAAAAAGCAGTATACCGTGGACCCAAGTTGTTGCAAAGTGGTGATTTATTTCAAAATCGGCTTAGACAAACTCAACGCGTTTCGGGGAGAACCCCTTGATCCTTGATGACTCATGATCAAGGGGTTCTCCCCGAAACGCGTCCACGAAACTTGGGTCCACGGTATGCTGCTTTTTGAATGAGAGACTAGCATTGGAATTGATATATATATATATATATATATTCACTGAAAAAACCATAGGTTTCAGACACGTTATAGTTAGAAATTAGCATTTAAAAAACCTTTGAAATTCACTGAAAAAACCATAGGTTTTAGGGACAGTTATAGTTAGTTGGACATTTCACTCGTACAAAACCATAGAAATTCCCCCGTTATAGTTAGTTCACGTAACTATAACTCGCGCCCCCGCAATGCACTGCTGATGATGTCACATATTACATCACTCAGTGATCCGGGGGTAGGCACCCCGGGACACTGCAGGAGCCGGCCCTGGGGGGTGGCGGTCCCCAGGGCCATCAATGGCTCCAGGAGGGGGGCCGCGCGGCCCCCCTCCCATGTCTTTAAAGCCCCGGGGAGGTGGTGATCCCCGGGGGTCCGTTACGGACCCCCGCATTTACATTATTAGTGCCCCGGGGAGGTGGCGGTCCCCGGGGCGTGTGGGGGGGCTCAAGCCCCCCCACACAGGAAATTTTTAAAAAGAAGCCCCGGGGAGGTGGTGGTCCCCGGGGCTGCGGGAGGGCCGAGTGCCCTCCCGCACCATTTTAAATTGAAAGCCCCGGGGGGTGGCGGTCCCCGGGGCTTGGGGGGCCCTTAGAGGCCCCCCCAGCATTATTTAAATAAACCCCGCATGCCCCCGGGACTTGGGCCACCCGGGGGCAAAATAACATCGAAGCGCGGAGATCGCGCTTCGATTTTTTTATCGGCGGGATCCGCGCACCCTAAGCGCATCCCGCCGATTTAAAAAAATGCTTTTTCTGCCCAGGGGGTCCTTGTGGGACCCCTGAGCAGACCTAGGAGGTCAGGGTGTTTCTACCCTGCCCCCTTTGTCCGTTTGCACACTTGTTTCTGTCCCTCGGTTCTACCGAGGACAAAATGGCTGCCAACACTTCCTGATTTGGAGTGTTGACAGCCAATTAGCATGCAGCTCGTGATCGGGAGGGTGCGCGAATCTGACGCGGCCATAGATATATATGTGATTTTAATTTTGATTTTCACAGGAACTACTGAACGGATTTACACCATTTAACAAAAAGGGTTCTTTCTGAACCAAGAACTACCTCTTTGCCAAATTTGGTGTAAATCCATTCAGCAGTTCGGGCTGAAGCCGTGGCTAAAGTTTCCTATGGGAAAATGAATGGGAAAAACACGTTTTGGGACCCCCCTTTTTTCTCGGCCCCCGCTTGACAAATCACCCCGAAACTTTCAGGGTAGGAGCGGACCGGAGCGGGCCATAAAGTTTGAAAATTTTGCATTGATTCGTCAACCGGCGCCAAAGTTATTTCAAATAGAATGTCGCGGATTTCCTATGGAAAATAGGTCCTAACTATAACTATCTACTGGCGACCGCCAGTAGATAACATATATATATATATAGATATTTATATTAAAATCAATAAAAATCCATAGGGAATTAAAATAACAGGATAGATAATTATCAGATCTCTAGATATGTTTATCGTGGTCTAAGACAGATGTCCACAGTCCAAATTCATTATTTTGTAGAAAGACAAAGTGCATACAATTACTATTAAGACTACCATAGAAAAATATATCAAAGAAGTCCCCAGTCTAAAAGAGCAATGATACGAAAAAATGTTTAGGGCAGATAAAGAGAAAACATCAAAGAGTGGACTTTCCTCAATAAGCAAAGTACAGCCTATCCCTATTAAACAGCTCCAACTACAGGAAATACCAGATGCTTCCCCACTAGCTTCCTCAGACCGGTGACAGTAGATAGAAATGTATAAAACATCAGGCAAATAAACTTAGACTGAAGAAGCTCTAAGTAAAAAACGCAGATCTACAACCACTAATATTCAGGTGCCTCAGTAAAAAGGAATCAAGAATGGTTTTTGAGGGAGATTGTATAGTTTACAAAAAAAGAAAAGATGTAAAAGAGACTTGGCTGATACTGAATCACAATGTCAAAGGTCCAAGTGTGCATCCTGATATACTGAACTAGTAAAGAAACCAATAAATGAGCTATACCACATCTAAATCTGATCAGATAAAATCTTTGTGAAGGGGAAAGGAGAAACATCAGGTATGGTTCCATGGAAATGGTGTAATAAGAGGTAAAAATTCCATTACCTGCTTCATTTTGGCCTCATGCTCTACTTTTGTTGGGAAAATATGGCAAACAAATCATGTTTGAGCTGCTTTTTTGGGATGGGCGCTATTAAAAGTGGATTGGAGTAACGGTCTTCTCTCCCCAACAGGGCCAGCTGCTCCTTAATATAGGATAACCAAGGGAGGTTCTGTACTTTGTCTAAGAACTTGCAGTCGTTAATTAGGGCCTGATTAAACAAGGTTTCTTGTTTAACCCATATTGATCTCCATAGCAATAAAGGTGCTGCTTTGACATAGTCTACTAATGGGACAAGACCCAATACTACGTAGCAAAGATAGGGTGACTATCTGGGACAGAAAACAGTCTTCTTAAAAAATTGTTTTCTGACACATGAAGGGCATCTACATTACAATAGCCCCAGACCCGCTGCTCCAAATGTTGCCGAGGAAAGGCATCATGCATTATATATATTGATCATGGATTCAGGGGTTTGTTACCTAGCTTCCTACCAAATCTGAAAACTGCTTCAGTAAATTGTTCCAGTCTTTGTTTCGTGGTATTAATCAGGTGAGTCCATGTACATTTGTCATTAAAAGTAACACCCAGATAAGAGAAAGAAGAGTCATATGAAAGTTTCTCTGCGTTAATATTATGGGGCATAAGAGCAGAGCAAGTCTTCCCTATAACCATAACATGGGATTTTGTAGTATTTGTCTTTAGCCCAATGTTATTCATGAAAAGATGGAACCTGTTGAGCAATAATCATACTTGCAATTAAAACACAGTCATCAGTGTATAGAAGTGCAGGTAGCTTCCTCAAGCCAACCTTTGGAACATCGACCTCTTCTTCATTGAGAAAATTCTCAAGATAATTTATATAAATACAGGATAAAAAAGGGCCAGTAAGCACCCCTGTCTTACACCCTGTTTCATTTCGATTGGGTCACTAAATTTGCCCTTCTTCCCATACCTCACCCGGCCTGCAACTCCATTATGCATGGAGGCAAGGAAATGGACCAAGGCAGTGGCAAAACCCATATTCAACAGCTTGGCTCAGAGTTTCCCTCTGTCTACCCAGTTAAATACAGAGGTTAAGTCCATGAAACCAAGGTAGATCAAACCACTCTTGGCCATGGTGTATTTAGAGATAACCAGGTGGAGATTAAGGCATTGCTCTGAAGTGCCGAAACCCTGTCTGAACCCATACTGTATTTGAGAGAAACAGCCATTCTCAGTTACCCATACTTTGACTTGTTCAAGAAGGACTCTGCCCATAAGTTTGCTGACAGTATCTATTAAAGAAATGGGTTGGTAGCAAAGGGGGTCAGACCGATTGCCATTTGAACCCAACCATGATTTGGGAGGACCCTCAATCACCACACTTCTCAAGATGTTGGAAAAAATGGGACCCACAGGTCAGGGGTATCTATCAAGAGGTCCGCTGGTACCCCATCAGAGCCAGAGCCTTATTTCTCTGGGTGCAGTTTAAAGCCCTAGCAACCTCACTGTGCGAGTGTCCAAATCTCAACCTAATGATCACTGATATTGCTAGCAAAGTGCAAATCTAGGTCATTTTCATTTAGCCTAATGATAAAATCCTGCGCTTCTCTAAAAGGTCAATTCTAAATGGCAAACAGATTGTCAATAACCCTGATCCCGAGCACTATATTCTCAAATCCTGGTACTGCTCTGAGGACCTGCTCTTTCCACCAGCCCATGTAATGGTCATCGTAGCTGGGGGCAAAGCAGGTCCCCATTGCATCCCCTTGAGTTGTTTGTAGATGTCCGAACAAAATAGGAACATGTTATTGGTCAGGCAAAACAATATGTCAAGTAACATCTCACTGTGCAGGAGGTACAATAGTGAACTAGAGCTCAAACGATTTGACACGCATTGACATCTGTAGTGTGCTTGATGCTTATATATAAACTCTCTACGTCAAGTGTTAACAGATATCCAACTTCCCAGTGAATACCCTCAATGCATGAGAGGAAATTCCTTGTGGCTCTTATGTATGAAGGCAATGAGGAGATATATGGCTTTAGAAAAAAATCTATATATCTTCAATATCCAAGTTAGCTAGATTCAGAAAAGGATCCTCATGAGAGGTGATCTCTACATCTAATTCTTCCGGTGTGTGTAATAAGTCCGCATCTCCAATAACCAAATTACTTATCTTGGGGAGATGGAATTGCAAATTATCCCCTTACTCATAGACTTCAAAGTGTATATCTTCAATTTTAATTTGCACATTAATTTATATAAGTCAATACGACTCTGCATATAACTGAA
The DNA here is from genome assembly GCA_963921515.1 of Calotriton arnoldi. Lineage (NCBI taxonomy): Eukaryota > Metazoa > Chordata > Amphibia > Caudata > Salamandridae > Calotriton > Calotriton arnoldi. The sequence goes on along the minus strand of CAWUFW010006225.1, from coordinate 1,131,161 downwards.
TGTACTGGAAGGACAGAAAGACAAACCGAATGAAAGTAAATTGAGTTCACTTAAAGTTAAAGTTCTATTAAATACATTTACCAGCATGTTAGTTGTGCCACCCATCACTTCAGCTGCTTGAGACCCCTCACCATGTTTCCCAAAAGGGTTCTTTTTTTTATTTTTATTAGTGCATACATATATAGCCAAAGAAAAATATACAGTGATTAGAAACTTTAAAGCATAACACATGGCATCAAAATATATCAATTATAATTTACAACAATATAAAAGAAAAAGGAGCAGCAGTAAAAATTATGCACATTTTAATAATTTTACAACCCTCCCCCCACCCCTTCGTCCCTTGACCCCACCCTCCCCTCCCCCCCAGGGGTTGGACAAAAAACAAAATCAAAATCAAAATCAGTTGGCCTAATACTTCTCAAGCCAAGACGTCAGCGGAGCCCAAATTTTTAGACCTTTGGATCGGACCCTCAACCCCCTTTTCGAGTAGATAGCTTTCTCAAAATGATAGTTTGCCAATAAGCGGGACAGCCATTGCTGAAAGCCAGGAGGAGTTGAATCCAGCCAGGCAGAAGGTAGGCAAAGACGTAATATAGCCATGCCGATAAACACAAGGTACTCACCAGGCTTCCCTTGTAATTGCGTATCAACCCCAAGACCGATCAGAGATGATGATAGAAAAACATCGGTCCCAAGTACTTCCTTAAAAAATTTTGAGATTTCCTGTTTTATATTCCTCAAGGCACTGCATGCATTAAACATGTGATTTAGGTCAGCCTGAGATAGTGAACAGCGAGGGCAATGAGTTCCTTTCCCTGTTGCCCATTTAGCTATTTTTTTGGGAGTATAATAGAGTGAAAAACATGATTTGAAGTATTGAGCCTGAAGTCGAGCCGGGATTAAGATTTTCTGAGCTAATTCTAACGAGTGAAAGAATAAATCTTCCTGCATTCCTATTTCTGTCTTCCATTTCCCTGCTCTAATCTCCAAATCATCAGGCAATAAAGCATTAAAGAAGGAGTAAACTTCTCTGATAGAAAGCGTAGCATTTTTCCCTTAATCTATCTATCATAACATTTTTATCAAAGCCAGAAGGGCCTCCCCCTTTTTTGCTTAAAACATCCCGGACTTGCAAATATTTGTAAAAGTCCCTCTTATCTAAGTTATATGTAGCCTTGAGGCTATCAAAGCTAGCTATATCTGACAAAGAATATAAATCACCCAGTTTAGATAGGCCAGCTTCACACCATCTTTTAGCGACAGAATCTCTAAAAATTTCCGGTAGATTGGGGTTATTAGAAATCGGGGTGTAGTAATTTAATCGTCCCATCCCTAATAATTTCCGTACTTGCCTCATAACTCTATGTCCACCAATTAGTGATTTAAAGCGTACTTTTTTATAATGACTATCATTCAGAAATTTCCAGAGCCAGCCCCATGCATCCTTGCCCATTATAAGTTCTATAGGTGATGGTATTTCATTAGCTGTGCTATCTCTCGGTTTTTCGGAAATAAGAGTTTGATTACATAGCAGGGTAGTGACCCAATAGTATAATCGGATATTAGGTAAAGCCAAACCTCCCCTTTCTCTTGGAAGAGATAGAAATTTGTATGATCTTCTGGGTTTTTCATATGCCCAGATAAAACTCGAAAATAGATCTTCGATTTGCTTTAAACACATAGTGGAAAATTCTAAAGGAATTGCCCTTAACATATACAAAAATTTAGGGAAAAATATCATTTTAATTATATTACATCTACCAATAATTGATAGATGTAGATTGTGTATTCTCGTTAATTCAGTTTTGGTTTTACCAATCAATGGGTTGATATTGCAGTTAACGATTGTGTCCATATTAACCAGGACATCAATTCCAAGATATGTTGCCTTCTCTACCTGTCTGCTAGTATCGATCATGTTAACATTTTTACAAAGAATCTGAGTTTTAGTGGTATTAAGAGAGTACCCCGAAACTTGCCCAAATCTTGCTCCTTCCCCTTCGATCTCTAATATTGCTGTATCGGGGTCAGGTGTAATAATAGCAATATCATCGGCATACGCCAAAATTTTAGTTTCCCATCCCTGGGATTCAACGGGTCTAATAATCCTATTGGTCTCGAGGAGCCGTAAAAATTAATCGATATATAAAGCAAACAGCAGCGGGGAGCTTGGACAGCCCTGACGCGTGCCCCTAGTAATTTCAAAAGAATCTGTAAACGCGCCATTTATAAAAAGTTTTGCACTAGGTTGAAAATACAGCATCTTAAAGGCCTGTACCAGCCCCTTGCTGACTCCGACCCTCGACAGGGTCTCCCAAAGGAAAGCCCAGGAAACCCTGTCAAAGGCCTTCTCGGCATCTAGCAATATAAGTGCTATTGGTTTTCCTGTAATGGTAGCAGCATCAAATAATGAGATGACTCTTCTTATATGATCAGTTGTGCCACGTCCCGGTATAAAGCCATGCTGTCGGGGAGAGACAACCTTGTGGATGACCGTAGCTAAGCCTAGGGCGCGAATCTTAGAATATTTCTTGTTATCAGCGTTGATTAACGTAATGGGGCGATAAGAGCCGGGGTCTCGTGGTGTTTTATTTTTCTTAAGAAAGACTATAATTTTAGCCTGCGTCCAGGACTGAGGCGGCTTGCCCCCTCTAAAAACATGCAAAAATAAGTGAAGCATCAGCTCTTTTAACTGTGGGGCAAATTTCTTGTAGAACTCTAGGGGTATATTGTCTAATCCAGTGGCTTTACCACTCGGGAGACTACTAATACATAGCAAGATATCCACCCATTGAGGAGGTTCCTCAAGATGCTGTTGATCCTCCTGAGAAAAGTGTGCCGCTGGAGCCTGATTAATATAAAAAATTGCATCGCCCGGATTATCGGGAATGTCCTCATGATATAAATTTTGGTAAAATGAAAAGAATACCTTGCGTATACGCTCCGGGTCAGAGGTACTTCCTCCTGCAGGGTCATTAATTTCAGCTATCATATTTTGAGTCATTCTCTGTCTGGCCCGGGTCGCAAGATGGTGCCCAACCTGTTCGCTACACTCATACTCCTTCTCGCGCCAAACCGCTAATCTGTCTGCCGCTCTTTTAGTTATTACCTCTAATATTTTTGCCTTGGCAACCATTACTTTGTTACAAGCTTCTAACGTGTCTCTACCAGCCTGGATTGCGTCAATCAGGCCTTCCTCTGCAGCTGCTAAGTCGTTCTGCATAGCCTTAAGAATGTGTCGCTTTCCCTTGTTCAAAGCTAACGAAAAGCTAAGTGTCTCTCCCCGGACTCCAACTTTCAATGCATCCCAGACTATCTCCACTCCAGTGCTCCCTATATTCTCCATAACGAACTGAGGAATCCACTTCTTCATATGAGCACAGTACTCATCATTCAAAAGTAGGGAGCGTTCAAAACTCCACTTAGACACTGGAATATTACATGACCCGAACCCCTTAAGTTCTAACACTAACGGATTATGGTCGGCCAATATGCGCGGAGCCTTCTGGATTGAACAAGCATGCATAATAGTATGTGATGCAAAGAAAAAATCTAATCTGGTATGTTTCTTGTGTGGAAAAGAAAAAAAGGTGAAGCCAGGGTCCGTAGGATGCCGCAAGTTCCAAATATCAAAGAGTGCTTGTTCCCGACACAGAGTTCTTAAGGCCTCAAAAACCTTGGGCTTGCGACCATTATATACCCAATAATTGTCGAGAGCGATATTCTGGTTAGAAGGTAAATTTATATTAAAATCCCCGCAGATAATTATGGGTAGCGGCCAGGTAGCTAATTCATTATTTATGTAGTTGAAGACAGTAGGGTCATCTAAGATACTCCCATAAACAGCACAGATTATTATTGGAGCCCCATTATCCCTACAGCATTCAGTAATTACCCATCTCCCATTCTGATCAGCTATTGTTCTAGTAAACCCGTTAGAGTGATTAGCTGACAATATTGCAACCCCCCGTGTCCTTGAATTTTGAGTCGTAGCCCCTACCAGGGTATATCCAAGAGTATCTAACAAGTGCGATTGAGCCCTTTCAATATGCGTCTCCTGCATACATATCACATCAGCTTTTAACAATCGTAAACCCATCGCAGTATTCCTCCGTTTCTTCACATCATTAAGGCCACAAATGTTAATTGTTGCTATACGTAAATTATACATTGAAGAATAGACTTTTTTTTTTTTAAATAAAGGCCAAACCGCATAAGACAGAACCCCAAAGTGCCAACCCCTTCCCCCCCTTACCCCTAAACCTACCCCTCTCCCATCCTTCCCCCCTCCCACCACCTCCCAATGAGGTTACTGAGGCAAGATGGCGTCCGAGTAGCTGCCGCTTGCTCCGCCGGTCTGATCTTGGATTATGGACTAAAACCCTGATTTCACGCTAAAAGTATGCCTTAAATAGATGTACGATTACAAGGAAAAAGCGTTTGTATGGAGCCGTTACAGTACCTGCACTGTGTGGTGGTGATTGCTGGCTTAGAAGAGCAAACCTCGCGGTGTACATCGCCAAAGCATTTTCCCTTCCCGTTTGCGGCTCCGGCCTCGGCTTCAAACCCCCCCCCCCGCTCCTGCATTGTCGAGCACCGCTTTTCTGCGGCGGATGCCAACTCTGACGTGCTCCTCAGTGTCATTATCGGTGATCCTTCGAAACTTCAGAAATCTCCAGACTGTGAGGGATACTGCAGTCAAGCGCCGGAAAGTATCCAGAGGACAGCGGATACATTGTTACGCGCATGTAGCCGAGATACAAGTAAGGATGACAGGGCGGGGGTTGAAAGCTGTGAAAAGCAAAAGCATGCTGCCAGGCCTGGTAGGGAATGAGCAATCTAATCTGACAAACCTAGAGCCTCGCCAGAGACGCCCGGATACACGGGGGGTAAAAAATAAAGAGCCATCTGAAAGAGCTGACTCTCTGGAAAAGGCTGAAAGGGCTTTAAAACGGGGTAAAAATATACAAGTAAAGATCCACAGAGTTTCTGATTTAGGATCATCTCTATCGAAAGTGCAAACTGGTCAACCGCTTATATCAAATATTTTCCCTCCAAATGATGGGAAAGTGCCCAAGGTGATGGCGGGGACTGTGGCTGTAATTGATGGTACTCAAGATGGGGATAGTGCGGCTGAAGTTCTCCCTGAGTTGGAACAGGAGATCACCACTCCTATCTCCCAATCTACTCCAACTATCCGGTCTGGAATGGCTCAGGAAGAGAGTAGCCTTAAGCAAACACCTTGCAACTCCATAGCTGAGAGAACTGACACTTTGAAAGTCTATGTGGAGAAAACGTAACTGACAAAGAGGAAATCCAAGATCCTCTGCCGAGAACGCCTGACAACATAGATACATTTTACTCATTGACTGATGAGTCAATAGAAAGTGTGGCAAACTCAAGTGAAGGAGGGAGCGACAATTGGAACAGTGGTACAGACTCAGAGCTTTCCGCAAGAACTACTACAAAGAAGAAAAACCTGCGGCGGAAATCCAGTCGCAATAAGGATCGTAGGACCCCAGAAGAGGGTAGCATGATGGACCTGAAGTGGGATTATTCTGCATCTCAACTGTCAGTCCCGACTGAACTAACAAAGCGTTCAAAGGAGCTCTACAACACACCGGGTGGCGCAGATTGCGCGTCAGCTGCTCTCGAGAAGGAACCTACATTGGCTGATCTGCCGTATTCCATCAAGAGTTTTCAGGAGGAGGTCAAGTAAGATAGTAGGAGAGCACGCCAAGCCACGCAGAAACTTCAAGGGACAGTAAGAAAAGTGGGCAAGACGTGTGACGAGATTGCAGACAGAATGGCTTCAGTGGAAATGCGGACTGAAAACCTTGAGAAGGATGTGGCTACCCTGCAAACGCCAGGAGACGAGCACGAGGGGATTGTGAAAGATCTTATGCTTAAAGTTGAGGAGCAAGAGAACAGATTACGGCGCAATAACTTACACGTTCTTGGCATTCCGGAGGGAGCAGAGGGGAACGATCCCAAGACCTTTATGGTTACACTCTTTAAGGGAGCTTTTCCGGATTTACACTCTTGGGATTGGGACAAGGAAATCCAGCGAGTACATCGCTTTCCCCTAACACCATCTAAACGCTCTAACTCCGCCTCTCAATACCCTCGAGCTATGCTAATATTCTTTGGGAATTTCCTTTTGCGGCAGCTTCTTTATGACCTAGCACGGCCAACTAACAAGAAAGAATTCAATGGCATAATCTTTTTCACACGGCCTGACTTTGCACACGCCACAGTGGAACGCAGATGGAGGATGAGACAACTTTTTATCCCGTTTCAACAACTTGGTGCCACGGTTTTTCTCCAGAACCCTGCCCGCTTAAAGGTCATTCATAAGGGCTCCACGCGAAGCTTCACTTCTGAAGTTCAGGCACAAGCATTTCTATCTGAGATTTCAGAAAAGTAATAGGATGGTACTAACGACTCAAGTTTGAGAGTTGAATGTAGAATGTAGAAAGTGAGCTTTCTTAATAGCCCTAGTATTATGTTACGGTAATTGGTAGCTCACTTGATACCTAGGGAAATTACGTGTTAGACAGGGTTGTAACGACGGAGAATTACTGACCGGGGAGGGCGGTATGGGGCCACTACTGCTCAGATGCCTTCACCCTGGCCCAAAAGGGTTCTTAGTGGTTTTCTTTTTCTCTTCCCACCGCTCCTCATTTTCCTCTTCATCTTCCATTTGTGCCCTTTTTTGTTCCTCTGCCTCTTGTTCGTTGTTGCCCTCTTCCCTGTTTGAGCAAATGAAGCTCATCTAAAAAATTAGACCTGGTTGTATCACTTGAGTTTATACTACTTCCCTCCGAAGCATCACTTTCATCACAAGTATTGGCTGTATCTGGGGCAGGTTCATTGATTGATATATCTTGTCTGATCTGATTAGTGATCAATCTTTCTTCCCATAAGTATCCATCATACTTTTTGGGATAGGTCAGGATCCTTCACAACTGGTAATCTCTATAGTCTCAAGCAAACTTCCATTGCTTCTTGAGCTTTATCTCATTCTCTACCCTCTCAAGTCTGATATTCATTGTTTCTATGAATTTGTTATAGTTGTCTTGTGAGCCCTGTTTCCTTATGTCCTCCATTAAGAATTGGATTTCAGAGAGAATCTTCTCACTCTCATGTTTGGCATGCTTGATTAATATTTTGAGCATTCCTACAGAGCAGCTAGTAGAGTTTGCTGCCCTCTCTTCCAAGAGCTTAGGGTCAGGATTATCAAAGGAGGGCACCGTAACGATTCTCAATCTACTGGGGACATGCCCCACATCAAGGTATTTCTGAAGGGACATTGCCTCCATTTCTTCAATTCCAAAACCCTACCTGCGTGGTAAAGGCATGTGTTGTAAAGGCTATGCAGCAAAGGCATTGCGGGGCAAATGCAATGGTGTAAAGGCAGTTTCCTGTCCCAGATGGACCCGCCCAGGGCCAAAATCTAAAATCTAAAAGAGAAAATGATGATGGTACTGACTGTGGTAGTACCAAGGTACTGCAGGAATTATTTTTTAAAAAGGTGGGACCACCCTTCTGAATGAAACTCCCCCCTTCGGGTGGGCTAGGGGGTTGGTGCATCATCCTTTTTTTAGAGGAGGGGAGCATGTGGCCCCCCTCTCCGAATTATTTTTGGGTCTTGGGACCCCATCAACCAGGGTCTGAGACTTTTTTTAAATTTTTAAAGGGGGAGATGCGGCCCCCTCCCAGGGCTATGTCATGGTCCCAGGGACCCCAACCCAAGGGGGCTAATGTCTTATTTGGGGAGGGGGCATTGGGTCACAACATGTGCCGCCAGGGCCTGGAATGAGCTTCCTTTCCACCTCAGGAACACCACAGAGCTGTTGACATTCAGGAAGGGACTTAAAACCTGGCTTTTTACCTCTTAGGTTAACACACACCTTGTCAACCGGAAGGCTGCACCTTCGGGTAACCGTTGCGCTTAAGAAATACAATTAACATAACATAACATAACATGGGTCCCCCTTTCTAAGCCATAGAATGGCCCTGGGACCCCCTCTCAAAGGGACCAAAGTTTGTCAGTGTCCTTGGGACTCCATCCCTTGGACACTTTGTTGTTCCCTGACCTGGAGAGTGAGAGTAGGTGACACAAACCTAATTCCCTTCCAGCCTTCTCTAGGGCAGGGAGCATTGCTTTGATCTCACCCGGCAGAAACAGAAACAAATGCTGCTCCTCCAGGTGGCAGCAAAGCAATACATATAGCTCTGCCAACAACCAGGATGGGTACTGGCAGGGGAGCCGAGGGGCTGTGGGGGCCATTGCTCCCCCCACCACAATCCCAAAAGTTGTGTATGTTGTGAGTGGGACCTGGGCACCCAGTAAAAATATATATATATTTTTTAATACATGGGCAGAGCACAACTGAGATCCCCGTGCTGCCATTAAAAGAAAATTGGCTGAGAGCACTGGGTGGGACCGGAGCACCCAAGTCTAAATTAAAACCAAAAATTGTTGCGGCCTCACTGCTTCACTATTGAATTAGGGAGGCTGCTCATTGTATATTTGCTGCTTCCTTCCCAGAGCGCCTCATAATGCCCTGCATGGGCTTTATTTTTATTTATTTCCAACGCCATGGTGCCCCAAGGAGGGACAGGAAACAGTGGTTCCTGTGGACACTCAGTGATTAATAATTAATATATATCAGCACAATCGCAATTAATCAGAGGCAAAGAGATGTCAGAGAGAGAAAAGACATATAACACAAGGTTTGTAGAGAAACAAGGTAGTTTATATAATATATTCACATTGTTTTTTAATCCAGTGCATGGTGCCCCAAGTGAAAGTGAAACCTACCAGTAAGGATTGTGACTCCTTGTGACATAAAAACAAGGTTTAAATACTTTGTGCAGAAATGACCATTCAATTGATGCATAGTAAATGTTAGCAGCCTCCTGGTACAATAGTAGGAGCTGAGAATTGGTTTGCTTCAAGTTGTTGACGACGTTTCGACCCAGCTATCAATACGGGGTCTCATCAGGACCTATCAATGATGGGACACCTGAAAGAATGATAACCAATGTATCAATAAGAAGAATATGCAGGGGATGGAAAGACTACAACCGAATTCGTATTACACATTTGAATGAATGAATGAATGAAATGACACTTATAAAGCGCGTAGCTACCCGAAGGCATCCCAGCGCTGAACGATTCATAGAGGTGAAAGGGACACCTAGGGGAAAAGCCACGTCTTTAGGAGTTTGCGGAAGGCCAGATGATTAGGTTCCTTCCGCAGGGGCAGAGGGAGTGTATTCCAGAGCCTGGCGGCATTAAAGGAAAATAACCGTCCGCCACTTCTGGCCTTTTTGATTGTGGGAACAACTGCTAAGGAAAGATCATCTGAACGCAGATGCCTATTAGCTCGATAGGGCTGAATCAAAGAAAGATTGATTGGAGGACCATTCCCTCCAAGCGACCTGTGAGCAATACACAGGGCCTTGAAGCGGATTCTCTCCTGAATGGGAAGCCAATGAAGGGACCGCAAAGCGGGCCTTGCCGACTGACGGGACGGGATCTCCATGAGCGTTCTTGCAGCACAGTTCTGCACAATCTGAAGCTTTGCAGTTACAGAACTTGGCGCACCTAAATATAGGGCGTTACCATAGTCCATCCGTGACAAAACAAGTGCCTGGACCATCAGTTTTCTGGCCCGGAAGGGAAGAAGAGGAAGCACTTTACGGAGCATTCTAAGAATGCCGTAACACGAGGCTGCAACCTTCCTAGCCTGAACTTTGAAACTAAGGTCCTGATCCAACCAGACTCCCAGACTCTTTATTTCAGTCTTAGGGGCAGGGGGTGGGCCCATACTGGCTGGCCACATAGTACTTGCTTTAAAATTAATATGATCTCCAAGAACCATAAGCTCAGTCTTGTCACCATTCAATTTCAAATGGGAAAGGTTCATCCACTTGGCGATTTCCTCGAGGCAAGGGCGAAGGCCCTTGGACCCCTGGTCGGAACTGTTCAGAGCCACAACCAGCTGAGTGTCATCAGCATAGGTAACTATGTGGACCCCAAAAGGAAGTACAATATCCGCCAACGGGGCCATATAGGCATTAAAAAGCGTGGGGCTCAAGGATGATCCCTGAGGAACTCCGCAACGGAGAGGCAGACTTTTTGAGACTGCCCCGCCCTGAAAAACCTGGAAAGATCTTTCCTCCAAGAAGGACTGCAGCCACAACAGGGCAGTAACGGTTACCCCAAGACCTCTGAGGCGGTGAACCAGGATTTGATGGTTAACCGTATCGAAAGCTGCACTCAGATCTAGGAGGATCACAGCAGCGGATCCTCCTGCATCAAGGATTTTTCTGGATTCCTCGGCTACTGATAACATTTGGTAATCATACCTGGGGATGACTGTCAGATCGTGTAGTGAGCACCTTGTCGGAGTGAAAAGGGGGATACTCACAGCCGGGCACTGTATGGGCAAAAAGTTAAAGGAATTATTTACACTAGGCACGGGTACCAAGAAACAACCACTAAATATCATCAACTGTGCATGTAGGACTTACCCTATAGAGAGAGGGGTACTGGTAGTCAGCAATATTCGATGGTATGTAGGCCAGAATATATGTCCAAAAAACGGTGTCGGAAAAAGTGTCACAACGCCCAGTAAATATCAAGGCTATAATGTTGTTAAAAAGGGAATTAATGTTTGAAGGCTCTCTTACCACGTGGTACTGGTTGTCTGAAAGCCTGAGATTGGATGGAGGCCTTAGCTGATTGATGTTAACGACAATCCGTTTAGCATGTCAATTCCTGAAAAATGACAGGAAGCTCGTAAGTGAGTTGGACAAAATGCGGCTGTGTCAATGAGCCATGGGCGCGTGAAAAACTCTTACCAATAGTGGTTATGCAAAGAGTAGTCCAATAAGGGGTGCTGTCTCGATTTGCTGCGGAAAGAAATCACGCCCGTTGTCCTCGGAGAACTGCACTCGTCTGTCTCCGCTCGCACACTGTCAAGACCGATCGGCTCCATGCGGTCTTGATTTATAATCTCTAAGCGCGCTCTGCTGGCCGGAACCAGCGTACATGAGCAGGCATTGCTAGGAGATATTTCTCTAAGCAACGGAGGTCTCGTACTGGGATTACTGAAATATCACACAGATGAGTCTGTGCGGCACATGCTGTTAAGGACGATATTAGTGTATAAGGAAGGTTTAAAAAAAGGGGGCGAATAAATTAATTTAATTTACCGCGTGGCGAGGATCTTTTCTATGTCTATAGTAAATAGACATAAACCTGCCTTGGCTACTAAACTTTTTCAGCGGCTACGGAGATGGTATAGTACCGTATAGTTTCTGGCAGATAATTCTTGACAACTGATGCACCTCACATTTTCTCATAGTGGATGACCCTCATCACGGTACATATCAAGTTTATAAATACACTATTACTGCATTAAGCATAGTAGTATCACAGATACAGAGGTACAAAGAGAATAAACATTCGCTTATGTTATTTTCACATTGTGTATAACCCTCATCAAGGTACATATCAAATTTATGAATACATTATTACTGCATCAGGCATAGTAGTATCGCAAATACAGAGGTACACAGAAGATAAACATTTGCTTGTGCTTATGCATATGATGTAGCATCCGGTAAGTTGTAACATTGTATTTAGCAGGAAATGTTAAATGTTTCAATGCAGATCACAGCTTACTATTCATCTAACCCATATTAAGGCATAATTGAGTTAGACTGGATGGATCCAAGCCTACACCACATTTTTGGTGTGAACTCAGGACCAGAAGGTGTGTTGCGCCAGTGGTGGGAGTGGTCTATATCTGTCCTGTTATGTATGGTAGCAATTATTAGGTGCATTTAAACTTCAATTTGCCAGAGTAGAGATGAACCCACGCCATTCTTCACTTGTGTTGAGTCCCTGATCAATAGACTTTATTCGCTCTATCCATTGGCATTCTAGTCTTTGCAGTATATGGGTCAGATCCCCACCTCTTTCTGGCATTGATACTTTTTCTACTACTTGCCACTTTAATTCGTCTGCTGTGTGGCTTTTTTCATTGTAGTGTGCTACCAAAGGGGCATTAGGGATGGAACACCTTATACTGCTTCGGTGTTGACTTATTCGCGTTTTGATGGGTTGGCAAGTTTGTCCTATGTAGGGTAACTCGCAAGGGCACCATATACAATATACTACATTCCGTGTGTTGCAGTTTGAGAAGAAATTAAGGGATTGTTTGACGTTCCCATGTTCAAAAGTGTTGGTATCAAACGTCAGAGCACACGCTACACAGTTGCCACATCTGCGATGGCCTTTGATTTCAGGTAACCCCCACGCTGATTCTAACGTCCCAGGCCTTGGCCTAGTCTTGCCTTGGGTCAAGGAATGGACAAGATGATCTTTAGCCCCTTCGCTGCTAGGCCTTTTCCCCCCTGTGCTAAGCCTTTTTTTTGGCTATTTGGGGTAGTTCGCGCTAAGGCCCCTGTAACTTTTTGACCACATAAGGTATCCACGCCAAATTTGCGTCCTTTTCTTCCAACATCATGGGTATTCTAAAGGTACCCAGGGTTTGTTGATTCCCCTGGAGGGGTCCCAGAAATTAGCCAAAATACAGCTAAATTTTGTTTTTTTGGGGAAAAATGCGAAAAAAGGGCTACAGATGAAAGCATCTGTTTTTTCACCTGAAAATGGTATCAAAAAAGGGGTTGTGGGGCTGAAATCACCATCTTCAAAGCTTTCAGGGACAAGCAGACTTTTGTCCGAAAACCAAAATTTTTTACACAGCTTTGGCATTTTTCTGGGACATAGCCTATTTTTGCTATTTTTTGTGCATTCAACCTCCTTCCAGTTAATGGTAGAAATGGGTATGAAAGCAATAATGGTTCCTGGAAAGCTATACATTTTTAAAAAGTAGACAAAATTTTGAATTCAGCAAGGGGTCATTTGTGTAGATCCTTTAAGTTTTCTTTATAGAAACTAGCAGTTAAATAAAGGAAAAATTGAAAATTAGTTGAAAAAAACAGCCATTTGTGTCAACGTTTTCACCTGTAACATCTTCTAATTATGACAACTATTTGAAAGCAATATACCGTTATATCCGCTGGACCTTTCTGGTTGTGGGGATATATAGGACTTGTAGGTTCAAAAGAACCCGACGAACCCAGAGCCAATAACTGAGCAGCATCTTGCAATGGTTTTTTATTATGTACCGGGTATATAGCAATTATTTTGGGAAAATGTATACATGGAAAAATCGGTATGAAAGACACTAATGTATTTCTGAAATGGGAACAAAATGTAGAGTTTAGAAACAGTAGATATTTGCACATTTCCGAAATTGGGAGTACCCATACTAGCATGTGAATTATAGGTCATTTTTCAAAATGACTTCTTTTTTACACATTGTCTTTCATTTGGAAGGGAGAAATGCATCAAAAGTCAATAGGTAATAACAGTTGCTCTACAATTCTGTGTTACCCTAAGTCTCCCGATAAAAATGGTACCTCACTTGTGTGGGTAGGCCTTGTGCCCACGACAGGAAACGGCTCAAAACCCAACGTGGACACACCACATTTTCACAATGAAAAATGACCCTTTTTTTGCAAAGTGCCTAGCTGTAGTTTTTGAACCCTAGCTCTGCAGGCACCTAGGGAAATCTAGCAAACCTATACATTTTTGAAAACTAGACACCCAGGGGAATCCAGGATGGGGTGACTTGACTGGCTCTCACCAGGTTCTGTTACCCAGAATCCCTTGCAAACCTAAAACATTGTCAAAAAAAACACATTTTCCTCACTTTTCTGTGGTGGAAAGTTCTGGAATCTGCGTGGATCCACAAAATTCCACCCACCCCGCGTTCCCCAAAGTCTTCCGGAAACAATGATACCTCACTTGTGTGGGTAGGCCTAGTGCCCGCGACAGGAAACAGTGCAAAACGCAACGTGGACACACCACATTTTCACAGTGAAAAATGACCCTTTTTTTGCAAAGTGCCTAGCTATAGTTTTTTAACCCTAGCTCTGCCGGCACCTAGGGAAACCTAGCAAACCTATACATTTTTGAAAACTAGACACCCAGGGAAATCCAGGATGGGGTGACTTGACTGGCTCTCACCAGGTTCTGTTACCCAGAATCCCTTGCAAACCTAACAAATTGTCAAAAAAAACACATTTTCCTCACTTTTCTGTGGTGTAAAGTTCTGGAATCTGCGTGGGTCCACAAAATTCCACCCACCCCGCGTTCCCCAAAGTCTTCCAAAAAAAACAGTACCTCACTTGTGTGAGTAGGCCTAGTGCCCGCGACAGGAAACAGCGCAAAACGCAATGTGGACACACCACATTTTCAAAGTGAAAAATGACCCTTTTTTTGCAAAGTGCCTAGCTGTAGTTTTTTAACCCTAGCTCTGCCGACACCTAGGGAAACCTAGCAAACCTATACATTTTTAAAAACTAGACACCCAGGGGAATCCAGGATGGGGTGACTTGACTGGCTCGCACCAGGTTCTGTTACCCAGAATCCCTTGCAAACCTAAACAATTGTCAAAAAAACCACATTTTCCTCACTTTTCTGTGGTGGAAAGTTCTGGAATCTGCGTGGATCCACAAAATTCCATCCACCTGCGTTGCCCAAAGTCTTCCGGAAAAAACGGTACCTCACTTGTGTGGGTAGGCCAGTGCCCGCGACAGGAAACAGCACAAAACGCAACGTGGACACACCACATTTTCACAGTGAAAAATGACCCTTTTTTTGCAAAGTGCCTAGCTGTAGTTTTTGAACCTTAGCTCTGCCGGCACCTAGGGAAACCTAGCAAACCTATACCTTTTTGAAAACTAGACACCCAGGGAAATCCAGGATGGGGTGACTTGACTGGCTCTCACCAGGTTCTGTTACCCAGAATCCCTTGCAAACCTAAAAAATTGTCAAAAAAACCACATTTTCCTCACTTTTCTGTGGTGGAAAGTTCTGGAATCTGTGTGGATCTACAAAATTCCACCCACCCCGTGTTCCCCAAAGTCTTCTAAAAAAAACGGTACCTCACTTGTGTGGGTAGGCCTAGTGCCCGCGACAGGAAACAGCGCAAAACACAACGTGGACACACCACATTTTCACAGTGAAAAATGACCCTTTTTTTGCAAAGTGCCTAGCTATAGTTTTTAACCCTAGCTCTGCCGGCACCTAGGGAAACCTAGCAAACCTATACATTTTTGAAAACTAGACACCCAGGGAAATCCAGGATGGGGTGACTTGACTGGCTCTCACCAGGTTCTGTTACCCAGAATCCCTTGCAAACCTAAAAATTGTCCAAAAACCACATTTTCCTCACTTTTCTGTGGTGGAAAGTTCTGGAATCTGCGTGGATCCACAAAATTCCACCCACCCCGCGTTCCCCAAAGTCTTCCGAAAAACGGTACCTCACTTGTGTGGGTAGGCCTAGTGCCCGCGACAGGAAACAGCGCAAAACGCAACGTGGACACACCACATTTTCACAGTGAAAAATGACCCTTTTTTTGCAAAGTGCCTAGCTGTAGTTTTTGAACCCTAGCTCTGCCGGCACCTAGGGAAACCTAGCAAACCTATACCTTTTTGAAAACTAGACACCCAGGGAAATCCAGGATGGGGTGACTTGACTGGCTCTCACCAGGTTCTGTTACCCAGAATCCCTTGCAAACCTAAAAAATTGTCCAAAAAAACACATTTTCCTCACTTTTCTGTGGTGGAAAGTTCTGGAATCTGTGTGGATCTACCAAATTCCACCCACCCCGTGTTCCCCAAAGTCTTCTAAAAAAAACGGTACCTCACTTGTGTGGGTAGGCCTAGTGCCCGCGACAGGAAACAGCGCAAAACGCAACGTGGACACACCACATTTTCACAGTGAAAAATTACCCTTTTCTTGCAAAGTGCCTAGCTGTAGTTTTTGAACCCTAGATCTGCCAGCACCTAGGGAAACCTACCAAACCCACACATTTCTGAAACGTAGACACCCGGGGGATTCCAGGGAGGTGTGGCTTGTGTGGATCCCCCAACGTTTTGTTACCCAGAATCCCCTGCAAACCTGAAATTATGCTGTAAAAATCACTTTTTTCACACATTTTTGTGTGGGAAAGTTGTGGCATCACCGGGCTGACACAAATTTCCTACAATCCAGCGTTCCCCCAGGTCTCCCGATAAAAATGGTGCCTCACTCGGGTGGGAGGCCCAAGTACCCGCGACAGGCAAGGGCCCAAAACATTTTGTGATAGGCAATTTTGAAGTTGCCTCAATACGTTTTGGGCCCTTGCCTGTCGCGGGTACTTGGGCCTTCCACCCGAGTGAGTCACCATTTTTATCGGGAGACCTGGGGGAACGCTGGGTGGTAGGAAACTTGTGTCAGCCCGGTGATGTCACAACTTTCCCACACAAAATTGTGTGAAAAAGTGATTTTTCAGCAAAAGTTCAGGTTTGCAGGAGATTCTGGGTGCGAGCGTTGGGGGATCCACGCAAGCCATACCTCCCTGGAATCCCCAGGTGTCTACTTTTCAGAAATGTGTGGGTTTGGTAGGTTTCCTACGTGGCCGCCGAGCCCCGGGCCAAAAAGTCATGGGACCCCCCTTGCAAAACCAGGTCGTTTTGTGATAGGCAATTTTGAGGTCGCCTCAATACGTTTTGGGCCCTTGCCTGTCGTGGGTACTTGGGCCTCCCACCCGAATGAGGCACCATTTTTATCGGGAGACCTGGGGGAACGCTGGGTGGTAGGAAATTTGTGTCAGGCCGGTGATGCCACAACTTTCCCACACAAAAATGTGTGAAAAAAGTGATTTTTTCAGCAAAATTTCAGGTTTGCAGGGGATTCTGGGTAAGAAAATGTTGGGGGATCCACGCAAGCCATACCTCCCTGGAATCCCCCGGGTGTCTACTTTTCAGAAATGTGTGGGTTTGGTAGGTTTCCCTAGGTGGCCGCCGAGTCCCGGGCCAAAAAGTCATGGGACCCCCTTGCAAAACCAGGTCGTTTTATGACAGGCAATTTTGAGGTCGCCTCAATACGTTTTGGGCCCTTGCCTGTCGCGGGTACTTGGGCCTCCCACCCGAGTGAGGCACCATTTTTATCGGGAGACCTGGGGGAATGCTGGGTGGTAGAAAAATTTGTGTCAGCCCGGTGATGCCACAACTTTCCCACACAAAAATGTGTGAAAAAAGTGATTTTTCAGCAGAATTTCAGGTTTGCAGGGGATTCCGGGTAAGAAAACGTTGGGGGATCCACGCAAGCCATACCTCCCTGGAATCCCCCGGGTGTCTACTTTTCAGAAATGTGTGGGTTTGGTAGGTTTCCCTAGGTGGCCGCCGAGCCCCGGGCCAAAAAGTCATGGGACCCCCCTTGCAACAGCAGGTCGTTTTGTGATAGGCAATTTTGATGTCGCCTCAATACGTTTTGGGCCCTTGCATGTCGCGGGTACATGGGCCTCCCACCCGAGTGAGGCACCATTTTTATCGGGAGACCTGGGGGAACGCTGGGTGGTAGGAAATTTGTGTCAGCCCATTGATGCCACACCTTTCCCACACAAAAATGTGTGAAAAAAGTGATTTTTTCAGCTAAATTTCAGGTTTGCAGGGGATTCTGGGTAAGGAAACGTTGGGGGATCCATGCAAGCCATACCTCCCTGGAATCCCCCAGGTGTCTACTTTTCAGAAATGTGTGGGTTTGATAGGTTTCCCTAGGTGGCCGCCGAGCCCCGGGCCCAAAAGTCATGGGACCCTCCTTGCAAAAGCAGGTTGTTTTGTGAAATGCAATTTTGATGTCGCCTCAATACGTTTTGGGCACCTGCCTGTCGCGGGTACTTGGGCCTCCCTCCCGAGTGAGGCACCATTTTTATCGGGAGACCTGGGGGAACGCTGGGTGGTAGGAAATTTGTGTCAGCCCGGTGATGCCACACCTTTCCCACACAAAAATGTGTGAAAAAAGTGATTTTTTTCAGCTAAATTTCAGGTTTGCAGGGGATTCTGGGTAAGAAAACATTGGGGGATCCACGCAAGCCATACCTCTTTGGAATCCCCCGGGTGTCTACTTTTCAAAAATGTGTGGCTTTGGTAGGGTTCCCTAGATGGCCGCCAACCCCGGGGACAAAACCTCATGGGACCCCACTTGAAAACCAGGTTAGTTTGTGATAGGTAATTTTGATGTCGCCTCACAACGTTTTGGGCCCTTGCCTGTTGCAGGTCCGTGACCCACCCACGCGAGTGAGGTACCATTTCTATTGGAATACTTGGAAAAAGGCGAAGGGGTAGGAAATTTGTTGTTTCTGTCTGCAGCGTGAACATTTTGGCATAATAATGCAAGAAAAATGTGACAGACACAATTTGAGGTTTGCAGGACATTGTGGGTAAGAAAACTTGTTGGGATCCACAAGAGAGACAGCAGCATGTACTCCCATGGGTGTTTAGTTTATGACAATATCTACAGTTGGTAGGTTATTCTTAGATAGAATGTACACCTTGGCAGAGAGACAAAAAAGACATAGATTACTGCACAGCCATCTATTCCTCAAGCACACACACATACTGGTTGGATTTGGCACGAGGGAGTGGTGGTTCAGTATATAAAATTTTATTAACAAGAGATTTCACAAAAATGAAATGCACTGTCAATAATTGAAAGGCCAAAAAACTGAACCAGTGACTCGCAGCTCGTGAGCTGTAAAGCCACGTCAAGGCCCCAACCGCTTTACAGGCCATTCACACACCTTTCATATGTGATACACATAAGACCATTCACACCACCAGGCACGAAACCAACACATTACAACATTCATAAAAAAGGGACAAGGTACACCTGGCTTGAGAAAGACAAAAAAGACAAATATTTCTGCACAACCACCTATTCCTCAAGCACACAGACATACTGGTTGGATTTGGCACGAGGGTGAGTGATGGTTCAGTATATACAGTTGTATTAACCAGAGATTTCACAAAAATGAAATGCACTGTTAATAATTGAAAGGACGAGAAACTGAACCATTGACTCACAGCTCGTGAGCTGTAAAGCCACGACAAGGCACCAACCTCTTTACAGGCCATTCATACACCTTTCATACGTGTGACACATACAAAACCATTCACACCACCAGCCGCGGGCCCAGCACATTACAACATTCACACCAGCAGACAGCGCCATTCAAGGGCCCATCACTTTCACACGCCCACATTCCTGACAGAGCAACCACACCAGCTCACGGATTGCGTGGAGTGACGTTTGGCTAGCAGTGTGTGTAGTGACCAGCAGCAAGTCACTCCACCCACACCGCCAGCCAAGCGCCAGTCCACGCACACCGCCAGCCAAGCGCCAGTCCACTCACACCACCAGCCAAGCGCAAGTCCACCCACACCCCCAGCCAATCGCCAGTCCACGCACACCGCCAGCCAAGCGCCAGTCCACGCACACTGCCAGCCAAGCGCCAGTCCACTCACACTGCCAGCCAAGCACAAGTCCACTCACACCACCAGCCAAGCGCAAGTCCACACACACCCCCAGCCAATCGCCAGTCCACGCACACCGCCAGCCAAGCACCAGTCCACGCACACCACCAGCCAAGTGCCAGTCCACACACACCGCCAGCCAAGCGCCAGTCCACGCACACCGCCAGCCAAGCGCCAGTCCACGCACACCGCCAGCCAAGCGCCAGTCCACGCACACCGCCAGCCAAGCGCCAGTCCACTCACACCACCAGCCAAGCGCAAGTCCACCCACACCCCCAGCCAATCGCCAGTCCACGCACACCGCCAGCCAAGCACCAGTCCACGCACACCGCCAGCCAAGCGCCAGTCTACTCACACCGCCAGCCAAGCGCCAGTCCACTCACACCACCAGCCAAGTGCCAGTCCACTCACACCACCAGCCAAGCGCAAGTCCACCCACACCCCCAGCCAATCGCCAGTCCACGCACACCGCCAGCCAAGCGCCAGTCCACGCACACCGACAGCCAAGCACCAGTCCACACACACCGCCAGCCAAGCGCCAGTCCACGCACACCACCAGCCAAGTGCCAGTCCACGCACACCGCCAGCCAAGCGCCAGTCCAAACACACTGCCAGCCAAGCGCCAGTCCACGCACACCACCAGCCAAGTGCCAGCCTACACACACCGCCATCACATTTTGGATTTTTTTTATACAAAAAAGAAAACACAAACAAATTGCAAATAGAAACAAATCTACTAACACAAAATCTGAAACTAAATACATTGCACAAATGCCAACCTTGAAACTGAACAAAAAATATAAAACAATAGAGACCAGGCAGTTCACTTTAGCACTCATGGATGCTCCCAAAAATTCTTTTACGTGTGGTACATTCTAAAACAAGCAGGCACACACAGCCCAGGGTTAGAAGGACACTCGGGGCAGTACATACGAGTCTCCTTCCGCGTACCTCTTCGCCAACAGACTCTACATCTCCTACTGGGAAAGTCTTTTGAGGGTGTGGGAGGAATGTAATCAGGAAAGTGGCGATCTTTCAATCTAGCCACATCCTCCACCACTCCAACTCTAGGAACACTTGCCTGTTCCACTAAAACAAGGCTGCCTATTACAGACTCCTGAAACTTAGCAAAAGTCATCTTTGACTCAGGACAAGAATCCTTGAATACAACAAAACCATTAAATGTTACCAAGTGGAAAAGATGGATAGCCAACTTCTTATACCAAATGTAAGCCTTACGAAGAGCAGCATATGGTTCCAACCTCTGATCTACTCTGTCAACACCACCCATGTGCCTATTATAGTCTAAAATGCACACAGGTTTGCGCGCTTCAGCAACCTGACCCCAAACAGTCACAGGTGAAGTGCTTTCATCATGGATGGTAGTCAGCATGTAGTCATCTCTCCTGTCTGAAAACTTCACAGCTAGAAGTTCCTCGCAACGCACTTCACTGTCCCCGCACAAGCTTTTGACAAACTAGTTCCTTAGGGAAACCTTTACGGTTAGAGCAGATTGTGCCACAAGCAACAGTGTCCACTTTGGCCAATTCCCTGAACAACCGCATACCAGTGTAGAAGTTATCTACATATAAATGGTGACCTTTGTTAAAAGTCCTCTACCAAGTTCCCACACAATTTTCTCAGTCACTCCAAAAGTGGACGGACAACCAGGGGGGTTAATCCTGGATTCCTTACCGGTGTACACCCTGAAATTAGAGACATATCCAGTCCTACTGTCACACAGCATATACATCTTAATTCCATAGCGTGCCCTCTTACTAGGAATGTATTGCCTAAAAACCAAGCGTCCCTTGAACAGGACCAAAGACTCATCAATAGCTATTTCTTTGCCTGGAGCATAAATCTCAGAAAATCGATCAACAAAGTGATCAATGACAGGCCGAATCTTAAAAAGACGGTCACACTCAGGGTGATCTTGTGGCAACGCTAAACCATTCTCGATAAAATGCAGCATCCGAAGCAGAAGCAAATAACTATCACGACTCATGACTGCCGGAAATATAGCCGTTGCCATCAAGGGACTAGTAGACCAATATGAAGACATTGATGGCTTCCTTAGCAAGCCCATCAAAAAAGTTAAACCCAAGAACTTCTTCATCTCTTCCAGATTTGTGGGAGTCCACCGCGTAGCTCTAGAGTGGGGCTTAAGGCTGGCACTGTTGTCCCTCAAAAACTGTTCGGCATACAAATTAGTCTGCTCAACAATCTCTGCCAAAAACACATCGTCCATAAACAACTGGAAAAAAAATATCGGCAAAAAAATTTCTGTGTTCACTCTACACCCTGGAACACCACTAAAGTCTGGCAATGCCGGCTGCACCATGCCTGGGGCAACCCAGATGTAATCACTTTCAACTGGAAACCTTGCAGCCCCAGGCTGCAACCCAGATGCCTCTTGCCGCACTATACCAACGGGACGCCTTGCAGCCCCAGGCTGCAGCCCAGATACCTCTTGGCGCACTATCGGCACATCAATGTCCTCCTCTAACACAGGCACTTCATCCGCACTAAGAGTAGCTTCATCCGCACTGAGAGTAGCTTCATCATCCGATGATTCCATGTGGAGAGAAAACTCACTGCCTGAATCTTCCCCTCCCTCCTCTGCCTCAGATGCAGAGTCAGTCTCTGAACCATGGTCAGAGGAAGACTCAAAAAGCATACCAACAACCTGCTGAGCAGTAATCCTGCGGCTAGCCATTATCCTTACTAAGAAAGGATACTGCACAAACAACTCAACAACAACGAACACTGTGCAAAATAAGTAAGTAAAAAAAATGTGTGCCTTTATCACAAAGATCTATATACTCAAACTATACAATTCACTTGCAAGAGACAGCTACACTCACCAGCACCTACTCTGCAGAGAGACAGCAAAAACCAACGATATCCCACTAGAAAGAAAAAAACAAAACCAATTACTCACAAGACAACAAAATACACATCGAGCACAAATGCAAAAAGTTTTTGACACTCAAAAAACAGAAGCCAAACATACTGCTATTATTACACCATTTGCAAAAAACACATTCATGCAGAAAAAAAAACGCATTTACATTGTACAAAAAAAAAAAGTCTCTTACCAAACACAAGCAACTACACAAACAGCAGAACCAAAAGTAACGAAACCGCAACCTGGAACAGTCTAAAGAGCAAAAGCCTTGAACTAGAACAAAAAGGGAGAAATAAAGCATTACAATTGCAATTCACAAGAAATAAAACAATTAACATTATAACACGCTATGTCACTACCCAAATGGGGGCAGAGAGGGCAAATAAGCGGGCAAATCTGCCCCCAGGGGGGCAGAATACACATAAAAAATATATGTCCCCTGGAAGCGACCCTTGCCCAAGGGGTCGCTTCCAATTTATTTATTTTTAAATCCCTGGCTCTAGTGGGCTTTTCTGCCTCCCCCTGGGGCCAGAAACGCCAAAAAGAATCGGGCGATCTGTCCCCAGGGGGGGCAGAAAAGTCTTAAAAATAATTATCCCCCATAGGAAGCGACCCTTGCCCAAGGGGTCGCTTCCATTTCAAAATTGAAAAACACCCTGGTGTCTAGTGGGGTTTTCTGCCCCCCCCCCCGGTATACAGGCTGGGGGCAAATCTAAGGTGGGGGGTTCAGAGTGGATAATCTTTCCATCAAGCAACCTATTAATTTGATCCCGGGGAAGTACATTATGCTGTTTAGGGAGGATAGAACCTCCCTTTGCTGCCACGGTTAACTCATTTTGCAGGGAAGCAGGGTTATGTGGAGGGTTATTGATTTTAGACATACATGCAGGGCGCGGCGGTTTAGTCTTAAGTTCATTCGGTTTCCTCCGCTGAATTGTAGCTAATTGATCACTTAATTGCTCTGATGATTCAAGAGCGTCTAAGGAGCTAATTGCTTCGGTGTTACCGTTTGATCTATGTTCTATCTTAGTTTGGTTATCTTCCTTCATCCCACCCGCAGTTTTTTGAATAAACACCTCCACCTGGCTCAGCCTTTCCTCTATGCTCGAAAAAGAACCCCTCAGAAAAAGTTCTAAATTTTGTATTAAATCTATCAGCGTGACCAACTCCCCTTTCTGAGTTTTGGTTTTGGTCTTCGAACCTTGCTCTTGGGTTTTTCTTACTACAACCTTTTTGCCCCAAACACTCTTTTCCCAGGTTTATCTGTAGTAACCTTATTTGACCCATCTTTTTTAATATCCCCTCGCCTATTTTATTTTCCAGTTTATTATTTATCTTCTTTTTCCTCTTTTGCGGGGTTGAGTAAAAGAATCTGGATCACTTTGTATTGTTTCAGTTGCTGCCACAAGGATGCAGCCATTATGGGATGGTACCGCCTGTGTTTCATCACCTTGTGCAATCCTATTATTTGGACTTGCTGATACAATTGGCACACCATTTGCTAATGACTACTCCACCATAGTTATTTGCTTCTCTAATGCCCCCATTGCCCCTGTCAATTAGCTCAGTAGCGTTTGATTTTTAGGCACTTTTACATCGTTCCCCCTTTTGATATCATCTGAAATGGCCTTTCTTTTCCCCATTGTATTAAATACACTCCTCCAGATATAGTTCTATCAACAGTATGCTCATGGTGTGTAAAGGCACGTATTAAGTAAACAGTTGTTACCGTATGTCCAGAGTCTATTCGAACATGGCCAAATCAGTCATGGGACCAAGAGAGTGGGCCCAGCCCGGCCTCCTTCGACCTCTGATGGGCACGGACGGGCCCGGGCCCGCCCTTGGACCGGGCTTATCTTGCGCGCGTCCCGCGCTGCGGGAGCCCTCGAGCAGTTTTAAGCGCTTCCAGGCGCTAGATGGTGACGCGGTGGGCGGGCATGGGCCGCAGAGCAAGCTGGTTGTTGCGGTCCTCCTGGACCGTGCAATGCGGGAGAGATGAGGCTGTGATGCGGCAGGAGCGAGACCTGCGCTGCGGGAGCCCTCGAGCAGTTTTAAGTGCTTCCAGGCGCTAGATGGTGACGCGGTGGGCGGGCATGGGCCGCAGAGCAAGCTGGTTGTTGTGGTCCTCCTGGACCGTGCAATGCGGGAGAGATGAGGCTGTGATGCGGCAGGAGCGAGACCCGCGCTGCGGGAGCCCTCGAGCAGTTTTAAGCGCTTCCAGGCGCTAGATGGTGACGAGGTGGGCGGGCATGGGCTGCAGAGCAAGCTGGTTGTTGCGGTCCTCCTGGACCGTGCAATGCGGGAGAGATGAGGCTGTGAGGCGGCAGGAGCGAGACCCGCGCTGCGGGAGCCCTCGAGCAGTTTTAAGCGCTTCCAGGCGCTAGATGGTGACGCGGTGGGCGGGCATGGGCCGCAGAGCAAGCTGGTTGTTGCGGTCCTCCTGGACCATGCAATGCGGGAGAGATGAGGCTGTGATGCGGCAGGAGCTCTCTCTCTGGGACAGAACCATGCTCGTTTGAGTGAATTCCTCACTATTTTGTTCGGGTAGCCCCTGGCTAGCAGTTTAGCTCTCCGAATTTGTGCCTCCCTCATGTAGTCCTCTTTACGGGAGCAGTATCTACGGAGGCGGAGAAACTGGCCAAATGGTAATCCATCTCTTAACGCACTGGGGTGATTGCTGCTATAAGAGAGGAGGGTGTTTCTTTCAGTAGGTTTCCTATGAAGACTAGTGTACAGTGTTCCATCATTGTGTTTTATAGTGAGGTCCAAAAAAGCAATTTCTGATTTGTGTATGGTTGATGTAAATGTAAGGTGCTTTTGGACGTTGTTCAGGTATTTGACAAATTCATGGAAATCATTTTCAGAGCCAGACCAGATTAGAAAAATATCATCGATGTAACGTTTCCAACACTTTATGTTGGGATGATATACATTCTGTGCAGATAGAGCATACGTTTGTTCGATGAAGTCCATATAAATATTGGCTAGATTTGGGGCAAAAACTGCTCCCATTGATGTCCCAGAGAACTGCTGGTAGTATCTACCCACAGAGAGAAAATAGTTGTATTGTAACGCAATGCGCAATAGGGAAAGAATAAAACTTGTGGGGACTTGCAGGGGACATGTTCGTGTCTCTAATAGTTTTTCTATTAGCTGAATACTCTCTTCTTGGGGTATGTTCGTATACAGTGATGTTATGTCTAGCGTGGCCAACCAGTCTGTTTCTGCATTAAAGGGCCTGTTGTCAAGCAGATTTATCATGAACATACTGTCTCTTACATAAGTCTCTTGAATGGGGACAAAGTCCCTTAGGGAGAAATCAATATATCTGCTGATGGGTTCTAGAGGTGAACCACAGCCCGATAGAATGGGGCGCCCAGGGGGATTTGTGATGCTTTTGTGGATTTTTGGCAAAGTATAGAGAACCGGAGTCCGACGGCTCTCAGTGTTAAGGTACTCAAATTCTTTTTTGGTGATATATCCAAGTTCTCTGGCTTCTGTGGTCAGCTTTAGAATCTCAATTTTGATACTGGACAATGGATTAGTGGGCAATGCCTTGTAGTGTCTCTGATCTGAGATTTGTTTATTAATCTCTGCATCATATTCTTTCCAATCCTGAATTACGATGCCTCCACCTTTGTCAGCAGGTTTAAGGATTATAGTCTTGTCATTTTTTAAGGTCTGTAAGGCCTCTCTTTCAGCTAAACTTATGTTGTAAGGAATGAAGCACCTGGCTGATTTCATATTTTCAAGCCCATTCAAAATCAGTCTTTCAAAAGTCAGTAATTCTGGTGGCATCATAGAGTTTGAAGGATAAAAAATGGAGGGAGGTCGTAGGCCTGTAACCGATTGTTGTGCGGGCAGGTCTCTATCTTTGAAAAATATTTTCAGTCTTATTTTCCGGAAAAATTGAAACAGCTCTGTTTTAAGATCAAAGAAATTGGTTTTTTCTGTAATTACAAAGGATAAACCCCTACTTAGCAGCGAAATCTCTGCTGATAAGAGTAGATGTTGTGACAAATTGAATATAGGTATCCTTTCCATATTCCTTTCAGGAGAACCTAATATGGCTGTGGGCCCCATTGATAGTGTTTCCTCCTGGTTTGGCGTTCCCCTGGGTACTGGTACCACGTCTTGCCTTTGCCTCGTGGTCCTCTTTCTAAAAAAGGCTGACCTGGGTGACTGTCAGAGCGGCTCGGACCTGGTTGTACGTCTGAGTCTTCGGAACCCCCTGAGGACTCTGAGAATGTAATTGGTTGATTCCTTTTGAACCTGCCCCACGTGTTCTGTCTATTCTGAGCTGGTATAGTGGTGTAGTAATCCTCTCTTAGGTAGGGATATGCTTTTTCTTTAGTAAAGTTTTGTATGTCTTTTGTAACTTTGTCTGCCTTTTTCTTTAATTCATATGTGTTAAACTCATCAATTGTTTTATTGAGTTTATCGAGAAGTGCTTTGGCGTCTGCCACACCGTCCCCTCCTAGAAGTTCTTGTTCTAGGTCCTCTATTTCTTTCAATTCCGCCTTGGCGTGTTCTATGGCGGTCTCTGCTCCAAGCACCATCCAGTGGCAGGAGCAGGTTGTAGAAATATGGCTAAAACCTCCTTTGAATTTAGGGTCCTCTCTAAACATTTCTGGTACATTCCTAACTTGCAAGCCTTGAGGTATGATTCCAGCCTTTAAATATTCAGTGAGCAAGCATGCATGCAGCTCTGTTCTTACATGTTTCTTCTTTGCTTTCTCAAGTTTCTCTAAAATAATCTGTTTAGGACTCACTGTTTTGTTTGCTTGTGCAGAGAACAGTGATGGACCACTTATGATTTTGGCTATATATTCGTCTGTGTATAAGGGCGCTTCTCTCTCGGACATCTTACCCCCGGGAGTTTGTGTAATTCCCTGTGCTTAACCAGGGTTAGAGGACAATCCTAAAGAGAATTAACCCCTTGCGGTGCAGCCACAGCACTACAAGTCGTGTATGAGGACACAAGGGGCACCCTACTCACACAGAACCAGGGTACTTACAATTGAACAAAAAACAGTGGTTCCTGTGGACACTCAGTGATTAATAATTAATATATATCAGCACAATCGCAATTAATCAGAGGCAAAGAGATGTCAGAGAGAGAAAAGACATATAACACAAGGTTTGTAAAGAAACAAGGTAGGTTATATAATATGTTCACATTGTTTTTGAATCCAGTGCATGGTGCCCCAAGTGAAAGTGAAACCCATCAGTAAGGATTGTGACTCTTTGTGACATAAAAACAAGGTTTCAATATTTTGTGCAGAAACGACCATTCAATTGATGCATAGTAAATATTAGCAGCCTCCTAGTACAATAGTAGGAGCTGAGAATTGGTTTGCATCAAGTTGTCGACGATGTTTCGACCCAGCTATCAATACGGGGTCTGATCAGGACCTATCAATGATGGGACACCTCAAAGAATGATAAGCAATGTATCAATAAGAAGAATATGCAGGGGATGGAAAGACTACAACCGAATTCGTATTACACATTCGGTAATCATACCTGGGGATGACTGTCAGATCATGTAGTGAGCACCTTGTGGGAGTGAAAAGGGGGATACTCACATAGGGCCCAGCCAGGCACTGTATGGGCAAAAAGTTAAAGGAATTATTTACACTAGGCACGGGTACCAAGAAAAAAACACTAAATATCATCAGCTGTGCGTGTAGGACTTACCCTTTGCATAACCACTATTGGTAAGAGTTTTTCACGCGCCCATGGCTCATTGACACAGCCGCATTTTGGCCAACTCACTTACGAGCTTCCTGTCATTTTTCAGGAATTGACATGCTAAACGGACTGTCGTTTACATCAATCAGCTAAGGCCTCCATCCAATCTCAGGCTTTCTGACAACCAGTACCACGTGGTAAGAGAGCCTTCAAACATTAATTCCCTTTTTAACAACATTATAGCCTTGATATTTACTGGGTGTTGTGACACTTTTTCAGACACCGTTTTTTGGATATATATTCTGGCCTACATACCATCGAATATTGCTGACTACCAGTACCCCTCCCTCCATAGGGTAAGTCCTACACGCACAGCTGATGATATTTAGTGGTTTTTTCTTGGTACCCGTGCCTAGTGTAAATAATTCCTTTAACTTTTTGCCCATACAGTGCCCGGCTGGGCCCTATGTGAGTATCCCCCTTTTCACTCCCACAAGGTGCTCACTACACGATCTGACAGTCATCCCCAGGTATGATTACCGAATGTGTAATACGAATTTGGTTGTAGTCTTTCCATCCCCTGCATATTCTTCTTATTGATACATTGGTTATCATTCTTTCAGGTGTCCCATCATTGATAGGTCCTGATGAGACCCCATATTGCTAGCTGGGTCGAAACGTCGTCGACAACTTGAAGCAAACCAATTCTCAGCTCCTACTATTGTACTAGGAGGCTCTTAACATTTACTATGCATCAATTGAATGGTCGTTTCTGCACAAAATATTGAAACCTTGTTTTTATGTCACAAAGAGTCACAATCCTTATTGATAGGTTTCACTTTCACTTGGGGCACCATGCACTGGATTCAAAAACAATGTGAATATATTATATAAACTACCTTGTTTCTCTACAAACCTTGTGTTATACGTCTTTTCTCTCTCTGACATCTCTTCGCCTCTGATTAATTGCGATTGTGCTGATATATATTAATTATTAATCACTGAGTGTCCACAGGAACCACTGTTTTTTGTTCAATTGTAAGTACCCTGGTTCTGTGTGAGTAGGGTGTCCCTTGTGTCCTCATACACGACCAAGGAGGGACAGGGGCACCACCAACAATTTACAGAAGTGAGAGTGGCTTAAAGAGGACCTTGCAATTCACGGCTAATTACCTCATATATTACATCCCTCATGACATGTTCAATGACATCATTGATTAGATCAATGTTCTATGACAAAATTGTTTACAACAATGTGACACCTGAAATTACATCATTGATGCCAACACTGTGTATGACAAGGGCGCGAGGTATAGTTACTTCAGCTAACTATAACAAGTACGTTTCAGTGTTTTTTTTTAATTTCAAATGTAAAGTTTTAACAGACATTTTTACCTAACCATAACTTCACTTTAACCTTTGTTTTTTTCAGTGGATTTCTCAATTTGTTTAAGGTAAAGGAAGGTATTATAACCAAACGATAACGTCACTTTAACATTTGCTTTTTTCAGTGCGAATGTAATGGATAAATGTGTAATATGGTCCAATATTGCCATTGAGTGCTTCAGGTCACATCATCAACCACGAGGTTGAAGGCTGAGTGGTTTGTAAATGTTTTGTACTTTGGGTGATCTGATGACAGTGGCCCTGTGCTTTCTGTCACCCATTGTGTCAGTGATCCTACTAACTGATAATTTTAGTCAAACACTATGTATGTGTAGGCATAGGTGCTGGAAAAGGGGTTGCTAGGGGTACTGCAGCATCCCCCAAAAAATCATGCTGGAGTTCAGCAGATGAATGAGCAATAAAGATGCCTTTAGATGCTTTGTGTATCCTGTCACATTTGCTCTATGTTCAAAGACAAAGGTCAAATGTCAAGTTTGCTGTTTATTTGGAAACTGGTGGTTATTTTTATTTCTCAGACTGCAAAGTGAGAGGAATTTGAAAAAGTGTCCTAGGTGACAATGCTGCTGGGGTACAGGAAACGAAAGGAAAAGCAATAGGATGTCAGTTTCTTTTCTAACACACAAAATTTAAATATCTGGAAATTAACTATACACATTTCAAATTATATCAGCAATTAGGAGAACACAAATGGAGCACTTTTTGGGAATTCTGAAGTGTGAAGGAAACAAAGGTTTTGAAAAGATCAAAGGAAATCAAGGCACTTTGCTTGGTGATGCACAAGTGATAAATATTTGCAGAAACCAGATTTCACATATTCGTTTTTGCACTATATATACACACCAGTAAAAGTGCATGCCTGTGCAAATGTAGTGTCTGTTTCAAAGGAAAAAGTACTGTCTGTAAATGACAGTGTGATACCTCACCAGTACTCCAAAATCCACCACCAGCAACTTATCACACACATACCACTCTCCTGCTGAGGGGGCATGACACATTTTCTACACATGTATTTTTTGTATGATACTTGGATCTTTCACAATCCCTATGACTTTAGTGATTTAAAATTAATGGCAGCAGACTCCACTCTGAAAATTATTCCAGCATCACTGTGTGTGGGGAGCAATGCTTCCCTCTCTTCGGGCTCATGCCTTCACTGGACAAACATGTTTGTCTGGCAAAGGCATTAGCCCTGAGAGAGGCGATTTAGATATGCAACCTTTCCATTAAAATTTGGAGAAGAATCCAGTATTAAGAAAAGATTTAGATCATTACATGTTAATTTGGACCTATTGAAATTTGGAATAAAGCTTGGTCAAGACTACAAGCCCTTTGTCGTACGAAGATCAAGTAGTATGACTCAAAAGGCAACACGGTGTCCAGCATTAGGAAATTGTAATTTCTCATATCAGACTCAGGTGAGAATATTAAAGACATTCTGAGAATTAAAAAATAACTAGTTGGAAAGGATCAATCATGTATATCTAGCCTCGAAGAAGCGGCATAGCACAGCGAAACACGTGTCCGCTGTAGTGGCTGTCGTGATTTTTAATATTTAAGAAGCACTGGTGACCATTCTATTAAGATTAGACTCTACATTGTGCAATTTTAATAACACATGAAGGTCCTCTTAGGATGTGGAAGCCCTTTGAGACATATGATCATAAGATGAATTGTAAACAAGTTCTACTTTGAGTTTCTATAAGTCTAAAAGTAAAAAATATGTGTTATATGTTGGACACAAATTAAAAAGAGATATATTTTTTCAAATAAAAGTATAAAATAAAAATGTATTGATTGCCATTATTCTTTCCTCTGCTCAGTAACATGCCATATATGCATAGTTTGGTTTGTAAATGTCACCACAACCCTGAGAAGGCACTGCTGGACCAAATTACGCATTTACCACCTTAACTATAAATTTACTACATTTGCAGCAAAATTTGACCCATAATGTATACATTTCGCAAAATATTGTTTCTAGATCAAATGGATGAAAGTAATACTGCCAGAAAATGTGCCGAATAATGTAGATAACCTTGCCACATAATTTAGGCAAACTTGCAGCATAAGCTTAGTGGTCCTGTCAAGCTAAAACTCTGCAGAGTGGTTTGTGGACTGTATTGTGGTGACAAACCCATATTTCACAGAGAAGCAGAACATATTTCCCATATGTCATGGTTCCAAGTGAAATCTGGGTTTTATACCACTGCATTTTGTGCAATGAAAGCACCCAAACATGTAATATGTACATACGTAGATTATCTGAGTTAAGTATATTATTTTCATTTGTCTTGATATAAAAATATAGTTTATTTTCTGTGCTTGATGAGATTCCTTACTTAGCTTTGCTTGCACGTTCTTTGAAGATCCTTCCTCTTGTTACCAGAGAGCAAGTCCACCTTCTGCTGGCCATTGTTCATTTGAGTGCTTTATAAATGTTCACTCATATTGTTAATATTATATTTGCTAAAATATTGGTGGGAAATAGTCTTTGTGCCACAGTGAGCTGCTCATTCGACAGAAATGAACCTATAAGTAAACTATTTTTATTAGCAATAAGTTGTATATTGCACATCAACCTACACCTCCTCAGACTATCCTTCCACTAAGAGCCAAAAAAGCATATTTCAAAGTATTTTATCGAAGTTCCTAAACCCAATCCTCTGCAGTAAAGGTCTTAATACTTCCCCTTCTTAACATCAACAACCCTTTCCGGTGTGATAGTCTATTTTAGGACATCGATTTGCCTCGACTCATCCTCAATTACCAAATACCACAAGAAAATGAAACACGATAATGTAATTTTAGCTTTATCAAACCCTTTGGCATCCTGTAAAAGAAAATGTGGATGACATCTTTATTATCCTGCTCTACTAAGTACTCAAATTCGTGCCGGATTAAGAAAAGTATAAAAAAAAATGGCTAAATGCACAGCATTTTGTGAAATATGTAAAAAAAAAATTTAAGTAAGGTTACAAATCGGATAACCGTTTTGACTATGAATGTAGTATGTACCACAACAGTATTTTCTCTAGGAGGTTGAGTAATATTTCACCCGTGTCCTTCTCAGCTGTAACTATGTTATCGACCTCAGAAGGAGTAAATCCAAATCGGCACTGTCAGCATCTGGATCTGTGAAATCCAGATTTCTGAATGGGTTCTCAGGCCAGGGTTGACTATTTTTTGGCATTAAACCCAGTATCGGTATCAAAAAGCTTATGCTTCTTCTTCACCACTTGAGTAGGCCCCGTGGGTGGCGTCCCACAATCTTCGTCCAGTGGGATACAAATAGGTTAATGGGAGATCACTATACACAAAAGGCACTCTCCTTAAGAAACACTGAGATGGATTTCAGAGCTACAGCAAATATCTGACGACTTTCCTCTTCCGTAAGGCCAGTGCTTTAAATGGGCCGGTACTCACCGGTACTAAGTACCGGCACTTCTGAATTTTCTGCCCTTGAGTACCGGAACTTCTCCTTGGCCAAACAGAGTACCGGTACTCATGGGGCAGCAACGCAGAAAGGAAATGGGTATGTGCTGAAAGAAGAGCAACACAGCTGACAACGAGTTGGCCTGTTTTCGTGCAGCACTCTGATAATCGAGTGATAACTTGCACAGTGCTAATTCGGCAGCAGACCCAGGCGCGCAACGCCCATTGGGCTCAAAAGGCTTCAGCAGCCCCCCCCGTCATGTGTGTCAGCCCGGGCTGAGACAGCTTCCCGGGCACACACACACAGCCGCACCCGAGTACTTCACAGGTCTTTAGAAGACTGTTTACTTGTTAATGAGGCTTTGTTGTTCTTTCACCCCCTTCTTAGAGCCCCTGCAGCTTTACTCTGCTGATAGCTGGAAGAATCCACCCCCCGAAATTTTTATGGGTCGTTGCCAGTAGAAGACTGGATTCAGAGAGTAAAGGCAAATAAGCAATCAATGAAGCCCGTTCCTCCATTATCAAATGTTGACAATGATAATCAGGTTCACTATTTTAAAGCGAGAATATTTTCTCAAGCTTCATTGTGCATAAGTGCCATAGCTGCCAAGGTTTCAGATTGCTATGTGTGACATCTTCTTAATTTCAGTGTAATTATGAGTGACATTTCAAGGACTATGAGTGACACTTTCTCGCGAGCAAACTCAAGCAGTGAAGATGAGGAAACATAAATGTCAGAAATTAAACCCATGTGAGCAACAAGGAACTCTAAGACGAGTCACATCATAAGCCACAACCTGTATTACTGAGCTGTGCGCCCCTGTTCTGCATGCTGCCCACTACCTGCCAAGCCCTGCTGGTGGCACCATCACACCAGTCGCAGCCTGTCACACAGAGCTCCACGACAGGCTCTTCTGACTCAGTGATGCTTGGTGCGCTGAGAAGTTACGTTGGCAAGCACCACAGTGGCTCTCACAGTCACCTGACCCAAAACAAGTTAGTGCGAGCGACTACTAACACAGCTTACTGTCAGTGAGAAGACAGACTGCTGTGTGATGTACAGTTCGCAGCTGTAACAGGGCAGACAGGGGGCAGCTCAGAAGATGATCATGACTGTGGCACAAGAAAAAACAACTATCAGGGGTGTTATCAAGCAGGCCTGCGCAAATGAAATATGACAAGAAATATAAAGATGCGCAGTGAAATTCGGCCCAAAGTTGAAACCTGCACTGCATGCAAACTTCTCAGGAAAGAGTTGCTCAACGAGTCCCTAGGAGGCCTCTGCAACACGTTATGAGATAACTTGCATTTCTAACATAACGTGATGTGAATGCAGAGCCTGCACACTGCCCAGATGAACAGAGGCCCCTGCACACATTTGTTTTCAGATATATAATGGGCTCTATCCCCTCTCCAACCGTCTGGTTCTCCTTTGTCTTCATGAAGGGCAGTTTGAACCCTTTATCAGTGCTGTACCCTCCCACATTAGTTATGTTTTATTTACACCTGTGCTTAGTCCCTTTACGACGGATTGCATGGCTGAAAGCGAAACAAATCTCCATTCCAGAAATGTCCACTATTCTGTGAACTTCAGGAAGTGTACATTCCGTTTTGATCATCGGTATGTTCAATGCCGTCTCTCTGCTGTCTGACTTCAGCAACCCCTGCTCAATGCAGACCTTCTTACCCCCTACTGCTGCATTCTGGAGGCGGAGGGCGAACAGTCACTCTTGCCGAGCCGCCCCATCACGTCAACTGATCATCACTCACGGCCTCGATTTCCCTAGACCTGCTCTATTGCTGCATGCAGTTATCCACACTTAATCATAGTAAAAAGCAGGTAGTCGGACCAGCAGCACGGCGGCACGCTATTAATAACACATTTTGCAGCAGAGAGAGAATCATCACGAGGCACTACTTACTAACTTTGAGACATGATTCTTCATACGGGCCGCACCTTACTATAACGACTCCCGCCGCAGCAAACACCGGCCTGGGTATCATGGGGTGGCTCAACAACTCCAACGGCTGCCGCTGACCGTTCGGGGGTCAGCTGTGGTGAGAGTGCCTGGCTGTGTGAGCCAGTAACTAGGCAGGCGCATACTGTGAGAGGGCGGCCCCGCCCCCCTCTTATTGGCAGGCAGCAGAGTGTGTGAAAGCGCGGCGCGGCAGGAATGTACAGCCAGGGCTGAGGGGATTGTTACATTGTAGCCCCTGCTGCCTAGCCGCGCTCTCAGCGAGCAGTCAGATCATCGCCGGTGATTATCAGAACTTAGCCGGGCAGAGCTGAGCAGCTGCTGGCAGTGGCTGCAGTCTCTCCTCGGAGCAGTAGCCCTGCCCAGGCGCCGCCGGTGGCGCCAGCTGGCGAGTCTGCAAATGCGTGACATTGCATTTCAGTGCGGTGATGCGGAACACCGCACTGAAATGCGTGAGTGTCACACCTGAGGCTTGATACTTGGCAGGACTGAAGTGCTCGTGTGTCACTGTGCGTGATTTTGCATGCATGAGTGTTGTCTGCAGTGTTTAGCACGGCAAATGTATAGCTTCCATCCCGAAAAGCCTTGTATTACCACAGTCCGGCGTGTAGCGCATGTAAAAGGGTTCGCTTATAGCAAGTACTAGGCCACTCTTTCTCTCCCCAGTGCAGATATGCTTTTTCTGCACTCTCAACACAACTGTATTTTGTTTTAAAGAGGCCATTTTCTCTAGGGTTAATGGAGTGGCTCTGGGAGAGGCAGAGGTGGGCAAACCAACAAATAAACAAGGATAGCAAGTCAGAGTCGAATCAAGAGTCCGGCTTGGCGAGCCCTCACATAAATCGAGCCTTGAAAACATTAAAATTGAAATAAAAAGTGTATTCTTTAACATGTGGACGCATTTTACCATGGTACATAAGATTATATCATCGCATTGAGAGGAGTTTATTAAAAGTGATAGTGAAGTTAGAAACTTTTGAGCTCCCACCATGACCACAATGCCACTAGGCAACTAAGAAGCAAGTCAGTTCTCATGTGTACATTATATATAGCCTATTTTGTTTTATAAATGAAGCAACATTATAGTGCATTAAATCTAACACAAGATTTGACTGTACAGCATACATCCTGAACTTGTGTATTTGAATATACGATCATATGTGATAATGAAGAAAAAAGGAAGGCTTCTGTATCATTATGCACATTTGCACACCAAGAAAATCTCAATAAAATTAAATATGTGCTCCTGGACACGCCCCTTAGCACCGCCCATAGCCCCGCCCCCAAACCCACCCCTAGTCCACAAATCAATTTGGTGAGTACCTGCACTTATTTTTTTCCATTTAAAGCACTGCGTAAGGCGGATGGCCACGTCCCCCGCAGGGGGACACTAGAGGGGACATCCCCTTAGCATTTCCCCACTGCCCTGTAGGGGCTAGTATTTTTTCCATGGCCACCTGGCCGGAAAGGGACAATCGCATGGGTAGATCTCGCCTCCCCAGGGACTACACACTTCCGGGAGGCTGAGGGTTATTTAGGTGGGCTGCTCACCTGGGCAATCCCTCTTTTTTCCAGACAGCAGCAGAAGAACGCGACGGCGACCCCTTCATCCCGTAAGGGACAATTGGTATCCTGACAGCTGGGGGTTGGCCTTACTTCGCTCCGTGGTGGCGCGGGTGCAGCAAACACTTAATAAAAGAATTGGGCCGCAGCCCCAATACGCAAGATACAGCACCGGTTAAAGAATGAGATGGCAACGTAATGCCCGGTGGCTGGAGATTGTTTCAGGAGGGGTGTCAGCGGTTAGTCCTTCAAAGCGCTGCACTCTGATGATCACCCGTAAGATAACCCTACCTGTGTATATGCATAACAGGAATGCAAATAAACTTGCAACAGTTTTCCCACAAGAAAAGATGTTGGTGTGTTTTGTTATTTATAATGCAACTGTATAACTGTGTCTTTGTTACAAGTTAGGTTCCATATAACGATATGTGAGATAACAGTGGGCTAGGGGTGGGAATGCTAAGCATATGGACCCGATGCCAACCAATTTCCTCTGCCTCCGTTTATTGCAAGACCAGTACTGTTTTCTCGCCCCCCCACCACACACACACACACACACACACACACACACACACACCACCACTAACAGCAGCAAAGTGTTCCGAAGCTGCTTTGGAGCAGTGTTGGCACTTTACAACAAAAAAAACCAATTGGAATAAATACAATTTACAAACATCAAATACACAGAGCGTAAACAAATGGAAAACAAAACCGCTGCTACGTGCACTGAAACTGTATACGCCGTTTCCGGGCCATTTTTGTTAGTACCTCAACATCGGTCAACCTAACCTGCCTGCAAAAGAAAGAAATGATAATACTGAAAGAGCAGACGTATCAAGCTCATGCAAAATACAAGGCCTTAGATTTACTGTCCCCGCCCTCATCTTTTATGATCAAATTGGATAGCAACCGCTTTATTGCAGCATATTTAGTCGCGCACTTGCTCGCAGGCAGACCCATTCGCTTACCAATTGTGTAGTTATAATTCACAACATGTCTGGAACAGATGGGGACCTGTTTAGGACGCCGTTTTAACTGCTCCGAAGATTGGTTCTCAGCTAAACTGCTTTGGATTATCCGTCAACCCGAAAATATATTTTTAAAAAAGGTCTTTAAAAAAAGACGCATATAGTAGCAGTCGAGGTGGCTATCTATCCCTGCGGAATCGCCCCTCGTTTGGCTGCATCAAGTGTCAAACTGAAGGAAGCGCTGGGTCATGGGAAAGGTCCCATTAGAGCAGTGGGAGCACGCTCTAAACAACTACGGCCTCATGGATGTGCGCATTAAAATATTGCCTTGGGGAATAGGCGGACATATGCTCGGTGCGGTCGGCGAAGCAGGCTCGAGGCCTTTGGAATTGGAAAGCCGTAAAAAATTCCATCAATCAGCCCTCGGGCCTGTGAAGCGCGAAGACGCAGCCTGCGTCGGGAACGTGCTCAGCTTTGTGTCCCTCACTAGCTCGACTTGTCCTCTTTCATTGTCTCGCGGGCTTGGTGTCTTCCACCAGCTGCTCTGTGAGGCGACTCTAAATACATCGGCGCCCAGGGACCTCCGACGCTTAATTCCAGCACTGACACGCAGAGGCCAGGCAGGACGTAGACGTACCACTACCTAAATTGCCCGTATTGGGCGGCGCGCTTTTCCACGATTGTTTTTGCCTCGGCCAAACGCCCACCAGGTTATTCCGATTATAAAATTGAGGTGTTTAAGGCCGAGATGCGATACGCTTCCTCTGTGAACCTTTTGGTAAATTGGTGCACCCCGCTGCTACGCTGTTAATTAATTCTGCTGAGTGGTGCAACACAAGGTAACAATTAAAACATATATTATAATAGGCACCGGAAGTTTAAATAAGTATTAAAACATCTGTTATCTGCCAAAATAGTGGGCTACAATATTAATTGTTTTTAGAGCTCGTTTGGTATACCCACCTACTGATTTCATAGCAGTATTAATAACCACTCTTTCACACGCAGTGCACTCACAGAGGCCTCAAAGCGCAGTTAACATAGGTGATTTTCAATCCGCAGGCTAGTACTCATTTTACGGACTTCAGTGATGAGAGTCTGAGTCTTCACTATTGGAATTCAGACATCGATACGGGAGTTAAACACAGTCATTGCAGCAAGTGAATTAACATTTCGGCTTATCCGATTAGTTGTAAACATAAATAATGTATTTGCTCTCACCTGATTGAATGATACTCATTCCAACATAAGTAAAAAAAGACGTAGTATTGTTCTTTAGTCGCATCGCTATTTATTCTGCATCTGTCTCATTTGGCCTGTACAGTAAGGTTTTCCCGAACTGTTATAAAATGTGATTGTCATCTATTGACAACAATATCAACAGAATTGGTTAAACAACCTTTTTTCAAAGCTGCCATGATGCAACCAAATGGTATTGTGCCTCGAAAGATTTGTCTTTAAATCTCTCAAAATATAAAATCATAATTTGAGAACAAGTGGATTTAATTTTCATGTGCCTCATATAAAGTTAAGTTTACAGAGGTCAAAACGTATGCAACATTGGACTCTTACTTTTAAATGATGGAAGATGTCCGTGCCACGGTATGTGGGCCTGTGGTAAATTTCAGGTACCCAGAGTGGGATGTAAGAGAATGTATGACGGTACTACGCATACTAATACCAAGCATGCCATTACAACGCGGGTATTATTGCACTAGTACCCCTACAACGACCTACCATTACAACTCATTCTTTTACCACGCATATGCCTTTACCACGCATGCCATTACAATGCAAAGGCATGCATGGTAAAGGCATACACTTGGTAAAAGTGTCTAAGGTAAGTTACGCTATCCTGCCCTACCCTAAACCCTAAATCAATACCCCTGCACAACCTCCCTGAGCCCTAATCTTTCCGTGGTAACGTTTGCGTTGTAATGGCATGCGGGGTAACAGCCGCGATGTGATGGCTGTTTCCCGATGTAAGAACGTTTCTAAGTTTGCTGGGAAGATCCATGAAGTGATTTCACAATGGTTTAGGGTAATCATTGTATTAAAGGCAAGGGGGGAACCTTACTGTCTCAGTGTCCTTGTTCCTATCTCAAAAAACCTTATGTTTTATCTATTTCTAGGGAACAAAGAGACCCAAGTTGGCCATAGGTAAGATGGCCGGCAATCCTACAATGTGGTAGAGGGAGAAAGAAAAGAGGTGGGAGAGCTATTGAAATGTGGTATTCAAGGATCTAGTGCAGGTTCATCCTGATGTGGTTGCATTACTCGATGCTGTGAGACTGATAAACTCCTTCTATGGAGGTTTCTCGAAGTGGGTGACTTGGGTTGCTGTCGCACTGCATAGCCAGTGAGGCGATCCAGACCGTAGTTATGCTCTTACTCCCCAGTGACTTTGCATGCCTTCCTTGTCCAAAGGAGCCAATGCAATGGTTCAATTCATTTCTTCGTTTCTAAGTGAGACTTTCATTACATTGAATAACTATGTGTTGTAGCAAGGTAATTAACAATAAAAATATCAATGATTGAGCGGAAGTCTTAAGTCAACTCCCATTAAATACAGCCTTAAACAATTTATTTCAACATTTATTAAAAATTCCTTAAAATGGCCCCGGGTGCACTCTCAGACGTAAGACTGAAATGACCTTGTTAATGTCTAAAGTTAATGTATGTCTACCATAGTGTTACACTAAAATAATTAAATCACAAGAAAATATTATGCTGATTAGGTTGTTTCAACAACGTTTTTGCATCTGGAGATATTACTCTCTGACAGTTACATTCTTGTCTTTATGAAGTGCAGGTAGATATTCCCAATTCCCAGGTATCAAGTACATGCCCAGTGCTTAATTTGTAAAAGAATAAGTACCAGGGCCCAAGATTTTGCTCAGAAGCCCACGGCCAGTGCTACTGTATGTCAGCATGCCGAATACCAAGGCTGAGTAGTTCTGAGTCCAGCTTATACCTCTTTAATCCACCACCAGACGTTCCCTACTACCCCTTTCTCACTTTTGCTGATTCCTGCTCTCTCCGTCGTCATGCTTTTTTCCATTCTTCTCTGCTTCCTTTCCCCTTTGTGTGTTTTTCAGTCTCTTGCTGTGGGTCAAAGTCTGAGGAGGAAAAATAAGTCCAGGTCCCCTACAACTAATGTAGATGGGCCCCACCTGCAACCACCAGCTCAAATTAAGCACTGCTCTAACCTTTAGCTGCAATGTTAGATATGTGTTAGTTTGGGATTCAAACAGCTGCTAGTGGTAGCAAGGGAAACTATGTACCCTATTATTGAAGAATGCTTATTGGGTCACTTGGAAACTGTGGAGGGTTGGTTAAAAAATAGCAGTGATAAAGTGGCTGACTGCATAGGTTTACCAATCAGATAAGACATCAGATTCCCTACTTATGAAGGTGTCTCACCAGTAACGGGATAGCTCTTCATGGTGCACAGAATGACAGGACAGTGTTCTAAGACAACTTTTGGTATTCCCATCATTATGCCAGACTGTTCCTTTTAGAGTTCAAGGACCGCTTTTCGAAAATATGAACTTTGCCACTCAGTGAAAATCTGGATGAATCTTCAGTGCCAAAATCTCAGACGATTACTAACTTTCAACAAACTGTTTCTGTGGGTGTAATAAACCACACTTGTGAACAATCAATCATGGTCTGTAATGTCACAAGGCCTGAACCTGCTAGCGATATTCTTTTTTTATCACAACAGAAGTAAATCTCTTATGCAAAACATCAGACAAAAACATATACACCCTGGATGGATGAAATATGTGCTGCTTCCGGTGCATGAATGTTCATGCTCTGTACAGTTGCATGTCACAATATAGAGCTCAATAACGTTAACTTGCTCCTGTATCAACTCGTAATATCGACTACCAACATATCACCAAGTTAAGCATATAGGGAAGTATGGATTTACTATCCTTAACTCCACATCTACTTACCTTAACTACATTGTAGGAGTTGGTACTGTGGAGTCAATGCAAGTGCTGATCAATATGAAAACGTCAGTATTGTGCTAGAAAATCCTTTGTACAACATTTCACTTCTAGTGCACAGAAACCATGTCTTCAGGGTCGTCACTGACTAGCGATGTTCGGTGCATATGCACTTTGATGTGCAGATCCATTGGTGAGCAGCCAGGAGCTGCACAACAATGTACTGCAGCAGCCGCTGCAGGTAAGAGCAGTGGGGCCAGGTGAGGGGGGATTTCGAGAAACGACCACGAGGGAAAATTAATTATTTATTTAATTTTCCCTTGTGGTCGTCTCTCGAAATCCCCTCTCAACTGGCCCCACCGCTCTTACCTGCAGCGGCTGTACTGCAGTTCCCAACAATACACCATAACTAGCCCTGGGCTAGGGCCAAGAGCACACATAATATGCTGAAACATCAACACAGTTTCCACCACTTTCAAAAGGACAGTGTACACAGTCAATTTAGAACTACCCCGTAGGCGTATTCTGTGGTTACACTGAATGCATGCACACAATATGTAGTCACACACAGATTATAGTTCGCATTCTTTCATTCTAAATGAGCGGATTAATCTGTGCTGCTCCCTACACATGGCTTTCGAACATCCACACAATAGACCAATTCATAACATTTTTGGCACACCTAAGTGTGCCTTAGGTTTTAAAAACATGATTTACGAGTGCTAAAACTGATCCCTGATTTACAGAATCAAGGATGACAGGATTTTACCCTCAATA
Organism: Calotriton arnoldi; assembly: GCA_963921515.1. Classification (NCBI taxonomy): domain Eukaryota; kingdom Metazoa; phylum Chordata; class Amphibia; order Caudata; family Salamandridae; genus Calotriton; species Calotriton arnoldi. The sequence goes on along the minus strand of CAWUFW010006225.1, from coordinate 1,089,024 downwards.
ATGTGATTTCCTCAGAAAGAAATTCCACCAGTCTGGAATTTCCATGTAAGCAAATCTACTCACATGGTAGGTGATGTGGGTATTTCAAGGTGGGTCTACTTGTAACATTTGGTGAAAAATCAACAAATTCACAAGTTTATGGGTATTCACTATCTTTTTGTAAGCAGTTTCCCATTCTGTAAACGTTGGTAAATTTCCTCCTGTCGAGGGCAAAAGTTTATCTTTTCTGCTTAGGTGTGGTGTGGTTACCCCTCCCAAGCTGGCTAAAACTGATGGACATCTGGAGAAGAGAAATTTTTCAAACAAAAAAGCTACTAGCGAAAATGCATTTTAGCATGTCATGTCTCTATGCAGAAATATGGGGCTCAATCCATTCAGTTTTTTTTTCTCTTACTCCTGTTTTCGTTGTGCATTCCTCCTGCCTGATCCACAGGACCCAAAGCAAAGCTACACATTCTAGTATGCACAACAAATCACCTTGCAATGAGAAATGCTTTCACTGTGGTGCAATATTATCAAATGAGGAATAATACTGAGTCAATACCACTCAAGAGGTGTGAAGTGGGCATTCCAGGGCGGCACCTTACTTTAGGAGACACTCACAGTATTATTAAACCTCTCGCTGGCCTCTTCCCACTAAATCTCTTTAGAGAATGGGACGGTGAAGGGGACACTAACACAATGGGTGGAGGTGTAGCTGAAGAGGCTTTTCTGTTGGGGAAAGTATTTTTCCTATGAAGGAAAAAAAAAAAGGAAATAAATATGCCACTGCACTAAGGCAATAGCCTATCGCCATTTGTAATCGTACAGCGCTTATCACGCTTAACTTGTAAAAAAAAAAACATAAATACGCAGAGGGGCCCAAAGATTTTCTTATGAGACCTGGTGCCTGCACTGCTAAATGCCCGGATGGACGAATACCAAGGCAGCCAAGTTTTAATCCCAACTCATGCCTCTTTCTTCTGCCACTCTATACTTCCTGTTTCTTTATCTTACTCTTGCAATTCTTTTCCATCCCTGCTTTCTCCCTTTATCATTGTTTTCCTGTCTTTCTCTTCTTCCTCCTTTCTCCCTTTCCTGATTTCCCCTCTTGCTCTGGTTCTATGATGAAAAATAGTCTCCAAAAATGAAGTTCAATCTGCACTCACATGAGGAAATTAAGCCGCAGCTGCACATTACAACTTTTTAAGTGAATTTGGCCAACAAAAGTATTTTATGGAAATATTCTTACTGACTTCAGCACTATTTGACCAATAGGAGCAAGCTGCAATGGCTGTTGTTATCTGCACACAGAAACGACAAAGGTTCTTTTTATTGAATCAATCCATGTAGGTGATCACAAACAATTATAAGAATTAAATAAATGCATACGTGTAGGAGTTGCAAAGTTGTGTACAAACCTGAAAGCGCTGCCATGTCAAAATTGAGTTTCCTTGAATAACAAAGGCATTCAGTAGAATCAGTTGCATCGAGATGCAAATTGTGCCACTCAAGCAGAAACTATACAGAGGCTGCCACGGATTACACAATGCGCATACAGCTATAAAAGGAGATCATCCCGGACCGTGGGAGCAGACAGAGCCTGTTGGGCGAAGATTACACTGATTTCCTCAAAGCCTTACAGTAGCAGTTCAGACAGAGCAAGAGTCGGCCGGCCGGTTTTAGACTCGACTTCTCTGAGATAATAAGATAAAACCATTTCATTCCGGAGTTCTTTCCTGTGAGACGGGTTTCCAGCGACACCTTGTGGCTTTAGATTGTAATGCGTTGTTGAAAAAGAAGATGGCAATTTCCAATCGTAAGAAAATTATTGGAAAATTCAATAGAATAGATGGGCCTTTTGGCTTTGTTAATGTATGTTTTGTAAAACTTTATTTTCGAGGAAGTCGACAAAATATAGAAAGAAATATTGGCTAAAAGTAAAAAAAAATTGCCATGTTATGTTAATGTATGTGCATTTGTATAGCGCACAACTTACATGGGAGGGTATTCTGGCGCTGAAGCAGGAGCTGTATGGGACAAGCAAGAGTCAGGGCTAGGTGAAGAGCCAGGTCTTCAGTTTCTTGTGGTATCCAAGAACTGAGGAGGAGGCTCTGATGTGCTGGGGCAGGTCGTTCCAGGAGTTAGAAGCGAGGCAGGAGAATGCACAACCGCAGGATCTGCTTCTGCATATGTGGAGGGGAGGTGCGAGTAGGAGTCCACCTGAGTGGATATGTCTGGTGGGTTTGTGGAAATGTATGCAGTTGTTGAGATACTTAGGGCCAATGTGGTGTAAGGCTTTGTATGTATCAGATGAGGAGTTTGTGGAGTACTCATTTGTGAATTAGGTTAACCAAGCACACTTGGCTGCAGCGTTGTGTGGATGTGTGCTTTGTGAAAGAGCATAATGCAGAAGAGGGTGATCCATTGTCTCCTGCTATATGCTATAATGGGCAGAAGAAAAATGTGAACAAAACAATAGACTAATGGATGAAGAGGGCTGTCTGACAACAGCTGAAAGTAAATGCAGTGTGTGTGTGTGTGTGTGTGTGTGTGTGTATATATATATATATCGCCACACTCCGCTTCACACTTCTCCTTGCTCGGAAAAAAGACGGACGACGAACCCAGATTTGGTGCATTCAGGTGTTTATTTCAGTGCGCCACCATTGCTGCCATGACGCGTTTCGGCCAAACTCGGCCTTGATCACATGACGCGTCTCTAGAGCCTAAGTGAGGTTTTTAAAGTCACGGTACCATGCACTCGTGATACAGCAAATCAATGAACATAGACAACATACTTAATCTGATAATCCTTGTCGTCTACATTTGTGCAAATCAACAGCAATAAATAGTAAAAATACATATAATTGTAAACATATTAATATAAATACTAATAAATGTTAAATACATTTAAAAAACAGTATAAATATTTAGTAGTAAAAAAACATTACAACTCAATTAAATAATCAATATGAAAAAATCATCATCATTTTTACAAAAACTGCCCACCAATGTTATGTTTAAAATCATTGGTGAATTGACAAAGTATCTATATGACTATAAATGGATGAATCCATTTCTTCCTTCATATTTAAGGTATCCTGACAAGGAAGTCAATCAATGTATCTTTGCTGTTGATATGTGGAATACAATATAAACCATCTCTCCATAATTGATAATGCTGTAATTTTAGTAAAAGAGTGTATAAGGTTAAAGTGCAAAGTGCCAAACAAGTGCTGGTGCCTATAAAATTTAAAAACCATGGATAAAATACAAAAAGACCTCCTAAAAAATCCTCTGTACATATACCATAATAACTAAATAGAAATAATGTGTGGTGTAGATATAAATGATGTACTAAAAACATAATACAAGACGCAGAATGCTGAATAAAATATTTAAAGGAAAAATGAAGAAAATATTTCTTAAACATGAGAAAGCCACAGATGTCATTATTTATTTACATTTCTGATAAGTTGGTAAAGCACCTAATCAAATCTGATCCCAGATTGATTATAACCAGGTATAAAAGTCCTCACTTGAATTGTGACCATTAGGATTCTTTGTATCCAGATCGAGGATATACCTTGTTTCAAGGCGTCGGAGTTTGGTTTCCCGATCACCACCTCGTCTGGATAATGGTATACAATCGATTAAAAAATATCTGAAATCTTGGAGGTTGTTTGCATGCCTTTCCTTAAAGTGCCGTGCAAGCGGGTATGTATGATCATTATTAGTAATTGCCCTCATGTGCTGCAGTATACGTTTGTGGGCTTGTAATTTGGTGCTTCCCACATACTGCAGCCCACAAGGGCAAGTCAATACATAGACCACATACTCCGTTTTGCACGTCAGAAATTTAGTTATTTTGATGGGGTCCTTATTGAATGGGGAAATATAAGTTGTTGTATTTACCCCATACTTGCATGCATATATATATATATATTGTCCAAGTGCCTCCCACGAAACCCCGGGAGACAATAGGCGGCACACCCAAGCTGCTTACAAATTCCTTTAATACAGTTCAAGAGCATAAATTCACAGCACGCCGCCCAACGCGTTTCGACATTACGGCCAGGAGTCCTTTTTAGTGGTGGTGCACGCCTCTACCGGCGCTGGGTTGCGTGTTCCTGAGCCTTCCTTCACATACAGTATACCCAATGGTGGGTCGGATTGATTTCTTGGACTACTGCTACCAGGAGGTATTGCGCGATGACGTAATTTGAAAATCTATCTAATCATCTTACCTGTGTGTTGCAGCAGCCATTGAATGCCATGCCCGTGCTGTGAATTTATGCTCTTGAACTGTATTAAAGGAATTTGGAAGCAGCTTGGGTGTGCCGCCTATCGTCTCCCGGGGTTTCGTGGGAGGCACTTGGACAAAAAATTTCACGGCGCAACCCAGCGCCGGTAGAGGCGTGCACCACCACTAAAAAGGACTCCTGGCCGCCCGCTGATTCAAATACGGGCGATCAGGGCCATCGTGGATTGCCGCGTTCGAGGGCCTGGCTGGGCCATCAAATTTGGGCCTAAGACGGGACGAGCTGCTCTCCTGTGATTGTGGCGTGTTCCTGAGCCTTCTTTCACATAAAGTATACCCAATGGTGGGTCGGATTGATTTCTTGGACTACTGCTACCAGGAGGTATTGCGCGATGACGTAATTTGAAAATCTATCTAATCATCTTACCTGTGTGTTGCAGCAGCCATTGAATGCCATGCCCGTGAACAAGACGTAATGTCGAAACGCGTTGGGCGGCGTGCTGTGAATTTATGCTCTTGAACTGTATTAAAGGAATTTGGAAGCAGCTTGGGTGTGCCGCCTATCGTCTCCCGGGGTTTCGTGGGAGGCACTTGGACAAAAAAAAAATATATATATATATATATATATGAAGTGTGTGTGTGTGTGTATATATATATATGTATCTTTATACATATATGTATCTATATATATATATATATATATATATATATTAGTAAAAATTTAAAGGTCTTGTTGCATGCCAGACCTCAAAAAGTAGAAAAAAGCTTGCTCCCCTTCTCAAAGGTATCTATGACCCAAGGACCCCCAAAAACACAAACATTCTCTTAAAACTTGAAGCCATTTTCACATTTTAATGTACAGAGTGTATATGTTGCAAAGTCATCCTGTGCCCTGGGCACCCCCCAACTTTTTGCTGACTGGTACTGGTGGTAACTGACTCTGACTGACCCTGGGCTCTGCCTAACCAGGCCCAGGGCCAGTGCTATGCTGAAAACACTTAGAATATATTAGGGTACACTATGGTACACTAAGTATTGGGGTACCCCTGTGATTGGCATGACCTACCCCATAGGACTCTAGTACATAATAGGGCAGGGGTATTGAAACTACCTATCAGTCCCTAGTATATAATAGGGCATGGCAGTTTAGAGGCCAGCAGCCCTTCTACGCTTGCATGTGTGCATTGCTGAAGCTTGAGGTCAGTTTAAAAGTGGCTCTGGGCTACAGGACTGCTTTTAAATAGTACATTGTGCCCAAACTCGACTTTTTTGTTTGGGGCACTTAAAAATGGTTAACCTACAAGGTTTGGGCATATTAGGTACCCCCAGGGTCTCCCCTAGGTGTCCCAGGGCTGGGGGGTCAGGTATCTATAAGGTCGACCCTTATAAAATGAGATTTATATGCCCTGGGTAAAGGGAAATTGCACATTTCACTCCCCACATTGTGATAAAGTGCTGCCCAAAATCGACTTTGGTGGTAGGAGCACTGTGGAGGGAGGATCTGCAATATATTTACATATTCAGAACCCCTAAAGTCTCCCCTAGGTGTTATTGGGGTGGGGGTACTGTAGATATATGTAGTGTACTTATAAAATATGTTTTTATAAGCCCTGGTGCTGAAAAAATGGCCCAAGTCACTTTTCCCATTGTAAATCCCATGCCAAAGGTTAACATTGGGAAAGGTTATTAGTTAATAACTGGAGAAAGAAAAGCCATAAAACTAGGATTAAAGGACTCAGTAGAATGGTAATGACAAATCCAACAATGTGGTATTGTTGAATTTATTGTAAAATGTACAGACAAGAAGTTATAAGACTTTTTTTTGTCTGTAAGCCAAAATTCAACCCTGTCCTACTGTGCCCTGATTGGTCAGAGATAAGTGGGTGAGCCTGGCTGCTTTGAGGAGGTGATAAATGACCCCTGGGGTGAGAAAGCCACTCGGGGAGGAGAGGTTGCTGGGCATAGGAATGCCAGACCAGGGGGAGGAGTCGTAAACCATGGACTTCAAGAGTAAGGGGAGGACCCCAGTGTCATTTATAACTTTACCCTGTTCACCTAAAGCCAGATGCTAGGCTTAAGAAAGGAATGAGCAGGTGCAAGGGGGAGAGGCTATGGAGATTAGCCATCCTAGGGGTGTGTTTAGCTAGCTCTTCTCTCCCTGCTGAAAATTCTGACATATTGAATTTTGAAAGAATAGTGGTTTCTGGGTTAACATTTTGCCACACTCTGCAGGAAGTGGTCAGACCTTTGGGTGGAACCCTGCAGCCCATTGGACAGGATTGAGCTCCTGCTTGACCCAGAGAAGTTGGAATAAGTATCTGAAAAGGGCAGAGCCCCTCAGATCTGCTCCTTGATACTTAAGAAAGCAAGACGGGCCATGCTGGAAGTTTGATGTGTATTTCCAAAGGCCCGCACTCTGAAGACTACACCTTCTGCACCATCGGCAACTACAGCCTGTGGATTACTTTGCTGTTAAAGGACTAAAGAGTGGACTCCCTGCAAGCTACAGGTTAACAGAGCTCACCTGGAACATCACCACAAGAATCCCCAGCCTGGAGTACTACCAGTGGATTTGTAAGGGTTTTGTTCAAGTGGATTGTGGGAATTGAAGTCTCACACTTTCAAGGACCCTCTTGGAGATTCCAGAACCTTGGATTGTGTGTTGGATACTTTGGGACCCGCAAGAAGAACTTCAGGAAGGAGTTCTAACAGGAACCAGCCTGCTGGAGGGGGCTGCACAAGACTGGTGAGAGAGCCTCCAGAACAATTGCTAAAGGTGAATGTGTCCCTGTCAGAGGCAACGAAATGACTAAAAGGGGCACTGTTGGTTTCTAAGCACTAGAAAGTGACTAATCTTTAAAAATTCATATCTCTGGTTCCCTACAGTTGATTTTTTTTCGTTTCGGTGTCATTTAAAAGATAAAAATATTTCCTATTTTTATAAATTGGTGTTGGATTTTTATTTTGTGTTGTGTCTTAATTATTTACTGAATTGGTGTTTTTAAATGCTTTACATACCTGTCTTTGAAGTTAAGCCTGCCTGCTCGCAGTCACGTTACCAAGGGTTGAGCATAGGAATAATTTTCTAAGACCTATTCTGAGCCCTATACTGTGTTAGTGGCCGTATTGCCAGTGGCAGACCTACATTTGCCCCTACCAATAATCCAATTTCCAACAGTATATTTATGCAAATGTATTGCATTAGAGCAATTGCATTTTGAATTTTTTTTTTTATTTTCACAGAGAGAAAATATTTTTTCCATGGGGAAGTCTCCTTTCTCCACAAGCTCACTAATAATCTTAGCAGTGCTTTTTTTCTATTTCCACCATGGAAGCAGACATACTCCCACTTTCACAGTAGTAAATCTCTTGAGAGTTTCAAATGCATTAAAGTATATCATCATGCATTCCAATGATTGATCACACACCCTCAGTAATAAAAGTAAGAAGTTGCCATTTGATTGGCAGTTTCTCTAATGGGCAGTACGTGTGTGGCCCTTCTCACCACCCCACATTACATTTGTGACAAGGTGGCTCTGACCACACATGCAACTGTGATCTTGGGCTTGAGTAGGCCTGTTACCAGTTTCGGTAATAATGCCCTCTCCAGAAGGAGGCCACCAGATAAAGACATCATAACACTCAAACCAAATAAAAAATTGGCATAAGATGCCAGATTGAACTTGGCTATGAGGGAAGTACGGAAACATATTTAATTCAAGCCTCTTTACCATTCCTACTCTTGTTCCAATTCAACAATCTCATCAAAGAAAAAAAGGGCCAAAGAGAAAGAAAAGAAAGTTGCTTTAGGCAATGTGAGGAATACCTGTAACAGTGTACACATCAGTCCCTGCCAGGAAGGGTCCTTGTCCACAGGGAAGAGAAAAGAGGGAGGAAAGGGAGTAAAGTACCACAATTAAACGAATGCTCATCCTAGCACTCGTGGCAGCACTGCTTACACCAACTGCACTACACCAAGAGACACCTTCCCACCTGAAGGATCTATAGCAGCCCTTCAGAGAAACTGGTGCACAGATAGTCAGTGAGAAGGACCCAAATCCACCGAAGCTAAGGGCCAAAGCAATGCCACCTGCAACCCACCACTGCCAAGCTCACTGCCTGCTCCACAGAAAAAATGGTTTGGAGCTCCCAGAATAGATAAGAATAAATGTGCAACAGCCCATCTGTACCCTTCAGTGGACTCACCACATTACCTGGACACAACATCGCCTGTGAAGAAGGCCCTCACTGATCTAGCAACACAACATAGGCCGCAGAAGGGCCACCCACTCAGCCAAGCAACACACACAAAAGGAGCTCCCCCATGGCTTCAACAGGGGACTGCCAATAACTCATGACTAGGCCTGGCAAAATTGTAATTACACTGCAACATTTTCAAAATTCCTGGAAATTGTCGGAATTTTGCATTTTGCAATTTAACTTGTTTTTTGCCCACAGGAGAATGGTTTGCAGAGAAAACGTTTCACTGAGTGTGGTTTTCTGCGGTAACTAGGATCATGCAGTTATCTCACAAGATTTTGTTCACATGATGTGTACAGCGGAGGCTCCTCCGCTATGGTGGAGGAGCACCGCCCCCCTATCAGCCTCAAAACTTTAAAAATAAAACAATGACAAAAGTGTTTATTATTGTTTTATTTTTCTTTACAATAGCCGAGGCTTGGGAGTGGGGCCGTCATGGAGGGGGAGCGGTGAGCAGGGCACTGTTGTCAGTGCGCATGATGGTTTGGCCGGCCGTCTCACACCGGCCAAACCGTCATGCGTACAGAAGCTCTCTCCAACCCCAGCTGCATTGCCAGGTTGGAGAGAGCAAGCACAGGCTCCCAGTCTCACTGGGAGCCCAAATCCTCAGCGCTCCAGCCAATCCTGATGCTGCTTTCAGCATCATAAAAGCAGAGTCAGGATTGGACACAGGGATTCCAGGAGCCTGTGCTGGTTAGGTCGGAGCAGAAGAGCGGAGATGCGGCGATGCAGCAGGTAACGTATTTTTTTTGTGTCTCCTATGTTTGTTCTCCATCCCCAAACCACCACTCTACCAGGACATGAACCTCTACTGAATGTGTACTCTCCAAAAAGTAATGTGTAGTACCAACAAACCACACTTCATACTGAAAGTGTAGTTTTGTGTAATTTCACAAAAAACTCCAGAAATTGCATGGTTAAAAAATTATGCAATTTGGCACACCATTACTAAGGCCAATGAAAGCAAATACTCTTTCTGCCACTTGAGGCAGCCATATTAAAAACCGAGGGCCTGTTGACACTGGAAGACACATCAATCAAGTGCAAAATCTACCACCACAAATCAGCCAGCTTACCAACCTAGCAAATCCTCTAGAGAAAGCAGCTCCACTTGGCCACATACTTCAAGGACCTGCATTCTACGGCTGTATCAGCCAGCATAATGCTGACAGAGTGTTCTGTGCCAGAGGCACTCTGCCCAGCCACCACCAAAGCCCCTGGATCACAGAAGATGGGGGACACTTAGAAAAAAAACAGAAAAATCTCAGCTGGTACGTCACCATTAACCTCCATCATCTACATGCACATCAATTCACCAAAATGCCAAGGGTAGTGGAAGTGACATCACACGTCCTTTGACCTTCACTTTCACTCACTCACACACATTCTTACAGATACACACACATTCACACTTACACGCACACAGTCTCACATAAACACACTCACCTGCAAGCACACACAACATACATTTAACAGCATTTTTTACTTACCTCAGCTGTCAGGGAGGGTCATATTTCAGCTAATTGAACTCTATTTTTATTACACTAATAGTGAAAAATATAATATATATTATTCACTATTAGTGTAATACAATAATTGACAGAATACAAAGAGTGCAGCCTCAACTAACATCCTTAAGGACGAGCTGTCATTGTCTTCCTGGCCCTGATTTTGCCACCTCTGAGAAAAGGTGTCACAAAGGCAGTGCCAAGGGCTGCAAGGGGCAAACCAGGAGTCTCAGTTGCGACCCCTGGTGACCCCTAAATGACCTTCATGATCATCTATCCTCACACAGTGGAGCTCACAAAGAAAGCATTCCACTGCAACGACCAGCAGAATCTGCACATGGCAACCTGCAAGAAAGGACCTTGCAATCCCTAGAGCCGGGTGTCAAAGATTCAGGGCCCAGAAATGAACCAGCGCCCATAGATGCAATCAGCACCCCCGAAACAGAAAGTAAAGAGCAAAGGTAATGGAATATGCCCTGCCCCGGAGAGAAAGAATAAAACAGTGAGACACATTTACTCAAAGCCATGCAGCGCAGCAACCAAAGTTACTAAGCTGCATTGCTTGAGAAATAGAGAGCAGGACAGGGCCTTATCTACAAACACATGGAGCTGCTGCTCTTTTCCCAAGCACAAGAACATACACGGCTTTAAACCACGCACACAACTTTGCACCATAACTTAACGTTTTGCCTGTGATGTATAGCATTAGTTTTGTCCTGAAAAGGTATCCTTCCAGTACAAAATATTATGCTCAGACAATCTTTTAATCTTTTTTTTATGTTTGCTGTACATTGCAGCAAACATGGAGAGTGAAAAGTTTAAAGAAAGACAATGTTTTCTCTTACTTTACATGTGCCTCAAAGAGGTGCATTTTTTTCATGCAAAGCCCTCTCTGTAAGTGAAAGAATTTGGCATCAAAAACCATGAGCAGTAGCGTGGGAACCTTCCAACATAGTTTATGAGTAACAACGCAGAAGGACATTTTCGGGGTTCCAAACATTCCAGTGCATTCCAGCTTTGAAAATGTATGTCTGAATAAATCTATGTATGAGTGTTAGTCTGTAATTTGTGAATCATAAATCTGGCTTAAAAAGCCATTTCCATATGTATTAGGAATTTATGCATGCATATTGCATTGTAAATTAGGTTGTATGACGCTAAACTCTAGTTTCGTATTTACAAAAATGTGAATTTACACTCATATCTGGGTTTACTCACATGCAATATTACATTAGAATATAATCTTTTTATGTTTCAGCAAATCTGTCAGATCTGCTCCAACAGGCATGTAGTGAAAGTTCAGGCTGGAGATACCCGCCTGAGTAGATGAACACCTACAAATACTTAAATTTTTGAGCATTCACTTACTCGTTGCAGGCACCTTCCCAGTCAGAGACTTATCCATATCAAGGCGGGAGAAAACACCACATGGGGCAGGAATAACCCCAAATTGGTAGAGGTGGGAAGAGGCGCTCATGTAGAAAAAGAGACAATTAACCTTTACAAAATATTTACACATACAAAAAAATGGCTGACTGTTGTCCTATTGTACGTAATGCCCACAATAAAATTGGAAGCAGACTTACTGATGCCCCAAAACAGAATCCTTCAAGGTGATGATGTATTCCTACTAACCTTGATCTGCTTTCTGTTTTTAATTCCAATTTTATAAAGATTATTAAAAGATACGACTGATTCCTATTTTGAATATGTAAGAAATTGGGTTGTTGGTTGACTGGGGTGTGAGCCCTGGTCAAGCAACAACCACAATTCTTGTCAAGGTGAGACTCAAGCCAACCCGAAATTAACCTGTTGTCAACCCCCTGGTAGCTTGGCAAAGAGCAGTCAGGCTTAACTTAGAGACAATGTGTAAAGTACTTGTGCAACACTTCAAACAGTAATAAAGTAAAAAAACACCTCACAAAAATGATGTTATGTTATTAAAGCTTGTAACGCGCACAGATACTCCAAGGAGTGTCCCGGCGCGAACCTTGAAAAGTGAAGAAGGGCCGGTTAGATAAAGAAAAAAGTTTTCAGTCTTTTTTTGAAGAGAGTGGGGTCCTGGGTGCTGCGAAGAGCAAATGGAAGCGAATTCCAGGCCGTAGCAGCCCCAAAAGCAAGAGACCTGCCACCCATTCTTTGAAGACGAAAGTGAGGTATGTGGGCTAGGAGCTGAGAGGCTGAACGAAGCTGTCTAGCTAGAGTGTAGAACATAAAATGTTTCCTTAAATAGATTGGACCGGAAGCATGTAGGGCACGATGCGCCAGGACAAGGGCTTTAAACTTAACTCGTTCGGCCTCAGGTAACCAGTGAAGTATGCACAGATGTTGTCTTACACTGCTTCTTATTGGGATGTGAAACAGAAGCCTGGCCACAGCATTCTGGACTACCTGCAGTCTGTTAAGCAGGTAGCCCGGTAAGCCGATGTACAAAGCGTTGGCATAGTCGATCCGCGAAAGTATCAACGCCCGAGTAACCGTTTCCTTGGCTAACCTAGGGAGGAGCGGGAGAAATTTTCTAAGGGATTTGAGTATCCAGAAGCAGCTCCTGGCAAGCTTCTTGATCTGAGTGGAAAAAGACAGGTTCTCTTCAAACCAAATCCCAAGGTTCTTAGCGGGTTGCCCCGTTGAGGCAGGCAAGGGATATTCAGCCGGCCAGAGTGCTTCCCTAAACTGGGGGGGAAACTCCCATAAAGGAGGATTTCCGATTTGTCCTCGTTGCATTTTAGCTGCGCAGAGGAAAGCCAATGGAAGACTGCTGTCAGACAGTTTTTTGCCGAGGAGGTGGAGCACTCAGATTTTCCCCAAGTAAACAGAAGCTGAGTGTCATCGGCGTATGCAATAATTTTGGCTCCAAGCTCTTCCGCTAACTGAATCAAGGGAGTGACATAAATGTTAAAAAGAAGGGGGCTCAAAGAGGACCCCTGCGGCACCCCAGTAGTCACCATCTGCGGTGGGGAAGCGAACGGAGGGAGCCATACCTGTTGCGTGCGACCCTCCAAAAATGATTTCAACCAACTCCAGGCAGTGCCTGAGATTACTATGTATGCAAGGCGAGCAAGCAGCAGAGAGTGGGGAACGGTATCAAATGCTGCCGAGAGGTCCAGCAAAATCAGAGCTGCCCTTCTGCCAGAATACAAGCATTCCCGAATGGCTTCAGAGACTTCTACTAGAGCCGACTCGGTACTATAAGAGGCTCTGAACCCGGATTGGGCCGGATGGAGTAGTCCCGAGCTTTCGATGAAGTCAGTAAGTTGTTTATTAACAACTTTTTCACAGACTTTCGCCACACTAGGTAGAAGGGAGATGGGACGATAGCTCACTGAGTTCAGCGGATCCAGCAACGGTTTTTTTAAGAGTGGCAGAATCTTGGCCTGTTTCCATGCTGCCGGAACAAGAGCCTCCTGGAGGGACAAATTGATGAGCCTGTTAACTTCAGGGTTAACTGTCTCAGGGACCGAAGCCAGGAGCTGCACACGGGTCAGATGGAGAGCCTGATTTCAAGGCCTTGAGGACCCTAAGTTAGTCAGGCAGGTCGATAGGTGTAAAGGCCACCAGGAAAAGGGATGAAACAGGCGGAACCTCCGAGGGCAAGGTCACAGCCGTGGCCTGATTACGGATAGTAAATGACGCCTGGATAGAGCGAATCTTATCGATAAAGAAATTATAAAGTTTCTCACACCAGGCGTTCGAGGAAGGAAGCGAGATCTCAGCTCTTGGGGCCAGAAAGCTATGGACAATGGAAAAGATTTCCTTGGAGTTATTTCTGGCTAGATCAATGCGATGCGCATAGTAGAGGCTTTTAGCATGAGCTATAGCGGTATAATAGATTTTCTGAGCTTTCCTAAGCGTCAGCTTCGCCAAAAGGCAGAAATCCTTCCGCCAACCATGTTCCAATTTTTTGCATTGCTGCTTCAGCGCTTTAAGTTCAGGCGAGAACCAAGGTTTTGAGGGAGAATCCTTGGACTGCCTATGGATCCCACACCAAGTTTAAAAAACAACTTCTTTTAATAGATAAAACAAGACCAAAACAACAAAAATCCAATTCAAAGAACTGGAGATATTCAAGTTTAAATATGTTAGTGAAAATAGCGCCAAAAAAGCACAAAGTTTCGACTGTGGATATCTGGTCGTGCCTGACCTGGACAAAGTCACAAGTTCAGGTGACCGTGATGGAGCCTGGGCCAGTTAGATTGACCCAGTTAGGCCCGCTGAACAGCGTACCTTAAATCCTGGTTTGAGTAGCGTTGCGGGGATCAGCGTTGAAGATGTGTTGCATGGCTGAAGCAATGCATCGGTTCCGAGATGCAGTGAGTCTGCGATGTGAGGACCTGAGTCGTCGTCGAGGATCACCCTTTTCCCTGCCCAAACTAATTTTCATGAGCTCCTCTACCATTTATCACATGCTCCTAATATTCCTTTTTGTAAAAATTGCATTCTGGCCCATTGATTACACTTCATCCAACCGGAGAGTACAGTCCGGGTGCAGAAAGTAGGACCCAAGCCGGAGATTCCGGCCCGAATGCGGACGTAAAGATACAACTCGTAAGTGACCTCTGTGAATACCAAAAGTCGTAAAGTTAGACTTTTGTCTGATTGCCTTTGTGAATTGGGCCCCATGACTTTTCATCTCACTGTTAAGTATTTCATCTTGTCACTGCTTTCTCTCTTTGTTGCTGTTTGCCAATCTTTCTCGTCCTCCTCCTTTCCCCCGTTTGAACCTTTCTGTCCCTTGTACTGAGTCAAGGGCCTGAAAAATGAGGGCCAGCATCCCAAAAGGAGTGCCTCCCACCTGCACGGATTAAGTACTAGAGCTATTCTTTTATTACTAGTGATAACTAGGTTTTTAGCGCTAATCATGTGAGGGTGATAAAATGATGTATTAACTTTCACTACTTGTTTTACTTGGTGGACGTGTGACTTGATGGACTTTATTTCCAAGTAAAAGTCTTTGTTGATAATAACATTGCTGTGTTGTTATGCACAGTGAGCTACTACTTTCTAAAGCTTTATAAACAACTACAATAAAATAAATAGAAATAAAATGTAGTGCTGTCCCCGTTTACATCTGTAGTGTGTATTTGCAATGTAAACACTGAATCGTGCCAGCACAAGAAGGAAAGTCAGAGGGCAGGTTTTTCTTGTATCTTTCATGACCCTTAACAGAACTAATACCAGATCAATACTTGCTACTTCATACAGCATTACTGTCATTCCTAAGAAATGTAAATAACAGATGTTACTATTACCCAGTTCAGCAATATTTATTTTACTGGTTTCGGAAGGATGAAAGACAGAGTTGACTATACCGTTGTAAGAAATTGGGTTATTAGTTGAGGGGGTAAGAACCCACCTCAAGTAATAATCACAATCCTTGTCAGGGTGAACAGCTAAAAACACAAAATAAACCTCAGCTGAACCTCCTGGTAGATATGGCACAGAACAGATAGGTTTAACTTAGAGGCAATGTGCAATATATTTAAGCATTACTAAAACAATAGTGAAGTTAAAATGCAACACAATAAAAACCCCAGAGTAAAATTTAATAAACACATGAGCACCAAAATGATACAAATCTAATAAGGGGAACCGGAAATATGATTTTTAAAAAGTTTTAAGAAGAAATAGTGCCAAGAAGCACAAAGTGCCAATGAAAGTCAATGGTCACAGTAGAACAGGACCCAGCGCAATTTGACACTGACCATGATGGAGCGTGGGACAGATACACTAACCAGGTATGTCCTAGTCAAAAGTTTTACGTCCCAATCTACCACATGAATGCACTTCTAAAGTCCACCAGGACCTCAGGGGAGGCCCTTAGAGACTCACACGGTGACAGACAGAGACCAACGGATGGTCCTGCCAAGGACCAGTTGCAGCTGGTCAGCTAGGCAGTTGCGGGAAAAAGAATCTTGTAGCTTGCTGTGTCCCTGTAACTTTAACAGGAGGTCTGCCTTATGACATGTGAAGTCCACATCTTTGTCCTCTGAGAGCAGGTGCAGTATTCTAGGTCTTCTCAAGTCTCAGATAGCAGGTTCAGCCCTCTTCTGATCTTCCACAGGTCCAGTAGTGTTCTGAAGTGGGTGCCAGGGGATGCCACATTTATGCCTGACACAAGCTAGTTGGTGGGAATGACCCCTGGGGATGCCCTAAGCAATTGGGGAAAAAATTACCGGGACTAACCCTATCCCTTTTGGGCATTTTCAAGATGTTCAAGTCTTCACCAAACTAAACTTGGGCACTGAGGGTGGGCGGTGTACATGTGGAGTGTTCTATGGTAATCCTAATGTCCTCTCTCATATCACGCCAAAATCCAGTTTTAGGCAGTTCCTGTATTCACAACAACCTCAGAGACAGACATCTAGTAAAACAAAGCTGAGTTGTTAGCAACCAGACATGGGATACACAAGAATTATTTTGGCATCCTGCCTTTCACCTTTGAAGTGCATCCCAAATGTTAAATGTAAACCCAGCAGACATGTCAAATGGGCTGTGACACTGTAATATCAAAAGAGGCCCACTGTGGTTGGGGCCTGACTAGGGCTGAGTAGGGGTTGATGGGGAGACAGACAAAAGAAGGGCCCTGCCCAAGTGTCAGCTAATATTTGGTGGGGACAGGGTAGGCCTCTTTGAAGTGTGCCCCAAGTGCCAAACAGAAAACCTCAATAGACCTGTCGAGCAGGATGTAATATTCAAGCAAGACTTGACAATTTATTGTCAGAAAGCATCCTCCCAGCCCTACCCTGCATATTCTGTCAGGTTCAGATGTGCCATCTCTGCCCAATCAGGTCAGCCTATTGTTTTCTACTGGGAGCAAATTCACATATCATTCACATCTATTCAAATGCTAATTACTCGCTGACCTAAGAGGGAGAGCCAAATGGAGATTTAGCTTCCAGGAACTTCAGGCATGGCAAAGGTACATTTCTAGAAGTTAATTTTCCATAATATCTAGAAAAAAAAGACTGCACCATTGAAATGGATTCTTAATAACTATTAAAATAGTTATTTCATTATTTTTCTAGTTAGTCCTATTCCTGAGATAACTTAATAGTATTTAATAATGCATTTCACTGTTTTCCTATGGAAGAACCAAACCTGCTACAGTCAAAATAGCTGGTGATGTTCTAGTCACTGTAAGGACCTGTTTTACATTAAACTTTTACATGTCCTACTTTTAAATACCATGCACCCTGCCTTATTAGAAATAAGGCCTACTTAGGACTGACTTAAATATTTTGAAGGAAGGTTTAAGTCTGTCGAAAGGAGTTATTTTGACAGCTCTAATTTGCAGTTAAACCTGCACAGCCAAGTCACTGGTGGCAGAACTGCAGTCTTGTTGTCAATGTCCCTGTAGTGGATGCCACAATGGGTGTTGCAGTCTACTTGTGACATTTAATCTACAGTCCCTAGGTACACCTTGATACATGTAATAGGGACTTATAGGGATGTTAACTATGCCAATTTCGGTGTATACCAATTTCAACAATTGGAATGGAGGAGTACATGCACTTTACCTTGGGTTAGAAGGGACAAGTGCACAGAGGTCTATAGCCAGCACAAATAGGGTTCAGCAAAAGGAAACAAAAATCATCTGTGATATTAATTCATGGCCTGTATATCACAACAAGGGTTCCTACCTTTCCCAGAGAAAAAATATGGGCCATTTGTTTACGTTCTAAAATTCTGCAAAGGCCTGCACATGATACTTAAAAGAACTTTATAGAAAATCATCTGTATTCATTTTTAATATGGCCTTTCTGTAGTTTGTTTAATTATGAGACAAGGATCATCAAGACAGCTCTAGAACACATTTTAAAGTGCTATCGTCTTATATGTACTGTTTTAAGTAATTACTGACATGGGAAAATATATAGGCTTTAGGTTATTTTTCTAATTTTTGCATAGTTTGGGACATTTTAGGTGCTGGTCATGCTAGTCAAAAAACGGCAAGGTAGTAACAATAACACTACATATATCTGTTGCAGGTGCTCAACCACAAGGCCATCTTGCTTGCTACAGGAAGACATCTGTTCAGACAAGTATGATGTTTCAAGAAGATTGTGCATGTCGATTTGTAATTGTATTTTGAATTGTAATTGAGTTTATATAGCACATACTACCCCTGACAAGGCATTGACGCTTGGCCGAGAGGAGTTTCTAAGCACAGCTTACATACACCTTATCGCTTCTACAAGTGAATTAAGGTAAACATAGAGCAGTGATCATAATCATAATACCACAAAACTTTACAGTGAAACAGTGCAGGCCAGACAGTTCCTTTGTGGGAAATGTTGGAGTGATTTGCATAATGTCCGTTCCCATCATGTTTTGTCAAAGGATAAAAAAGCAGATCCAAGAAAATGCACACGATTTAGACACATTGCAATCACAGTTTTTGCTCGCTGTTAGTAAGGGCTGCTGAAAAGCAAATCTGTCTAGTCTTCATTTCACCTAAGACTCACTTCCTCTCTCTATATCTCGCTCTTCCAGGTTCTTTTTCATCCCAGCTTTCTCCCCTAGTCAACGTTTTCCTATCATTATCTTCCTAATTATTTCTTCCATTTCTACCTCTCTCTCACTCTTCCTAAGTCTCAAAATGAGTAATAAGTCCCGGTCTACAAAAAGACTGCAGGTGCCCACCACCTGCAACCACCAGCACAAATCAGGCACCCCTAACAGCAAAAGAGTGAAATTCGTGCAGGGAACGAGCCAAAATATTTCTTAAGTGGAAAGCAACAGTGCTAGAATACCACTGACTCCCTCCAGATCACGCTTTGATTGTTGCAATGCACGACTGGTAAAGCTCGTCTGTGGCGAGTCCTGACCGCAAGGAAGCTGAATAACTTAAGGGCCAGCTGGCCTCATTGAGAGAGAAAGGGCTCGCGCCGTCAAATAGGGCAGGCGAGGCTGGGGAATAGCGTGGCTGCATGAAGAGGCATGGTGGGAACATTCCCTTCCTCATTGCATTATGTAAACCTGTGACCTCGTCCATTGCAATCTGCGCGCCATTGCAGCATGATGAAGCTGTGAGAAAAAGTAGCAGATGGCGTGGACGAGCAGAAATGCAAAACTGCCGCTCCCTGGCAATATGCTTTAATGAGTTCAGCTGTGGCAAACAATGCCGAAGATCTTCCGGCTGCACTTTAATGGTTATGGCCTAGGTGGATGGATGTGACATGAAAGCATGGCCGGGCTAGGCATTGTCTGTCGCCCACCTGAACCACCGGGGCTGGAAATGATGTATTGATTCCCCTCTGGCTTGCTGACAGCGCGGCGGATTTCTCCAAAGACAAGGGCCCAGATTCTCAAAAGAATCACGAAACGCAGAGCAGCAGCCAAAAATGCTGCGCTGCCTTGTGTGACAGGGAGGGAGCAGGAAAGCGCAATATCTACAGAGATAGGGCTCTCTCCTCCCCTCTCCATAGTGCCGGCACTGATTTCAGCTGCCGTGTGCCAGGCACACACCTTAGTGCCACAGTGCTAGGGTGCGTGCCTGAATCTACCATAGGTTTTGTACAGAAAGGGTACGCATCCTGTACAAAATACTATGGCAAGACAAGTTTAAAAACCTTTTCTGCTTTGTATGTGTGCTGTACAGTGCTGCACACATGTAAAGTCAGAAAATCAGGGAGAAATTAAAACACTTCTCCTTTTAACACCTACTTTTCAGCTGCATTTGTTTTTGGCTCCAAACCCTGTCTACTAATGCTAAATGATAGGGTTTAGTGTAAAAAAGAAGGGGTGGTTGCATGGGAACGCCCATGTACCACCCTTGTAAAGCCCCCTTGACAAAAAGTAATGTAAAGCAGCGTTTCGTGCTGCTTTACGTTACTTTTCCTTACAAACCAACCCAAATACCAATTTACTTTGGTTTGTTAATCCCCCAAAAAGTTTAGCGTCGGTTTAGCATTAAAAAAGTAACGCTAATCTGACGCTAAACCTTTGTGAATCTTGGCCTAGAAGTGCAGGAAATGTGAGAATTGTGCGGTTGCACAGGAAGCACCCGCTTAAAGCAATGAATATGCCTCAAACTTTGATGTGGGGCAGCCAAACAACTGAAACCACATAGCAGTAAGTGGGTGCCCTACTTTTTCCAATGGCAGGATACCTCTTGGTGCCAGATACCTCCCTGTACCTGCTAATTTGTTTTATTTAGCCACAAAAACGTGATAACATGTGATATATGTAAATATATATAAATATATATAGGAAACTGGTATCCAGTGTTACCCTCGTCTTCGTTACACCGCTATAACCAAGGGGCACAGAGAGGCAGCACTCCACAAAGCAAGACCACACCAGGTTGTAGCTGTGAGAAGTTGGCCTGGTATATGCTGTCCACTAACTAAAGTGGGCACCTTGCACCAGTCTAAACGACCTTTATTGATGATTAGGTTAAAGACAACCTTTATTGAAAGCTATCCTAGTGGTAGCTATGGAGAGCAGCCTTCAGGCTAAGTCTCGAAGGAATGTAAAGTAGCTTGTTTTACCAGTATATAACTTCCTGAATGACCAAATGAAAGGAGAACCACACCAGGTATATATAAAATATATGTATTTATTACTAAACACTCTCTACTAACCTCTTTATGGGATTAGAGAACAAAGCACACAATGTTAAATCACTAGAACGACAGTAAATAGCACAATACACAGTGGGCTCCAGGGGGAGACCAAACCATATACTAAGAAAGTGGTATAGCAACCACGACTTGACTAGACACAGTGCCTAGAGCACGTAGAATCGCTGGGACCCCAAGGAACCACCCAAGGTAGTGACACGGGGGACCCACGGAGGACGGGTGCAGTGTGTGAACACAGGCGCGAGCTCCGTACAACTCTATGGGAAAGTCGCGGTTGGAAATTTAAAGATTAAGGGCACTTAGGAGAGGACTTTAAGCAAACCCAGCTAAACATAGAAGGTTCTAAGGCCAGCACCCTTGAGAGTACCGAGGTACCCGTGTTACCTATCCCAGAGGAGCCGGGTGCATAGGGGTCAAGTGGTGTCGGAAACCCTCGTCGTTTACAATGGCGTGATGCAAAAAAGTACTGCTGCCGTGGAGAAGAAAAGTGTCTGGTGTGATCCAAGCCTGGATCGGAGATGAGAAGAGCCTGAAAGCAGAGGGGACAAAGTCTGGGTCACTAAACGTGACCAGGAGCGGAGCAATCGAATGCCCACCGATGTTGGGTGCTTCAGGTGGGAAGAGGTGAAGCTTGACTCTGCAGCCACGGGGACCAAGAGGCGCTGACGATGACCAAAGTCCGGAGATGAGCTGTCCTACAAAGGATGTCGAGTGCTGGGGGGTCCGTGTCCAGATTGAACACCAACAAGCCTTGGTAACGGCAACCCACGCGGTCAGAGGAAGGATGCTTCTGTGAGGACCAGCAAGGTCCTGGGGACCCTCCAAGTGATGGAGAGTCAGGGCACGTCTGGAGCAACCAGGGAAGCCCACTGAAAGTTAAAGTTACCTTCACAGGGATCCACAGGCCAACGGACCAGGGATCGCGAAGGGACCTCGAGCTGAATCACTAAATACCAGCCCATAGAACACTCGTGGAGTGTAGGCCGGAAATCTTAGGTGGAATTACTGCTCGGGGTCAGGACTACAAGTAGCCCAAAGCACAGCTTCAGGGATCGCCAAAAAGCATATGCTGCTGCAAATGTACACGGTGCCCAGGGGTACGGGTTTCACGGTCCCCACGAGGGATACGGGCCTCAGAATTGCTGAGAGCGCAGATCAACCTCAGAGACCTTGGGAACCCACCTCTTGTGTTGCAGAAATCTTTGGAGTCTTTCAGGCGCTTCGTAGATGCAAACCGGTCAGATGTGTTTAGGTGCCTGCTCAGCAGGTGAGTAACTCCTTTACTCCAAGGGAGATTCTTCTGTCGTCCAACGAAGTGTAGATCGTCAAAAGTACTTGGTTTCTGTAGCAGAATTTATTCCAGGTAAATCCAAAGTCCTGTAGTCAGGGGTTCCTCTTTTATACCCAAGGAAGGGGTGGGACAAACTCTGGGGACCCACCTATGGGAGGGTCAGGACAGAGGGGTGGCTACACCCATGTCCTTTGTCCAGTTTCGCACCAGAGCAGGAGCAAATGGCTCCTGCAACCGGTTTGAGCTGGACTATGCACAGGGACACCAAATGTGCCCCCAGTGCAGACATCAAAGCACTCTCAGAGTGCACCCACCCAGTTTCATCCAGCAGCAGGAGGGCAGACTCGTGTCTGTGGCTGGCAGCATCCATCTTGTGATGCCAGGGTCAGGAAAGCTGGTACAGGGTGTACCGGTGTTGTCATATTTCTCCCTCTAGGAGGGTGGAATCATACCTCCCACACCAGTTACTGGTGTGGGGGTATGATTCCAAGGTGTTTGACACCAAACACAACATGTTTCCATGCAGCCATTTTAAAGTTAGCATTTACCGCGAGGTTATAATGCACTTAAGTATATATGGTTGGCTGCATCACAAACAACCCCGGAGAATAGGTTCCGAAGGCTGCAGAGGGGCTCTGCTCATGCATGGGCACCCTCTCACATAAAACCCAGCACCCTGCCTCCAGGATTGATAAGGCCTGCCATAGGGGTGACTGATAGGTTTGTATGTGCAGTGATTAGGATAGATATAGTGAACCTATATCTAAGTAAGGGGTGCATGCACCATCTTACACAGGCTGCTGTAGCAGACCTGTTGTGTCATTTCAAATGGCCTCTCAGGGGTGGCATAATACATGCTGCAGCCCCTGGGAGGCCTCTGGGGTACCTATGCCCTGGGTACATAGTATACCATATACTAGGGACTTATTAGGGTACCCCAGAATCCAATCTGGAGTGTACCTAAAGTACATGCAATCAATTTAGAGGAAAAAGCAGATAGACTGGGGTCCTGAATAGCAGGATCCCAGTCAGACTAAGTCAAAAACAGTGAAACATCAGCAAAAAGTGGGGGTAACTATAAGAAGCAGATCCTACTCTCCTACAGTAGCTCCTTGGAAATCTTTTTTATTTTATTTTCTTATTTTCGCATTATTTTCTTCTCATATAAAGTGCAGTCAGTGCATCAAGAGAAAAAACGACCTACGCGTTTCGGCCAGAGGCCTTCGTCCGGGTCATAGAGTGTTGAGTGTGAAGTGCATTTAAAGAGGTAGGATAACTCCTCCCTCCACCATAGAAAAAACGTTGTTGGTTGTTAAAGGAACAGTGCCTGTTATCACATAACATTTTTATCTGTACAACAATTTCGGTGTTTGAAGCGAGGACTCCAGTACTAAAGTCAGGATGAGGAGGGGGGGCAGGAGAAAATGTCAGACTGCCATTAAGACATGAGATTACTAAGTACTGACTTAGCAGTTCTATAAACCAGGTGAAGTACCCATTATAAATTCATATTGCGCAATTGCCTATGTATATGGATCACATGCTATATATAAAGTGTGAATGTTTTTTTGTCTTTAAATCGCCACAGTTTTTGTTAATGGTCTTCACGAAGATTTGCAAAATACAAGTGACATCCCTCTTGGAGATTCCTGTGCTCAGCTGTCTATCACTATATATGTGTGTGTGTGTGTGTGATTTGTTTTTTTTCACTAAAAATAAAGGTTAAAGGGATGTTATAGTTAGGTGAAAATGTCAGTTAAAACATACTGTTTCAAATGAACAAAACCACATAAATTCACCAGTTATAGGTATCACAAATAACTGTAACTCATGCCCTAAAGTAACTATAACTGATGCCCTTTTCATGCACTGCTTAGACCTGTGCATATTACATCACTCATGACATGGTCATTGATTGCATTGATAACATCCTTAATGACATATGAAATGACATAATTGATAACAAGACTGCGCATGGCGGGGTGTGCAAGTTATAGTTACTTTAGGGCATAAGAATTGTTTGGGAAAAACATTTATGAAAATTCGTGAAATGGTGCCAGAGTTATTGGTAAACCCAAAAATATTTTCACTGTGAAAACGTGGTCTTAATTATAACTACCTAGTGGCAACCACCACTTGGTAAGATATTTATTAATAAATAAATATATTGCATCTTGCTTTTATGGACCTTACGTCAGCGTTTGACAGAGTCAATAGGAGCAAGATGTGGTTGACCCTCATTAACATGGGTATAGATATAGAACTTGTCATTTTCTTACATGAGCTACACAGGGACCTGACTGCCACCGTTAGATATGACCAGAGGGGCAAGTTAACACAATCGTTTAGTGTCCAAAGAGGAGTCAGAACGGGCTGTATTTTGGCCCCTTTGCTGTTTACACTTTATATCAACAACCTGGGCCCAGCCCTACCTGATGCCTGTAATGATATTCCATGTGCAGGCTAGTACCTCATCCCAGCCCTCTTATACGCTGATGAGGCAGTATTGGTAGCGAGAACCGCAGTGGGATTAAAGCGCCTCCTAAAAGCTTTTGTCAACTACATTTATGGTCTGGAGTTGAGCACCAACTATAGTAAATCCATTATAATGGTCTTGGGTTCAAGGGAAGGGCTCCCAGGAAATGTAGCTTAGGAGGCAAGGACATCACCAGAGTTAAGGCGTTTTCATACCTTGGTGTAACATTTGATGAAAAGAGATCTTGGGTTCCCCTGGTTAGAGCGAAACTAAATTCTAAGGCTAGAGTGTTTGCTTCTGAATTTGCCTCTCGGTTGGGAGGAAAGCCAATCCAGGCTTTGTTAAAGATCTATCAATCCAAGTGTATTCCCAAGGTTATGGGGGGCATAGAGGAGCTACTGAGTTGCAGATTGTTGAAAACAGATTTATGTGGCGCCTACTCTCTCTGCCTCAATCTACACCCTCTTATACCCTACACTAAGAACTAAGGGTGAGATATATTTCTGACTTTCTAGCCCAGTTGCGGATGGCAGGAAATGGGGATGGCGGGGTGGGGGGGGTAGCAACAAAACAAATGCGTACCTTTCCACGGCTGCCATCTCTGTCGTTCCTTCTCTTTTTGGCAAGTCCGGAACCAGGAAGCACCCGGCTCCCCTAAGCCAATCACAGCGCTGAATGCAGCATTGTGATTGGTGCCCCTAAATCTAAGTGATTGATCTGAGTGCCGTGGTTCGGGCCTGGGCATGTTTCCCACCAGGCTGTGTAATGCAGCCTGGTGGGGAACATGCTAAGTGCGCATTACGCTTTGGCCGGGACAAGACAGCCGGCCAAGCAGTCATGCGCACTTTGAGAGTGCGCATTCACCACTCCTCCCAGGCTCTGACCCCAGCCCTGCCCCTTCCTAACCCAGCCCTGTGGCAAAGAAAAATAAAATTATAATAACAAAGTTATAATCATTTTATTTTTATTTTTTTCTGCTCTCAGAGTAGTGGGGCGACGCTCCTCCGCCTTAGCGGAGAAGCCGCCCATGTTCTAGCCCCACGTCCCATGCTCAGATGAATCTCGGTATGGCTAAACATCGAGCTGACTTTGAATCAGGCGGTTTTGTCAGATTGTATTAAACTAGATAAAGCCTGTAATATTGCATGGCTCAGCTACAATAAATCGACATTTGTCAACTTAGGCCGCTCCGAACTTTACAGTTCGGCTGAGCAGATTGTTCGAAGGGACTTATTGTGGGTGAAAAGACACTTTCAAGACACTGCACAGGCCAATAGAGAGAGGAAGGAGTTGTGGAAACCTAGCATTCACATCTACGCTATGTTGAGGACATGTGTGACTATTGAACCTTATCTTATAATTGTCCCCATCACCGGCTCCTTTTAACAAGATTCAAACGTAATCTTCTACACTGGATCTTAGCAGAGTCCGCTGGCTGGAACCAAGTTGATAAGCTAGACTCTTTCTTGCACCTGTGACTCCTTCTCTGAACAAGACACTTTGTACTTTACCATGTTCTGTGACCGCAATAGCTCGCTCAGAAAACAGTTTTTAGATCCTGTATTAGGAGGGCTTCAATTTACTAAAGCACAACCTGCATTAACTTTTTTGAAAATGTTGCTCAATGAATGTGTTTGTTTTAATGTGGCTAGTTAACTAGCAGGGGCGGTCAGGCGCAGGCGGCATCGTTGAAATTGTAAAATTGTAATTGTAATTGAATTTATATAGCATGTACTACCCCTGATGAGGTGTTGAAGCACTTTTCAGTGAGTAGTACGCTACTCGGGAACCCAAAAAGGATTAGTGGTGAATTAGTATAGGGAAATATGAAATTAATTTGAGCGGTGGACATGTGAGTCTGTTAATTGGATTGAAAAAGAATAGTGGAGGGATAGAAGACGGAAGGGTTTGCATTTATATAGCGCTTGCTACCCCTGGTGAGGTGTCAAAGCGCTTTTCACGAGTAGCACGCTACTCCGGAACTCAAACAGGATTAGTGGTGAATTAGTATAGAGAAATATGAAATTAATTAAACCAACTATTCTATTAAAAGTGATTTGCAGGTGCCCCTCTTATACAGGTCCGAGATGGTTTGACTCTGAGTGCTCCTGCGCCTCCAGAAGATTGAAGGAAGCTTTGAGCACCACACCAAGCGATCCCCTGGCTGTCAAGAGGTACCAAAGAAAATATAAGGCTGCATTGGCAAAAGGGCTATTGCGTCCGCCCTTAATTTTACTTCCAGACTCAGAAGTAAACTGATCGGGGCACTTTTGCAGATTTACAAAGCTAAATGTATATCGAAGGTCACCTATGGCTCATTGATTAGTCATGTTCACGTTACCCTTCTCCATTTGAAATCATTTTTTATGCATACCGGCATTCCGGAAACGGCGTGCGGGTTTTAGTGCGAAGTTGCACTTTCTTTTTCGGCATATTCTGACCTAACACTGGGCTAAATTTAGTCCACTTGATAAACGATTGTTTTATAGATTTGCCATAAAATTTATACGTTTTATTACAATCACCATAAGCTAAAACTACAACTTATGGACACGATTTGGAGAGCATGCATGGCAGCATGAGCGATGTCACCTACACTGTGTTATCGCGTTTCTGTGCAAAACCTACAATGTGGCATGTTTGTCTTGATTTGTGTTTTGTCTTTCAGAATATTCTTGCTTTCAGACCTTGCTGAAGGCCCACAAAAACTGTAAGTTTCACAGTACTCATTTGTCACAGGTGCGGGTGCGCCTAGCGTGTGCATACCCCCGTGACAATCCTGGTCCTGAAGAAAGCCTCGCTACTTGCAAACGGAGGCTGAAACATGTAGACCGGCTATTACACTTTCACATCAGGATGTGACTGGTCAATCTAACCAGTTTTTACATCCATTTTCACCGTTTTTTAATCTTGCCTTACCTCTCCACCAATAAAATCAATTTGGGATAAGTAAAGGCAATTTTAACTTTTCACTTTCACTTTCACGGACTGCACTGTTCCAAAAAAAACCCGCTCCGCTGTAATCAGGCGTCGTAGCACACCCGAGAGGCATTCGGCCCCTCGGGTGGGAACCCAATGATGAAGCATGTCACCAACTAGGTTGGTAAGTGAGGATTCTTTTAAAAAACAGGTGTGACTCCTCATATAAGCCCACTTCTGGAATCACTCTTCTGTTGTTTGATTATACATCTAGAATTATGCAATAATTGCTGTGGCCACAGAATCACATAATTCAAGTGGCCTTGACTATAACTCGTGCCCTAAGGTAACTACAACTCACACCCCCACCATACACAGTTTTCTTATCAATAATTTAATTGCAAATGTTGCATTGACACCACATCAATCTTTTCATAGAAGATTTCATGAATGATGTTACATTGGGGTAATTAGCAGTGAATGGCGAGGGCGCAAGTATATATGTATGTATGTATGTAATGTGTGTTATACAAACACACCACTTGTTCTTATTTTGACCATCCATACTACTGTAACTGTGTAACTGACATGCTACTATTTCCCAAATTAGTTGTACTTATTTTATCTACAGAATGCAGCACACATAGAAAAAGCAAAAAGAAGGAGAAATAAAAGTTTTTCTCCTCATTGCGTCAATCTAACGCATGCTTTTACATGGTGTTAGTTTTTGGCGCTGCCTCAGATTTACAGATCCTTGTAAATCTGGGGCAGCGTCAAAAGCAATGGGTGTTGCAGTGGAATGCCCACAGCAACACCATTTGCACGCCCCTTTCACGCAGATACCTGTGTGAAAGGATACCATATTTACAAAACGGCATTAAGCCACAAAAAGTGGCTTAACACACTTTTCAAATATGGAGCAGGGCATTGTGCCACCGGAATGTAGGTAAAAGTGACGTTTCCAGTGTCGCAATACCCTTGTACATATGCCCCTATGTGTCCTGATTTTTTACCAGGTTTTATGATATATACAGTGATGCACAGGTTTGTTAGTAAATTAATTATATATATAATATATTTGAAGTTATTATTAGGTCAATGTTTCTGTAGGAAGAGCGTTTTTTGTTGTGCTAACAACTTTTGCACTCTTTAACAAATCTTAACAAAACTTTCCCCAAAAAATTGATCCACCACAGCTCCTTCCTGGAAAGTTTCAAAATGTTTCTTCAAGCAGGGGGCAAGAAAAATGAGGGATCCCAAAACACTTTTCCGCCCAGGCAATTTCCATAGGAACAATTAGACAGCAATACAGAAAAAACAGCTGAACAGAATTACACCAAATTTGGCAGCAAGCTAGATATGTATCCAGAATGCGTGCTTTTTGTCATTTGGTGTAATTCTGTTCAGCCATTTTAGAGAACTTAAGGCTCAAAATTTATGATGTGTCATATGTCCAGGTTAAGGGAAGTGTGGTGGGGCCTGAGAAAAATGTATTGTTGGTAAACACTCCATCAAGTGTATGTCCTGCTGACTGCATAGGACATGCTACTAGTAAGCAAGACTAAAACAGGTCATGGTGTCAACCAGCAGTTCTGTGTCAGGGTCCAACTTGTTCTCAAGATGAACGTTGAAATCTCCTAACAGAGTAATATCTGATTTAGTAGGAGAAGATTCTAAAAATAATGCCATGGCATGGATGAAAGGGCTTTCGGGCCCAGGCGAGAGGTAGATCAGAAGTACATTAAAGGACTGGGTTTTAGCTAGTTCAATATTGAACAGAAAAGCTTCATACACATCCAGCGAAGCTGGTGTAAATACCACAGAGGAGTCATGAAGAATAACTGCTATACCTCCTCCCTTTTTATTGGGTCTATCTAGCCTAAAGATTGCATAGCCTGTGGGTACCATCGCTGTCATCTCTGGGCCTGAGGTCTGGTCGGCCCAGGTTTCAGTGACAAACACTAGGTCTGCTTGATTTGCATCAATAAATTCAGAAAACTCAACGTGGTGTTTATCTAATGACCTAGCACTGACCAGAGCACAATTGACTATGGGACTCGGTGTCTGAGCTTTATTAGTCCCTCCCCCTGTTCCGTTAGTCAGTACCTGTCCTACCCCCTGGGGTCTTAGGTCAATAATTCTTGCATTGCAGATGAGGCAGCATGATTGAATGGTTTCCGGTGCAGGGGGGCTCAGCAACAGGCAGTTCTGTACCTTACCTGGAGGTTTGAGTGCAAGGAGTGCATCTCGTGAGCCGGTCTTCTGGGCCACTCCCAGCGGGTCCAAACGACCAGGGGGACAGGTCCTGGGCCTGGTCCAGGCATGGACGGGCACAGATGGGCACAGATGGGCTGTCTTAGGCTCACCTTTGGTGCCCCAGTAACATGCCAAAAACGAAGACGCTCTCTAAAATGCCCTAAATAGCCCATCATGGAGATGGGCGCGTCAGGGGACGTACCAAGCAGAGCGCTTTTGCAGCACGGATCGAGAAAAATGGTGGAGGAAATCAAAAGTAACTGGGGGTCCAGCAGCCTGCTTCGCAAATCCCAGGCTCCCCTCAAGATGCAAAATACTGGTAACTTAAATCAACCAAACTCAAAGGGGAGAAAGGATAAATCATAAAATGAATATAAAAAGGGCTACCTCTTTCTAAGATGCCAACTGATTCTGATGGAGCCAGACAACTCCCAATAAGGTTGAAATGGAAGTTTGTCATCCAGCTTGATGCCAAGGTTCTTAGCTATAGAGGAGGGCGTGAGGTGGGGGCTGTCAGTGAGCTATCAATGCTCCCATGTGTGACCAAACAGAAGGATCTCTGTTTTGTCTGCACTACATTACAGATGAGATGACTCTCCCATAGTCAGTAAAGAACATCACCCAGACAGGATTTAAAGGTGGCAGTTGTCTCTGTGAATGAGGGGTCAAAATAAAGCAGCAATTGGATGTCATCAGCCATGGACTCCTCTTTATTTCCTACAAAAATAATAATCTAGTGGTTTATTCATGATTCAGGGTACTGGCAAGGTATTTCAAACTGAAAGTCGTACCTTATGGTTAGGACTTGTGTCCTCACTGTTGCTTATGTGATCTTGATGGGCCCTACCAATAACTTGGTGAACTTGGCCCCCATTCTATGGCTTAATTCCACTTCACAAAGTGGGACAAAAGTTCTCACACAAATTGTGCTCTCAGGTTTGAAAAGCCAAGGTGAGTGATTGGTCAAAATGTTTGCAGAAATATTTACTGAACCATGACTTATATTTCTAGGATAGACACAGGGTGGTCTTGCTAACATTTTATGGAGCCTCTAAAAGTTCCTTATTCATTGTCATTTTTATTTGGAATAAAAATCTAAAATTCCACTTGAAGGAGATTGGCCTTGCCCTTCCCACATTTCAAACTTTGTTTTTCATCTCACCCATTGCATCGCAAAGAAGGTGTTCTTAATGTGCCGTCAATTCAGCGTTGTAATGAAATGAAGAGCCTGAAGTTCTTTCATACATTCAATGGTTAGAGATTAGCAAAGACAACGCTTGAGACCAAACAGAAACTAAAGACTACCACTACCTCCTGCCGGCACATAGGAAAAGGAAGTTCAACAAGCACTTCATTATCGGGCCCAAAAGGACCTCAAGTGACTGACTACAACTCAACAATGGGAACATATGAGTGGTTCATCAGAAGACTCAAATCCCCACTGCAATGCACCCCACGAGACAAATTGAAAATACATGGCTGCTACATGGGTTTGGATGGCAGGTCATAAGACTCAACCCTCTTACACAGCTTAACCAGGAGAAAAACCCAACAGTCTCTTCAACCATGGTCACATATATTGATCAGGGTTTTCCTACATTGGTCTGCATGGAAGGCCACCCATGTGGAGCAAATACTTCAGTTGCAGAATGTACCTGAACCAAAAAGGATTAAGAGGCCAAGCAATTAGCGAATGCGTACTATACAACAAAATATGTAGCATAACATATCACAAGATCAGGTATCCTAAACGATCCTTCTGACTGTGTAAGTGCTTGTATGAGTGAGTGAGTGGATGTCTTGAGAGGCTGTATGGGTGAGTTAGTGGGTGTGTGAGTGACTCTGTAGGTAAATAATTGTGTGTGTGAGTAGCTGTATGGGTGAGTGTGTGACTATGTGATTGGCTGTACAGGTGAGTGAATGGTTGTATGAGTGGATGTATGGGTGAGTGAATGGTTGTGTGAATGGCTGTATGAGTGAGCGAGTGGATGTGTGAGTTGCTCTATGGAAGAGTGAGTGAGTGTGTGAGTACTGGTATGGGTCTGTGAATGGGTATGTGAGTGGTTGTATGGGTGGGTATGTGAGTGGGCATACAAGAGGTTGTATGGGGTTGTGAGAGGGTATGTGAGTGGATCTGTGGATGATGTCATTTGAGATGTCATGAGTGATGTCATGAGTGATGTCACTGACCATATCATGAGTGATGTAATATGTGAGGTCATAAACATTGCTTTGCTGGGAAGTAAGTTATAGCTAGCTCAGGTAACTATAACTGCTGAATTTCTATGGTTTTGTGCATGTATAATTTGAGCCTAACTATAACGTCCCTGTAACCTTTGTTTTTTTCAGTGAATTTCTATGGTTATTTTATTCCTTTTCCTAACTAAAACGTTCCTGTAACCTTTGTTTTTTAAGTGAATTTTTATGTTTTTTTTACTAGTAGTTACATTTGCAGAGTGGTGAAGAAAGGGGTGGGGCCTCCGACCAGTTCTCTGGAATCAGCTGTGTCACACTTAATGGAGGTAACAGGAGGGCTTCTTGGCCTCCATGGACCCTCAGCATCCAAGGGGACTTAATCCCTCAACCAGCAGAGCAGAAGGAGGTGCATTCACAGAGTGGTGCAGAAAAAGGCAAGGGCCTCCGAAGACCTCTCAGCAATCCCGCTGTTTAGGACTTACTGGAGATAACAGGAGGGCTTATTGGCCCCAAGGACCCTCAGCATCCCCCAACCAGTAGTTATCCAGGAGGCACGTTTGCAAAGTGGTGGAGAAAAGGGGTGCGACCTCCAAAGACCTCTCAGCAATCCCACTGTGTGGGACTTACTGGAGGTAACAGGAGGGCCTGTTGGCCCCCAAGGAGCCTCAACAGGCAGGGGACTTCATCCAAGAACCAGCAGTGTTCCAGGAGGTGCATTTGCAGAGTGGTGGATATAGGAGGCATGGCTTCTGATGATCTCTCATGAATTCCGCTGTTTGGGACTCACTGGAGGTAATAGGAGGGCTTGCTGGCCCCCAAGGACACTCTGCATCCAAGGGGACTTCGCCCCCCCAACCAGTAGTGCACCAGGAGGTGCATTTGAAGAGTGGTAGAGAAAGGGGGCATGGCCTCCGATGACCTTTCAGAAATCACGCTGTTTAGGACTTACCGGAGGTAACAGGAGGGCTTGTTGACCCCCAAGGACCCTTAGCATCCAAGGGGACTTCATCCCCAAACCAGTAGTGAGCCAGGAGGCATGTTTGCAGAGTGGTGGAGAAAAGGGGCATGGCCTCTGAAGGTCTCTCAGCAATCCCGCTGTGTGACACTTACTGGAGGTAACAGGAGGGCTTGTTGGCCCACAAAGAGCCTCAGCTGCCAAGGGGCTTCATCCCCCAACCAGTAGTGCACCAGGAGGTGCGTTTGCAGAGTGGTTGAGAAGGAGGCATGGCCTCTGATGACCTCTCAGCAATGCCGCTGTTTGGGACTTAATGGAGGTAACAGGAGGGCTTGTGGGCCCCCAAGGACCCTCAGCATCCAAGGGGACTTCATCTCCAACCAATAGGGCGCCAAGAGGCGTGTTTGGAGACTTCTGGAGAAAGGGGACGGGGCCTTTTTTTGCATTTGTTAGGGGAGGGGGGCTGCATGGCCCCCCTTCCCTCTGCCAATTTTGGCCCCATGGACCCCATCCCCTGAGGCCTGGCCTTAATCTTGAAACTCTAGCTGTACTGGAAGAACTTGGAAGTGAGGAACTCCCACAAAGAAATGCGAAGTGGGACAATTTTGACAAAATAGAGAATCTGGGAATAACACAAATAGGAGCATAGAGTCCTTTCAAACCGTCTTCCAAATTGTTTCCACAAACACCCACAGATGCAATAGATATTTTTGTGGAAAACGTAAATAAGGATCTAGCAGCTCACCGCATGAAAAGGAATATAATGAAAACTGAATTGAACATAACGTATGCACAGAGACAGGCATTGAAAGATTTACAAAGAGTCCAGACCATTGTGCTCAAGCCCTCCGACAAAGGGGGAACGTAGAGATACAAATGAGGGAAAATTATTGTAAAGAAACTTACAGACAACTGAATGATCAAAAGAACTATGCCCTCACTACAAATATGGAATACATGAAGAGTATTAAGGAATTTGAAGAATTGATATCGAAATGGTATAACAGAGGAATGCTTTCAAAAGGAAAAACCAATTCCTAGCTACTCCACACCCACGGGTACCTATTTTTTACCATCTTCCAAAGGTACATAAAGACAAAACGAATCTTCCTGGACAGCCAATTGTTTCCATAGGAAGGCTCATGGAGAACATGTCCACGTATGTGGACTACTTTCTCTTTCCCTTCGTCTCTCCACTGACATCATACACAAGAGACACCAAAGATTTCCTCAAGCAGATTGAAGGTATTGTGTGGGAACAGGACTTCCTTATGATAGTACTGGATGTTGCAAACCTATATACGAGAATAGCCCACAAGGATGGACTTGAGGCAGTAAAGTATTTTTTGAAGGGCAGTCCACTGAAATTCATGGAGCACAGTGTGATTCTATTGGTATTTGTGGACTTTTGTTTGAACAATAATATCTTTATCTTTCAGGACCAACTATATATGCAAATACAGGGCACAGCCATGGGCACCTGCTTCACCACCAGCTACTCGAACTTGTTCGTGGGCTGGTGGGAGAGGCGGGTGGCCTGGTCAGATGCCTATGATGAATGGGTCGAAAAGATTGTAAGTTGGAGGAGATATATCGATGATCTATTCATTATTTGGAGAGGGATGGAAGAATCAGCTAGACAGTATATATCATGCCTGAATGATAATAATGTGAACCTTAGGTTCACCAGTGAAATTAGTTCCTCCCAGGTCAACTTTCTTGACTTAAAGATATTTGTGAGTGACAATAAGATCAAGACAGCCTTATATAGGAAACCCACAGCAGGTAACTCGGTGTTACATGATAAGAGCAGTCACCCCCCTAATCTGATAAAATGCTTTACATATGGGGTATTGCTTAGAATTAAAAGAAGCAGTTCAAGGGAGTTGGATTTCCAAACGGCAGCGCAAGAAAGTATACATAGATTTGAAGTGAGAGGCTATCAGAAAGGGTCTCTGAATAGAGGTATGAAAAGAGTGGAGAAGAAAAACAGGGCAGATTTGATGAAGGACGAGCCGAAAGTAAAGGATAGAGATGTAAATAAAAACTTTAGGATGATAACAAACTTCTCTAATGCGGCAAGCCAAATAAGGAAAATAAGTCAAGGGAACTGGTGGATATTGAAATCCGACCAGATCAAAGGTCAAGATCTTCCGTCCCATCCTTTACTAACATTCAGAAAATCTAGATCCATTAGGGACCAACTAGTGCAAAGTTACTAACCTCCAGTGAAACCGTCTACAAATCTGCAACAACTGCAGGGGTTTTTCCCTTGTGGTAAATGTAAGGCCTGTGCTCACAGTAACAAAGTAAGCTCTTACTGCATTCCAGGTCTCCCTGATCCCAAGAAAATAACAAAATTCATGAACTGCAATACACCTTACACAGTGTATTGCTTAGTATTTCCCTGTGGATTCAGGTATGTGGGAAGCACAATTCATCCCACAAAATTGCGTATTCTGGAGCATCAAAGGGCAATCAGCAAGAAAGACTCTTCCTACCCATTTGCAAGGCACTTTGAAATGCACCACCAAAGCAATAGGAACTTATTAAAGTTTTTTTGCGTGGATCATGTACCTCATGACATTAGAGGTGGTGATAGGGAGTTAAAACTATGGAGGTTAGAATCAAGGCATATAATAGATATGCAGACAAAATCACCATTTGGGTTAAACAGTGGGGAGGAGTTAGGGGTACACCTATAGATAGGACACATCGGGAGGATTCATTTGAATTAATTAGATGATCAGACGAGTAAAAACGAGGGGCAAGATTTTTGGACTCACACGAACCAGAAATGAGTATAGAGGTCCGCGCAGGACTAGATCACAATCACAGATATTGAATTCAATGATATATATGGTATATGACATCAAGATAATTAGGGGAGCACTGGCCCATCCAGGGCGATAAATGGTAGTCACCTATAGAGATATTATAGTGGGGATGATAGGTTTCTTAGCGATCCGTCATATACAGTATATTTAATGTGTGTGATTAATTGATAGCATTGGCCCATTCAGGGCAAGATTCTATGGTCACAGAATGAGATAAAATAGTGACACTGACAATGTTTTTTAATCAATGTTTGTTTTGTTTGTTTATTATAAAATTTAAATTTGATTAACCCATTGAAATGATCTGTATCTATGAAAGAATGTGTTGTCAGAGCTGGGACTTTAATGGCCAGCAAAAACAGATGTATGAGGAATCACATTAGAGATACATGTTTAAAGATGGTGTCGATTTATTATTGTGAAAAGTTCCATTTTCGATGTTAATGTACAATGAACTGACATAAAAGAAGTAAAGAAGCGGCGGCCGCCGACATTGAGAAAAATGCACTGCCGAAACACGTCTGCGTGTACTAACAAGTCCTGAATAAAGGATCAAACTTCTCCCTAGAGTGCTGGTCTAATTGTGCGAGCCCTGATATATATATATATATATATATATATATATATATATTAGCTCCAAATTCCCATGTATGGGGAAAATAAGCACTCACGGGTGGCGTTTTCAAAGATCTTTATTCTGTGAACAAACGCGTTTCGGCGGTCTGCCTTCTTCGGTGTTACCAACACACCGCGGGCAGCCGTCTTTTAATCACTTACTACAAAAAGGGTAAACATCAACAATGGACACAATGGACCCAACAGATAGCGTTCAAAATATCGCGCCATCTTTTAACACATAGCATATACCTATGGTTCTTACAAAAGCTAATACCTTGCAAAGTAAAACGTGTACACAACTACACATTCACAGTCCAAAATATCATTAAACATTTATGATATACACAGTGAGATTATTCACGTGGTACTGTTAATGCATTTAGGCGTTTCTAAATTCTATCGCCTCTTCTCAATTCAATAATATTATTAAATGCGGAACTCTGAAGGAAATGCGGGGATTCTTTCCATGTGGAAAGTGCAAAGCTTGCACTAATAGCAAGAGAGTTCTGTCATACAATATTCCTGACATCAATTTGAAAAGACCCATAACTAAATTCTTGACCTGTAGTACTACCTACGCGGTCTATTGTTTAGTCTGTCCATGTGGCTTATGCTACATTGGAAGTACTATCCACCCCCTGAAAATTAGAATTTTGGAACATCTAAGGGCGATAGCTAAGAACGATGCATCGTACCCAGTGGCAAGGCATTATGCTGAGAAACACATGAGCAATAGAAATGTGTTACAGTATTATGGCTTAGATCATGTTAAAGACCATACAAGAGGTGGAGATAGATTGAAAAAACTGCGTAGATTAGAGTCACGGTATATAATTGACTTACAGACAAAATTCCCTAGAGGGTTAAATAGTAGTGAGGAACTGGTATCACACTTGGGTATTTAAATTGTCAAATTTTGATTTTGGATATGTGGGTAATATTTGTTCGTTTTCTTGAAGCTGTAATGAAGGATTTTTTAACATACAGGTATTTAGGTACAGCAGGGCTAAGCCGATTTACGGCTAAGAAATGTTATGTTAAGGTGTCTAATGGTATGGATGGTTGTCATGATTTAGGCATTTTAATAGTCTGTAGCTGACAATTACCTGTGACATGTCAATGAATTGATAGAATAAGGGTAACAACTATGCAGTGGACCTTGGCCGATCCACGGCTTGATGATTTTATACAAAGGATGATGTATACTATTTAAATGAACTTTGCACGAGAAGCGCATTTAATAATATTATTGAATTGAGAAGAGGCGATAGAATTTAGAAACGCCTAAATGCATTAACAGTACCACGTGAATAATCTCACTGTGTATATCATAAATGTTTAATGATATTTTGGACTGTGAATGTGTAGTTGTGTACACGTTTTACTTTGCAAGGTATTAGCTTTTGTAAGAACCATAGGTATATGCTATGTGTTAAAAGATGGCGCGATATTTTGAACGCTATCTGTTGGGTCCATTGGGTCCATTGTTGATGTTTACCCTTTTTGTAGTAAGTGATTAAAAGACGGCTGCCCGCGGTGTGTTGGTAACACCGAAGAAGGCAGACCGCCGAAACGCGTTTGTTCACAGAATAAAGATCTTTGAAAACGCCACCCGTGAGTGCTTATTTTCCCCATACATGGG
This sequence comes from Calotriton arnoldi, assembly GCA_963921515.1. Classification (NCBI taxonomy): domain Eukaryota; kingdom Metazoa; phylum Chordata; class Amphibia; order Caudata; family Salamandridae; genus Calotriton; species Calotriton arnoldi. The sequence goes on along the minus strand of CAWUFW010006225.1, from coordinate 1,051,237 downwards.
AATTTGGAGCTAATATAGGAGCGGAACGCATCGCCGCATGAGAGCACCCGTCCGAGAGTGATTTGTTTCTGATGCACTTGGAGCGTTGATATATATATATATATACATATAGCCGTGAAAGCGTACCAACCGGGACTTCAAAGGGGCCGCGCAGACACAGAACTGTTTCAAGTCTGCATGTGGGGGAAAGGATTGGCATACTATGCTGACATCGTCCTTCTGAAGCCCACTGGAGGGCGAAGAGAAGTTAACTTTACTGAACTGTGACTGCGTAGAACCCACTTGGGTAATAATTAAGGAGGCACTTTGTACTATACACCCCAGAATGCACCACACTTTGTGATTTACTTACCGGCCCACTGGAGGGCAAAATGAATAAAATGCAGCCTAAAAGGGGAGTGTTCTTGCTTGTAATGCTGCGCAGTCTCAGAGTTGCCTGTGATCAAGAAGTTGTTACTTCGAAACGCGTAAGGCTGTTTGAATTTTAATGAAGGAGGAATGCCGGTTGCCCTTAATTATCCACTCTGGAGTGCGCTTTCGAATCCAGGATGCTTTGTTTAAAAAATATATATATATATATATATATATATATATATATATATATTCACTGAAAAAACCATAGGTTTTAGGGACAGTTATAGTTAGTTGGACATTGCACTCGTACAAAACCCGTGAAATTCCCCGTTATAGTTAGTTCAGCTAACTATAACTCGCACCCCGCAATGCACTGCTGATGACGTCACATATTACATCACTCATGACATGGTCAGTGACATCACTGATGACATCACTGATGACATCTCAAATGACATCACTGATGACATCATCCAGTGACTGTGTGTTTCTGTAAAGTTTAAATATGTTTAATATATATAGGGAAAGGCGTATTGAAGAATGAGTGGGTGTATAAGTGTCTGAATGGATGATTTAGTAGGTGCGTGACTGACTCTATAAGTGAGTGATTAAACGTATCTTACTGAATGCATGGGTTAGTGACTAAACTGTGTGAATCTCTGTATCTGTCTGTCTGTTGGTATGTAAGTGACTGTATGGGTTTGTGAATAACTACATAAGTGTCTATATGAGTTATTGATTGGTTGTCTGATTATCTGTATGGGTGCCTGAGTGTTTGTGTGGGTGGGATGTGTATGACTCTGTGCATAGATGTGTGAGTGGGTGATTCACTGGGTGCATGGTTTCAAAAGTGCATCTGTGATGGACTGTATGGGTGGGTGAGTGTGTGTATGGGTGTGTTAGTGAGTGAATGTATATCTCAGTGGTACATGTGTGAGTAACTACATATGTGAAAGGCAGTATATATGTGTGTTGGAGTATATAAATGGCTGTAAGTGAGAGTGTGTGATTGTGAGAGTGGCTGTATGGATGAGTGTGTACTTGTATCAGTGATTGTATAAGAGCGTAAGAATGTGCTAGTATTTGTCTGAGTAAGTGAGCTGGTGTGTGTATAACTGTATAGGTGAGTAAATGGCAGTGTGATTAATTATTTGCATGACTGACTAGGTGTGTGAGTACCGCTATGGATGAGTGGCGGTGTGTGAGTGTCTATATAGGTGTATGAGTGCATATGATAGTCCCGTACTGAGTGACCGTAAGTATGAGTGACTGTACGGGTGAGTGAGTGGATGTGTGTGTAGACCTAAGAATCAGTGAGTGGGTATGTAGTTATTGGTGTTAGAGTGTCTATGGTTTTGAGAATAGCAGTCTGTAATTTAGAGTGGGTGTATCAAAGGTTATATTAGGGTGTGAGAAGATGCATCAAATTATCACATGGATGATGTCATCAGTGATGTCATCAGTGATGTCATTTGAGATGTCATCAGTGATGTCACTGACCATGTCATGAGTGATGTAATATGTGACGTCATCAGCAGTGCATTGCGGAGCGCGAGTTATAGTTAGCTGAACTAACTATAACGGGGGAATTTCACGGGTTTTGTACGAGTGCAATGTCCAACTAACTATAACTGTCCCTAAAACCTATGGTTTTTTCAGTGAATTTGTAAGGTTTTTTAAATGCTAATTTCTCACTATAACGTGTCTGAAACCTATAGTTTTTTCAGTGAATTTCAAAGGATTTTTAAATGCTAATTTCTAACTATAACGTGCCTGAAACCTATGGTTTTTAAGTGAATTTCAAAGGTTTTTTAAATGCTAGTTTCTAACTATGCCTACAGAGGTAGGACATGTGAAGAAAGAAGAAAAAACGCACAGAAAGAAGCAAAAGAAATGCAGAAAGAAGCAACAGAAGTCCACAAAGATGAAGAAAAGTGCAGGAAGAAGCAAAAGATGTGCAGAAAGAACCAACAGAGGAGCAGAAAGAGGCCTTGTTGCAAAATCATCCTGTGCCCACAACTTTTTCAGACGGGTACTGGTGGTAACTGACTCTGACTAACCAGAGCCAGTGCTATGCTAAAAGACACTTAGAATACAGTGAAAACACCTACATACACTAGGGAACACTATGCGTTAGGGTACCCCTGTGATTAGCATGACCTCCTCTGTAAGTCCCTAGTACATAATAGGGCAGGGGGATTAAAACTACCTCTTAAAACGTGCCACAGGGCATGTTTGCACACATGTCACCTCAGGCCCCGCCCCCTCCCTTCACCACTGTGAAAACGCGCCCCGTGGCGCGTTTTAAGTTGTGGGATTAGGTCACCTTGAATCCTGAGGGTCCCTGGGGCCCAACTAGCCCACCAGGTACTTCCAGTAAGCACCACAGCCCTGCGTTGCAGAGAGGTGGTCCGAGGCCACGCCCCTTTTTACACCTCTCTGCAACGCAGCTCCGTGGCGCTTACTGGAGGTACCTGGTGGGCTAGTTGGACCCCAGGGACCCTCAGGATTCCAGGGGACTTAATCCCCAACTTAAAACACGCCACAGGGCATGTTTGCACACATGTCACCTCAGGCCTCGCCCCTCCCTTCACCACTGTGCAAACGCGCCCCGTGGCGTGTTTTAAGTCGGGGATTAACTCCCTTGAATCTTGAGGGTCCCTGGGGTGCAACTAGCCCACCAGCTACCTCCATTAAGCGCCACAGAGCTGCGTTGCAGAGAGGTGTAAAAGGGGCGTGGCCGCAGAACACCTCTCTGCAACGCAGCTCCCTGGCACATACTGGAGGTTCCTGGTGGGCTAGTTGGCCCCCAGGGACCCCCAGTATTGAAGGGGAATTCGTTCCCCATCTGCAAACGTGCCAGGGGGCGCGTTTGCAGACTGCTTCAAGGAGGGGGCGTGGCCTCCGGCGCGATGCCGGTCTTTTTTTTTCTTTCTTTTTTTTAGAAGGGGGGTTGTGTGGCCCCCCTTCTTTTTGTAATTTATTTGCCCTGGGGACCCCATCCCCCAGGGCCTACCCCTTAATTTTTTTTAAAAAAATCAAAATATTTGGAAGGGGGCCGCGTGGCCCCCCTTCCGAGGCCTTAATCGGCCCTTGGGACCCCATCCCCCGGGGCTTGGCTGTATTTTTTTTTAAAATTCTTTTGGAGGGGGGCTGCATTGCCCCCCTCCTCAGGCCACTTACGGCCCCGGGGACCCCATCCCCCGGGGCCGGCCTTTGTTTTTTTGTTTTTTTTAATTTCAATTTTGGGGTGGGGGGCCGTGTGGCCCCCCTACTGGGCCACTTGTAGCCCCGGGGACCCCATCCCCTGGGGCTGGCCCTCTCCATTGGGGACCGTGGGGGTCCCCAATCCCCCATGGTCCCGGCGGCTCCCGCGTCCCTCGGGAGCCGGCATTGCTTTCCACACGGGGAGCTGCTAAGATGCAGCTCCCCGTGTGGAAAGCAGTCGTCTTTGGTTTTGGAAGAGAGAGCAGGTTTCCTGCTCTCTCTTCCAAAACCAAAGCAGTTTGCTATGACAGGATGGGAGCCGTGTGGCTCCCGCCCTGCCATAGCAAACTACAGTGTCCCGGGGTGAGCACCCCGGGACACTGCAGGAGCCGGCCCTGGGGGTGGTGGTCCCCAGGGCCATCAAGGGCTCCAGGAGGGGGCCGCGCGGCCCCCCTCCCATCCTGTGCACAGCCCCGGGGAGGTGGTGGTCCCCCGGGGCTCGGGGGTCCGAAACAGACCCCCACATTCTAATTGTTAGTGCCCCGGGGAGGTGGCGGTCCCTGGGGCATGTGGGGGGGCTCGAGCCCCCCCACACAGGTAATTTTTTTTTTTTTTAAAAAGAAGCCCTGGGGGGTGGCGGTCCCCGGGGCTGCGGGAGGGCCGAGTGCCCTCCCGCACCATTTTAAAATCAAAGCCCCGGGGGGTGGCGGTCCCTGGGGCTTGGGGGGGCCTTAGAGGCCCCCAACATTATTAATAACCCCCCGCATGCCCCCGGGACTTGGCCCACCCGTGGGCCAAATAACAACAAAACGCGGGAGCCCGCGCTTCGTTTTTTTTTTTTACGGCGGGATCCGCGCACCCTGCACGCATCCCGCCGATTTTTAAAAAACAATTAAAAAAAAATGTGGCCCTGGGGGTCCTTGTGGGACCCACTAAGCAGGCCTAGGGGGTCAGGGTGTTTCTACCCTGCCCCCTTTTTGCGTTTTTCGCGTTTTTTTTCCTGTTTTCTTGTGCCTCAGTTCTACCGAGGAACAAGATGGCTGCCAACACTTCCTGGTTTGGAGTGTTGACAGCCAATTAGCATACAGCTCGTGATCGGGAGGGTGCGCTCAGGGTGCGCGAACCCTCCGCTGCCATAGATATATATGTGGTTTTACTTTTGATTTTCTCAGGAACTACTGAATGGATTTACACCATTTAACCAAAAGGCATGACACTGAACCAAGGGCTACCTTTTTGCCAAAGTTGGTGTAATTCCGTTCAGCAGTTCAGGCTGTAGCTGCGATGAAAGGTTCCTATGGAAAATTGCATGGGGAAAACACGTTTTGGGACCCCCCTTTTTTCTCGGCCCCCACTTGACAAATCACCCCGAGACTTTCAGGATAGGAGCGGACCGGAGCGCCCCACGAGTTTTGAAAATTTCGCGAAGATTCGTCAACCGGCGCAAAAGTTATTTCAAATAGAATGGGGCGGATTTCCTATGGAAAATAGGTCCTAACTATAACTATCTACTGGCGACCGCCAGTAGATTATATATATATATATATATATATTCACTGAAAAAACCATAGGTTTTAGGGACAGTTATAGTTACTTGGACATTGCACTCGTACAAAACCTGTGAAATTCCCCGTTATAGTTAGTTCAGCTAACTATAACTCGCGCCCCGCAATGCACTGCTGATGACGTCACATATTACATCACTCATGACATGGTCAGTGACATCACTGATGACATCACTGATGACATCTCAAATGACATCACTGATGACATCATCCAGTGACTGTGTGTTTCTGTAAAGTTTAAATATTTTTAATATATATAGGAAAAGACGTATTGAAGAATGAGTGGGTGTGTAAGTGTCTGTATGGATGATTTAGTAGGTGCGTGACTGACTCTATAAGTGAGTGATTTAACGTATCTTACTGAATGCATGGGTTAGTGACTAATCTGGGTGAATGTCTGTATCCGTCTGTCTGTTGCTGTGTAAGTGGCTGCATGTGTTTGTGAATAGCTAAATGAGTGTCTATATGAGTTATTGAATGCTTGTCTGAGTATCTGTATGGGTGCCTGAGTGTTTGTGTGGGAGGGGTGTGTGCAACTCTGTGCATAGATGTGTGAGTGGGTAATTCACTGGGTGGATGGTTTCAAGAGTGCATCTGTGATAGACTGTATGGGTGGGTAAGTGTGTGTAAGAGTGTGTTAGTGAGTGAATGTATGTCCCAGTGGTACATGTGTGAGTAACTACATATGTGAAAGGCAGTATATATGTGTGTTGGAGTATATAAATAGCTATAAGCAAGAGTGAGTGATTGTGATAGTGGCTGTATGGATGAGTGTGTGCTTGTATCAGTGATTGTATAAGAGCGTAACAATGTGCTACTATTTGTATGAGTAAGTGAGCTGGTGTGTGTATAACTGTATAGGTGAGTAAATGGCAGTGTGTTTAATTATTTGCATGACTGACTAGGTGTCTGAGTATCTCTATGGATGAGTGGCGTTGTTTGAGTGTCTATATAGGAGTAAGAGTGCATATGATAGTCCTGTACTGAGTGACCATAAGTATGAGTTACTGTACTGGTGAGTGAGTGGATGTGTGTGTGTAGACCTAAGAATCAGTGAGTGGGTATGTAGTTATTGGTGTTGGAGTGTCTATGGTTTTGCGAATGGCAGTCTGTAATTTAGAGTGGGTGTATCAAAGATTATATTAGGGTGTGAGGAGGTGCATCAGATTATCACGTGGATGATGTCATCAGTGATGTCATTTGAGATGTCATCAGTGATGTCATCAGTGATGTCACTGACCATGTCATGAGTGATGTAATATGTGACGTCATCAGCAGTGCATTGCGGGCGCGAGTTATAGTTAGCTGAACTAACTATAACTGGGGAATTTCACGGGTTTTGTACGAGTGCAATGTCCAAGTAACTATAACTGTCCCTAAAACCTATGGTTTTTTCAGTGAATTTCAAAGGTTTTTTAAATGCTAATTTGTAACTATAACGTGTCTGAAACCTATGGTTTTTTCAGTGAATTTCAAAGGTTTTTTAAATGCTAATTTGTAACTATAACGTGTCTGAAACCTATGGTTTTTTCAGTGAATTTCAAAGGTTTTTTAAATGCTAATTTCTAACTATAACGTGCCTGATACCTACGGTTTTTCAGTGAATTTCAAAGGTTTTGTAAATGACAATTTTTAAATGTATTAATTGTTATATTAATTTTTTTCATACTGATTTACTACATTTTTAGAAACAATTTTTTTTACATATTTTATTTTTAAATTACATTGTAATTACATTATACATTACATTACAAAAAATACTTTCTCAGAATGAATTACTTTAGTTTAAATACTTTGCACATAGGCAATAGACTTTTAAGTACAGTAGTTACAGTTGTTGCAATGGGCAACACATTTTCAAACACAATGCAACATTCAGCTCAATGTGAATTTCTAGTTAAATGCAATTAGTTACTTTATGGATTACTTTTCTAACCACAGGACTGGATCCTAGATTCAGTCCTGGTACATCTCCTGTAAACAGTTGAGTAAAAGCGTTTTGGTTACAGTCGTGATTTTTAAGGAATATTATTGTATTTTAAAAGTTGACACTTAGAAACTTTTTCTCATAGAATCACCAATGTTATCCTATGGAAGGAAATTCACTTAGCAGGTAAAAACTGTTATCGTTACTTTTTCTTACTCAGTGTTGGATCCTGGATCCAGCACTGGTGCATCTCCTGTAAACAGTTGAAAGAATGCGTTTAAGTCATACAGGTGATTTTTAAGGAATATTTGTAGTTTGTAAAAATCAACACTTTGAAACTTTTTGCTGAAAACCAGACAATGGATTCCTATGGAAGAAAATATAAGTTACTGGTAAGTACGGTTAAAATTACTTTTCAGGGTCAGTGCTGGGCTAAAAGATGCAGCACTGGGTTCTCTCCTGATAACAGGTGAGTAAATTGGTATTCGTACTTTGGTTGATTTTAGAGGAATATTATAAAGTTCCAAAACTCCACACTTAGAAGAATTTCCAAGTGAAACCAGTCAATGTTAGCCTTTGAAGGTAATTCAAGTTACCGGTAAGTACGGTTAAAATTACTTTTCAGGACCAGTACTGGGCTGAAAGATGCAGCACTGAGGTCTCTCCTGATAACAGGTGAGTAAATCAGAATTCGTATTTCGGCTGATTTTAGAGGAATATTTGTATGTTTCAAAAATCAACACTTGGAAACTTTTTCAGCAAAAAGCAGGCAATGATATCCTTTGGAAGGAAATTCAAGTTACTGGTAAGTACGGTTAAAATTACTTTTGAGGATCAGTACTGGGCTGAAAGATGCAGCACTGAGGTCTCTCCTGATAACAGGTGAGTAAATCGGAATTCGTATTTCGGCTGATTTTAGAGGAATATTTTAAAGTTCCAAAACTCCACACTTAGAAGAATTTCCAAGTGAAACCAGTCAATGTTAGCCTATGGAAGGAAATTCAAGTTACTGGTAAGTACGGTTAAAATTACTTTTCAGGACCAGTACTGGGCTGAAAGATACAGCACTGAGGTCTCTCCTTATAACAGGTGAGTAAATCGGAATTCGTATTTCGGCTGATTTTAGAGGAATATTTGTATGTTTCAAAAATCAACACTTAGAAGAATTTCCAAGTGAAACCAGTCAATGTTAGCCTATGAAGGAAATTCAAGTTACTGGTAAGTACGGTTAAAATTACTTTTCAGGATTAGTACTGGGCTGAAAGATGCAGCACTGAGGTCTCTCCTGATAACAGGTGAGTAAATCGGAATTCGTATTTCGGCTGATTTTAGAGGAATATTTTAAAGTTCCAAAACTCCACACTTAGAAGAATTTCCAAGTGAAACCAGTCAATGTTAGCCTATGGAAGGAAATTCAAGTTACTGGTAAGTACGGTTAAAATTACTTTTCAGGACCAGTACTGGGCTGAAAGATACAGCACTGAGGTCTCTCCTTATAACAGGTGAGTAAATCTGAATTCGTATTTCGGCTGATTTTAGAGGAATATTTGTATGTTTCAAAAATCAACACTTAGAAACTTTTTCAGCAAAAGCAGGCAATGATATCCTTTGGAAGGAAATTCAAGTTACCGGTAAGTACGGTTAAAATTACTTTTCAGGACCAGTACTGGGCTGAAAGATGCAGCACTGAGGTCTCTCCTGATAACAGGTGAGTAAATCGGAATTCGTATTTCGGCTGACTTTAGAGGAATATTTTAAAGTTCCAAAACTCCACACTTAGAATAATTTCCAAGTGAAACCAGTCAATGTTAGCCTATGGAAGGAAATTCAAGTTACTGGTAAGTACGGTTAAAATTACTTTTCAGGACCAGTACTGGGCTGAAAGATACAGCACTGAGGTCTCTCCTGATAACAGGTGAGTAAATCGGAATTCGTATTTCGGATGATTTTAGAGGAATATTTGCACAATGCTGAAGGGAGGGGGCGGGGCCTGAGGTGACATCTGTGCAAACGCGCCCCGTGGTGCGTTTTAAGTTGGGGGATTAAGTCCCCTTGAATCCTGAGGGTCCCTAGGGGCCAACTAGCCCACCAGGAACCTCCAATATGCGCCAGGGGCTGCGTTGCAGAGACGTGTAGAGAGGCCACACCCCTTTTACACCTCTCTGCAACGCAGCTCTGTGGCGCTTTCTGGATGTACCTGTTGGGCTAGTTGGCCCCCAGGGACCCTCAGGATTGAAGGGATTTAATTCCCCATCTTAAAACGCGCCACGGGGCCTGTTTGCACAGATGTCACCTGAAGCTCCGCCCCTCCCTTCACCACTGTGCAAACGCGCCCGTGGCGCGTTTTAAGTTGGGGGATTAAGTCCCCTTGAATCCTGAGGGTCCCCGGAGTCCAACTAGCCCACCATATACCTCCAAAAGCGCCACAGAGCTGCGTTGCAGAGAGGTGTAAAGGGGTGTGGCCTCTCTACACGTCTCTGCAACGCAGCCCCTGGCGCATATTGGAGGTTCCTGGTGGGCTAGTTGGCCCCAGGGACCCCCAGTATTCAAGGGGAATTCGTTCCCCTCTGCAAACGCGCCAGGGCGCGTTTGCAGAGTGGTGAAGGAAGGGGCGGGGCCTGCGGGCCCGATCGTTTTAAAAATAAATAAATAATTTTTGTCCCCTGAAGGGGGCTGTGTGGCCCCCTTCCTTTTTCCTGTTTTTGGGCCCTGGGGACCCCATCCCCCAGGGCCTTACCCCTTTTTAAATTTAATTTTATTAAAAAAAACGGGAAGGGGGCCGCGTGGCCCCCTTCCCTGGGCCTGTATTGGCCCCGGGGACCCCATCCCCCGGGGCATGGCCTTTTTTATTTTCTTGGGAGGGGGCTGCGTGGCCCCCTCCTCAGGCCATTTAAGGCCCGGGGACCCCATCCCCGGGGCCGGCCTTTCCATTTTTTTTTTTTTTTTTTTTGGGGAGGGGGCCGCGTGGCCCCACTCCTGGGCCACTACTTGCCCCGGGGACCCCATCCCCGGGGCTGGCCCTCTCCGTTGGGGACTGTGGGGGTCCCCAATCCCCCACAGTCCTGCCGGCTCCCCACGTCCCTTGGGAGCCGGCATTGCTGTTCCACATGGGGAGCAGCTGACATGCTGCTCCCCATGTGGAAAAGCAATCTGCTTTGGATATTGGAAGAGAGAGCAGGTTTCCTGCTCTCTCTTCCAATATCCAAAGCAAGTTTGCAATGACAGGACGGGAGCCGCGAGGCTCCCGTCCTGTCATTGCAAACAGCAGTGTCCCGGGGTAGGCACCCGGGACACTGCAGGAGCCGGCCCTGGGGGTGGCGGTCCCCAGGGCCATCAAGGGCTCCAGGAGGGGCCGCGCGGCCCCCCTCCCTACATCAGCACAGCCCCGGGGAGGTGGTGGTCCCCGGGGCTTCGGGGGTCCAAACGGACCCCCATTTTAATTTGTTAGTGCCCCGGGGAGGTGGCGGTCCCCGGGCGTGTGGGGGCTGGAGCCCCCCACACAGGTTGTTTAATTTTTTTTAAAAGCCCCGGGGAGGTGGTGGTCCCGGGGCTGCGGGAGGGCTCAGAGCCCTCCCGCACCATTTTTAAAAAGCCCCGGGGGTGGCGGTCCCCGGGGCTTGGGGGCCCTTGAGGCCCCCACACATAAAATTAAACCCCCACCATGCCCCCGGGACTTGGGCCACCCAGGGGCAAAATACAATCGAAGCGCGGAGACCGCGCTTTGATTTTTTTTTCGGCAGGATTCGCGCACCCTGAGCGCATCCTGCCGATTTTTAAAAAAAATTTTTTTTTTTTTGCCCAGGGGTCCTTGTGGGACCCCTGAGCAAACCTAGGGGTCAGGGTGTTTCTACCCTGCTCCCTTTGTGCGCTTTGCGCACTTGTTTCTGTCCCTCGGTTCTACCGAGGGACAAAATGGCTGCCAACATTTCCTGAATCGGAATGTTGACAGCCAGCTGACAGCCAATTAACATGCAGCTCGTGATCGGGACGGTGCGCGCAGGGTGAGCTGAGGGTACGCGGACTCTACTCGGCCGTAGATATCACTAACTTTTTACTTTTCATTTTCTCAGCAACTACTGAACGGATTTACACCATTTAACAAAAAGGGTTCTTTCTGAACCAAGAACTACCTCTTTGCCAAATTTGGTGTAATTCCGTTCAGCAGTTCGGGCTGTAGCCGTGTCTAAAGTTTCCTATGGAAAAGTGCATGGGGAAAACACGTTTTGGGACCCCCTTTTTCTCGGCCCCCGCTTGACGAATCCCCCGAGACTTTCAGGGTAGGAGCGGACCGGAGCGGGCCACAAAGTTTGAAAATTTCGCGAAGATACGTCAACCGGCAAGAGAGTTATTTCAAATAGAATGTCGCGGATTTCCTATGGATAATAGGTTGTAACTATAACTATCTACTGGCGACCGCCAGTAGATAATATATATATATATATATATATATATATATCCACATGCCAGAAGGAGTTGCTGTAATTGGCTGGCCGCAAGCTGTCTAAAAAGTTGCAGCGCCATTTTATGAAGCAGGATACAGTCCCAGGCAATAGAAATAAACATAAAAAAGTATAGACAGGGTCAGGGTAGGGGTACCTTGACCCCATGGGGCTATTGTAGGCGTCTGTCAGGCATCCGTTATGAGCTTTAGAGTGCCAAAATCAGGTTTTTTTTCTTGTGGATGGAGACACGACCCTATTGCAGTGCTCAGCATGGTCACCCTGTGTGACGTTATGGTGGAGTCGCGAACCTCGCCGAAACAAATTAAAAAATATATGCTTTTAAACAGTCACTCACACAGTAATGTATGCATGCACAAAGTCACACAGACACTCACGCATCCACTCACAGACCCACTCAGAGTCACATGCACCCACTCAGAGACTCACACACCCACTCACAGAACCACTCAGTCACTCACCCATTCAGAGACCCACTCACAGACTCATGCACCCACTCAAAGACCTACTAAGACAGTTACGCACCAACTCACAGACCCACTCAACTAATGCACCCACTCACAGACTCACTCAGACACTTACAAACTCACTCACAGACCCACTCAGAAACTCATGCACCTACTCATAGACCCACTCAGACAGTCACGCACCAACTCACAGACCTACCTCAGAGACTCATGCACCCACTCACAGACCCACTCTGACAGTGATGTACCAACTCAGATACCCATTCACAAACTTACGCACCCACTCACAGACCCACTCAGACATTCATGCACCCATTCACAGACCCACTCAGAGACTCATGCACCCACTCAGACACTGATACACCCACTCACAAACCGGCTTACAGACTCATGCACTCACTCTCAGACCAAGTTACATGCTCATGCATGCACTCAAAGACGCATTCTGAGACTCATCCATCTACTCAGAGACTCATGGAGTCAGTCACAGACCTAGTCAGGGACTCACACACCCACTCACAGACCCACTAATACACTAATGCACCTACAGAGAGATCTACTTAGAGATGTATACAACCACTCAGACACTCATGCACCCACTCATAGATCCACTTAGATATTCAAGCACCCAGTCAGAAGCCCAATCAGACACTCACACACCCACTCATACACTCACTCAGAGACTCATGCATCCAGTCACAGAGCAACTCAGACCCTGATGCAACCACTGTCAGACCCACTTAGACACTCTTACCCCTACTCGCACGTTCACTCAGAAAGTGATGTATGTACTCATACACCCACTCACATTAATGCTCCCACTTAGACTCACACTTGGAACTGACAAAACTACTCACAAAGTCATTCTAACATGTATAGAGTGAAAATAAGAGCTATAAATCTTAAATTTGTTGTTGTGTATTGAATTTGTGCTTTTGATTTGCAGATCCGCAAAGGGGTTGTGACTATGGAACATATTTTATTTTTATTAAGGATTTAAAATGTTTATTACGTAGTGTTGGGCAATAGGGGGCTCTGAAGAGAGCATTTGTGTTCATTGTGAATATGTGACAGCTACACATAACACAGGATGCAGAGTTTCAGGTTGCTGAGAAATAACCTATTGCCTTCATCTGTAAACATGAACTCTATCACTTCTATAAATTCCATGCATGTTGAAAAGCAGATGGCTGTTGTAAATAGAGCCCATGTAATGGTCTCTGAGGAATGCAGAAACAGCTTTATTAACATGTTTCCTGGCTTTGTCAATCTGTGGACAGAATTGATTTGACCACTTCCATTCCTGCTTTTGGCATATGTTGGAGTACACCAAGAACAGTGCGAGGCAAAAATGTAATTGATTGGCCAAAGGTCTCCTTCATTGCAATTTCCAAACCAACCCCAGCAAGAGTGTTTAGGTCATTGCTACAACAGTCCACTATTAAGAGGTCTAGATGTTGGCAATCTGCAATACTCTCAACCAAAGGCAGCAAATGGTCCCACTTTTAACCTCTCTGGACAATCCATTTAATGTCCACATTAGGCAAACCCAAGTCCCTGTCAATACCGCTCTTTCTCACAGACTCTCTGGCCCAGAAGACATAGCTGTGACCCACAATCCAAACTCTAACCATTTTGAAGGCAGGAGCTGTAGCACACAGGAGAAGGCTGTAGCTGAATGTGACAGTTGGTAGAATGAAAGTCCGTTAAAATAGAGGAGTGGGTTTGGTTTTAGAAAATTATGTATTTAATCGGTGGTGTAAATAATGTGATAAGTAAAAATAGGCAGTGATTTCATAACTAATGTAAGTACATCTGTGATTGGCTCCAGATAAATGTTACACAAATTACCCTATTATGGATAAGCTTACATTTGTAAGCACTCAACCATACCTGCTACAGTTGAACTTGAAGCTGGTATGCTCCAGTTAGAAAGTGTGTGAACTTTTGACTTACTGGTACAGTAGAGTGTTTCAAAGCAGGTAACTATGGCAACTGAGGCAAAGCAGTGTGGGGGAAGGGTTCCAAATAGGTTGTGGTTTGATTTTTCAAAGTATACTAGTTTAGAGCTAGCATATATTGTGAAATATGCATTTTCCAATTTAGTACTGTGATTGCATCTGATATGTAATTGAAAAAACATACTAGCATTATTGTACATGCTGGAACGGACTCCCGTATGGAGTTGCGACTCCATCACAAAGTTACACAAGGGGTTGCGCTCAGCGCTGTAATGGGTTTGTGACTCCACCCACAGGCACTACCAAATTGGGCTTCTTATCAGGAGACTAATAAAGGGTTAAAAAAACTGACATTTGGGAACTAGTATAAGAGCAGGAAAAAAGTAAGGGAACGTTTTTATTTGGTAACAACATCAGTATCACTGGAAAAAGAAGGAAAACATTGCCATTTCTAGTTCTTTCTTACAGAGAGTGGTACTAATCATTTTCAATGCGAAGAAATTTGAAGTGAAAGAGTGCTAATATTTGAGGATCAACAAAGGAAGTAAACAGCTATGTTAATAATGAGGAGATTGAAAATGTATATATATATATATATATATGTCTTACAGTTGCTCCCACAAAAACCCCTGAAAGCAATAAGTGGCACACCCAACTGAAACTATGTCCTTTAATCGTTGCAGCAATACACTCCCTTCATCTTCCCAACGCATTTCGACAGTTCGTCTTGATCACGGGAATGGCAAATACAGGAACTCCTCAATCCCACAGGTGACTTAAATATATACATGAAGAAATGTGCGTCATCTCCGCAATGCATCCTGGGCAAGGTAGTTTCAAAAATGCCACAATCATAGGGGTCAAGATGCTGCAACCAACATAATCCAAGGGTTCAGTTTGTTCCACCACGGGCCCACAATCATAATGGCCCAGGTAGACCCTCAAACGCGGCAATCCGCGGTGACTCACACCACCCGTATGAGAATCTGCGGGCGGTATGATGTCACTTTTAGAGGTGGTGCACGCTTCTACCGGCACTGGGCTGTGCCGTGAAATATGTCTTACAGTTGCTCCCACAAAAACCCCTGAAAGCAATAAGTGGCACACCCAACTGAAACTGTGTCCTTTAATTGTTGCAGCAATACACTCCCTTCATCTTCCCAACGCGTTTCGACAGTTCGTCTTGATCACGGGAATGGCAAATACAGGAACTCCTCAATCCCACAGGTGACTTAAATATATAGGTGAAGAAATGTGCGTCATCTCCGCAATGCATCCTGGGCAAGGTAGTTTAAAAAATGCCACAATCATAGGGGTCAAGATGCTGCAACCAACATAATCCAAGGGTTCAGCTTGTTCCACCACGGGCCCACAATCATAATGGCCCAGGTAGACCCTCAAACGCGGCAATCCGCGGTGACTCACATCACCCGTATGAGAATCTGCGGGCGGTATGATGTCATTTTTAGAGGTGGTGCACGCTTCTACCGGCACTGGGCTGTGCCGTGAAATATGTCTTACAGTTGCTCCCACAAAAACCCCTGAAAGCAATAAGTGGCACACCCAACTGAAACTGTGTCCTTTAATCGTTGCAGCGATACACTCCCTTCATCTTCCCAACGCGTTTCGACAGTTCGTCTTGATCATGGGAATGGCAAATACAGGAACTCCTCAATCCCACAGGTGACTTAAATATATACATGAAGAAATGTGCGTCATCTCCGCAATGCATCCTGGGCAAGGTAGTTTCAAAAATGCCACAATCATAGGGGTCAAGATGCTGCAACCAACATAATCCAAGGGTTAAGCTTGTTCCACCACGGGCCCACAATCATAATGGCCCAGGTAGACCCTCAAACGCGGCAATCCGCGGTGACTCACACCACCCGTATGAGAATCTGCGGGCGGTATGATGTCATTTTTAGAGGTGGTGCACGCTTCTACCGGCACTGGGCTGTGCCGTGAAATATGTCTTACAGTTGCTCCCACAAAAACCCCTGAAAGCAATAAGTGGCACACCCAACTGAAACTGTGTCCTTTAATCGTTGCAGCAATACACTCCCTTCATCTTCCCAACGCGTTTCGACAGTTTGTCTTGATCACGGGAATGGCAAATACAGGAACTCCTCAATCCCACAGGTGACTTAAATATATACATGAAGAAATGTGCGTCATCTCCGCAATGCATCCTGGGCAAGGTAGTTTCAAAAATGCCACAATCATAGGGGTCAAGATGCTGCAACCAACATAATCCAAGGGTTCAGCTTGTTCCACCACGGGCCCACAATCATAATGGCTCAGGTAGACCTTCAAACGCGGCAATCCGCGGTGACTCACACCACCCGTATGAGAATCTGCGGGCGGTATGATGTCATTTTTAGAGGTGGTGCACGCTTCTACCGGCAGAAATATGTCTTACAGTTGCTCCCACAAAAACCCCTGAAAGCAATAAGTGGCACACCCAACTGAAACTGTGTCCTTTAATCGTTGCAGCAATACACTCCCTTCATCTTCCCAACGCGTTTCGACAGTTCGTCTTGATCACGGGAATGGCAAATACAGGAACTCCTCAATCCCACAGGTGACTTAAATATATAGATGAAGAAATGTGCGTCATCTCCGCAATGCATCCTGGGCAAGGTAGTTTCAAAAATGCCACAATCATAGGGGTCAAGATGCTGCAACCAACATAATCCAAGGGTTCAGCTTGTTCCACCACGGGCCCACAATCATAATGGCCCAGGTAGACCCTCAAACGCGGCAATCCGCGGTGACTCACACCACCCGTATGAGAATCTGCGGGCGGTATGATGTCATTTTTAGAGGTGGTGCACGCTTCTACCGGCACTGGGCTGTGCCGTGAAATATGTCTTACAGTTGCTCCCACAAAAACCCCTGAAAGCAATAAGTGGCACACCCAACTGAAACTGTGTCCTTTAATCGTTGCAGCAATACACTCCCTTTATCTTCCCAACGCGTTTCGACAGTTCGTCTTGATCACGGGAATGGCAAATACAGGAACTCCTCAATCCCACAGGTGTATTAAATATATACATGAAGAAATGTGCGTCATCTCCGCAATGCATCCTGGGCAAGGTAGTTTAAAAAATGCCACAATCATAGGGGTCAAGATGCTGCAACCAACATAATCCAAGGGTTCAGCTTGTTCCACCACGGGCCCACAATCATAATGGCCCAGGTAGACCCTCAAACGTGGCAATCCGCGGTGACTCACACCACCCGTATGAGAATCTGCGGGCGGTATGATGTCATTTTTAGAGGTGGTGCACGCTTCTACCGGCACTGGGCTGTGCCGTGAAATATGTCTTACAGTTGCTCCCACAAAAACCCCTGAAAGCAATAAGTGGCACACCCAACTGAAACTGTGTCCTTTAATCGTTGCAGCAATACACTCCCTTCATCTTCCCAACGCGTTTCGACAGTTCGGCTTGATCACGGGAATGGCAAATACAGGAACTCCTCAATCCCACAGGTGACTTAAATATATACATGAAGAAATGTGCGTCATCTCCGCAATGCATCCTGGGCAAGGTAGTTTCAAAAATGCCACAATCATAGGGGTCAAGATGCTGCAACCAACATAATCCAAGGGTTCAGCTTGTTCCACCACGGGCCCACAATCATAATGGCCCAGGTAGACCTTCAAACGCGGCAATCCGCGGTGACTCACACCACCTGTATGAGAATCTGCGGGCGGTATGATGTCATTTTTAGAGGTGGTGCACGCTTCTACCGGCACTGGGCTGTGCCGTGAAATATGTCTTACAGTTGCTCCCACAAAAACCCCTGAAAGCAATAAGTGGCACACCCAACTGAAACTGTGTCCTTTAATCGTTGCAGCAATACACTCCCTTCATCTTCCCAACGCGTTTCGACAGTTCGTCTTGATCACGGGAATGGCAAATACAGGAACTCCTCAATCCCACAGGTGACTTAAATATATACATGAAGAAATGTGCGTCATCTCCGCAATGCATCCTGGGCAAGGTAGTTTCAAAAATGCCACAATCATAGGGGTCAAGATGCTGCAACCAACATAATCCAAGGGTTCAGCTTGTTCCACCACGGGCCCACAATCATAATGGCCCAGGTAGACCCTCAAACGCGGCAATCCGCGGTGACTCACACCACCCGTATGAGAATCTGCGGGCGGTATGATGTCATTTTTAGAGGTGGTGCACGCTTCTACCGGCACTGGGCTGTGCCGTGAAATATGTCTTACAGTTGCTCCCACAAAAACCCCTGAAAGCAATAAGTGGCACACCCAACTGAAACTGTGTCCTTTAATCGTTGCAGCGATACACTCCCTTCATCTTCCCAACGCGTTTCGACAGTTCGTCTTGATCACGGGAATGGCAAATACAGGAACTCCTCAATCCCAAAGGTGACTTAAATATATACATGAAGAAATGTGCGTCATCTCCGCAATGCATCCTGGGCAAGGTAATTTCAAAAATGCCACAATCATAGGGGTCAAGATGCTGCAACCAACATAATCCAAGGGTTCAGCTTGTTCCACCACGGGCCCACAATCATAATGGCCCAGGTAGACCTTCAAACGCGGCAATCCGCGGTGACTCACACCACCCGTATGAGAATCTGCGGGCGGTATGATGTCATTTTTAGAGGTGGTGCACGCTTCTACCGGCACTGGGCTGTGCCGTGAAATATGTCTTACAGTTGCTCCCACAAAAACCCCTGAAAGCAATAAGTGGCACACCCAACTGAAACTGTGTCCTTTAATCGTTGCAGCGATACACTCCCTTCATCTTCCCAACGCGTTTCGACAGTTCGTCTTGATCACGGGAATGGCAAATACAGGAACTCCTCAATCCCAAAGGTGACTTAAATATATACATGAAGAAATGTGCGTCATCTCCGCAATGCATCCTGGGCAAGGTAATTTCAAAAATGCCACAATCATAGGGGTCAAGATGCTGCAACCAACATAATCCAAGGGTTCAGCTTGTTCCACCACGGGCCCACAATCATAATGGCCCAGGTAGACCTTCAAACGCGGCAATCCGCGGTGACTCACACCACCCGTATGAGAATCTGCGGGCGGTATGATGTCATTTTTAGAGGTGGTGCACGCTTCTACCGGCACTGGGCTGTGCCGTGAAATATGTCTTACAGTTGCTCCCACAAAAACCCCTGAAAGCAATAAGTGGCACACCCAACTGAAACTGTGTCCTTTAATCGTTGCAGCAATACACTCCCTTCATCTTCCCAACGCGTTTCGACAGTTCGTCTTGATCACGGGAATGGCAAATACAGGAACTCCTCAATCCCACAGGTGACTTAAATATATACATGAAGAAATGTGCGTCATCTCCGCAATGCATCCTGGGCAAGGTAGTTTCAAAAATGCCACAATCATAGGGGTCAAGATGCTGCAACCAACATAATCCAAGGGTTCAGCTTGTTCCACCACGGGCCCACAATCATAATGGCCCAGGTAGACCCTCAAACGCGGCAATCCGCGGTGACTCACACCACCCGTATGAGAATCTGCGGTCGGTATGATGTCATTTTTAGAGGTGGTGCACGCTTCTACCGGCACTGGGCTGTGCCGTGAAATATGTCTTACAGTTGCTCCCACAAAAACCCCTGAAAGCAATAAGTGGCACACCCAACTGAAACTGTGTCCTTTAATCGTTGCAGCGATACACTCCCTTCATCTTCCCAACGCGTTTCGACAGTTCGTCTTGATCACGGGAATGGCAAATACAGGAACTCCTCAATCCCAAAGGTGACTTAAATATATACATGAAGAAATGTGCGTCATCTCCGCAATGCATCCTGGGCAAGGTAATTTCAAAAATGCCACAATCATAGGGGTCAAGATGCTGCAACCAACATAATCCAAGGGTTCAGCTTGTTCCACCACGGGCCCACAATCATAATGGCCCAGGTAGACCCTCAAACGCGGCAATCCGCGGTGACTCACACCACCCGTATGAGAATCTGCGGGCGGTATGATGTCATTTTTAGAGGTGGTGCACGCTTCTACCGGCACTGGGCTGTGCCGTGAAATATGTCTTACAGTTGCTCCCACAAAAACCCCTGAAAGCAATAAGTGGCACACCCAACTGAAACTGTGTCCTTTAATCGTTGCAGCAATACACTCCCTTCATCTTCCCAACGCGTTTCGACAGTTCGTCTTGATCACGGGAATGGCAAATACAGGAACTCCTCAATCCCACAGGTGACTTAAATATATACATGAAGAAATGTGCGTCATCTCCGCAATGCATCCTGGGCAAGGTAGTTTCAAAAATGCCACAATCATAGGGGTCAAGATGCTGCAACCAACATAATCCAAGGGTTCAGCTTGTTCCACCACGGGCCCACAATCATAATGGCCCAGGTAGACCCTCAAACGCGGCAATCCGCGGTGACTCACACCACCCGTATGAGAATCTGCGGGCGGTATGATGTCATTTTTAGAGGTGGTGCACGCTTCTACCGGCACTGGGCTGTGCCGTGAAATATGTCTTACAGTTGCTCCCACAAAAACCCCTGAAAGCAATAAGTGGCACACCCAACTGAAACTGTGTCCTTTAATCGTTGCAGCAATACACTCCCTTCATCTTCCCAATGCGTTTCGACAGTTCGTCTTTATCACGGAGGGTCTACCTGGGCCATTATGATTGTGGGCCCGTGGTGGAACAAGCTGAACCCTTGGATTATGTTGGTTGCAGCATCTTGACCCCTATGATTGTGGCATTTTTGAAACTACCTTGCCCAGGATGCATTGCGGAGATGACGCACATTTCTTCATGTATATATTTAAGTCACCTGTGGGATTGAGGAGTTCCTGTATTTGCCATTCCCGTGATCAAGACGAACTGTCGAAACGCGTTGGGAAGATGAAGGGAGTGTATATATTTAATTCACCTGTGGAATTGAGGAGTTCCTGTATTTGCCATTCCCGTGATCAAGACGAACTGTCGAAACGCGTTGGGAAGATGAAGGGAGTTACCCCTTTATTAACTGGATGACGGGAATCTTATTAATTGCCAGTCTCGTTACTGAAAAACTGAATGCAAAACATAAAGAAATGGGGTTGTGATTGCTGAATGGAAGCGGGCACACCTCATACTGCAAAAGTTAATCTGCAAGGTCAGCTGTTAAGAGGGCAAAATCTATAGTACTCCCCTTGCCCTTGCCTGTGAACGTTTGATGACTTAAAACTCCCTGAGGGCAATAGTCCGAAGCAAAAATCAAATTTTGAGTTAAAATTAACTGATTTAAAGATTCGTCATAGGCTGAATGTTTGAAATGATTTAAGGCATCCCCCTGTAAGTTTGAAAATCCACAGACACATTTCCCACTAAAGGGGCATTTAGTAATATTAAAATCCCCTGCCCATATAATTGAACTAACACTGTTCCGGTGTCTTTCCACAGAGTCTGACAGTAACCTCCTCAATTCTTGTACTATCTCCACCAATTGTGTAGTAAAATTATTAAAATAGTAATTTACAACAACCACATTTAACAAATGTCTCACTTATAATATCAAAATTAGATAACTATGGGGCCGATTCACAGAACTAATCGGAGACAAAATCCTAAACTTACTATTTCTGGTATTCACAGAAGGCACTTACGATTTTTGGTATTCACAGAAATCACTTACGACTCCTAACTTTACGTCTGCAGCCGGGCTGGAATCTCCGCACCAAGACCATACTCTCTGCACTCGGACCGTACTCTCCGCATCCGGAGAGTACTCTTCGGCTAGGGCCGTACTCTCCGGCTCGAGCCGTAATCTCCGGCTCGGGCTGGATAAAGTGTAATCAATGGGCTGGAATGCAATTTCTACAAAAAGGAACATTAGGAATGTATGATAAATGGTAGAGGAGGTCATGAAAAATAGTCTGGGCAAGGAAAAGGGTATGGCCAGACACTACATCATAACCCAGAAAAGTTTGCTCCTTTGTATCATGGTACATGCAGTGCACAATTTGCGCTCCACTCAGTGTTGACTGCGGTGTCAACACTAGAGTCAACACTAAGGGGAGCGCCCTTAGTGTTGACTGTGGTGTTGACACTACAGTCAACACTGAGGGGAGCGCAAATTGTACCATGATACAAAGGAGCAAACTTTTCTGGGTTATGATGTAGTGTCTGGCCATACCCTTTTCCCTGCCCAGACTATTATTCATGACCTCCTCTACAGTTTATCACACATTCCTAATGTTCCTTTTTGTAAAAATTGCATTCCAGCACATTGATTACACTTTATCCAGCCCGAGCCGGAGATTACGGCTCGAGCCGGAGAGTACGGCCCTAGCTGGAGAGTACTCTCCGGGTGCGGAGAGTACGGTCCGAGTGCGGAGAGTACGGTCTGGGTGCGGAGATTCCGGCCCGACCGCGGACGTAAAGTTAGGAGTCGTAAGTGATTTCTGTGAATACCAAAAATCATAAGTGCCTTCTGTGAATACCAGAAGTAGTAAGTTTAGGATTTTGTTTCAGATTAGTTCTGTGAATCGGCCCCCATGGTCTTGATGCTATGACTTTCACTGACAGATTTTTCAATAGCACATGAGACAAAAATAGCCAAACCTCCTTTACCCCTCCCTGTAGATGACGGGATAGCTTGGGAGCAATATGATTTATATGCATTGATAGGAATAGGATCTACCGCCCAAGTTTCCTGACAGTAAACAATGTCATAGTTTTTAAGGTAAGCCAGCCAGTCTTTATTATTTGATTTATTCTGATATCCCGCGATGTTCCATGAAAGGAACTTGAAACCTCGCCCACTCACAGCATCGGTCATTACTTTATTTGGGGTACACTTAGATGGAGCAAATAAAGGCTCTATAATAGCGGGCTCCCATTGGTTGGAATCCTCCAATTGACTGCTCTGATTCAGGTATCAATCCTTTTCTATGAGTTTTGATAAGGGTTCAAATCGGTTGAGGTGGGTAAAGTTCACGCTGGGGGGCATATTCTTTAGGTTAGACTGAATGTTAAAAGAATATCCAGGAGGAAGTGGATAAAAATACCCCAATGGGTAAGCCCATATCTTGCTAAAAATTGAGTTAGCAGAGTTCAGGTGAGACAGCAAAATACGTACACACTCTGGGTCCTTAAAACTTAAAACTATAAAATAGTAAAATAATCATATATCTATGATTGTTTATTAATGATTTTACATAGTTTAATTATAGACTGTTACATTTGTAGTCTATTTTCTTTTTAGATATCTCCTTCAGTTGACACTGAAGAATTTAAGATGTTAAGAAAGGAATGGAGGAGAAAAGCACAAATAAAACAGAACTACTTTGAAAAACTCAGAAGAAAAAAGAGGAAAATGGGCAGAATGTTCTACAGAAATAAACAATCTGCTGGTAAGAGAACTAAGTGGTTCCTTAAAACAGTAGAAAGAAAAATGAAAAATATGGAAAATTATGTCAACAAAAGAAACATTTTCCAAAACTCAGAAATTAAAAGCAGTAAGTCATGTTGAAAGTGGAAACCAGACTTAAAAAAGAAGTCATCTAACAGCAATGCAGAAACAGTAGAAGGAGATAAGAAGAAGAATCTTTAGAAATAGGGTAATACAATATTCAGTAAGACATATAAAACAGTATAAGAGAAGATTAGCAGCTTATAAGCAAAAGCAACACATAAACTGTAGTTGATAGTGTTTGCCTTGAAGCAAAAACTGTTTATATTAATATTAAACAGAATGAAAACACTGAATAAATCAGTGTTGAGTATGAAGAGAAAAATCCAGAAAACAAGACTTGTGGATAAAAATAACTTTTGTAAAATCTTTAGAGGTGAATGGAAACATACATCTATCACTGAGCCTTTCTTTAACAAAGAAAGCTACTTCCAAGAGAACACATTAGTGCATGCAGTTGAAATAACTGGTCGATGTTGTGAGGTGAAGGATGGTATACTTGTTGCAAAAGAGGAAATGGTTCCTAGGAATGTTGAGGAAGTGGTTCCTGAAGAGGTACAGGGAAGGTATAGACAAGTCCCTGTATATAAGTGGAATTGTAGCAGTATTTGTAGTGTTTGGCAAGAATCTATTGATATAATGAGACATTTTCTATGTGAGTTTTCATGCAGAAGTTTGACGAAGAAAATTGCAATTTTGCAGGGCTTAGATCCATGCAAAGTGAGAAAGTATAGTAATTTACAGGGACATTCACTAGCGTGTCTATCAAAGAAGTGTGCAGAATGTTAGCTGTTCATCACTCTGAAATGCGGAACTTAGTTAGGAGACTTTACTATGTTAAAACTCCTGCACTATGTTTAGGAGAAATTATTAGAGCTCTATTGCATGGTACAATAGCAGAGGTAGAAAATGTTTGCAATTATGTTCAGTTACGTTTCTTTGGTTCTGAAGAGGAGTGTAGCGGAAATGAGGATTTGCCATCTGCAGGTGTAGTGGAACAAGAGACAGGGATTAGTGTTGATAACTTTGGAGAAGAGATTACAAACTTTAACATAGCTCCTCGGAAAAGCCAAACTGTGTTTGTATTTGTTGTTGGCGCACTCACTACAAAAGTCAAACTCAGAATGTTGATTTCTATTTAAAAAGAGAACAATGATAAGTGGCAACAAGCTACTGTTTACTTATTTGTAGAGGAGCGGTTTGACTTGTCCAGTCATTAAAACCCTTTAACAGTTATATGAAAGAACTGCACCAATAAGTTAGAAGAAAACAAAATGCCAGCTAGAGCAGTACATAGCAAATTGGAATTTGTATCTATTCCTCAAGAACTAACAGATTTAAATATGTATGAGCCCATTCTAATACAACACCCATTCCAGGCGATAGTTTATAGGGAGTCTAAGACAGGGAGGCTGCCATCAACTGACCTACAAAAAGGCCTTAAAAGAAAAGTTGTGTACTTACCTTTCGATTTTAAACAGAATATAATGTAGATAGAGAGGACCATGAACCACTTGTTATGCTAGTAAATGGTGTGCCTGCAAAGAATAACAAAATCTGGCAAGAGTTAGTAGATATTAGTAAATATTAAAAAAAACATTATACCTTATACATAATAATTTTTATTATAAGAATGTTGATGTTGTTGAAGATGCGTCATATGTAGAGGATAAAAGATTACCATAAAATGGAGAGATTGAGGGGGCGTTTCCAAGATGGCGACGTGAGCGGACGCTCTCACAGCTCGCTACGCACCGAACCGCCAATAATCCTGCATTGAGCCGGCATAAACCCGCCAGCAACCTCCGAGATCGGCGATAGCCTACCCCAGGGTGAGCCGCGATCGCTCTGCACCCCTCGTACTCCACCACTGGCATGGGCGGTGCGACGCGCATGCGGCGGCCTGGGTCCTGAGATCCGCTGCCCTTCCCCCCGGACTTGCATGGAAGTGCGGCCGAGAGTGGAGTGTTCGAGCCGGCGCGGGCCATGTCCCCCACCCTCCAACACAGGACCACAGCTGCAAGACAGCATCCGGGGCTCAAGGCCGCACGGCGCATCACAACCGAGAGGCCCCAACACAACTCCGGCACTGAAGCGGAATCCCATCGGGCTCCCGGGGGAGGGTTTGCCTACTACAGCTGGTAAGCCGCTTTGCGCTTCAGCACAGCCGAGGCCTTCTATTCTGGGACTAATTGTCTGGCACCAGCGTGAGTGACTTGGTCCCTATGCAGCAGTGATCCCTCTCGGCCTCAGTCGAGGCACAAGCTCACACAGTCTGCCAGCACCGGGGGGAAGCCCTAAGGCCTACGGGGCCCTGCCAAGCCTAAAGAGCATTAGGCCCGATTTGGCCCATTACGCGACCTTGCACCGCAACGCACAACAAAGCGGCCTCCCTCATCGGCCGCACCAGGCAACACTTCAAGTAAACTGCACCTGTATGCATTGGCACCTATGCTCTGTCCCACTGTTTCACAGCTCATGGTCACCATATCATCGCTTGCACCGAATTAACAGCCCCTCCTTTCTCTGCTGTCTACAAACGGCATCTTGCGCCGCCACACACCACTATATTCAAAGTCAGTGTCGGGGAGAGATCCGAGCCCTCCAACATAACCGAGCTCAGAAACCGGGCGTAGATTGGACAAATTGCGAAACGACCCCGCTCTGTCTAGTTGCATGCAGCATAGTGCCACGTGTATGTCTAGCCTAAGGCGATTTCTTCTCCTTGAGCCTGCGGAGCACTGTCACCACCATGATGGTCAAACCTAAAACGGACAAGTAACAGCCATATACTAATGATACACAGAGCCCACCTCCTGGCACTCAGGGCTCCGTACAGTCACCAATAGTACAACCCACGCCCCAGGAGGACCTCTCGCACTGCTTTAATGAACTTGTGGTGGCTGTAATGGACATTAAATCCACTCTAGTCCCCAAAATAGACAAACTGTGTGCTGAGCTGGGATTCCTATGTGAGGACCATAAAAAATTGAAGGATAGAGTGGAGGACGTGGAATCGACAATAGCCTCCATTAAGCCTTCCATGGCTTCATCAGCAGCCCAAATCAAAACACTGCAGGAAGAGGTGGAATATCTCAAGAGCCGTGTCGACAACCAGGAAGGCAGATCACGAAGAAACAACGTGCGCGTGGTGAGACTGCCGGAACGCATCGAAGGACAAAGTATGGAATTGTACCTTGAAACCCAGTTCTCGGAGTTATCCTTCAAGGCAAGCACTCAGAGTTATTTTCTGTAGAACGCGCTCATAGAGTACTGGGGGGCCCCCCTCGACCGGGCAATTCCCCCAGACTGGAGGTTGCACGACTCTTCAACTACTGCAACAGGGACCACATTCTACAAGTAACGAGAGCTCAGGGCCCATGGGCAACAGAGAACACAGAAGTACACATTTACCCGGATTACACAATATCGGTGCAGCGTCGCAGGTCCTCCTGGAAGTAAAACAATGCCTTTGTGAACATGAAATAAAGTATGCACTGCAATATCCTGCCTCTCTGCGTATACAACACAAGGGTAATTCTGTCTTTTGCCACACCCCTGAGGATGCCTGGAACTGGATAGAGCAAAATGGCTTGGCGCCAGCTTCAAAGACAACACCGGGTCCCCGCCAGCAATGGAAAAAGGTCACGCATCACGGACGCCGCTGCCTGGGCCAAGGACAGCGCCCCACAAAAGCTCAAGCGGCACAGGAAAGAGAGCAAGCTCTCAAGCAAGCGGAGAAACATGGTGCTTCTACTCCCCTTTTACACTCAGACTTGGAGGCGGATATCAGACCAGAACAGGAGTATACCCTCTCAGAATCACTGCAACTGAGGATTATGGGTGATTGTCCCACCGTGACACCATAAACCTCAGAGGAACTAGGCTAACAATCCGCAGTTATGTGAGCCATATGTGATATATTTTAGGGCTTAACGAAGAAATCTATGCAGATGAGAAAACTTACTGGTGTCTACTACCCAAAGTCTTTTCCGGCTCATTCACGCATGTCTAACTATGGCGGCTAAGGAGTACATGGTGGTAAAGAAGAGGCTATAACACGCCCCACACACAATTAGTGACTGGCATAGACTTATCTTGATTTTCGTGGTTCACATTTCTTTCTTTTAAGTTTAATATGTTTGCATGTAAGTGCAGATGGACTTTTGCCCGTTGGCAATTAGGCCTGGTTTTGGGGGTTTGGTTTATTGTTGGCTTTTTAGTGCCTGTCCATACAATACGATCACATATTGTACATGTTACTTGTGCTGCTATTCATATACTGACTAAACTTAGGATGCATGGGGGGAGTCCGAATTTATATTGTTACCAACGATTGTGTAATTTCCTTCCCTTTTTTCTCCTGTACTTCGCTATTGACTTTATAAATGCAGGGGATTAGTTATTTATTGCGGACCTGGAATGTGCTCGGATTGGCCGGCTGTGTCAAACCACACAAGGTGTATCAATATTTGCGCAGGCACTAAATATCTATAGCACTTTTACAAGAGACCCATCTTACTCAACAAACACTCAAATCACTGAGCAAGCGCTGGAGGGGCACTGTAATTGGGATGACGTACTCTGGATATGCCAGAGGCGCCTTGATCTGGGTGGCTCCAGGGATCTCACTACAGACACTGCATACACGAGTTGATCCCCAGGGCCGATATGCGATCTTGGAGGGTTCCCTAGACGGCCGCCCAATGACGTTGGTCTCACTATATGCACCTAATTCAGGACAATCCACATTCCTACAGACATTAACCCCAGCACTTCTAAGAGATCCGTCGGTACCAACTTATTGGGGGGGGTGATTATAATGGCGTCTCCGATCTTGTCTTGGATCGCTCTCGTCCTCCACTCCCGGGGGCACAGGCTATTGGCCTCACACACCACATGTCGACCTGGGCTACCCAGTTGCAATTGACTGAATTGTTGGCGCGCTAAACATCCCACAGAACGGACATATTCACACTATTCTAAACTCCACGACCTGTACACAAGGATTGATGTAATTTACTGCTCAGAATTGGCACTGGCCCAGGTATCCCACGCTGAGTACTCAGCCCGTACACTCTCAGACCACAGCCCCCTACAACTTCAACTATCCTGGGATACATGCACACCCAATATATCAACCTGGCGCATCCCCCTGGAGGCACGCCGCGATCCCACTCTAAGCGCCTCTATATCGCAATCTATAACGTCATATTTTCAGACTAATGAGGGAACAGCAACACATGCAGGCATTGAGTGGGATGCACTCAAGGTTGTTCTGCGCGGACAGGTCATTCAAACAGTCTATGGTTCTTGCATGTCCCTCTCCAGGGAATTACATGAACTAGAAGCCGAAATTAAGCGCTGAACATATAGCCCCCACTGAGCCGCACATAATACCCTTGCTTACCAAAGCCAGATTAACCCATAAGGAAACACAGGACAAATTATGTGCTCTAGACTACAAACAATATTTGGTTAGGCGACATGCAGAGGGCAACAAAGCAGGCATGGCTGTTAAAAAGCAATCTCACACAGCCCCCCATCCCTGTATTTATGCCTCAGAAGGCCACTTAGTAAATACACAAGAACAGATAAACGACTCCTTTTATAAATATTACACAGCACTTTACAAAGCCCCTGATCCAGGGGACCCTCAGGGAATGTAAACTTTTCTAGAACAAGCGGCTCTTAGGCAGGTAACACAGGCTCACTATACAGCGCTGGAGGCCCTCATCACGGAAGCTGAAATTTCTGAAACTATTAAACAGTTAGCCAGCGGTAGAACCCCTGGGATGGACGGATGGCCCTCAGAATTTTACACCACATACTCGACACAGTTGGTTCCCCGCTTACTCATCGTCAATAGGGAATCATTCGATAGGGGTATATTACCACCCTCTCTCCGCGAAGCAATATTGGTGGTTCTCCCGAAACCTGGTAGAGACCCTCTCCTCATGAGTTCGTACCGTCCGCTGTCTTTATTAAACTCAGACTACAAAATTTTAGGTAAATTGTTGACCAACAGGCTATTAGACATTGTCCCATTATTGGTGCATATGGACCAGAATGGGTTTATCCCTGGCAGAAACACGGGACTGAACCGCCGCCGACTATTCAAATTGTTAGAATGGGCCCAAACGACAACCAAACAACACTGGATCGCTGCCTTGGATATCGAGAAAGCATTTGACACCTTGGGATGGGACTATCTGCTGGCAGTGTTGGCAAGGTTCGGTATAGGCCCCAAGTTTTTAAGATGGGTGAAGACACTATACACCAGCCCTCAGGCTCAGGTAAGGATGGGTCGCACTGTCTTGCCATCCTTCAAAATAGAGCGGGGCACCAGACAGGTTTGCCCGCTCTCGCCAATTATTTTTGCACTGCCATGGAGCCTTTGGAGTATGCACTTCGGAGTCATGTCCTGGACCAGGGCATACGAGTGCGCACACAGTGGCACATAGTTTCCCTCTACGTGGATGATGCGTTGCTTTACCTCTGTAATCAGACTGAGGCCCTTCGTGGTCTAATTGAATTGTTAGACGCCCATGCGTGGTTATTTGGCCTGAAAATAAACTGGGCTAACTCCGTTCTGTTTCCAATGTCGCCCATACCCAATACCACAGAGACAACAGCAACCTCACGCCCCCACTTGTCAGAGCATATGACTCTTTTAAATACCTAGGGGTCCAGATTTATCACTACTCGACTGACCTTATAGACAGCAACTTGGGTAAGGCGATCGCCAGCGTTAGGACTACACTCCCGTTCTGGATAAATCTTCCATTATCCCCCATGAGCCGGATAGCCATCTCCAAGATGCTTTTACTCCATAGGCTTCTTTACTTTTTTACAGTTCTCCCCTATAGGTTGCTCCAGAGAATATTCCAGGACATGCGGACGCTGCTTGTGTCCCTGATATGGGGCGGTTCCAGGGCAAGGGTAGCGCTTTCGAAGCTACATCTTCCCATATCGGAGGGTGGACTCGGAGCGCCCAACTACGAACTATATTACGCAGCTGCGCAGCTCCAATGGCCTATGCGTTGGCTGGCAAAAAATAATTTATCCGAATTGGATGCTTGGGCAATAACACTAAATCAGCCAGCCTTGCTTGAATGGCTGTCAGGGTCCAAAACACCAACCCGGATGTATCCTGATGTTGGCAGCCCATAGTGCTTAGATGAGATATGTATTGCCCAGTCGACGACCGTCACCGTATGCTCCGGATCTCCCCCTCGAGACGATACCGGGTGCATATACTCCCCTAAAGCGCCCTGAATTGGCTGCATGGCAGGCGGCCGGTCCGGCAACGTGGGGAAATTTGTTCACAGATTCAGCCCTATGTGACTTTGACACCCTGATGGACGATTACTGTGTGTCGCCAGGATCTTTCCTCCTATATGCAACACTAACGCAACAGGCATCACGAATTTGGGGGGACATAAACACTGTGCCCACAACCTCCGGAGCCCTACAGACATTACTGACACATGGGGCGGGCAGGTAAAGCTATCACAGCCATTTACAATTCCCTTAGAACAGACACGGCCCCCTCGCTTACTCCATTACGTGAATTCTGGAACACAGCACTATCCATCGAAATCACCGACAAACAGTATGCGCAATGAGTGGGAATTCCTAAGATTATATCCACAAATGCCAGATTAAAATTTACCCAATTCAATTATTTGCATCATACATATTTAACCCCGCATAAATTGGCACGTATGTACTCATCATCTGCAGATATTTGCCCTAGATGCCAGAACTCGGACGCCACCTTTTTACATATGGTCTGGTCATGTTCTCAACTTGTGTCATTCTGGAGAGAGGTCTCGGAAATATTAACAGCAGCAACAGGAACTCCAATTGCAGCCCAGGGTGCACATTTCCTGCTCGGCATTACGAAACGTAATGCACGCCGCAAGAACCTCAACAAGTTCCTAGACTTAGCGCTGGTCTTGGCTAAACGCACACTGGCTAAGGCCTTGAAATCACCGGAGGGCCCCTCCATCCAAGTTTGGTTGGTGGCCCTCCGCCGGGCCTTGGTGGCCGAACACGAAATACAGGCTTCCCATACTCCACGACCGCCATCTAGGGCTCAACCTGCAGACTGGTGATACTATTTATACACCATAGAATCTAAATATAGCGGGACACACACCAATTTGTAATACACCAGCGGTATTACAACCATAGCTCGTTGGACCACCTAGAAGAGTACATAAATATATACGCGCTTTATCAAGGGAAGCATCCTTCTGGGTACGCACACACTCTGCACACGGAGTCAGATCGTCTATAACTTTGTCCAGGCCCCGAAACATCTAGTCTATTGTGTTGAAATTAGACTGAGCAACCTCCTACCCGCTCACCATCGAAGATAACACTTGTTCATATACCTCGCAGTATTCATTATTAGCACGCTGTACAGATAGTGGTTTCATATGTATAGTAACCACCGAACAGGCACACCAGTTATGAAAGATAATGTTTGATAGTACGACTTGGTACAGCTTTTATGTTCAAATATATCGCAAAGATTTCGATGAGGATCAATGTTGCTCGTACATGATTATTGTTTTGTACATGATCTGTCGCCCCCACCATGTGGGCACGAAAATAC
Source organism: Calotriton arnoldi (assembly GCA_963921515.1). Classification (NCBI taxonomy): domain Eukaryota; kingdom Metazoa; phylum Chordata; class Amphibia; order Caudata; family Salamandridae; genus Calotriton; species Calotriton arnoldi. Next base: position 1,019,226 of record CAWUFW010006225.1, on the reverse strand, counting down.
AAATTGAAATGAACAAAATATGTATCCTATTATGGTTTATATATTGCTGTAAGTTTGATTGCAAAGTTCTATAAACATTATTAAAAAAAAAAAAGTGAAGAGATTGAAAATGTGGATCGATCCAGATTAGAAGAGATTTAGGAACGCTACAGCATCCATCCTCTGCATTCCAGAGAAGTGATCGGTGATACCACTGAACTATTTCAAATAAAGCAAGCAAAAGGGAGAAAAGGTTAGAAGCTCACTGTTTTCCAAAGCTGTTTCTCACTGGGGAAGGTGGATGCTTGGATAACCGCCCTGTTCAGATTCTAGCATCTGAATACCCGTCAACAAGACTACACTCAGAAGATCCAAGATTTTGGCAGTGCATTCCCTACATATTTCATCTTCTGTTTGAGAGTGACTTGTCTGTACTTTCATATGCTGCTAACCACATATTGAAGACAGGACTTCATCAACAAAATCTCTCTGTAAGGGAATTCATTGATAAAGTTTAGGGAAAGGATGGAAACTTGGAATACAGTTTAATCAATTTGATGGCGTGCCAACGTGGCACCAATGAGTATTGGTATTGTTGTCATGGTAAACTCAAATGCATGTTGAGAAACCTAGGAGCACCTACTTGGTTTCTAATACTCAGTTGTCCTGAGTATACATGGGATGACCTGCATCAATTCTTGCGAGAAGCAAATTCAAACAAAAAGAACATCGAACCGAAGATAACTGGAGAACTTTGCTTCTTGGATCCCGCTAATGTTTGCAGATATTTTAACTACAGGTTTCAAGCTATGATGTCTTTTATCTGCAGCAAAACAAATCCTCCTCTTAGAGAAGTAACTGACTTCTTTTGGTGAAAAGAGTATCAAGCAAGAGGTGCTCTTCATATACACATGTGGCAATGGATAAAAGATGCACTAAAATTTGGGTCAGATAGTGATGAGTCTGTCCTCTCTTTCATCGGACACTATGTCACATGTGCCATCCCAAAAGATGATGGTAAAACACCTTGAGACAACAGGTTTTACAGTTTCAAAGCCATAGATGTGGAAAACACTGCAGTCAAAAATACAGATGCAAAGGTACATTTTCATACAAGATGTCGTTTTGGATTCCCACGACCTGTCATTTCACAAAGAAGAGTAGAAAGCTTTCTGTCAGCAGGAAGACATACACTAACTCAGAAATCACCAAAAAACACATACAACCTAAGAAGAACAGAAACTTCAAAGTATATTAATACTGAAAATATGGAATGCAAACATGGATAAACAGTTAGTTGTAAACAACTTGATTGCTGTTGAACATTACGTCACATCATGTATTATAAAATCAGAGAAGTCAGAGATGAAAAGATATGGGAGGAGATTTCTGCAGAAAGGTGTCTCAGCAAGAATTTTGTACAGCTTCAGCTTAAAGATGGTTTCCCACAGAGAGATAGGATCGTATGAGTGTTCATATCAGTTGAGCTGGGCGTTTTGATCTCAAAGGCAAGAGGAATTGTTTGGGTAAGCCTATGCTTAGCCAGCATGTGGAACAGATTGTTGAAGCCTTTCCCAGAAATCCAAAACTTAGCAGAGTTTGAGGCAGAAAGTACATATATTTTCAAAACAAATATGTTGGATACATACTATCCTAGAAGGAGTCCACATCTGGAAAATGTGTGCCTATATGAAGTACTTCAACACTACAGGTATAAAAGGAATGTAACAGAAAAAATACAAGAAGAAAGGTAAGCAGTAGTTGGATGTGATGAATGTTTGATCAATAATGCAAAAAGAAATATTATTAACCATAGAAAACTCAGTTGCCAAACTCTGGACAAGAGAGAATTTTTCTATTTAGCGCTTCTGCAAATCCCCAAGCCTTGGTGAGCTGAAACAGAATTACTTGGAGACTATGACTGCTATCAAGATTCTTTCAATGCTATTAAAGACAGCATTCTGTGTTCAGTCTTTCCTATCTATTTGAAAATGTTAAACGATGAGATTGAACAAGAAGAAACTATTGCAGCTGAAATAGCTAGAGAAAGTTCGCAAAGTAGCCAAAGTTCAGGACATTGAGTCAAGATCATCCTGGACAACCAGTTATTGAAAATGAAGTAGCAATAGCTATGAAAAAAGTGGAAACTGCAATGGAATAAACAAGATAGGACATAATTGATTTTGAACAATTAGAAGAACAACTAAACACAGAGTAGAAAGAAATCTATATAGAAATAAAAGACAAAATTGAGCATGGATTCCTCGATGAGAACAAACAATGTGACAGCTAACCGTTTAAACCTATCCTATTATACATCAGTGGTCAAGCTTGGACTGCAAAAAGTTTCTGAATTAAAGTTCTCACCAGTTATCTATACAGAACTACAGAATCAAATGTATCCTGTGTGGTAACAACACCAACTGGATTAGCAGCACACAAAATTAAAGGAATTACTTTACATCGACTACTTATGCTACCTGTTGAACATGATAATAAAGTGGAATACCAGAAGTTTTATAGAGAAGCTTGTCATGAAGTCTCAAGAGTACTGAAGAAACTGAAGCTTTTAATCATTGATGAGGTGAGCATGGTCTCAAACGTAATGCTTGTCCTTGTCTACTTGAGAAGGCAACAGATTTTAAAAACAGAGTACGATGTGCTGTTTGGAGGAAAGCATTTAATTGCCTTTGGTGACCTACTCCAACTTATCCCGTAAAGGCCAACCTGTTTTCAGGACACTTTTACATAATGAAACAAGAAACTATTTGGTAATTATTGGCAATGTAAATATTTGATTAAACTTTGAATACAAAGAACTAGTGAAGAATAAGCGTCAAGCATCTGATGTGAAATACAGAGATATTCTAGAGGACATTAGAATAGGAGTTTTGACAAAAGGCGGTAAATGAGCTTTGGACATCCGACTAATCAAGAAACAGTTTTAATCTCACAACACACCAGCACAACTAATGTATAATTTAATTGCAGAAGACAAATCCATAGTTTGTTTAATGCCTACACTACAAGAGTGCTCCAACTTTAATGAAGAACTACTAAAATTGGAAAAATAGCATATTTTGGAGATTACAGCTATCAATATAATGGAACTTTAGGGAGCAACAATACTACTAACTGAAAAACTGCAAACAAAATTGGATTCTTTGGAAAGGTTTATATCAAAGACTGTAGGTTTAGAAAAGTGTTTATGCATGTGTAAAACTGTCGAGTTATTTTGTGGTGTAATTTGAATGTAGAGGAAGGATTAGTAAATGGTGCTATGGGTAAAGTTATTGATTTCATTAATATACCAAACAGGTATCAGATAGAATTCCTGGCTGTAAAATTTGATAAGATTGATGGCAAAAAGCAGATTTGGCGAAGTGTTGTATGTTTTTTGTTTGTTAAGGACTTGTATGTCCGACGTTAGCAATTCCCAGTGTCCCTAGAATATGCTGTACCTATCCACAAATCTCAAGGTTTAAGTATAGACAGAGCTTTTGAGAACATCGGTAGTAGTGTATTTAAAGAAGGAATGGCATATGTTGCATTATCTTGAGTAAGAACATTGTCCGATTTGTATTTGATTGAATTTGATAACAGAAAAGTTAGTGCCGATGGAAGTTGTGGAAGAGAGTACAATCGCTTACGAAGTTTATATGCCCCTCATTTAGGTCAATACAAAATTGATGAGAAATGGATAATGTGTCCAAAATGGAAGCATACAAAAAACTCAACTGATGTCCAAGAAAATAAAGGAATAGAGGATAAGGTACAAAGTGACAAAAAGAAAAAAGTGGAAACTCGGGGAGATATTGTAGGACACCAATTGGAAAGCAGTTCAGGTATCAACTGCTATGGAAATGTGGTTCCAAATGAAGTGTTTCATTTACCACATCTTTTTAATCAGATTGAACAAAAACGTGAGCAAAAGGTTCTGTTCTGCTTGGTATCATTTACTCCAACATTTAGTTAGTGACAGAACTTTAATACATTCTGCTTCAGGCATTCGAGATCTTTTAGATACATGTACCGGATCAGCAAAATTTAGTCTCAACGCTCACCAAGATGCACAAGAATTTATAATGGTAATGCTTACAGTTTTAGAAGAAGAAGAAGTAAATATTGATCATTTATATGGACTAACTCACAAATGGAACCATGACTGTGAAGATTGCTCATTTACATCTACCACTGAAATAAATGCTGAACGATTCCTGTACTTAACACTACCAGATTGCAAAACAGTGCCTCTTGACAGATTAATTAAAACATCAAACCAAAATATGACCTGCCCAAATTGTAGATCAGAGGTTATGTCGATGTTGCAAATAAAAGGAAGTGGGAAATACCTCATATTAATGCTACAACGATGTAGAGCAGATGGATCTAAATTGGAAACTGAAATTACAAACTTCAAAACAGGTCAAATATCAATTTCTGGAAGAACTTACACAACAGTGGCTATCATCTTTCTTGAAAGACTTAATAAAACATCTGGACACTACACTGTCTATTTAAAGAGTAACAGCGGACGGACAAATTGTAATGATAGCAACCTTAAATTCAAAGGTAAACTGCCATTCAAACTACGAAATTCTTACCTCTTGTTTCTTCAACCAAAGTGCTAAGGACATCATTCGGTCTATTGGGGGTGATGTCCTTAAAAAGCAGTCTACAATACAACAGTCCTTTTATCTTCTGCAAAGAAGTTCATATAAAATGTATATATAACACTGTCTAATTAAACTATAACATTGGAAAAACAGAAAGGAATTATACCAATGTTCAATTTAAACCAAAAATGCCTTTGGAAATACAAAAGTGCTATGTTTTCTTCCTTCAACCAACCTTCTACGTAAAATGTCTAAAAAAAAGAAATGTATTGGATTTCATCAGCATGGATCATCAGTGTTTCGACATCACTCGGCCTCCAAGGGGTGACATTTTCAAAAGGATCTTCAGAATTCAAGTGTGGTATATATTTATTTCAAATATTGTACCAGGTGTAATAATAATAGAATTTTTTTTCCAATGCATTCTTTTACATTAGTAGAATGAGTGTAGGTAAAAGAACTGAATAGCAAATTGTAGTGAGTGCAAAGCATAGTAACACATATTTACAATGATATACTGTGCAGTTCTGTTTTTTTTTACAATCCATACGATTGTTTTTTTCCCACTGTTCGAAAATGATGCTACATACAGACTACCTTGTGTAGTGAAGGAGTATGAATGCTGAGAACAGTAAAAAAGGGAACGTGATATTTTTATCACATTGTAATACAGTGTTATAGTATAAGAAATATGTATTGCTATAATGCTGTAACTTTCAACATCACATAATAATATATTTTTCTGTCCTTTTCTTTTTGATAGCAGCTACAGTTCAATGTTCTAAGATGTCTCAAAATATGTTTTCTTCCACAGATATATTGATTGGAGATATCCATGAAGGGTGTTTTATACATAAAGGGGTCTTGTGATAGCTTCTCATAACTTTCTTTCACCTATTATGTAAGTAAACATTTTAGTGCGAAATTGCACACTTACAGTCACTCACACAACATCTCATTCAAACAGTTCTTTGAAAAATCACTAACATGCCCACTACTTTATTCATTCAATGTATCACCCCATCACTTCTGTACTGAAATAGTCACTAATACACCCATTTACTCACTCATACTGTACTCACACACACTCTCAGTTACTGATTCAGTGCTCAGAAATAGAGATATATCACATGCATGTAGCCCTACAGAGAGTCACTAATATACTCACTCACTCAGTTACATTAGCATCCAAGAATCTGCTCAGACAAACTAATACATCATATGTATCTACCCATACTGGGAGCAACCATATAGGTAACAGCCGCTTCAAACATGTCTCAGACCAGCTTCTGCAGAACCACTGTGTGCCATTTAATAGTAGGCCAAATTGACTTTAGGAACTGGTTGCCAAGCCTTAAACTCCTCTTCTATTACATATAACTCAGCCCGAAGGTAGGCAGTAGCTAGAGCATAGGCAGTGACCTATTTGCTTAAAAACGTACACATATGTATTAAAATTTCAATCACTGAGAACTGCACTTACAGACCCCTATGCCCAGTTATGCATCCAGTGTGACAGTCAGACTGCAAGTCACATACCTATCTTCAAAAGGATAGAGCCACTAATACACCCAGCCTCTCACTTACAATAACTCCTAAGCATTCATTCACATATACAGCTACATCATATGTATTGAGGCCTACTTGGGGCAGTTCTGAACACACAGTTGCACACCCATGTACTCACTAGCACACCCTGAAAGCATTCCATGCACACCCTTAGATACTGATTTAGACTGCCATAGAGTGACCAATAGTGATAGTCGTACAGCAACATACTTACTTAAATATGGAAAGAAACACCCATATAGAAACTGAGACACTCACTGAGATATCTACTGAGATACTAACAAGTCACCCATATACAGAACTACCACTTCGAACATTTCTCAGACCTGTTTCTGCAGAACTAGTGTGTGCAGTTTAATAGTAAGCCAAATTGACTAGAAACTGGTTGCCGGGCCTGAAACTCCTCTTCTATTACATATAACTCACCCCCTAGATAGGCTGTAGCTAGGGCATAGACAGTGATCTATCTGCTTAAAAACTTACACATGTGGTTTCAAATTTCAGTCACTGATAACTGCACTTACAGCCCCTTATGCCCTGTTATACATCCAGTCTGACAGTCAGATTGCAACTCACATACCTATCTGCAAAAGGTTAGAACCACTAATACAACCAGACACTCACTTACAATAGCTCCTAAGCATTCATTCAGATATACTGATACATGTATTGAGGCTTACTGGGGGCAGTTCTGAAAACACAGTTGCACACCCATATACTCACTAACACAACCTGAAAGCAGTCCATGCACCCCCTTAGATACAGAATTAGAATGACAGAGTCCCAAAGAGTGAGACTTGTATAGCAACATTTTTCCTTAAATATGCAATGAAACACCCAAATAGGAACTGAGACACTCATTAGATATCTACTGAGGCACTAATGCTAACAAATCACCCATGTAGACTACTGCTGTTTCAAGCATGTATAAGGCCTGCTTCTGCAGAACCTGTGTGTGCAGCTTCAGCAGTAGGACAAATTGACCTTAAAGAGTGATTGCCAAACCTTAAACTCCTCTTCCATTACATATAACTGACCCTTAAGGTAAGCAGTAGGTAGGCAATAGGCAGTGAGCTATGTGCTGTAAACCTAACCCACATACTTTTAAATTTGAATCATTGACAACTGCTCTTACAGACTTCTAATTAACCCTGGGTGGTGAACTCCGCTCCGCTCGCGGAGTTTCCTGCACTCCGCGTTACGCGGAGATCGCGGAGTTCCAAAAAACTCCGCTTCGCGTTGCGTAGCTGAGTTTTTTTCCTCGCTCGCGTTCGTCAACGTTAAGTTGGCAACCGCGAGCGAGGAAAACCAACCTCCCGGTGAGATTTTTCCTCGTTCGCAATCGTCAACATCAAGTTGGCGAGCACGAGCTTGGAAAATCAACATCCCGGCAAGATTTCTCAACGCGGGGGGTCAGGTTTCTCATTGCGAGTGGTCTCGTATGCTCGCGACAGCTCGCGTTGAGAAACTGCCCGTTCGCGTTCAGAGAGCTGCAGCTCGAGTAAAAATCTACTCGAGCGGCAGAAAAGGAAAGCAGGGACCGCTTGCACTGTGCAAGGTGCCGTTCGCAATGATTGCACAGTGCGGACAAGCATCCGGCACTGTGCAATCACTGCGAACGGCATTTTCTATTGTACTCCGCCGGTCGCGTAGCTCCGCGTAGTGCGGCGGAGTTTTTTTTGCACTTCGCGTAGTGCAGCGTAGTGCAACTCCGCGAACTCCGCCCAGGGTTACTTCTAATATGTCTCTGGCCTGCTTCTGCAGAACCTGTGTCTAGAAGTTTAACAATAGACCAAATTGAGTTTTAAAAGTGCTTTGCAAGCCTTAAACTCTTCTTCTATTACATATAACTGATTCCTAAGGTAGGCAGTAGGTAGGCTATAGGTAGTAAGCTATGTGCTCGAACCTAAGAAATATACTTCAAAGTTTAAATGAATGACATCTGTACTTACAGACCCCTATGATCAGTTACGCATCCAGGCTGATAGTCATATTCCAACTCACATACCTATCACCAAAAGGATAGAGGCACTAATATACCCACTCACACACTCTGAATAGCACATAAGAATTCACTCAAATATAGAGATATATCATAAGTCAGTAGTCCTACTGGAGACAGTTGTGCAGAAACAGTTCCATACCCCATAACTTACAAACACAGACGCCCTCAGACTTACAGGCACTCTTTCATCGATTCACTCACCTATACTTCAGCATTCACTCCCAGACAGACACAAGTCTTATGTAACTATGCATAATGCAGGCATCTGCACACAGACTTGCATACCGCCATAGTCGGTAACTTAGTTAGTAGCTAATCCATTCAGCTCCTTCCATATGCATTTGCAAACCCTTAGAGTAACTAATAGAGACAGTTTCATACCAGTATACTTGTTTAAATATCAGTCGCACCCAAATAGGTACTGAGACATTCATTTAGTTGTGTGCTGAGGAGCTGGCACTAACAAGTCAGCGATGCAGATCACTCAGCCTTTCATCATGTGTGAGGCCTGCTACTGGAGAGTGTGTGTGTGTAGAGTGTAACTGCTTGGCAGACTTGACATTTAAACATATTCCCAAGTCTATAAACCCCTCTCCTTCTACACATAAGTGACCTGTAAGGCACTGTGTAACTAGGCCAGAGGTAGTAAGGTATGTGCTTAAAATATAAGTCATATACTATCAAGTTTCAGTGTCACACATCTGCTCTTACAGACCTATATGTCTAGTTATATATCCAGTCTGACACCTGTAGAGCAACTTACATAACTATCTAGAAAAGAATACAGCCTCTGCAACACACAGTTACACATGGACAGAGGCACTTTAGCATTCACTGCCAGATAAACACTTCTCTTATGTAGCTAGGCCGCTACTCTGTCCAAACAACTAGCCGACCCCATCTGCTCTATTTTAAACAGTTCCTTGCAGGAAGGAGTCCTCCCCCTGGATTGGAAAGCGGCGCAGATCCTTCCGATCGGAAAGAATCCTAAAATTTCCACGGAAGACGTAACCAACTATCGCCCCATTTCTCTTCTTCCCCTTCACACCAAAATTTTGGAAAAACACATTAACAAATACCTCTCAGACTTCACGGAATCCACTAACTACCTAGACCCCTCACAATCAGGTTTCCGTCCCAGTTACAGCACTGAATCCGCACTGGTGGCAGTCACGGACAACATCAGGATGCTGCTGGATAAGGGTCAAGCGGTGCTTTTGGTGCTGCTGGACCTTTCCGCAGCATTCAACACCATCTCCCACCAAACTCTACTAAGAAGACTGGGAGACATAGGCATCACAGGAAATGCACTAAAATGGTTGTCCAATTTTCTGTCCGACATAACACAGACAGTCAACCTAGGCCCATTCCATTCACAGACAACCAAGGTGACCAAGGGAGTACCGCAGGGCTCATGCCTGAGCCCCACCTTGTTTAACATTTACATTACTCCCTTGGCGAGACTGTTGAGGAAACTGGGATTCATCCCCATATCCTACGCGGATGACACCCAACTACTCCTCTCATATGACAAAGCCAACTCCAATATTCAGAACACCTTCGCTGAAGGAATGAAGGCCATAGCGGAGTGGATGAAAGTCAATTTTCTCCAACTCATTACTGCTAAGTCGGAGATAATGCTATTTGGCGAAGCCACCGTGAAATGGTCTCCGAGCTGGTGGCCAGAGGAATTAGGTCCTACCCCATGTCCCAAACAAGTGGTAAAAAACCTTGGGGTTCGATTGGACCACAATCTCACGCTGGGAGACCATGTGTCTTCCACAGTAGGAGCCTGCTTTCATAGCCTCAGCATGCTCAGAAGAGTCTTCCCCTTCCTGCCATCATCAACCCGGAAAACTTTGATCCAGGCGCTAATCCTAAATCGCCTGGATTACTGTAATGCGCTACTGATTTCAGCTAATGAAAGTGCCATAAACAGACTCCAAGTGGTCCAGAACACCGCGGCCCGACTGGTGACCAATGCCCCCCCAAGAACCACTTCCCTCCCTTTGCTTCAAAAACTACACTGGCTACCAATACGGAAAAGGATCAAGTTTAAGATCTGCTGTATGGCATACAAAGCCGTAAACAGACTAGGCCCCAGCTACCTAAGTGATAAATTTGTTAACTATGTTCCCTCCAGACCCCTCCGCTCCGGAGCCAAAGCCCTGCTCCAAGTCCCACGCTTCAAAAAAACCCGCCACGGTGGTAAGGCCTTCTACCACCTGGCCCCACACTACTGGAACGAACTCCCCTTGAACCTGCGTCAATGCACGGACTACCTAGCATTCAGAAAACTGCTGAAAACTTCATTGTTCTAAACATCCTTCATCAGCTCCTTAGGTGGTCCTAGCGCAGAGATACCCTTATGGGGTGATTCGGGCGCTTTATAAGCAATTAAAATAATATAAATAAATAAAAATAGGCCTAATGGAGACAGTTGCATACAGAGTTACAGACCCAAGTACTCTCTAACATACCCAGTAACTAATCCATATAGTTAATTCCATACACATTTACAGAGTCATACATGTACTAACAGAGGCACTGTCATACCAATATACTTCTTTAAATATACAGTCACACCGAAATATAGATTAACTCATTCATTCACATATGTGGTGAGTAACTGACACTAAGAAGTCAGCCATGAAGACTATTTGCTCTACCATCATGTGCCACACCTACGACTGGATAGCGTGTGTGCAGTGTAACTGCTAAGTAGACTTGACTGTAACACTGACACTGACCATTCACACCCAGACAGACACACTTTTTATGGAACTAAGCACAATGAATGCAGGTTCACACAGATTTGCATACCCTAATACTCTGAAACATAGCCTATAGCTAATCCATGCAGCTGCTTACATACACATTTACAGAGATATAGAGTCACTAATAAAGGTACTCTGACACCAATATACTTCTTTAAACATACAATTGCACACAAATAGTGACCTAGACATTCATTCAGATATGTGCTGAAGAAGTGACACTAACAACTCAGCCATGCAGACTATTCAACCTTTTATCATGTCTCAGACCTATTACTGGACAGCGTATCTGTCCAAACAATGCTGGTCAAGTGCAGCAAACTCTAGTACAGTCAGAGATGGTTCTGATGTTATCACTGAACCTGATGATGTGCTTGGTTGAGTGCTATCTCCACTTTCTGCACGCTCTCTCCTTTCACGGTCTCTATGCTCTCTAATAAGCCAGTTTGAGTGCATTGTTTGCAGATGTTTTAACATAGATGAGGTTCCACATGAATATTTTTCTCAGAACCTTGTGACATAATGTACATGCCACCTTCCTTGCTTTGACTTTTTTCTGGCCTTCTGGAATCAAAAAGAAAGCCCAAACTATGCTCTCTTTTTTTTATGTTCCTCTTCTTCTTCAACATCTTCTAGATCTTCTACAGGTGGTGTAGCAGATGTCATCTTGACTAGCTCCAAACGAAAGCACAAATACCAAAAAAGCAAATAAAATAGTCAATGAAAATACAAAAAGCTGTTCACCTAACACAGAGAAGAAAAAGAAGAATGAAATGGGGTGGAATATTCTAATTAGTAAGATAGAAAGCTGTTCAACCAATAAGATCCTTTAGCTTTTTAGTCACATGAGGTTCACGTACCCGTCGTGCATCCGTCACGCCACCATCGCGATGCCGCAAAATTCTTTACAACAACATTTAAAATGCCTTCCAAGTAAAAATATACTACTTTTGCAACTGCAATAGTAAACCTCTTGCTGTAATCAAAACTTTAAAAATTGTATATAAATGTCTTTTTGTACTATAAAAGTCACAACGGAGTCGCACACCCACCGCGTACCTCGAAATACATGCAGTTTACTTAAACCTATTAGAACAACTTTAAAAAGTTTATTGTTTATGATAACATTACTTTTATTAGTTTTTAGGAAACTACATATATCGAACAAAACCTATATATAATATGTAATACCTATTTTACTTTAAAAAACACACGCTGAAGCCGCCCACCTGAAAAAACATGGCGCAACAGTGCACTGAGGTGTCGCAGCACAAAAAAACCAATTATAACCTCCATTAAAATATTTCCACATTATGATTATTTTACTTATATTAAGATACTTGAAACTACATATCTTAACCCCTTCGATGCGCGTGACGAGCTCAGCTTGTCATGCTGCGCGGTGGGCGTGTGCGCATGACGAGCTGAGCTCGTCACGACCACGCCCGCGATCGGAATGTCCAGCACACGAGCGGAATTCCGATCGCGGCGAAGGTGTTAAACAAAACAGAGTAAGTTCTCCAAAAACAATGCTGGGTCCACGCGACCACTGCGACAGGTGCACAAACGTGTGCGGTGCCAACATTTCCACAAAAAAAATATTACAAACGGTCACAAGTCTCATATTTATAGGTATGTTATACTGAGGAAATATATTTATAAAAACACAGATAAAAATTATGACACAAAAGTAGAAAAATATTAGAAATTCTCAGAAAAAAACAAAGATTATAGGGACATTTTAGTTACGCAAAAATCACTGGAAAAAACAAAAGTTACAGAGATGTTATAGTTAGGAAATAAAAAAAAATTTAAATGTAGAAATTCTCTGAAAAAGCAAAAGGTTACAGGGACATTATAGTTAGGAAACAGAATTATAAAAACCTTAGAAATTCACTGAAAAAAACAAACGCCACCGGGATGTTATAGTTAGGCTCACATTACACTTGTACACAACCAGAGAAATTCAGTAGTTATAGTTACCTTAGCTAACTATAACTTAAGCCCCCACAATGCACTGCTTATCACCTCACATATTACATCACTCATGATATGGTCAGTGACATCACTCATGACAACTCAAATGACATAACTGATGACATCACTGATGACATATCAAATGACATCACTGATGACATCATCTAGTGATTGTAGTGTTTTCTAAAAGTTAGTGAGAGGGGGGCGTGGCCAAGATGGTGACCGGGTAAGACGTGCTTGTGTTCGTCTCCCTGCTCCCACCCATCCGCCGCAACGCCAGCTGCCACTCTAATCACACAAATTGCCCCATAGCTGCGGGGGCAAATAGCGCGACTCCCGGAGCCAGCATTGAAGGGCATACAGCTTGTTAGGTGGTGGTTTATTGCCTGAAAAGCAGCGGACCCCGGAGCGCAAGATGGCAGTCATTTCCTAGAGTCGAGAGTTGACGCCCGGAACGGCAGCCGAGCGCCCGAAAAGTGAAATCTAACGACAGCCGCCCTGGAGAACTGTTGACGAGGGGAGCCAGCGAGCCACAGAGGGGAAAGAGAAGACCCCGTCAACGTGACCCTGAAGTGAAGGGATGCAACCGGGGTGCAGACGGAGGCTAGGGCGGAGCTGAAGCAGGAGGAAGTCCTTGCGGCACGGGGTTCGGGCCACGCATAAATACATCGCCAGCCTCGGCACCCAGGACGGGGGCAAAAGAGCATCGGAGCCCGTGCAAGGATGAACGCTGAAGTAGGAGTCCCCGGCTCCCTGAAGTGAATACCCTGGTACAGCAAGAGGTCCGACGCCAGGAGACCAGACCTGCTCACAGAAGACAAGACTGATGTGAACAGGGGGAACAGAAGGCCTCGGTGTGTGTGCTCTCTACGCTCAGCGCTTGGCCTGCGGGGGTGGCCCGCAGTGCGGGACACTTGAAGCGGGGGGCACCCGCAGTGGGGGCTGTACGCGAGGTGAAGAAAGACGTCAGAGTGGGGCCTGAGACTGGATACGCCCGCCCCACTTAGCGCTGCCACAGGCGAGGCAGAAAAGAAGTTGCCGTAGTTGTGCCTGGAGCCGGACACGACCGTCGCAAGCACCGCGCGGCCTCCATGGGTGATTCAGGATGCTGGGCCCCTGAACATCATCGGGGCCAGAGAAGTGAGGCTCAATAACTGGGAATGGCAGGTGCGGAGGAGAGCACTGAAGCTGTGATCGGCTTCCGCAGCGGCGAGAGGTGAGGCCCCTTGACACAGCCACGAGCCCGGGGAAGATAGAATGATACAGCACTAGGCCGCATCTGGGTGAATCCCACACATAGCTCTGCCCTGCCCTTGATAAGAACCCCAGAAGGCAGTACGAGAACGTGGGGCCCACGGAACGACACCTGGTCCGCAAAGCTCCTCTACGCAAACCCGGCCATAACAGGAGCAAGACCACTGACTCATTGTCAGTGAAATTGCTCTCCTACCCTCGCAGCTCCACCATTAAGTGAGGCCTGCCCCTGCACTCTCGAGTGTTGGTGATCAAGGCCCTCCTCCACCCTCAGGTTTCGCTGCGCCTCATCCCTGGTGGTCCAGTGGACCTCTGTCTCCTTCCTTTCGCTCTGCTCTTTCACTCGTTTTCACTCGTTTTTCTGCCCTCTTCTATTTTTCACCTTTCTGCACCTTTCTGCATCTCTGCTCTTTTGTGCCTTATTTCTGCTTATTTTCCCCCTTTCCTTTATCTCCTTTTTCCCTTATTTCCCCGCCGCTGCTGCCCCTGTGGCCTCTCCCCCCCAGCGCGACCGGCCCAATCCAGCTCCCTTCCCCGCTCCCGCCTCCCAGCTGTCCAGCCCTCCCGACCCCTACTTAATGGCGGCCGCTGCAGGGACAGGCGAGCAAGACCACTGACTCATTGTCAGTGAAATTGCTCTCCCACCCTCGCAGCTCCACCATTAAGTGAGGCCTGCCCCTGCCCCTGCACTCTCGAGTGTTGGTGATCGAGGCCCTCCTCCACCCGCAGGTTTCCCTGCGCCTCATCCCTGGTGGTCCAGTGGACCTCTGTCTCCTTCCGCTCGCTCTGCTCTTTCACTCGTTTTTCTGCCCTCTTCTATTTTTCACCTTTCTGCACTTTTCTGCATCTCTGTTCTTTTGTGCCTTATTTCTGCTTATTTTCCCCCTTTCCTTTATCTCCTTTATCCCTTATTTCCCCGCCGCTGCTGCCCCCGTGGCCCCTCCCCCCCAGCGCGACCAGCCCAATCCAGCTCCCCTCCCCGCTCCCGCCTCCCAGCTGACAGCCCTCCCCGACCCCTACTTAATGGCGGCCACTGCGGGGACAGGCGAGCAAGACCACTGACTCATTGTCAGTGAAATTGCTCTCCCACCCTCGCAGCTCCACCATTAAGTGAGGCCTGCCCCTGCACTCTCGAGTGTTGGTGATCGAGGCCCTCCTCCACCCGCAGGTTTCCCTGCGCCTCATACCTGGCAGTCCAGTGGACCTCTGTCTCCTTCCTCTCGCTCTGCTCTTTCACTCGTTTTCACTCGTTTTTCTGCCCTCTTCTATTTTTCACCTTTCTGCACTTTTCTGCATCTCTGCTCTTTTGTGCCTTATTTCTGCCTATTTTCCCCCTTTCCTTTATCTCCTTTATCCCTTATTTCCCCGCCGCTGCTGCCCTCGTGGCCCCTCCCCCCAGTGCGACCGGCCCAATCCGGCTCCCCTCCCCACTCTTGCCTCCCAGCTGTCCAGCCCTCCCCGACCCCTACTTAATGGTGGCCGCGTGCAGAGGGTGCGCCGCTGGCACGCCGAAGGCACGCCAAAGGCAAGCCCGTCTGCGCCCGTCCGCGACCCGACCGCGACCAGCGTCAGGAACCCTGGACCTCCGCCCCGCCAACGCTATGCCCCAGCGGCACTCCACGCACTCAACCCAGGCCGCAACAACAACTGCAAGCTAGCATCACCAGCCGACACCCACGGACCCTTCAGCTGTCACCGCTGCCGGCACTCCTGCAGCACCGCCAAGAACACGGACCCAGCGCAACCCGCCCGCGAGAACACAACCGAACCAAGGACCCTGCAATGCATCCTCCTCAACGTCCGATCCCTCCACAAACACGCCACCAAAATCTGGGACCTCCTAGACAGCACCACCCCGGACGTAGCATCCTTCACCGAAACCTGGACCAACACCACCTCGGGACCGGACATCGCCATCGCCATCCCCCAAGGATACAAGATCTCCAGTAAGGACCGCCCCATCCGCCCGAGAGGAGGAATCGCCATCGTCCACAAATCCAGCCTCCGCCTGAGCACACTCCCCAACGAGCCTTCAGAACTGATGGAACACCTTCACTTCAATATACTGGCCAGCCCCACCGCCACCCTCCATGGAACCCTTATCTACCGACCCCCTGGACCCCGCGGACCTTCCGCCAACTCCATCACGGACATCATCTCTCCGCAGGCCATCGCATCCACCAACTACACCCTGCTGGAAGACCTCAACTTTCACCTCGACAACCAACTGGACCCCAACACCACATCCCTCCTGAACAACCTCCACAACATTGAACTACGCCAGATCGTGACCGAGCCCACGCACTCAGCAGGACACACCCTCGACCCCCTCTTCACTACAGGAAACTCCATCACCTTCAGCCACACCACTGAACTCCCATGGACCGACCATCACTGCGTCCACTTCACCTTCAGAACACCCACCATCCACAGACACCAGCACCTGCTCCCACGAAGAAACTGGACCAAAATCACCGACGACCAGCTCACCTCCTCACTCAACAATTCCACCCCTACCATCGCAGAAAACGACGACCCCAACACCGAACCCGAACCCTGCATAGATGGATCTCGGACAGCGCCAACACCCTAGCCCCCCTCAAGAAAAACAACAATACCCGTGCCAAGAAAGCCAGATGGTTTACCACCGAACTTCGAGAGTCCAGACGCACTTGCCGCCGCCTTGAATAGGCCTGGAGGAACACCAAATCCACAGAAGCCCACAACAACTTCAGAGCCGCCACCAACACCCACCATCAACTCATCAGAGAAACGAGGAAAAAAGCGATTGAAGACAGAATCTCCACCCACGTGCACAACAACAAGGAACTCTTCAGCATCATCAAGGAGTTCGCTCAACCCACCAGCGAGTCTACCGACATCCCTCCCTCACAAGACCTCTGCGACAAACTGAGCACCTTTTTCCACCACAAAATCAAGAGCATCTACGACAACTTCGACGAAGACAATCAACACACTGAACCCTCACCAACCACCCCCGACGCCCGGAAACCAATGATTGACAACTGGACAGCCCTCACCACCGAAGACACACTGAAGACAATGAAGTCAATCCACTCAGGGGCCCCACGAACCCCTGCCCCACCACATCTTCAACAGAGCCGCCGACACCATCACACCCATGCTCCGCCACACCATCAACCGCTCCCTGGTGACCGCCTCGTTCCCCGACGACTGGAAACACGCCGAGGTCAACCCCCTCCTGAAGAAACCCGCGGCGGACCCCACCGACCTCAAAAACTACAGACCCATCTCCCTGCTCCCGTTCCCAGCGAAAGTCATCGAGAAAGCCATCAACAGCCAACTCGCCACATTCATTGAAGAACACAACATCCTCGACTTCTCCCAGTCCGGCTTTAGAAAAAACCACAGCACGGAAACTGCCCTCCTCGCCGCAACAGACGATATCCGCACCCTACTGGACAAAGGAGAGACAGTAGCCCTCATCCTCCTCGATCTCTCAGCGGCATTCGACACAGTCTCCCACCGCACCCTAATACTCAGACTCTATGATGCAGGAATCCAGGACAAGGCCCTCGACTGGATCCGCTCCTTCCTCTCTGGCAGGACGCAGCGGGTCAGACTCCCCCCTTTCCTCTCGGACCCTACACCTACCACCTGCGGAGTCCCCCAGGGCCCCTCCCTCAGCCCAACGTTTTTCAACGTCTACATGGCTCCACTCGCCCACATCGTCAGAACCTACGGACTCAACATCGTGTCATACGCAGACGACACCCAACTCATCCTCTCCCTATCCAACGAGCCCAACACCGCCAGACACAACTTTCGAGAAGGCATGGAAGCTGTCGCCAAATGGATGAAAAACAGCTGCCTACAACTAAACACCAACAAAACAGAAGTACTCATCATGGGCCCAAACCCCGACGCCTGGAGCAACACCTGGTGGCCCCCCGCCCTCGGGAACCCGCCAACCCCCACGGACCACGCACGCAACCTGGAAATCATCCTGGACTCCGAGCTCAAAATGGACCGCCAAATCAACTCAGTCTCGTCTTCCTGCTTCCACACCCTCCGCCTCCTTCGTAAGACCTTCAAATGGATCCCCCTTGAACACCGAAAGACTGTTACTCACGCCCTGGTCACCAGCAGACTCGACTACGGCAACGCACTCTATGCCGGAATAAACAAAAACCTCACCCGCAAGCTACAGAACATCCAGAACGCCGCCGCAAGACTAGTCCTCAACCTGCCAAAACACTGCCACAACTCCCAGCACCTGCGCACACTCCACTGGCTCCCCGTCGAGGTGAGAATCACTTTCAAGATACTCATGCACACAAGGCCCTCCATGGCACGGGACCAGCATACCTGAACAGCCAACTCAAATTCCACGCACCCCAAAGGACCCTACGATCAGCCCAGCTCTCCTACGCCGTGGTCCCCCGCACCAGAAAGACCAGATCGGGAGGCCGCTCCTTCTCCTTCCTTGCGGCCAAGGCATGGAACGCCCTTCCGCTCCACCTCAGACAGACAACATCGCTCCCCATCTTCGCAAGAAACCTCAAGACCTGGCTCTTCGACAGACCCCCTCCTTGATGGAATGGAACCTGAACCCCCCCCACCCCTAGCACCTTGAGACCCTTACGGGTGAGTAGTCGCACTTCAACAAACCCCTGATTGATTGAACAGCTGCGGCTCCATCTACTGGCCCCCATCTGCGCAAATCACATGGAAGAAATAAGGGACTCTTAGCCTCCCAAAACTAAAAGCGAACCAAGGGGGAGAAGAAGAACAAATTGAGGCCAGGGCCCCAGGGCACACACCAACAAAGAGGCCGAGTGGACCTGCAAGTTAGGAGAGAAGAGAGGCAAGGTACCACCACAAGAGACACTCGCGGTTTGCTGAGAGCGGGCCTTGCCACCCTACACCCCAGAGCTTGGGCAGCTCTCAACACACCAAACTAGGGGTCATCGCCTGCCTAATAGCAGAAAGAAAGACCTGGGAGCGAGCACCGTACAGAGTAGTAGACAGGGGCCTGGGGACGCTCAGGAGCAAGTCTCCCTCACACGTGGGGGTTCGATAGGTGAGGGCACGCTCAGAAGATCCCGGACCGGGCAAGTGAAAAGAACAGATGAGAGAGAGCCATAAAGCAAAAAGACGCCTCTAGACAGCACGGCTACATCAAATCCCGAGCCCCAGGAGCCGCAGTCACCGCTGAAGGATTTGGTTAAAACCAATTGGCGAGAGCACAGAGAATATACCCACAGGTGCCTTGCGCACCTTTGGATCTGGACATTCTCCTCATTGGAACCCTGCATTCAAACAGCTGTGATTTAGGCAACCTCACTGCGGCCCCATGAATCTTGATCAGTCATGTCTTCGTTGAGGGAGAAGAAGGATAGGAACTTAAAGGACATGCTGACCAAGCTCCCAACGGCCACTGGAGGAGAAGGTTGGGTATCGCCTACCACTCAAATGGGGCAGGAAACAGATGCTGCTGAGGAGCCAGTCACGCGCTCCTTCCTGGAAGCACTATTCACCATGCTTAGGGGGTCATTTGGATAGCGGGCAGATCGCCACCGCCCGTATGGCGGTGGCGATCCGCCCGCTATTTCCTACCGCCCGCACTCTGTTTCCCCCGCCATATTAAGATGGCGGTGGGACCCCGGCGGACGGAAAGACCGTCCACCGGTTTACCGCCGGTCGACCAGTCAACCAGGCGGAAAAGGGGCTGGATATGGTGGCGGTGTCTGCTAGACACTGCCATCCATATTACCATGGGCAGCGGTGCAGGGCTTTCCATGGCGGAGACCCCACCATGGAAAACCATGTGGAGTTTGCTTTTGGGGGCCCGTTGCGGGCCCCTAGGGTATTGGGGGGGTGGGCGGTGCACATGGGGGGTACCTATGGTACCCCCCCTGCATTGTCATGGACATGGTGGCAGGCACCTCGCGGTGCCTGTCACCTTGTGCATGACGATGCACACAGTGCATTCCCAGCATTGTGGCAGGCGGTGCTATGAGCACCGCCCGCCACAATGCTGGGAATGGAGGATGCTACCGCCACGGTGGCGGTGGCATCCTAATCGCCTGTGCGGGACCGCCGCACCACTGGCAGCCGGTCCCAGCACCGCTAGGGTGGCGGGCGGACGAAAGTCCGCCTGTCATCCTAATGGGCCCCTTAGAGAGGACCTGCAGACCCTCAAAGGGGAGTTCTCCAAGAAACTGAAAGAGATTCAACAGGATGTCAATGCGATAGGAGACTGCGTGGCGAGCATCGAAAACCACGAACTGTCCCGTGACGAAGAGGTGGAGCAGCTGCAACAGGAGGTCATCCATCTACGAGCTCAGCAAATTGAGCTCCAAGCACCCATCGAGGACCTTGAAAATCGTTCTCGAAGGAACAATATTCGTGTCAAAGGGGTCCCGTCTCAGGGAGAAGGCTCAGACACTTTTCTTTATTTACAAGACCTCTTTAGATTCATATTGGAGGTCCCTTCAGAATTTGAAATTAAAATAGACATAGGGTGGGCCTCCAGAGACGCTCACCTGCTCCACCACCGGACATCTTGGCCTACCTACCAGACTTTCAATTAAAAGAACAAATTCTACGCAAAGCTAGGGATAAACAGCCACTAACTTACCAGGGACATTCGATTGCTCTCAATTTGGATTTGTTCATGATAACCTTGCAGAAAAGAAGAGACTTTCGACCTGCAACATCACACCTGCACAACTTAGAGATTGCGTACTCATGGGGTCACCCCTTTAAACGTATCTTTAGATGGGAAGGCATGCTCCATCAACTTCGCTCACTTCAGGAGACGTGTAATGTCCATCCTTGGCATCGACCACCCACAGAATGAGGATTCGGAGAAAAGCAGTGCTGCAGCGCATCGAGTACAATGGCAACGGGTCCGAGGGGGTCGTCTCCTGGAGAATAAGGCAAAACTAGATCCCGTAACGATTGCACTGGAGAGACAGACAGTTCTGGAGACACTATCTAAAGAGAAATCTCCACAGACGGCATCTGAAATTCCAGGGGACAGATAAGTCGACATAGCTGGGCCTGGCGGGCGGTGGGGGGATCCCAGGGAGCGGGTGTGCTTCGTATGCCACAGAATGCACCCAACTAACTTGTTTTCCAGAGACACGTGGACTCGACCTACGGGTCATGAAATGAATTGGGTTTTTTTCTTTTCCAGTTGGGGTTAGGGTTAGTTTGGTTGGGGACTGGCACTTATAGCAATGAGCTGTCAGAGGTACAACACATTCAACACAAGGGACGATTGAAGATCCAGAAAGGAAGGGGGGAGCGATAGATGCGGCCCAAAGGCAATTCAGCATAGCCATACACAACTACATTGAACATGTCAAATCAAACAATAAAGGTCCTCACTCTCAATGTGAAAGGCCTCAACAACCCCATTGAGAGGTGTGCTATTCTCTCATACTTGTAAAATTCTGAAGCAGATATTTGCCTTCTCCAGGAAGCCCATCTCTTATCTAAAGATTGGCACCGCCTACGGTCGCGTGCCTTCCCTCAACAATTTTTCTCTTCTACCCCAGATAAGAAAGCTGGAGTTGCTATCTTGATTACTAAGCGCTTCAGAGGGGAGGTAGGTTGCAAGGTTGCGGAAATAAGAGGTAGACTACTAGCTTGCACACTTCGTGTAGGGGGCTATCCCATTGTGATTGGGTCTATATACGCACCTAACTCAGGACAAGAGTGGTTTTTGCAGGCAGCGTTATCAGATGTTATGATCACACAAACTCGCATGACACTGGTGGGGGGAGATCTGAACACAGTCCTAGACGCGGACAAAGATAGATCAAGCAGTCGCTTTACCCAGACCGGGGTGCTGTCATCAGGAGGGGGTAAATGGCTACAGGAAGTGGGATTAGTAGATCTGTGGAGAGCAGCACATCCCCAATCAACCCAATACTCCTTTTTCTCCCACGCTCATAAAACATATGCACACCTCGACTATCTATTGGGTATGAAAGAAATGAGCAGTGCTGTGAGTGATGTTGAAATAGAACCAGCTGCACTCTCAAACCATGATGCAGTGACCCTCACCCTACAACTGCCACCACAAAAGAAACACTTCGAGACCTGGCGGTTGAGAGAAAGCATGCTACATAAACCATTAGTGACACAACTCACAAAAAGTATACAAGCTTACTTAGACATAAACGATACTCCAGACACCTCTGTTGCTACATTGTGGGAGGCGCTGAAGGCAGTGGTGAGAGGGGAGCTTATAGCAATATCTGCAGCAGACAACAAATTGCGTAAAGAAAAGAGGGAACTGTTGACGCACAGTTTAAAGAACTTGAGAGGGTGCATAGTCGTGCAGGGGCACCCAGGGTTTGGCGCCAGCTGCGAGAGTACAATTAGCAGGTCTCGACTTGGATATTGCTGAATACGCCACGCTACGACTAAAACATACATACTACATAGGCGGAGATAAGACAGGACAGCTTCTAGCAAGTAAACTGAGAGCCAGACGACAGCAAACAAAGATTCAATCTCTTACAGGGCACGGAGGGGAGGAACTGACAGATGACGAACACAAAGCACAAGAATTTCGGGACTTTTATGCAGAATTGTATAAGGGAGAGGCCTTAACAGATCAACATATAGCAAGATACTAAGGAAAAGCAAATACCCCCAGAATAACCACCGATCAAGCTAACTCACTTGACGCTCCCATACGAATTGAAGAGGTTATCGCGGCGATATCTCGCCTCAAGCCTCTCAAATCTCCGGGTCCAGATGGGTTCTCTGTAGGCTTCTATAAAGCATTCTGCCAGTTATTATCTCCCATTCTAACAAGACTATTCAACTCTTTTGGGGACCCGGGCTGGATTCCCTCCAATATGCTAACGGCAGCTATTGTGGTCCTACCCAAGCCTGGAAAAGATAAAAAACAATGCGGTTCCTATCGCCCTATATCCCTTCTAAATGTTGACTTGAAGTTATTCACAAGTATTCTTGCAGCAAGACTAGGACCACTGATGCCGGCTATCATAGACCTGGATCAAGCAGAATTTATTCAAAACCGCCAAAGTAGCGACAATACAAAATGGACCCTTCATTTAATTGATAAGGTCCACCACACAGACCTAGATGCACTCTTGTTGACGGTCGATGCTGAGAAGGCGTTTGATCGGGTCAATTGGGGATACTTGGAACAGACGTTGTCTCACTTTGGCATGGGAGATCGATTCCGGGCCTGGGTGGTGAGTTGTTATAGCTCCCCTACAGCTACAGTCAGGGTAAATGGCAGCTCCTCTTGTCCCTTTTCTATCCAGCGGGGGACCAGACAGGGGTGCCCTTTGTTGCCCCTCTTGTTTGCCCTGTATGTTGAACCACTGGCTCAGGGGATTAGAGATAATCGAGGCATTAAAGGTATTCCATTCGGAGGGGAGGAGCACACAATTAGCCTTTACGCCGAGGATATACTAGCATCACTTGAGGCCCCGGAGACGTCGCTCCCAGCTTTTCTAGAGGAGTTAGAGACCTTTGGCCTGGCTTCTGGCTTCAAGGTAAACGTTGGCAAATCTCAGGCCCTCCACCTATCTAGGGCACACGAAGGCCTGACAGCAATGGGAAACCGCTTCCCAGTGACCCAGGTTGCTGACTCTATCCCATACCTGGGGATTGAGCTGGCCCCAACAATCACGCACACGGTTATGCTGAACTATGCCGCGTTGTCCCGACAAATTAGAGAATACTTAAACAATTGGAAACGCCACAACCTGTCGCTCTTGGGGCGAATCGCAGCCATAAAAATGTACATTTTACCTAAAGCTCTCTACCTGTTTCAGATAATACCGGTCTCCCCCGCAGAGGAATTCTCGCTTCCCTACAAAAGGATATACTCCATTTCGTGTGGGCCGGAACCCGACCACGCACACAACGGGAGCTGGGGTATCTGAGCCTGGATGACAGAGGGTTGGGGATTCCAAATTTGCTAGACTACTTTCGAGCGGCTCAGATGCGATACCTGGTAGAATGGAATAGGGATGAGTCAGAAAAACACTGGTTATTCCAGGACAGGGCGATAGCGAGGCTCCCCCTATGGAAGGTACCCTTTTTGAAGAAACTAGTTAGGCCGTGGAGCCTACAGAAGTCTCCCATTACAAAGATGGTGATGGAGGTATGGAATGGAGCGGCCGCTCGAAGGGAGCTCACTACATTCCCCTCTTCCATGACGCCTCTATTCGAGAATGGGGATTTTTTCCCGGGCATGGAAAGTAAAGCATTCGAAGCGTGGCATGCTACACCATGTAGGGCAGCAGGGCATATGTTTGATGTGGAGGGCATTATTCCATTTGACAACTAAGACAACAGTACACACTACCAGAGTCTTAAAGATTACGTTATTTGCAGATAAGACACTGGTTTCTTCACCCCACTACACTTCTACTAGTTAGTCGCTGATTAACGAAATATGAGAAGTGGTTGGTCATGAAAAACATCGATAAAAGACTGATTTCCGAACTTTATGCCATGCTGCACCAGTCAGCTCCCTTGCAACCTACACCCAGCCAAAAGAGGTGGGCAAAAGAAATAGGGAGGGACCTATCGGTTTATTACAGGGCCAAAAACACTGCACGTAACATGCCCAGTATAGAAACCACCACCAAAATAGCCACTTATTGGTACCTAACACCAGTGTGCCTTAATAGGGGAAACCCGGATTGCAGTCCAACTTGCTGGCGTGGATGGTACCCTCTTACATTTGCTTTGGGATTGCCCTGTTTTGACCTCTTACTTGACCAGGATTTTAGATGAAATAGATCAGCAATTTGATACACAGATCCCAAGGTTTCCAGCATACACAGTCTTGGGATTGCCTAACCCCCCTAACATTCCCACTTAAATCACACAGGGGGAGACTGATGGGACTGGCCCTGGATGCCGCACTTCAAAATATCTTGACACATTGGGGGATGCAAACAACACCCACGTACTTAGGCTGCCTCCACAGATTATGGTACATTCTAGGGATGGAACAAATAAATGCCATTCTTGCAAACTCTGAGTCCGCTTTTAAAGAAACATGGAAACCACTCCTCACCCTCTTTTCCACGGAATTCAGGGAAGTTACCTATCCGAAATATCTCTGCATCCTCCTACTAACAGATGCAGAATAGTCCCCCCTACAGATAATAGACACACAGAATGGTGATACCTCTGTACAATGGCCTCATACATAGTTTATAACAGGAGTACCGGTGGGGGGAGGGTGGACCGGGGAGAGTTGGGGAAATGTTAGTACTATTTTTCATACATCTTGGATAAGCATCATGTTATATTTACTGGATGGTTATTGGTGGAGACTTTAATTGCCAGTTTGAGCCCCTGAATGATTTTAATGGAGGAATTTCCAGTGAAGAAGACCTGCACTGGACTGTTCCAGAGGTAAGCATCCCGCCAACCAGGGCCTGGACACCGTTGGTGCTCCAGATTAACTCCTTTACCTTGAATCACTCTCTAACGGCATGTAATGGCCGAACCAAATCAAATACGCCAGGGAAACATACTTTCAATCGCCCAGGACACTCCTCCATTATAGACTACATCCTCATTGACATCAGGATGTGGCAGCGGGCGGTGGACTTTGTTGTCTCCACCCGACACGATAGTGATCATAATGCTCTAATTGTGGAGATAGAACTGCCAATTAGTGAAGAAGTTTTGGGTTTAAACATACCGCCAGATGATAGATTAGTTCGGACCAATGACAGAAGAAAGGTCCAATGGTCAGCCTTTCAGGAATCATGTGTTAAGATGGCTTCCTTGTATGATTCAGTTGTCCCATGCTTGGTGGCAGCGGAACAGTCCATTTCTAGTGATGGTTTTATTACCTCCCTTGCGCAAGTTGCAGAGACCCACGAGCTGATCACATCTACTTTAGCTGGTATTTTTTTTCCTCTGTCATATTCTAGTGGTTACAAAAAGGCTAAACATCCCTGATTTAAGGATAGTTGTCGGAGGGCCGACTTAGCCTTGATGGAGGCAATTAAATCCAAGGATAGACCCCTAATCAGAGCCAAAAGGGCGCTATATAGAGCTAGTATCACCGAAGCCAAAAAAGCATGGGAGTTGGACAAGTGGGAGTCCTTGAAGCAGGCCCTATCCGCTCATGACATGAAGGCTTTTTGGTGGATAGTTAACACAGGCAGCAGGGAAGGGAAGCAGGCTATTGAACCAAATATTGCAGCCGATAAATGGAAAGAACATTTCGAGGTCCTGTACTTAATGCTGGAGGAAGAGGGTAACAACACAGCTAAAAATATCGCTCCACTGCAGAATATCTGTTTTGAGGCCCCTCAGATAACTCTTACAGAGATAACATGTGCCTTAAGTAAAATTGCCCCTTCCAAAGCACCAGGCCTTAACAAGATCCCAAGGGACCTTTTTCATACTGAGCCAACCATCTGGGCCCCATATCTGTGGATCCTGTTTAATGCCATACTACAAGGAATGGCTATACCAGCAACGTGGGCCGGCGCGGAAATTCTGCCAGTCAATAAAAAGGGTTCACCACTTCTCCCCTCTAACTACAGGCTCATAAGCCTAATCAATGTTAGTCAGAAAATCTTTGCCAGGGTATTGTTGGTCGGTCTCCAAACTTGGATGGACGAATTTAAAATATTGAGCCTATTACAAGCTGGCTTCAGGGAAAATACATCCACCATTGACCAAATATTTAGGCTTCAACTCTTGTACTGGAAAATGGTGACTATAGAGGGTGGCAGCCTCTATTTGATCTTCGTGGATTTAAAATCCGCATTCGATCTGGTACCAAGAGACAAACTGTGGGCTGTTCTTAATGACCTGGCATTTTATCTTTGTCATATGCTCAGGCGTTTGCACGAAGGCAACAATGCCCAAATCAGGTTCGGCAAACGTGGTGAACTCACCTCACCTATAGCTATAGACAGAGGGGTGAGACAAGGTTGTGTGCTCGCGCCCACCTTTTTTGCCTGTTTATAAATGCACTCGTACACACATTGAATGTGGGGAAGGATAACGATGCACCTAAGCTAGCTTGTAGGAAAACACCAGCAATGATGTTTGCCGACGATACTCTGTTGCTCTCAAAGCCACTGATGGGCATACAGAGGATCCTTGACAATTTTAAGGCCTTCTGTGACAGTAGGGGTCTCGAGATCAATTGTTAAAAGACCAAATATATGGTCTTTAACCCAACCAGCTCTACTCGCCCCAACCCCAGCCTGTATGGTATACCACTGGAGAGGGATCTGTTTTTCACCTTAACCGAAAAAATGGACTGGGGGGTCCAAATTAATAAAACTAGTTTGAAGTTAGTACAGAACACAGGAGGGTTGATCAAGCTATTTAGGAACTCTTCTTTTAAACCTATTGGGCCAATAGTGGAAATCTATAAAATGCAAACAAGGGGTTCTGCTATGTACGGGGCTGAACTTTGGGGGTATAGTTCTCTGAGAAACATTATTAAGATCGAGAGCTCTTTTGTTAGGCAGCTTTTTGGTCTTCCTCTCAGTTCTCCCCTCACACCGCTTCACTTGGATCTGGGGGTAAGGTCAATTGCTGATGAAATTGCTCTTGGATCCCTAATCTTCTGGCGCCGATTATGGTTTTTTCAGTGAATTTCAAAGGTTTTTTAAATGCTAATTTCTAACTATAACGTCCCTGAAACCTATGGTTTTTTCAGTGAATATATATATATATGTGTGTGTTGGCCCCAATGCTTTTGTGAAAAATCTGGCACTGCGCCACTGGCATGTATGACGGATACATCTATTTAAGTTGCAGGGCTCATGGACAATTAATTGTTCCTATCCACCGAAGTATTTCCCAGAGTAATTCTGCGTTAGGTTAACCTCAAGTCATGTGACAACATTTTACCCAAAAAAACATCAAATTATAGACGTGCAGTGGGGATGCTCAAGAAATAGCCTGTTCAGGTGAATCGAAGATAAAGAAATGTAGATTCAGATAAAGAAATGTCCAATCGTTTTACGCTGTAGAACAACTCAACCCCCAGAAGACAGCTGAGATGGTACATTCCAGTTAGAAGGAAGTCGCTGGTCACATTCACAGGAATCCAGGTGACTGCATCTTGGGCGAGTCTGTTGTTTTCCTTCGTTTTGACGTCGACTGACCAGTTTCCACAAACGGAGAGGGGTGGGATGGAGAAAGAAATGTCATGCAGCAGTCGTTTTAAACTTCACACCTTCCGGAGGCAGTCAGGTTGCATAAAGGGGGCTTATTCATACTAAGGACGAGTGGCCTTGTGAAGCACTGAGTAATTAACAGTGAATAAAGTGTCCCACATCAGAGACCGAGAAGTGACGAGCTGATCTCTGTGTTGACAACTTGGGGCCCAGCTGCACAGAAATATGAACTAACAATACGTCCGTGACGTGTAGGCCGCCAGGCCTTGAATGGGCAGGAGGTGCAACAAATGTTATTTCTCTGGTACTTGCAAAGTGGGTCTTATTGTCGGTTTCCTTGTGTTTAATTAGTTGTCACAATCACATATTTCAAAATCGTTGTAATTAAAATAGTACCTGCAAAGGATCCAAGGAGTGCGCGCGCCCGTGTGTGCCGTGCTGTGTATGCATGTCTGTATATGTGACTCGTAGTGTGTTTCTCTGCATGTGGTGTGTACACGTGTGCTTCCTTGCGCGTGTCTGGGCTTGGGGTGTGTGAGTGTGCCTGTGTGTCTGTGCCTGTGTGCCTGTCTGTATGTGCGTCCGTGTGTTTCTGAGTGTGTGTGTGGCTTTGTGCGTGTGACTGTGTGTGCACGAATTCTTCTGTGCATAGATATATCTTGACAGCAAAGAAAATTGCTTCTCACTTTTTGGGGGTAGATGTGTGCTCTGTTGTTGCCTCAAGTGAATCAAAGTTCTCTGCGGCTCGGTGGGTTTTGTGCAGCCTGCTAGCGCATCCTTCCCAAGGATGTGTGTTCATTTCACCGGCCGCAGCTAGGCCTCAAGATCGACTTTTTGATGGGGTTGGTGAAGCGACGAGCAGACAGCGGCTAAAGATGAAATGACGTGCGAGGGAGATGGCAGGCCGCTGTAAATGCTGAGGGCCGGACTCCGAGTTTACATTGTAATGCATTAGCGCTGCATTAGAAGTCACAGACCAGACATGGACGTGAACTTGCCCAGACTTCACAGTCAGACACTGATTATGCACACAAACAGACTGACATCAAAGGGGAGGCCATGTTTAGAGAGGACGTGGTGGGGTGCAGTGCATTATGTGTGAGCATATGTGTGTGTGCGCCTAAGTGCAATAGTGCGTATGCACGCGTGGTGTGCGTATGGCATGTGTGTGTAAGATCGCGAATGTGAATGCATAGATATATATATGCACGTGTGAAGAGTATGTCCTGTAAACATTCGTGTATACGCACATACGCGGGCAGTAACACACATATGTAAATCACATGCGTACCTGCAGGTACATACAGAGATATTGTATTGTATTGTAATTGCATTTATATAGCACTTACTACCCCTGACGAGGCGTCGAATCGCTTTTTCAGCGAGTAGCACGCTACTCCGGAACCCATAAAGGATTAGTGTTGAGTTAGTATAGTGAAATATGAAAGTAATTTGAGTGGTGGATAGGTTAGTCAGTTATTTGGATTCAGAAGGATAGCGGAGGGATAGAAGAGGGAAAAAGGTTTGCATTTATATAGCACTTGTTACCCCTGATGGGGTGTTAAAGCAATTTTTTCAGCGAGTAGCACGCTACTCCGGAACCCATAAAGGATTAGTGGTGAATTAGTATAGTGAAATATGAAAGTAGTTTGAGTGGTGGATATTAGTCAGTTATTTGGATTGAGAAGGATAGCGGAGGGATAGAAGAGGGAAAAAGGTTAGCATTTATATAGCGCTTCTTACCCCTAATGGGGTGTTGAAGCACTTGCTTGGCGAGTAGCACGCTACTCCGGAACCCATAAGGATTAGTAGTGAATTAGTATAGTGAAATATGAAAGTAATTTGAGTGGTGGATATTAATCAGTTATTTGGATTGAGAAGGATAGCGGAGGTATAGAAGAGGGAAAAGGGTTGCATTTATATAGCGCTTGTTACCCCTGATGGGGTGTTGAAGCGCTTTTTCTTTTTTAGGCGAGTATCACGCTACTCCGGAACCCATTAAAGGATTAGTGTTGAATTATTATAGTGAAATATGAAAGTAATTTGAGTGGTGGATGTTAGTCAGTTATTTGGATTGAGAAGGGTAGCAGAGGGATAGAAGAGGGACAAAGGTTATACACACACATAAATACGAAAGGTATGTTGCATGTGTTTACCTATGCTGACTCACACACCCAGGCAATCTTAGACGCACACACATAGCATACATATTATGTCTATATAGTTACACTTATAGGCATCCATATATCCCACGCGATACACACACATGCACGCACAAACACAGAAGCACGTACACATTTGTGCAAATATGGGTGAAGGATATTTGGTATGAATTTGAAGAAATGTGTCTGCGCATCTGTGCACGAGCATAGACACATATACACTGAAGTTACTGCGATGGGGGCATTTGGGATGTGGTAAATTGCAGATGTGCACTCGTAAACCAGTACCCCGTCCTTCAGAGGGGTGCGCCAAGGCACCTCTCATTCCGAAGTGGAGACAAATACATGTGTACTTTATCATTGTTCTCCCGACTTACAGATTTTTTCTAAGACACAGTGAACTGTTTTGCAACAAATTTTGGGAAATTTTGGATGAACTTTAGATTTTTAGAAAAGGTCACTCTTTTAAAATTCTTTATTTCCATCAGTGTATGATCTGTCGGATATTGTCGTATGCCACGTGATTTCACTGTGTACAAGGTTAATTTTCTGTACATAAGACATGGTTTGTTAGTAGTGAACACACTGTGTACTTCGAGAGCCCTTGTGATACCACCCTGTGGTAACCCTGGTGCACCCTAAGTGTGACAAGCTGTTAAGCAGTTTTACTCTTTTTATAGGTGTGAACCCTGTGCACCTCGGTCACCCCTCTAAATACTATTAATGCGATGTGACCATTTAATACAACACACAGTTTCTCCCTACGCTGCTTTTGACTTTGCAAAGACAGCACCGATACGAAAAGCCACAACCCTGGATTATAGCAATACTTAGATTTAAAAAGGACCTCTAAAAAATATGCCTTTATCACCCATGGATATGTAAGTGTTGACTTTGTATAAAGTAGGCACAACACACACAAATCTAAACGAGGCGTAAGGAAAGAAGAAGACCCCTTCATGTTATTGTGAAAAATAATCTAAAATGGTTGAAACAGGTTAGAAATCTGTTTTAGGTAATGGAGTAGAACTGTTCAGTTATGGAATTGTGGACAATAGGTATGGAACGTGAAGCGTCGTTTCTGATGTGTGCACTTTAACATCATGGGATCCCCGCCTGAGTGCACGTGTGAACAGACAGCAGGCTGGGCACACGAACGCAGACAAGTTTGCTTTCCAGCACCCTGTTGCTCGTCCCCACGCCATGTACAGTGCCCTGCAACTGTGCAAATCTCACGGGGCGTCCCCGGAAATCTGGAACCGAAAGTCCAGAGTGGGTGCACGCGGTGCTTGTGAACCCACCCTTTCCCCGGAGCTTCAGGCTGGGGTCTCTCTGCACATCTCAGGGCGCTCGGGAGGTCCTCGCCTCGGCCAGACGGCCACTTTCAACTTGACCTTGGCCCCCAGCCCTGTCTGGCCCGTATGAAAAGCAGCCCTGGCCCCGCCGCTGTCTGTGCCTGCTGTGGGTGGCTTGCTCCGAGGTGCCCACATGGGGCACCTTACTGCCCCGCCGCTGCCCCCACAGGTGTACTGGAGGTGTGTGCGCTTTACAGGGTAGAGCGGGGAGTCAGTAAAGCGTGCAGGGGTGGGTGCGTGCACCAGGGTCACACAAAGTGCATGGTGTAATACACGAGGAGCACACCGTGTCATTATTAGTAAGGACAGTGAGCGCCTGACATACACTCGGTGCTGCTGCGTAACATTCAGCCAATCCCTGCGGCGGATAACACAATATTTGAGTAAATTAGCAGTGCTCATAGGGAGAGAATCCCCTGCCATTATTATGCAATGCCCCGGGGAGGTGGCGGTCCCCGGGGCTGTGGGGGCCCGCGCGGCTCCCACATATATTTACCACATTGCCCCCGGGACCTGGCCCACCCGGGGGCTTATATTTTTTTAATTTTCTCGGCTGGATTCGCGCACCCATTTTTTTTTTTAAATGCTTTTTTGGGCCCTGAGCAGGCCTAGGGGGTCAGGGTGTTTCTACCCTGCCCCCTTTTCTTGTTTTTTAATCTTTTTTTTACTGTCTTGTGACACAAGATGGCTGCCAACACTTCCTGGTTTGGAGTGTTGGCAGCCAATCAGAATGAAGCTCGTGCTCGGGAGGGTTTGCAAATCCTCCTCGGTGCCCAGATATATACATTTTTATTTTTTGAATTTCTCAGCAACTACTGAACGGATTTACACCATTTAAAAAAAGGTTGCTTTCTGAGCCAAGAGCTACTTTTTGCCAAATTTGGTGTAATTCCGTTCAGCAGTTCGGGCTGTAGCTTGTTCCAAAAATTCCTATGGAAATTAACATGGGGAAAACGCGTTTTGGGACCCCCCTTTTTTCTCGGCCCCCGCTTGATGAATCATCCCAAAAATTTCAAGACAGGAGCTGACCGGGGGCATGGCTTGCCAACACCCAAGATGTCCGCGTGGATGTAGTGCTCCGGCTGACAACGTAGTAGAACTCCCACTAATCCGTTTTAAACATCCGTAGGAATGATACCGCCCGCGGCGCTTTGATCCCCTGAGCCCGCTGATCCTGTTGCTGCCCTCCGGTCCGGAATAGAAGACCGGGAACTGGTGGTGCTTGGCCCGCTGTTCTGAGCCGTCACAGAGGGGGGGTGCCGGCTGTGGCATCGCACGGCGCTCTGCTCCGCTCCTGACCGCGGGGATCTGGAGACTGGTCGCATCGGAGGCACTGTTTGATCTCCGGCGGAGGGGATGTGAAGCACTTACCGGCGGCGGATTGTGACCCGGGCAGCAAGCCATCGAGGTGGTTGGAGAGGGCCGCATCGGCGGCAGGAGGTACGCTTGGGCATTATAATCCCGGCAGCAATAGCGCGCACAGGACGGGAGAAGCGGGCTGGGGCCCGGCCGATACCCCGGTAATCTCTTAAAGAGACAGATCACCTAAGCACGCGCACCGGCTACTTTGAGGAACTGCCTTGGTGTCCTCGGCCGTGACCGCCGGTTCTTGTAGTGTTTCTGCAAGGGGCGTATTGCTGACAGAAAGAGCGCACAGACACTTTAAGCATATGGGCAGCAGCCACCACAAGCGGAGGTAGGCGGGCTGGGGCCTGGCTGGGGCCCCACCGCTCCCGGGGACGCTCTCCTGGCTCACGAAGGGGGCATATCTTTAGCATCAGCACGCCCGCCAGCTTGGGAATTGGTTGTGGAGCCGCGCTAACGATCGTTGGATGTGTGCACTGAGGTGAAGCGGACCGCCGGACCTGACAAAAACCCAGTGAAGCAATCTATTG
This sequence comes from Calotriton arnoldi, assembly GCA_963921515.1. NCBI lineage: Eukaryota > Metazoa > Chordata > Amphibia > Caudata > Salamandridae > Calotriton > Calotriton arnoldi. The sequence continues at coordinate 985,478 of CAWUFW010006225.1, read as the reverse complement.
GTGCTGGTGGAACTGTGGGGCTGCTCTCCTCACCCACAAGCTCTCTAAGTGACAGTCTCTCCTGGCTGAAACTTGCGGCGGACCTCACACGAGAGAGGTTGGTGCTCCGGGGGGGCTGCCAGAAAACGTTGGGCTAACTGAACTCCCCTACTGACAGATATAACTGGTGATTGCGCCGCCGCGATGGCCGCGGCCAAGGCGGCCAAGCAGCCTCCGGCTGCCAGACTGGCGAAGTACGCCCATACTAGATCTGAAGGGACAGAGGGGCACAAGGGCTCGCCGAACTCGAAACAGCACTCCGAGGAAGAAGCGCTGACCCTGGCTGATGTCATGGCGGCCATCCAGGGTGTCCGTACGTCACTAGAAGTCAAAATTGACACAGTGGCCACCGAGATGACGCTGATTAGAGCCGATTTGCGAAATATGGGAGACAGGGTCAAAACCAATGAAGACTCCATATCCACCCTTCAACAGTCCCAGAAGGAATTAGAAGTGACGGTCAAACGCCTCCAGAACCAAACGTTGGACCTGACCTCCAAGCTAGAAGAGTATGAAGGGCGAGCGCGTCGCAATAATGTCCGCATTCTTGGGGTCCCGGAGCGCTCAGAGGGGCAAGCGGTGGACTTGTTTGTAGAGGACCTGATCCAAAAGCATCTGCAACCTCACTCTCTCTCACAGTTCTTCTCGGTGGAACGTGCGCACAGGGTTCCTGGAGGCCAGCCTAAGCCGGGGGCCCAGCCGCGCCCCATCCTCGCCAGAATCTTCAACTTTCGAGATAGGGACGCTATCCTGCAAACGGCAAGAACCGCTCCACCACTCAAGTGGGAAAATTCGACAATTACCTTCTTCCCGGACTTTACTCACAGGGTGCAGCTGCAGCGCCGGTCCTTTCTGGAAGTGAAAAGGGCGCTTCGGAGTCACAACTTGAAGTATGCCAGGTTGTTTCCGGCTAAGCTTTGAGTGCAAGCGGGTGGCAAAGCATGGTTTTTCCTGTCTCCTGAGGACACCTGGGATTGGCTGGAGAGATGGCGGGCAGAAGACTCGCAGAGACGCTCCTCTCCAGCTGCTGGACCCCAATCAGGCGACGAATAGGTAGACAAGGAGCAGTCCAGGAATCATCGATCAGTGAGGTAGTTGAGGTCATGCAGAACTTGGCAGGTGTGGCCGTGAGACAACAAGACTCTCCTCTGAGACATTTGCTGGCTGAGGCCGGGGACCTGCAGTGTGGTGTGGAGACTTCCTCTGGGACTGGCCGATGTGGTTGTGCCTTGATTATCTCTTGCATGTCTGAGGGCTACGGGTTGGACGGGGGTGGGGGGTTAGATCCATTGTCATGGTAGTTGAGGGTATCAGGGGAGTTTGATATGACAGTATATCTTACATCATGCGGGTTGTTTGGCTCTATGGGAGGGAGTTGTTCAAGGATATTTGGCCGTCGGATGTTCTGGCTGAGTAGCGTTCCCCTTCACACAATAAGTCTAGTTTTGGGTACACAGGCACTCTGCAATTTTGGGGGGTGGGCAGTTTCAAGTCCACTTTGCAGGGAGGCAGGGAGGGGGGGTACTGTTTCGTAATTGTTGGGATTTGTTTGTTGCGTTTTTATTTGTTTTCATTTCTTTTTTGAGCAGCAATGTGCTTCTGGTTGTTTTTGCCACATTATATGCTAGAAGCTCTGATATGATGGCGCAAACAACAATTGTGGGTGCTGAGAGCTACCCTGCAGTGCGGAGGGGTCCTTGCCCAGGGGCATTCTTGGGGAGGTGGCCGGGTTCCTTCGGGGCGGGGAGGTAGGTGGGTTGGGCAATTTTAAGCAGTATGAGTACACCTGATCCGATGGGTCCCCTCAGGGGCCGCTTTAAAATTCTTTCCTGGAACGTTAACGGACTGGGGGACCGAATAAAGAGGGGAGTAGTTCTGCAGTACTTGAAAAGGCAAGCCCCCAACCTGGTGCTACTTCAAGAGACCCATATCCAGGGTTCCAATTATTGTGCGCTCAATAGATGGGGCTATAGGCTTATCGCCCATGCAGGCTATACGCGGGGCTCAAGAGGGGTGGGTGTCTTGATGCGTGGCACTTTCCCTTTCAAAGTTTCCAAAGTGATTCGAGACCCTTTGGGGCGGTTTGTTTCTGTTGCCGGGATATGGGAGGGAAGGCCCATGAACATCACATCCCTGTACATCCCCCTAGGCTCCACTCTGCCACTTTGAGTGATCTGGGTGAGCACCTGTTGAGGTTGCCTGAAGGTGACACGCTTGTGGGTGCAGACTGCAACGCAACTATGGATGGGTCGTTGGACCGTTCCCCCCGTATGACTGAGTCAGCTGGGAAGTTGTTGTTTGAATTTTTGAGGGCTTTGGGCATGATTGATGTGTGGCGGATCTCCCACCCGGCTGAGCAAAAATACACTTTTCACTCGGGTGTACATGGTAGTCTCTCCCGCATTGACTATCTTTTCTGCTGGGCCGACCGGATACCTTGGGTTGATGACGTGGCCTTTCTTCCCAGAGGGATCTCTGATCACTCGCCGGTTGTGGCGTGCTACGGTGGCGCGCCCCCACTCGGCAGTCGCAAAATGGTCCTCAGTCCCTGGTACCTTCGAGTTCCTGAAATACGCGCCAAATTAACGAAGGCCACCATGCAATACTTTGCTGAAAATGATGGGTCGTCCAGTCAGATGTCACACTCTGGGAGGCTTTTAAAACGGTGGTGCGAGGTTGCGGTGTGGCGGCGGTAGCAGGGCACAAGAAAGAAAAACGTCGTCAACTCGAGGCCTTGGAGGAAGAGATTGTGGTCCTGGAGCGCGATCTGATTTCCGATGCCTCGCCAGACAACTCGCATAAACTAGCGGTCAAGCAAAAAGAATATAGAGACGTTGCAGACGAGGCGGCCAAGGCATATTACAAAGCCTCGCAGCATCGGCTGTACGATATCGGAGACAAGGCCAGCAAGTTGTTGGCCTGGCTAGATAAGAGGGACCTGGCAAACAGATGGGTGGCGGAGGTCGTCGATGGGGATGGAACTCGACACTTTGATGGACCTGGTATTGCGGAAACGTTTGCCTCCCACTTCCAACAGGTTTACTCCCCCGGATCCGTGTCTACTCAACAGGAGGCAGCAGAGTTGTTGGCTACGCTGCCGCTGCCGAGCCTGGATGCTCAAGAGAGCAGTGATCTGGACGCGGTATTGATGGTGGAGGAGGTTTCCAAAGCCATCTCCTCATTGCAGTCAGGAAAGGCCATGGGCCCTAGCGGACTCCCGGTCGAATTGTACAAAAGTGTGGCATCACACATTTCTCCCTACTTGCTGCGCATGTATAACGCGAGTGTGGTGGAGGGCGGGCTCCCGGCTGCGCAGCGGCTGGCCAGTATTGTAGTTATCCACAAGCAGGGTAAGCCTCTGGATCAATGCTCCTCCTATCGGCCCATCTCTCTTCTTGACCCCGAGGCTAAAATTCTGGCTAAAATCCTGTCCTTGCGTCTTCCTCCCCTTCTGCCAAAATTGATCAACCCGGATCAAAACGGATTCATGCCCACGAAAAACACAGCATTAAACTTATGCCGTTTGTTTGGAGTACTGGGACGTGCGGCCTTTATACAGGAGGATGCGGTCATCATGTCCTTGGACGCCAAAATGGCGTTTGATCTGCTGGAGTGGCCCTTCCTTTTTGCCGCGTAGGAACGATATGGGTTCGGAGAGCGCTTTAGGACTTGGGTGCATCTTCTTTACACCAAACCTTTGGCGAGAGTGGCGGTGAATGGCAGCAGATCGGCAGTCTTTGAGTTGGGACGGGGCACGAGGCAGGGGTGCCCCTTGTCCCCTCTGTTATTCGCGTTAGCGATAGAACCTTTGGCGGTCTGGTTGCGGGGCGACCCCATGATCCGTGGACTCCGGTGGACACCGGAGTGGGAGGACAGAGTGTCCCTATATGCGGACGATATCCTACCTTACTTGGCCGAGCCTCGATCCTCGATTCATTACGCTCTCCGTATATTTACCCTCTTTCAAAAATACTCGGGATATACCATTAATTGGGATAAATCTTTAATTTTCATCCTGAGTGGGCTTCCCCCGAGGCTCCCGCCGGGCTGTCGGGCCCAGGTGGTCACCGAGGGTTTCCGGTACTTAGGTATTTATATCACAATGAACGTAGAAACCTTTTATCATAAAAACTTGCTGCCCCCACTCCAACGACTTAAAGCTGATGTACGACACTGGCAGACTCTTCCGCTTACGCTACTGGGACGGGCGGCCCTATACAAAATGATGGCGTTCCCTCGCTTTCTTTATGCGTTACAGAACACGCCGCACCCGGTACCGCCCCAATATTTTGCCTCCATAGACTCAGAGGTTCGCAGTCTATTATGGAACAATGGGACGCCCCGCATCGCGCTTGCCAAGTTGACCCAGAGCTGGTATGACGGTGGCATAGCCCTACCAGCTATCAGATTCTACTACTGGGCCTCACAATTGATTGTCCTTAATCAATGGGCACACCGGCCTCATACTGATCCAGCGTATCAGATGGACCGCTACAACATGCGACCCGGTACATATTTGAGGGCACTTTAAGGGGGGGAGAAATTAGCACCGAAACTCACTCCGACGGCGACGACGATCTCGATTTGGCATTCAGCCAACGCGGCCCTCGGGTGGAAAGGAACGCTAACAGGTGTGACTCCGTTGTTCGACTCTTATCGTCTGGGCCTCCTCTGGCGGCAGCCGGGTTTTGATAAGTGGGACTTGATAGGCCTGTCCAAGCTAGGCGACCTGTGGTCAGAGGGTAAATTGGTGACATTTGGTGAACTACAGCAAAGGTTTGGTTTGCATCAGAATGAGGTATTTCGCTATTTACAAGTGCGCAGTGCGATTTCTAAAGCCCTCTCCAAAGGGGCAGAATTGCCGGTGTCCTCCCCTCTGGAGGATAGACTCCTGGACGAGTACCTCCCAGAGAAGGCCATTTCCCTAACCTACCGTAAAATCCTTAATAACTCACCCGACCTTCTTGGCAAGCTCCGGGCCAAATGGAACGCTGACGTGGGGGAGATGGATGACGAGGACTGGCGGGAAGCTCTCGCCTCACCCCGCGAGGTTGCAATCCGCTCTCGGTTCAAACTGATCCAACTAAAATTGCTGCATAGAGTGTACTATACGAGTTCCGTTTTGGTCAAAATGGGCAGACTCCAGTCCCCGCTATGTCCGCGTGGCTGTGGGCTGGTAGGCACCTATTTACATCACTGGTGGGACTGCCCCTCGCTCCAGAGGTACTGGAATAGGATCTTCTCGGAGATGTCCTTAGTGTGTGCCAGAGAGATTGAGTCAAACCCAAAACTCTGCCTTTTGAATGTCTGGGATCCGACGGACCTGACTCGGCTTGAACGTCTATGGGTCTCTCTGGGCTGTATGGTTGCTAAACGCAACATAGCGCGTACATGGAGGGGGGGTGGCCTTGGAATGTTCTGACTGGGCATCTGATATGGACTGGTGCATGCAGGCGGAGAGAACGGTGTATGAGAGTAGAGGATGCCCCGGCAAGTGGACAAAGTTATGGACCCCCTGGAATGAATATAGAGGCGGGATATGCGCCCCATACGAGCACGCCCCTCCCCTGGAGGATGCTGGCGATTCGCTATAGATTGAAGCTCTCAGGACTTGGCCCCAGGGTAGACATCCCCAAATTTTGTCTTCGTAATTCAATATTGTAACGTCATTGCGTCAAATATTTGTATGTCAAATGTGAGAATATCCTCTGTTCCTTTTTAAGTCTGCTCAACTGTATTTGAGTTATTGTTTTATTTTATTTGATTTATGTTCTTAAATAAAAAGATTTTCAAGACAGGAGCTGACCTGAGTGAACCATTAGTTTTGAAAATTTCGCAAAGATTCGTCAAATGGCGCCAAAGATATTGGCAAAAGAAAAAACGCTTTTTGAATAGAAACAAGGTCCTAACTATAACTACCTACTGACGAACGCCAGTAGGTAATATATATATACATATATATATATACATACACATATATATATATATATATATACACTCGAGCAGTTTCCACCCACAAAAATTGAAACAAAGCATTCCTTATGCGGAACATCTCCGTATGAAAAGGAATTGAAGTGACAATACCTCTCTCAAACAAGCACAAATTGACTTAACACAGAGATTTAGAGAGAGGGGCTATAGTCAACATGTTCTTAATCAAGCATTAACTAAAGTGGATGAACTACCGAGAGAGGCTATTCTATTCAAAGGAAAAGAAGGATAAAAGCAAGCGGGAGCTGAAAAGGATGTAACTCGAATGATAACCGGATACAATGCCTATCATACAAGAGTGAGAGACTGTATGAATAGGCACTGGCATCTGGTCAGAGAGGATTCAATACTGAACAGTTTAGTCTCCTGCAGGCCCCTGATTTCCTTTAGGAAAGCCAAATCTATGAGGCAGCAACTGGTCAAGAATAGCCCAGAGATAATTGAAACGGATAATTGGCTAAAGGCAACCCCTGGTTTTAACAAGTGCTTGAAATGTAAGGCGTGCAAGCATGGGGTAAACAAAAGAGAGATCCAGCTACCACTAATGGATAAGCCATGGAAGATCCCACGCTTTTTTAATTGTAAAAGTGACCATGTAGTATATGTCCTTCAATGCACCTGCCCTAAGTTTTACGTGGGTGGGACAATACATATGGCACATGTTAGGATCCTCCAGCACCTCAGGGCTGTGAAGAATAAGGATAGGACATATCCGGTAGTCCGTCACATCAATGAGGTCCATGATGGCAATGAGAGCAAGCTGTCATATTTTGTAATCGATTCAGTACCCAGGAACAGACGGGGGAATCGAGAGAAAAAACTCAGACAGCTCAAATCAAGATACATTTTAATGTTTGACAGCAAGACACCTCGAGGCCTGAACTCAGAAGAAGACATGTTTCTACATCTGGGGTAGGAAACTTAAAAAGACTGACCAATAGAGCACAAGTAATCTATATTTAGTAGTGTATGTTTAAAGTGTTTTATAGATCGCTTTTTATGGTTTTGTAGTACGAGTCACGTGAACATTTGGGTTTTTAAGATCATACCCTGGTATTTCCACATTATCTTTTAAAATCATGTCCCAATATTTTACACAGTGAGATGTATTGGTAGATTTTGAAGTATGAAGTGGGGAGGGACTCGAACCATTGATGTCTTTTAATATTGCACTAGCACTTTTCTGAAAAAATACGGTTTGTACGCTTTTGCACTTTATGTGAATTCTTTAAAAGTGTTTGAAATCAAGGCATTTGCACTTTATATTAGGAATTGGTTTGCACTTTTGCATTTTGCACTTTAACCCTTTAGAGCTTATTTGACAGTATATCATTAGAAAAGCAAATAATGAGAAAGGCAAATCAGTGGGAGCCCTTTAAAAATTCCCAAGAATTACTCTTGTATCCCTAAGTGAAATCTTACAAGATTGCAACTCCTGGTATATACTGCAAGCGCATGCACTTTGTGCAACCACACCTGTGTAGGATTGCCTTACAGAGTATAGGGCACTTGCCGATAGGTAGTCTTGGCCAAATAGCAGTGTATTGTGAGGCTCTGCACTGATGTCACATTGGTGATTATATTTATAATATTTGTACATTGTATAATCAATTAATTCTGTAAAAATGCACTTGCACTTTTATGTACTAAAACCCAGAGAAAGACTGATTGGCACTTGCACTTTAATGTGACATATAATTGGTCAACTAGGCACAATACATAACCAAGTGGAACATCTTATGCACCAGGCATTTTATGTACGGATAATCCACTAAGGAAAACTTATTGAATTTGGTGGCATCTTAATGAACCTATGAGTAATCTGGTTATCCAACGCTATTGCCAAGACACCCGCACATATTATGCGTCAGCAAAAAGTATGGACCTGTAAAGACACACCTGTCCGAGCCCTCTACCATCATATCACTGAACATGTGTCTAATTAAGACACAGCTTTTATAAGGCATATGGAATGTGCAAATATAAAGAAAACCGTGAAACACTTATGTTGGTTAAATATACGTAGCAGATGAATAATTAATTTTCATTGGTGGATACACGAATTGTATAGTTTACAAAAAAACACAAAATGAATATAAAAATGACAAAATGTTTTAAAAACAGAAATATAAAACATCAGTAAACTGAAACAATGTCTGCAAATAAGAAAGAAACCAGCTAAAGTGATGTATATCTTTTATCTATGTCTATACGATCATGTGACCGTACTTGCTGACATAAGTAAAATGGAGTAGTACAGCTTCTTGTGTGAACAAGGCAGGGGACCCGGCCGAAAAACGTAATAGCACGTAAAATAAAGATAACCTGATCAAGAAGACTGGAGCTGAGGTGTCGGTGTCTGGCTATTTGAATCTGCATGCCGGAGTTGGTTGTTGATATATATATATATATATATATATATATATATATATATATATATATATATATATATATATATATATATATATATTCACTGAAAAAACCATAGGTTTCAGGGACGTTATAGTTAGCTGGACATTTCACTCTTACAAAACCGTAGAAATTCCACCGTTATAGTTAGTTGAGCTAACTATAACTCGCGCACCCGCAATGCACTGCTCATGATGTCACATATTACATCATTTATGACATGGTCAGTGACATCACTGATGACATCACAGATGAGATCTCAAATGACATCACTGATGACATCACTGATGACTGGAGGTACCTGGTGGGCTAGTTGGCCCCCAAGGACCCTTAGGATTGAAGGGGACTTAATCCTCCAACTTAAAACGCGCCACAGGGCGTGTTTGCACACTTGTCAAATCAGGCCACGCCCCCTCCCTGCACCGCTGTGCAAACGCGCCCCCTGGTGCGTTGTAAATTGGGGGATTAAATCCCCTTGAGTCCTGAGGGTCCCTGGGGTCCAACTAGCCCACCAGGTACCTCCAGTAAGTGCCACAGAGCTGCATTGTAGAGAGGTGTAAAAAGGGGCGTGGCCTCAGACCATCTCTCTGCAAGGCAGCCCTGTGGCGCATACTGGAGGTACCTGGTGGGCTAGTTGGCCCCCAGGGACCCCTAGTATTGAAGGGGAATTAATTCCCCATCTTAAAACGCGCCACAGGGCGCGTTTGCAGACTGTTGCTGGGAGGGGGCGGGGCCTCCGGCACGATGCCGGTCTTTTTTTAATTTTATTTTTTTTAGAAGGGGGGCTGGGTGGCCCCCCTTCTTTTTTCTTTTTTTGGGCCCTGGGAACTCCATCCCCCAGGGCCTGACCCCTTTTTAAAAAAAAAAAAAAAATTCTAAACAGGAAGGGGGCCATGTGGGCCCCCCTCCCGTGGCCAATTCCGGCCCTGGGGACCCCATCCCCCGGGGCATGGCCACATATATGTATTTATTTAAGTAGGGGGCTCCAAGGCCCCCCTCCTGAGGCCTCTATTGGCCCCGGGGACCCCATCCCCCGGGGCCGGCCTTTATTTATTTATTTATTTTGGGGGAGGGGGGCCCGCATGGCCCCCCTCCCGGGCCACTTCTGGCCCCGGGGACCCCATCCCCCAGGGCCGGCCCTATCCGTTGGGGACCGTGGGGGGAGCCTCAATGCCCCCACGGTCCCGCCGGCTCCCCGCCTCATGTGGGAGCCGGCATTGCTTTTCCACACGGGAAGCTGCTGACATGCAGCTCCCCGTGTGGAAAGCAATCTGCTTGGATTTTGGAAGAGAGAGCAGGTTTCCTGCTCTCTCTTCCAAAATCCAAAGCAAGTTTGCTATGACAGGGCGGGAGCCGCACGGCTCCCGCCCTGTCATAGCAAACAGCAGTGTCCCGGGGTGGGCACCCCGGGACACTGCAGGAGCTGGCCCTGGGGGTGGTGGTCCCCAGGGCCATGGATGGCTCCAGGAGGGGGGCCGCATGGCCCCCCTCCCTACTATTTAAAGCTCGGGGAGGTGGTGGTCCCCGGGGCTCGGGGGTCCGTAACGGACCCCTGCATTTACATAATTAGTGCCCCGGGGAGGTGGTGGTCCCCGGGGCGTGTGGGGGGCTCGAGCCCCCCACACAGGTTTTTTTTTTTTTTTTAAAAGCCCCGGGGGTGGCGGTCCCCGGGGCAGCGGGGGGCCGTGTGCCCCCTGCAAATAATTAAGAAAAGCCCTGGGGGTGGCGGTCCCCAGGGCTGCAGGAGGGCTGAGTGCCCTCCCGCACATTATTTTAAGCAAGCCCCGGGGGGTGGCGGTCCCCGGGGCTGCGGGAGGGCCGAGTGCCCTCCCGCACATTATTTAAAACAAGTCCCGGGCGGTGGTGGTCCCCGGGGCTGCGGGGGCCCCCGCGGGCCCCCACATATATTTCTTGGCAATGTCCCCGGGACCTGGCCCACCCAGGGGCCTCAATTAAATGAAGCGCGGGAGCCCGCGCTTCATTTTTTTAAAAAATTTCGGCAGGATTCGCGACCCCAGCGCAAATTTCGCCTAAATTTAAAAAAAATACATGCTTTTTTTGGCCCTGGGGGTCCTTGTGGGACCTTCTGAGCAGGCCTGGGGGGTCAGGGTGTTTCTACCCTGCCCCCTTTTCTTTTTTTACCTTTGTTTTACTGTTTTCTTGTGACTTAGTTCTACCGAGTCACAAGATGGCTGCCAACACTTCCTGGTTTGGAGTGTTGGCAGCCAATCACAGTGAAGCTCGTGGTCGGGAGGGTTCGCGAATCCACCGCTGCCATTGATATCAAAACTTTTATTTTTGAATTTCTCAGCAACTACTGAATGGATTTACACCATTTTAAAAAAGGACGCTTTCTAAACCAAGCACTACCTTTTTGCCAAATTTGGTGTAATTCCGTTCAGCAGTTCGGGCTGTAGCCGTGTCTAAAGTTTCCTATGGGAAATTGATTTTCCGACCTCTATTTTTGGAATTTCTCAGGAACTACTGAACGGATTTACACCATTTAACAAAAAGGATTCTTTCTGAACCAAGGGCTACCTTTTTGCAAAATTTGGTGTAATTCCGTTTAGCAGTTCGGGCTGTAGCCGTGTCTAAAGTTTCCTATGGAAAATAACATGGAGAAAACACGTTTTGGGACCCCCATTTTTTCTCGGCCCCCGCTTGACGAATCACCCCGAAACTTTTCAAGACAGGAGCTGATCGGAGTGCCCCACTGGTTTTGAAAATTTCGCGATGGTTCGTCAAACGACGCCAAAGTTATTAAGAAAACAAAAAATGCTTTTGCTATGGAAAATAGGTCCTAACTATAACTACCTACTTGCGACCGCCAGTAGGTAATATATATATATATATATTCACTTTTAAAAACAAAGGTTACAGGGATGTTATAGTTAAGAAATTGATTTAAAAAAACATAAAAATTCACTGAAAAAACAAAGGTTTCAGGTACATTATAGTTAGTCTCAGATTTCACTCGTACAAAACCAGTGAAATTCAGCAGTTATAGTTACTTGAGCTAACTATAACTTATGCCCCGCAATGCATTGCTTATGACCTCACATATTACATCACTTGAAGCATGGTAGGTGACATCACTCATGACATCTCAAATGACATAACTGATGACATCATCAAGTGAGTATAAGTGTTTTTTAGAGTTTATGGGTACTAAACATATATACTAACCTACTGCAAAAGTTACATTAGTATACTAGTTGTACTACTGGGTAATACTATCATGTGTGATCTAAGTGGGTGTGTTACTGTCTGTATCAGTGTGTGAGTGGCTTTATGAGTGTATGAGTGCATGCATGAGTGACTATATGGGTGAGTGAGTAGATTTCTGACTAGGTCTGTAGATGTGTGAGTCGTTGTGTTAGGGGTTGTATGGGTGTATAAGTAGGTATGGGAGTAGTTGTGTGGGTGAGTGAGTGGATGTGTAAGTGTCTATGTTGCTGAGTGAGTGGGCATGTCAGTGGCTGTATGGGTGAGTGAGTGGCTGTGTGAGCGACTATGGGTAAATGAGTGGGTATCTGAAATACTGTATGAGTGAGTGACTGGGTGTGTAAGTAGCTGTATGGTGGAGTGAGTGGCTGTTTCAGTGAGTGTTTGGTTAAGTGAGTTGGTGTGTGAACAGTTGTATTGGAGAGTGAGTGTCTGTGTGAATGACTGTATGGTTGAGTGAGCAGATATGAGAGTGCTTGTATGGATGTGTGAATGGGTATATAAGTGGTTGTGTGGGTGTGGGATTGAGTTTGTGAGTGCTTGTATGGGTGAGTTAGTGGCTGTATTGAGAGGCTATATGGGTGTGTGAGTCAGTGTGTGAGTGACTGTACAGGTGAATACGTCTGAGTAGCTGTATGGGTAAGTGTGTGGCTGTGTGAGTGGCAGTGAAGGTGAGTGGCCGGTTGTATGAGTGGCTGTATGGGTGAGTGAATGGTTGTGTGAGGGGCTGTATAAGTGAGTGAGTGGGTGTGAGTGGATCTGGAGGAGTGAGGGAGTGTGTGAGTACTGGTATTGGTCTGTGAATGGGTATGTAAGTGGTTGTGTGGGTGTGGGTGTGAGTGGATATGTGAGTGGTTCTGTGGATGAGGTCATCAGTGATATCATTTAAGATGTCATCAGTGATGTCACTGACCATGTCTTGAGTGATGTAATATGTAAGGTCATAAGCAGTGCATTTCGGGGGAGTAAGTTATAGTTAACGCAGGTAACTATAACTCCTGAATTTCACTAGTTTTGTACGAGTGAAATCTGAGCCTAACTAGAACGTCCCTGACACCTTTGTTTTTTTTTGTGAATTTCTATTTTTCTAAATTCTATTTCCTAACTATAACATCCCTGTAACCTCTGTTTTTTTAATGTGAATTTCTAAGGTTTTTAAATTCTATTACCTAACTATAATGTCCCTGTAACCATTGGTTTTATAAATGAATTTCTATGTTTTTGTAACTAGTAGTCGCATTTGCAGAGTGGTGGAAAAATGGGGCGGGCCTCCGACCAGCTTACAGAAATCCCACTGTGTGGGACTTACTGGAGGTAACAGGAGGGGTTCTTGGCCCCCAAGGACCCTCAGAAGGCAAGGCGTCTTCATCCCCAACAAGTAGTGCCCCGGCAGGTGCCTTTGCAGAGTTGTGGATAAAGGTGCAGTTGAATCCGAAGACCTCTCAGTAATCCCGCTGTGTGGAACTTACTGTGTATAATATGATGGGTTATTGGCCCCCAAGGACCCACAGGAGCCAAGGGGACTTCATCCCCTAACTAGTAGTACACCAGGAGGCACGTTTGCAGAGTGGTAGTGAAGGGAGGTGGGCCTCCGACGATATCTCAGCAATCCCACTGTGTGCTGACTTACTGGAAGTAACAGGAGGGGATGTTGCCTGCAAAGGCTCTCACCAGCGAAGGAAAATGTATCCCCCAGCATGTTGTGCACCAGGAGGTCACTTTGCAGAGAGGTTAGGAAAGGGGGTGGGGCCTTCGGCGACATCCCCCAGGCAGGACTTTTTTTTAAATAAAATTTCTTTTATTAGGGGAGGGGGCCACATGGCCCCTTTCATTGGGCCGATTTCAGCCCTGGGGACCCTATCGCCCGGGGCCAGACCTTTTTGCATGAGGCCCCCTCCCTGAGCCATTACAGTCCCCACAGAGCCCACCCCTATTGCTGAAATTTGCAGGCTATGGGAGGGGGCTCTGAAGCCCCCCTCACTGAGCCGCCAGAGGAGCCCACTCTGGGGCCAACATTAGTTTATATGGGGAGAGGAGATCATTCAGCATCCCTCCCAGAGCCCCTAGAGACCCTGGGGAGCCAACCCCCAGGGCCAAAATAAGTTTGTATGGGGAGGGTGGCCACATGCCCTCCCTCTGTGAGCCTCTAAAGACCCCGGGGAGTGAAGTTTTACAAAATGGGAAGGGGGCTGCACAGCCACACTACCCGATCTAATAATGACCCCTGGTGTCCCCATCTCCTGGGGCTGGCTCACATGGTATGTCCTGGGGAGCCCGCCCCTGGGACATAGCAATTTCCCTGCCAACGTTGGCGTTGTCAGGGAATCCTGTGATTGCTCACACTTTGTGAGAGCATTCTTGAATCTCCTGCCAAGCAGGAACAAATACCAAGTCTGTTCTCAGCAGGCAGGAGCTTTGAAAATGCTCCCACTCACTGAGACTGGATTTCTGATATGTAACATAGCATAACATAAAGTAACATTATAGTTAGGTGAATTTGTCAGTGACAACATTAACACTTTGAACTTAAAAAAACACAGAAATTCACCAGATATAGTTAGCAGAGCTAACTATAAATTGAGCCCCCTCTATGCACTGCTTATGACCTCACATATTACATCACTTATGGCATATTCAATGACATAATTGATGACATCACTGATGACATCATCCAAGCTTCTTTTGTACACATTGCTCCATAAAGCGTATACCATTAGAGCTCTGAAAGTAAATACAAAATAGCTCAGAGGAATAGGAAGCATCATTAATGCCAGCACAAAAATTACCTCCTTAGGTGTAGAAAGCATGGGTTATGTGCCACATTGCCATGCTGACCCTATACCATACACTTCAATAGTAGCGTGGTTCACAATAACAATCAGTCACGGATTTATATGGAAACCCCTCCTTGCATATGGTGTTCAATCTGTATACAACTGTTCAGAGAAAGCCAAGTTCTTAAAAATAATGAATGTATGTTCCAAAACGAATGCCCTGCTATGGACAGCTTTCCTGTGTATCAAACCCCTGACAGTCACCAAGCTTACATTGAGAAATAAAGTTGATATGAGTAGAGAAGTGGGTGCTGTAATCAGTTTTCATTCTATGGACAGTTTACCCTGTACCAAACTGTTTGCAGACAGTGAAACTCTTGTGAGAAATACTCTACAGAGTATTAAAAATGTCTACTAAGAACAGTGTGCACTCTATGCAATACTGGACAAAAAAGACATTAATCACTTAAAATAAGCAACGTCTGAAGGTGCAGCCTTCATACTGTGCAGAAAAATTTACAGATAGCCCATCTTCTGAAGCAAAACAAACACACGCTTATAGCTTAAAACCTGGTGCACACAGTCTTCTATGTTCCATAGAAATTGTCATGCTGAGATGATTCTGTCTAATAACTCAAGGCTGCTTACAATACTTAGTATGTTGTATGTAGAATCTTTGCCCTGTTACAAACTTTTTTTGCAGAGCCTAAAAACTTGTGTGGAACATAATGGACACAGGGTTACTCTTCAATGCAAACATTTATAATGTGATTAATACCTCTACACACCTATGATGCATTAGGAGCACATGGGTTTTCTAAACAATTACACCCATTAGCTGGACCCAGGTTGTACAAAATTAGGTAGAAAAGTAATATGGTAGTTTCCCGCCACTATGTAAATTATAAAGCAAACTAGCACACTCATTGGATGATGTCATCAAAGATGTCATTTAAGATGTCATCAGTGATGTCATAAATGATGTCGTAAAACATGTAATAAGTGATGTAATATTTGAGGGCATAAGCAGTGCATGGCAGGGGCGCAAAATATACTTAGCTCTGGTAACTTTAACTGGTGAATTTGTAAGGTTTTTTAAAATGTAAAGTAACATATTATTACAACTCCTAACTATAACGTCACTTCAAACTTTGCCTGTTTAATGAATTTCTATGTTTTTTTAATGTAAAGTAAAATGTCAATTGCTGTGCATAGTGATGAGTTGGGCACAGGGCTGGCCTTTGGCCAAACCCCTGCAGCATCCTACCCCAAGCAGCGCATGACCTTTGGCTGTGCACAGCATGTGGTTGGGTGCAAAGCCTGGCCCTGCACCCAACCCCCACAGGCTGACTATGTGATGTTACAATATAAAAAGTGTTATTTTAAGTAAGGCAGACTTACTGACTTTCTCAAAGAGTTGCAACACCAAAATATAAAAAGCAGGCCCATTGGATTTTTTGAGGGGTCAGCATATCTACATATATAAAGCAGACTGTCGAACCTGGCCCCCTCTGTAGGGTCAGCTCCAAACCTTTTGCCTTCACCACTCCTGTTTTCTCGACCTGTTTATGTTGACTCTCGTTTTTGTTTTTATCTGCCCACTTTACTACTGCTAACCTGTGCTAAAGTGCTTGTGTTCCCCCATTTCAATATGGTAAATTTGGCTTACACTCAACTGGCATATTTAATTTATATGTAAGTCCCTAGTAGAGTGATACTAACTGTACCTAGAGCCTGTAAATTAAATGCTACTAGTGGGCCTACAACACTTATTGTGCTAGCCACGTAAGTAGCATTTTAAACATGTCTCAGGTCTGCTATTGCAGCCCATGTGTGCAGTTTTAAACTGCTATTTCAACATTGCTAAACCAACCTTTTGCTGGGCCAAACCTTCCTTTTTAATACATATACATCACCCCTAGTTTAGGCCCTAAACAGCCCACAGGGCAGGATGCATTACATAAAAAAAGTTGAACATGTACTTTTAAGTTTTACATGTCCTGGTAGTGAAAAACTCTTACATTTGTTTTTCACCATTGTAAGGCATACCTCTTCTATAGGATAGCATTGGGTTACCTTATTACATTTAATAACTGATAACTTTAGTGTGGGAGCAGGTAGGAATGTCATGTTTGGTGTCTGGGGAATTGCAATTTAAAACAGTCTTTAATGGATTATTCTGATTGTAAGTTACAATTTTGAAAATGTCACTTTTTGAAAGTTGGCCATTTGGTGCCTATATTGTGGGTTATATGACTTGGTGTAGTTGGCAGTTGGCCTTTGTGTATTCCTCCCAGACAGTATCACAATAGAGGGTCTGGGTGTTGGGAGGATGGGCCATCCTGACTTGATAGGTAGGGGTTTGGAGCTGTCACATACCACACTTGCATTTTATAGGCACTGGCCTAGTTCACTTACAAAGTACTTCACACTAGCCTATATTGCCCCTAGACAGGCTGAGATAAGGGCATGGGGGCAAGTAATTCCAGAAACTTCTGTGGGGTGAAAACTCCAGAAGCTTCTCCCTCTTCAAAGGGGGCACCAGGTATAAAAATGTGAACTTCAGACCTGCTCTTCCGTACACACCTGGACCTGTGCATACTACAGAAGATGAACTGCCCTGTTGCTCTGCAGCTTGAGGCCTGTCTGCACCCTTCATCTCAGGCTGAAGTGACTCCAAGGGTCAGCTGACTGACCCCCTGTTCCAAGCCACAGGGAAACAACAAGCTCCAGAGGCCTCCCTGCAACTGTCCAGCTGGCCTGCTGCACTGGACCTACCTGGACCTGAAATTGGACCTGCCTGAGCCCTGCTAGCTGCTGCTTGAGTGAGTTCCTGATCCCCAAGAGGTGCCTCCCAGGCCCTGGCCCCTTGATGTGGCATCAGTTGAGCTCCTTCTACAAAAAAGGTGAAATTCTGAAGTTTTGGGCTTTTCGCGACTGTGAACGGGCCCATTCACACCAAGATCTTTCCAACAGCACTGACCGCCAACTCGAAACTCTGGCGAACCTGACTCTTCACTTTACAGCAACCACCAGTGACGACCGGCAACGCGAGTTCTGCACTTTGCACTATAGCATCGAAAGCCTGCTGTGACCATCAACGGGAATCTCAAGCACAATGATGACTGTCTGCAATGCCTGGCCTACCCATCACAATACACCGATGACCATCAACTACGCTTTCCTTGCACCTTGCACCTCCTCCACCATAAACTAAAAACTTTACACTGGCCTTTAGAAGGGAACTTTTTCAGCGGGACTAACCTAGTCCCTGCATCCAGTCCATGCTCCATCCCGGTCAGCCTGAACTTGTGACTTTCACCAGGTCTCACTTCACCAAATAACCGTGAGTGACGCATTGTGCTTTTAGGCACTAAACTTACCTTAAATCTTTGAAATTTCATATCTTCAGTTTTACTGGTTGAATTTTTATTGTTTTGGGGTCAAATAATGTATTAAAATGCACTCTATTTTTTTTTAATTAGAATGGGATTTTTCTTGTGTTGTGTTTTAACTTTATTACTTTTTGTGTGCTGTATAAATACTTTAGACATTGCCTCTAAGTTAAGCTTGACTGCTTTTGTACCAATGTACCAGAGGGTTAAGCACAGCTTAATTTTGTGACTTTCCACCCAGACACAGACCTATTGTCTTTGTCAAAATATTACCAATATTTACTAGTATTTAATTAATTCACACATTGCAGTGTTTAAAGAAAAGATTGTCATAAAACATTTTAATAACGTTTTCTTTACAAAACATCAGCATGTCTTTGAATCTTTCTTATAACATTTTTCCTCTCACAAAATGCTGCAATAAAAATAACTACAAGAGGTCCCAGTACTCCAGCTGAAGAGCATAGAGCTCCAGCTTGTAGTGCTCTAAAGCACACATGGTAAGCTCTACTGGGGTCATGGATTTAATGATCCAGAAGACTTACTGTTTTCTTTTGTTTAATGATGCTTTGTGGTGCTCCTGCCGCATCTAGTGGCACCCTCAGGATAAAAAAAATACATAAAAGCCTTCACAGGGCATTATGGAGCACTCCATTCTGGAGCAGTGAATAATAAATTTAGCGCAGGGTGTCCGGAGCCTACCCAAGACATCTGGCATTTTTTTTTCTTTTTAGGCCGCGGGAGATCCCCAGGGCCCCTGGGAGCGTGCTGGTTCCTAGCAGATAGCAGAGCAGAAGCAGGCCAATTTTATACTTTTTCTAATAGTGGGATGCCCTGTACCCACCCAGGTGCCCCAAAACGTATCCTACATTGGGGACTGTGGGGTAGGCCCATGGACCCTGCAGCCCTGCCGGCTTCACTGCCTGCACCCATCCTTGGTGGATTAGGAACAGGAGCTGGTATTGGTGTCCATACAATGGCTCAGGACAGGGGTGTGCACACACCCCTCCCTTTTAAATTATGATGCGGCCCCAGGGGAAGGGGTCCCCAGGTCCTGATAAAGGCTCAGGTGAGGGGGGGCGCCTGCCCCTCTCCTTTTGATAAAATATGGCCCTAGGAGTTGGAATACCCAGGGCCAGAAAAAGGCTTGGGGTGGGGGGCAGCATGCCCCTTCTCTCCTCCCCTAAAAGTAGCAAATCTTACCCCATGACCAGGCCTATGGGGGCAGCATATCCCTACCCTGCCCCTCTGTATGTTTTTTTACCTCATTTTCAGGACATGGGATTGAGTTTTGTGTGGTAAAATGGCTGATGCCACATCTTTTTTGATGTGGTGGCAGCCAATCAGAACTTATCTTAAGATCTGTCGGCTCTGCAGATCCTCTGTAGTGTGAAATATACAAAGATTTGAGTCATAGTTTCTCAAAAACGACTCAACAGGTTTACAATAAATCACAAAAAACACAGTTTCTGGACCGAGATTTAGCTTTCTTCCAAATTTGGTATAATTGTGTTTTACAGTTTTTGCAGAATTGCTGTTCAATTTTCCTATAGAAAAATGAATGAGAAAAATATGGTATAGGACCCCCGCCCCCTTTTTCTCTGCCCCTGCTTGGCAGATCACCCCGAAACTTTCCAGGAAGGAGCTGAAGTGAATGAGACATTCTTTTGGAAAGTGTTGTGAAGATTCGTCAAACAGCGCCAAAGTTATAAAAAATGCTTTCCCTATGGAAACTGACCATAACTACCCAATGGTGAGCACCACTGGGTAAGATATATATGAGTCAAGATTGAAGTTACATAACCTTACAGTCATAAAGAGGACCCTAACTACTTTCTGGCTCAGAGTGGTGTGGCACGACTTGTGTAGAAAGGTGTATACACAGTGGCATAAAGCTTGGAAAAAACATTACACCAACTGTCAGACCTCGAAGAGAGACGTGCGACCTTTTTGACACCGCACTCTGCAGCTGTAACAGAAGCTCTACTTAGTTTTCTAATTCTATTTGAAGAAGACCTGTCCTATAATGGCAATTTTAAGTAGCGAGGCACGCAGCTGTCAATGCATGTTGCCTCCCTCCCGGCCCCCACAACCCCATCCCAAGGAAAGGGACCGCTCTCCTCTCCAATACACCAACCAACATCAAATCAATAAAGGGGGCGTAGGGAGCAGGACCCCTTGCTGCTTCTTAACACACAACAGGTGGCAACCTGGCAACTGCACAGCACAGGACTGTCGGTGAAAGGTCTCTCTCAACATCCCGTTTGTTGAAAATTTTGAATAATTCATCCCCTGTTCGAGAAAGGAGATTGAGATTCACCAATTACTTTAATTGCACAACAAATGTCACCTCCCTTGACAATACTGCCAAGGTTTCTCCCACGCTCTCCATTTCAGTTTTTAGGCTTTTGAAATTAGCAACTTGAACCCCTGTAATCTCTTGCAATTGGGTCTTCCCATTGTATGAGTAACATGCAGTGTTCATAGGCACCTTAAGGAATGCTGGGGACACACAACCTCAGGTTAAAAAAACACAATATTGCGGGGTTTTGTGGTTTTAGTGGTTCCAGTGGATATTTCTAATCACAAACTCAATTGTTCACCAACTTTCTGCGGAATCTGAGCGAATTGATGAGCGTGTTCCGTCAACGCAGCGCAAACCACTATCAAACAAGGGGGTCGCTGAATTTATGTTGTTCATGGTATGAAAATGGGAGCAGAGAACGAAGAATGACAGGGTGTGTTTAACCGCTTTTTTAAAAAAAATATTCTGTTTTTTTAGGTACCTAAGTATACCGCGTGATCATCGCAGATCCAACAGCACCTGTCCTACAGCGTGTAACGTGACATTCCTTTTGCGCATGGCAAGTCATCGTTAACAGCGACGTAACTGACCTGAACATAAACAAAAATTAAACATTCCGAAACAATAGTAGTTTAACACACGACTACAGAAATCAATAACGGAAAGACCAGTCTAACTTGCGCAAAATGTTTGCCACTGCGTCGCGCCCTGTTCGCTCTGTGTGTGTATTTTAATACAATTTGATCCGTTTTGGGCACAACCATTTTTAACTGAAATCTGCAAATTAAGCAAGGGATGGTGGAATGTGTGGTAAGTGCTTTAGGATCATAATTAGGCCAAAAATGCCATACCTGCATAATTGCCTATGTCCAGTTGACCAGCCTATGATCTGTGAGGAAATAAGTAGTTGCTAATTTTTGATTTCTATAATTTATATTGATTTATATCATATGTTTTGATTTTTGTTTTCTATAAGGGCTTGCTGTCCCGCCTCATACAACAAAGATAGGACGGATGGACATACCTGAATCACACTATCTCGAGTAGCCTCCATTCAATCATTTTTTGGCTTGTCGATACTACGACATAATTGCCAGTGGTTATGATTGATTTCAGCATTTCCATCGATCCTTTTTTGCTGTCCTGTTCTTCTGTCTATGCTCGTGTGTTGTCAATGTGACCTTATTTAGTAGGTTTGTAGAGAGTACTATATAGGGCAACATGTGGCCATTTTAGTGTGCAATAGCTTTTACTGGCCAGGTCCATGTATCGAGGAAGTTAAAGTACGAACAGATTCAGGCAACCCCTGTTCAGATGTTTTCGTTCACAACCCTTGCCTTACATGTGAATCTGTTGAAAGGATGTTGAAATAATTACGTTTTCAGGAAATTACTCAAGCACATGTAGTTCATATGTGGCCATAGGTTCGGGGGCATCCTGCCAGAGTATCGATTCTTAAATATCAACAAAACAGCAAAAATATTGTGTTGGTAAGAATGTATAAGAAAGTATAGATTTATTATACTTGACTCCACATCTATGTACCTTAAAGATACATATATATTGTCAAGGTACATAGATGTGGAGTTAAGATTATTAAAAACCTATATATACTTGCATTCACAATAATTTGTGTCGATTTTCTTGCTACAATAGTTCTGCAGCACAATATGTTTGTGGTTGACATTATGACATAGAACTGGGCTCAGAGCAACCCACAACCTGGAGCTCAGGGCGCCAAAGAATTAACCTATGTATTCCAGGCGCTTGAAGACTCATTGTCTGCTCAAATGTGTGGTGTGCAATTTTGGTTCAGTGCATAGTGGGAACCTGTTTCCAAAGTTCTCCTGGTTCGTTACTCCATTAGGATTTGAGCCTTTAGTTAGGGGTGGTGGTTATATGTGGTTGCTTTTTCATAAGGTGAAGCGTATTCTCACTGCCTCATCAATGGTCTCTGCAATCTGTTGAAATTTCTTTGGGAGCCCATTGTAGAAGATGCAGCTGTCTAGGAGTACTTTCAATGAGATGCCCGTGAGCTTAACACAATGGTCAGGTTCAAACAGTTAAAAGGTTTTCCAGAGCATAGAATGCTGCACATTCATTCACCTGAGCACTGCATTAACTTGGGGAGTAAATGGACTTCTAGGTTCGTTATTTTCAACGAGGCAATTGCTGACAATTCTAGGTTTTGAGGCCGATCAAAAGACCACACTGAATCAGACATTGCTCTTACCAGCAGCAGAATCTCAGTCTTGGCTACGTTACTGCAGAGCAAGTTCTTTGTTATACACTGAAACACCTCATATGGGCAGGTGGTACTGTAGACCTGATTCCAGGCAGTTTTCACTTCATAGGTGGATTTGAGCGCAGTTGGTCTGTGCCTTCGAAAGTTCACTTGGTGCTTATCTTGTAGATGTGAAAGGTGGCATGCTTAGGTATTCACTAGAGTTGACCCTGTTGGTATGTACTTGAGGATGTCTACACCGACTCAATATACATATGTCCATTTACTGTTGAGGAGTAAGGATTGGATCCAGTCCAGTGTATCCCCAGTCACTCCCACCTAATCATGCTCCAAAGCAGGATGTCATGATGTACTGGGCCTATGGCGTCTGAGAGGTTATCGGGGATTGAGTCTGTGACTGGGGGTGAGTGTCTGAAAAGTTTCAGCGCTCCGTCCATCATCTCCTTGTGTTTGCTTTGTTCGCCCTAAGTTGGCAGAGTATGCCCAGACGTGGGTCCCTTACTCACTTTGCCACTGGATTCAAGCTAGCCTGGCTGATGAGGGCTGTTAGCCCGAAACCGGTCCCAGGATGCTTGTTTCCGGGCCAGGGAACACATGGCTTGGCAGTTCGGCTGGACTGTTCCCATGAGGCACAGGGTCAAGACTGATTTGCATATAGCTGTGTCTGAACTGGGGTGGTGAAGTGAGCTAAAGAACGATAATGGATTCAACCCAGATCTGTGACTGGGGGTGAGTGTCTGAAATGTTTCAGCGCTCCGTCCATCATCTCCTTGTGTTTGCTTTGTTTGCCCTAATTTGGCAGGGTATGCCCATACGAGGGTCCCTTGTTCACTTTGCCACTGGATTCAAGCTAGCCTGGCTGATGAGGGCTATTAGCCCGAAACCGGTCCCAGGATGCTTGTTTCCGGTCCAGGGAAGACATGGCTTGGCAGTTCGGGCTGGACTGTTCCCATGAGGCACAGGGTCAAGACTGATTTGCATATAGCTGTGTCTGAACTGAGGGGGTGAAGTGAGCTAAAGAACGATGATCAGCACTCCGTCCGTCATCTCCTTGTGTTTGCTTTGTTCGCCCTAAGTTGGCAGGGTATGCCCAGACGTGGGTCCCTTGCTCACTTTGCCACTGGATTCAAGCTAGCCTGGCTGATAAGGGCTGTTAGCACGAAACCGGTCCCAGGATGCTTGTTTCCGGTCCAGGGAAGACATGGCTTGGCAGTTCGGCTGGACTGTTCCCATGAGGCACAGTGTCAAGACTGATTTGCATATAGCTGTGTCTGAACTGGGGTGGTGAAGTGAGCTAAAGAACGATGATGGATTCAACCCAGATCTGTGACTGGGGGTGAGTGTCTGAAAAGTTTCAGCGCTCCGTCCATCATCTCCTTGTGTTTGCTTTGTTCTCCCTAAGTTGGCAGCGTATGCCCAGACGTGGGTCCCTTGCTCACTTTGCCACTGGATTCCAGCTAGCCTAGCTAATGAGGGCTGTTAGCCTGAAACCGGTCCCAGGATGCTTGTTTCCGGTCCAGGGAAGACATGGCTTGGCAGTTCGGGCTGGACTGTTCCCATGAGGCACAGGGTCAAGACTGATTTGCATATAGCTGTGTCTTAACTGGGGTGGTGAAGTGAGCTAAAGAACGATGATGGATTCAACCCAGATCTGTGACTGGGGGGTGAGTGTCTGTAAAGTTTCAGTGCTCCGTCCATCATCTCCTTGTGTTTGCTTTATCCCCAGTCACTCCCACCTAATCATGCTCCAAAGCAGGATGTCATGATGTACTGGGTCTATGGCGTCTGAGAGGCTATCGGGTATTGAGGCTGTCAGCCGCGGCCCATGCAGGTAACAGCTATGGGACGGGGGGGGATGGATTTCGACATGCGACGACGAGGGAAAATTAAATAAATAATTCATTTTTCCTTGTCGTCGTATGTCGGAATCCCCCCCATCCGGCCCCACCGCTCTCACCTGCACGGGACGCGGCTGGAGTTTGTGTTGGTATTGTCTTCATTCTGTATGAGAAGGCGTTGATGTTGGCCAAGATAAGTTCAGCTCCTCTTAATGAGCTGAACTTTGGCTGGTCATCATGAACCAGATGGTTCTGTTGCATGTGTTCTTGGATCTGCTCGTTATCGCCCTTTCCTGGATTTTGCTGGGATAAAGTAGGTTGGAGACATCCCTGTGGATATTAAGGCCCACTGATGGTTTCATCCTAACAGGAATGAGGGAACGATTAAAGTGTGTTTAGGTAGCTGAGGATGACTCAGATTAACAGGGAGACATTTATCATGATTGTGGTGTCTGCTTTGAATGAAAAGAGGAACATTTCTTGCTGGTTCGATGAAGCACATAGTCAATAATAAAAGTTAATTATTTTTAAATTTAAATCTGACAATTTATTAATCACTAATGGCTTTTCTATCTTAGCATTGCCTTATTTAACACTGTTTAGCACAGTCCACTTGGCTGTACTTATAAGCCAAACATAGCGCTCACAAAATGCTAAGATTTGGCCTACAAAGAATCTGATGGCTCAAATTATCACTGGCTTTACCACGCAAGTTCCTAAGGATCCTACAAAAAGGGACTTTCAAAATAAGGCTTTCAATATGAGATATATAAAGTTAAGACACAGTACCAAGTAGGAGATAAATTAAATGGGTTCTTTTGACCTAAATCGATCTAAATTCGATGTAATGTAGTGAATATATAACATTAAACTATTCAAACACATATATTAGTGATAGCCACATCTCTCTATGTTTGATTACTTGTGTGCATGTTTTAATAATATTTCATGATAACATAAACACATCAATGACAACCATATATATGTCATTGTTCTACACATCTATTAAACAATTTAAATTATGTACAGTACAAGGATAGATACAAGTGCACGTGCACACAAATATATAAATCATTTCTGAGATATTCAAATATTCACTGTCTCTCTAAAATCTGTTTCTGCAGAGAGGGTGGTTCAAAAAACATTAAAGTTCTTGATCTAGAACTACCTAGAGGAGTGGTGGAGGTAGGTAAGACTAATGGAGAAGAAAGTTAGTTGGTTCAGACCCTTCCCTAACTAGTTAGCACCAAAGTCCACCTTACCACAACTCCTCCATTGTAAGGGATCAGTTGATGCGTTTCGGCCCTCTCAATTGGAGGCCTCTTCAGGAAAAGAGGAAGACAAGAAATCTTAGTCTAAACAGATTAAAACTCAGTAATATCACTTCATGAACTACAAAATTGAATTCACAAACCTATGACCAGTGATTTCCACGTCCTTCAATCTTATGTTTTCTGTACAGAAATATCTGCCTCGGTGGCGGAGACCTCCACACATCAGGTCTAGGATTTAGTAGTAAATGTGAGATGGACAAGGGAGTGGTGATAACATGGGAAATTATTACTACTAAATAGGTGGGTTAAGAGAAAATTAAGGAGTGGTTTGTGGAAGAGCACACTAATATAAAACACATACCCACATAAGAGCAAGGCAATTGCTATTCACAAAATACACTCCGAATTCCAACTATAGCCCATATAGAGACAGGACAGGCTTAAATGTACACCAGCCCATATACTGATACTGCAATGCACACACACACACACGCATATATATATATTCACTGAAAAAACCATAGGTTTTAGGGACAGTTATAGTTAGTTGGACATTGCACTCGTACAAAACCCGTGAAATTCCCCGTTATAGTTAGTTCAGCTAACTATAACTCGTGCCCCGCAATGCACTGCTGATGACGTCACATATTACATCACTCATGACATGGTCAGTGACATCACTGATGACATCACTGATGACATCTCAAATGACATCACTGATGACATCACTGATGACATCATCCATGTGATAATTTGATGCATCTTCTCACACCCTAATATAACTTTTGATACACCCACTGTAAATTACAGACTGCCATTGTCAAAACCATAGACTGTAAAGTTTAAATATGTTTAATATATATAGGAAAGGCGTATTGAAGAATGAGTGGGTGTATAAGTGTCTGAATGGATGATTTAGTAGGTGTGTGACTAACTCTATAAGTGAGTGATTAAACGTATCTTACTGAATGCATGGGTTAGTGACTAAACTGGGTGAATGTCTGTATCCGTCTGTCTGTTGCTGTGTAAGTGGCAGCATGGGTTTGTGAATAGCTACATGAGTGTCTATATGAGTTATTGATTGGTTGGCTGAGTATCTGTATGGGTGCCTGAGTGTTTGTGTGGGTGGGGTGTGTGCGACTCTGTGCATAGATGTGTGAGTGGGTGATTCACTGGATGGATGGTTACAAGAGTGCATCTGTGATAGACTGTATGGGTGGGTAAGTGTGTGTAAGAGTGTGTTAGTGAGTGAATGTATGTCCCAGTGGTACATGTGTGAGTAACTACGTATGTGAAAGGCAGTATATATGTGTGTTGGAGTATATAAATACCTATAAGCGAGAGTGTGTGATTGTGATAGTGACTGTATGGATGAGTCCCTCCTTGTTGTCTTACTGAGTGTGTGCTTGTATCAGAGATTGTATAAGAGCGTAAGAATGTGCTAGTATTTGTATGAGTAAGTGAGCTGGTGTGTGTATAACTGTATAGGTGAGTAAATGGGTGTGTGCTTAATTTTTTGCATGACTGACTAGGTGTGTGAGTACCTCTATGGATGAGTGGCGGTGTGTGAGTGTTTATATAGGTGTATGAGTGCATATAATAGTCCTGTACTGTACTGAGTGACAGTATTAATTATGCTCAGGTGAACCACCTGAAGCTATGCTTCCTGGGACTGGTGGTTCAGTAAAACCCAAGTGGGTCGCCGCCGGCACTCACATTCAAAAATGTCTTAAAGGATTGCCGATGTTCGCGCCGGCACCCCTGCATATAACAGGCACCTCCTGTTCCACAGTTAGCTGCCCCAATAAAGCAGCCGCGGACCCGCAAGTGTTTCGCGGTGGTGCAATCCCAGGAAGCATTGCTTCAGGTGGTTCACCTGAGCATAATTATTACGGGGATTTACTGGTGGTTGCCGCACGCCGTCACGTCACATGGTCTGCCACTGAAGAGGGCGTTGGCCCGAAACGCGTCTGGCAGGAAACCAGAAAAGGACTTTGTTCATGGCGTGTGCCCTTGCTTTGGCGTAATTTCCACCTGGGAGTGTATCCCACCTAGAGGCAACTCTTTTTGTATATTATATATATATATATATATATATATATATATATATATATATATATATATATAACTATATGCCACATGATAAATTGATTTAAGGATTAAATTATTTTATTTTAAGTCACTTTGCATAGGTTTGAATAAACTGTTACATTCATGAATTGTATGTATTGTTTATAATCTTTATGAATGAATTGATAAAGTTTTTGCAAGTCTGTTTTCTTTTTACTCACAAGGCAGGCGATCATTCTATGCTGTGTTTTCTATGTCCATGGTTTAAACAGGAAATGTTTAAAAGACACTGCCACTTCCTGTTCTTTGTATTGACTTTTTGACAAAGACCGTGCTGTCGAAACGCGTCAGTCATTAAAATACTAACTCCATATTTGAAATCCTGAGTGCGGCTCCTCTTTCTTTCGTTCTTCGAGCGTGGGAAACTTTCATATATATATATATATATATATATATATATATATATATATAGATATATAGATAGAAATATATATGTATATGTATATATATATATACATATATATATATACATATATATACATATGTATATATTTATTTATTCACGAAAAAGAACAAAGGTTGCAGGGATTATAGTTAGGTTCTGAATTTACTCACACATAACCATAAAATTCAGCAGTTATAGTTATACTTGTAGTTAAACTTATGTTAAGTTATGTTATGTTATGTTAAAAAAAACTATGACTCATTGCCTTAAGTTACTTAATGGCTTGAGTTCTAGTTTCTTCAGATAAGTTTGACTATAAGTATATCTATAACTGCTGAATTTCTATGGTTTTCTGCGAATAAATTCAGAAGCTAACTATAACGTCCCTGTAACCTTTCGTTTTCTCTGTGAATTTCCATGTTTTTTTAGCATGCACTTTAATATAATGAGCGCCGTGCGCGGCCTTCGGCCATGCACGCCAGGGGTTTGGTTGCATGCATCCAAACACAAGCTGCACATGGCCTTCGGTTGGGCGCAGCATAGGGTTTGATGCAGTGGGTTTTTATTTTTTTCATTTTTTTCTGGATCCGCTGATCTTTTTTCTGGATCCGAGAATTTACACAGAGGGCCCCACTGAGGCTCGCAGGTGGATCCACGGATCTGATGAAAAAAATTGGGCATTTATTTGCCCATGAGGGTGTCTCTATTGTACCCCTCTATGTGCCCTATGAGGCCAGGATGCCTCTACCCTGACCCCTTATGTGTTTTTGCACTCTCATTTTCCCATCCCCCAGCCAATACTACAAACAAAATGGCAGCCGCAACTTTTCTGTGAGGTTGCGGCTAGCCAATCACAATCTTTCTTTGGCATATAGATCCACGAGTCCACTGTAAGGATCCGCGACCCTATATATCTATATTTTTTTGCCCTTTAATATCTCTAAAACTACTCAATGAATTTACACCAAATCACAAAAAGCATGCTTTCTGGGCCAACATCTAGCTTTCTGCAAAAATTGGTGTAATTCCCTTCAGCGAGTCGTGTTCAAAACCCCAATGGGAAAATGCATTGAGAAAATGCATTTTAGGACCCCCTTTTTTCTTGGCCCCCACTGGATGTATTGCCCAAAACTTTTAACACAGCAGCTGAACCAACTAAAGTATAAGTCTTGAAACTTTTGTGAAGATTAGTCAAATGTTGCCAAAGTTATTGGCAAAACAAAAACACTCTTTCTATGAAAAGTAGGTCCTAACAATAACTACCTACCGGAAACCGCCGGTAGGTAATTGTAGAGAAATAACATGGGTCACTACAAGTATCGGTGGTTGACTTCTTTATTGATGAGAAGTTATAGGATACATTATCGTCCCATCCACAAGGAGGCTAACGATCAACTGAACAAATGGAGTTCTCATTCAAACAGTCAGTGAAGAATATTCTCAGAATTCCCAATGGTTGCAATGGGATACTACACACCTTCCCCCTCCACAAAAAAACAGAAGTATGAAACCCCACAAAGGAGAATGCAAATCTACAACAGTACACAAAAGAAAGAGGGAACAAAAACAAACCCAACAAAACAATTTAATTCATGTTATAATCATGCAAGGCTTGAGGGGTTATACGTATACGAGCGCTTCTGCGCACTGGAGGCTGAGAAGTAGAACCGCTCATGCGAGGACTAGAGGATCCCCTACATGATCCACACTTGGTTTGCAACTCTGGGTGAATCACTGCAATCCTCCCCAGGTTCCAGATATGATGGTCATCCAGTTTGACAGCATTCTGGAACAATTTTATGACCTTGAAAGGCGGCGAAAACCTAAAGACACCTGATTTCTGAGGGTATTTCACTCTCACACTGTCCCCCACTTGTACATTAGTTTGAGAAGTAGCATGTCTCACATCTGTCGTGCTTGTGATTTAACACAATAGGACACACCTAAACCCTGCACTCCAGAGAGGAGGCGAATGCACTGCTGCACCTTTAAATAATACATGTAAAACAGCACTCCCAAAAGATGAGGCGATAAAACAAGACCCAGCACTCTCTTAAGGCGAGGCAAGAAAACAAATTCAGGTGCATTTAAAGTGACACACACATGTTTATTAATTCAATATTTTGGAAAGGAAGGCAAAATATATCAGTTAATGCAGACTCCCAAATATCAAGTAACTCAGGCAAAAAAACAGAATAACCTGTAGTATATATACATGTAGCAAAGAGCAAAGAAACTTAGAAATGATATACACAAAGTAAGTAACACCTCACCGATCGATCATGCAACATCCTTGCCAACTCAATCTTGAGCAGCCCTTCGACAGCCCAGGAACGAGTTCGATCGGGACTCAAATCCAGATTATTTTGTGGCAGTATGTCTATTCCACAAATGAGCTCCTAGCTGCCCGCGAAGACTCCCCGCCTTTAATACCTTTTACTCAACGTGAGGCGAAGGTTCTAGAAACCTCGCCCCCTTTCTTCTGTTGCGAAAAACCGAGCTGACCGTACTGGTCTGTGTCAAGGTCAAGACAGAAGCTGGCCAGGCCTCTGTATTTTGACTCTGAGACAGAGCTGTACATTCCAATCATTCTGCTGGCAACAACAATCTCTGCCCTGAAAGGTACCAAGCACACATCAAACACAACATGTTCCAGTTCACTCTGATCGGTGAGGAGCGAAAACAAGTGAAGAGCGAAAACATCCCCTCCCCACTATGCAGCTACGTGCGAGCACAGAGAATGGAGTCTGTTACACAAGATGGAGTCAGCACAGAAAATTGAGTCAATTATGCCAAATGGAGTCAATGGTCAATATATCATTCTTAATATCACTACAACATCCCAAAAATGTTTCCTTTTGTTAATTTGTAACTCTTGCGAATACATCCACGTTCTTGTCCCAGGATCGTCTTCACATTTTTCTTCACCTCTCATCCAGGACTGAAACATAAGTGTGTTCGGTCGCTTGCTCCTAAACAATTCAAATGGTACTTTCCCAGTGGTAGAGTGAGGAGTCAAACAATATATTTTTACTCTATCCAAAATCTCAGTCCTCCAGTCTTTGTCCTGAGACTTTGCAATTTGGATGGCCTCTTTCAACATCCTGTTGAATCTTTCCACCATGCCATTGGTCTCGGGATGGTAGAGAGAACAATGCTTGTGTTTGATACCTCTCTTCTGTAAAAATTCATCCATCTCCTCGAAGAATAGTTGAACTCCTTTGTCGGTCCACAGATACTCGGGTAGACCTTTTCTGCTGAAAACCCCATCAAGAAACTTTTTGACATCTTTGGTCTCAATGTTACACGAAACCTGCACTTCCGGCCACCTAGAGAACATGTCCATCAACACAAAAATGTATGACTGGTCTTTTCTGCAGCTGACAGGCCCAAGAATGTCTAGTGCCACCTCTTGCCAATTCCTTTTCGGAACATCTCTTATCACCATGGGTTGCACCCTGGTCTTGCACACTTTATTGCATCCATTGCATTCCAAGCAATCGCTTACAACACACTCTACCTGGACATCAATGCCCGGCCACCAAAAATGTAATCTGATTCTCTCCTTGGTCTTGGATATACCTTGATGGCCTTAATGTCCTAAATCAATTCTTTTCGTTCTGATAGACACGGGAGGAATAAGCTTGGTAGCCCTCCTAAACAACCCCCTACTGACGGACAACTCATCCCACACATTCCAATATTTGCAAACTTCCTCACTCACCTCTTGTATGCCACCCCAACCTTGGACACCAAGTTACACACTTCACGAGTTTCGATGTCGGACTCCATTAAATTTCTCCACTCATCATCGCTACTGTGACGTTGCGGCAGTGGTAGCATAGGAGAGGCTTTGTTTTTCCTCCTGTCCTCTTTCTATGCTGGTGTTTCTGCCGCTTCTCTGTGGTGGTGGGAGGGTCATTTACGGACGCGCGGCGGCTCACTCTGCATTTAATCTGAGCTCGCCTGCGCTTCCGTGCTTGGTTTCGTTTCCGGTCCTTGGCCCCCGGAAGTACTTGGCTATCAGCTTCGTTGGAAAGCACTGATCCTTGCCGTGGGACGTGTTGGAGTTTCGAGTGCATTGTTTGCATTTCTATGAGACTGGAATTGGGTTCTTTAAACCTCTGACTGGATTCAGCACTGGACCCCAAAAAGGGGGTATTTGGCTTTAGCTACTGAACTCGAGAATTCGCCAATCGAGTTCTCAGAGGTGGTCTTTTTTTAATTTACCTGTGATCGGGTTTTTTGTATACGCCATGAGTGTCCGAGGGGAGGTTTTTTGCTCCTTTATTTCATTTGGTGGTGTATTTTTTGTTTATCCATAGAAGGGATCCCTGGCATTTTTATATGGATATTAGTTATCAGGTGTTTTCCCCTAGTTGGGTTTTCCCCGAAGAACTGGTTCTAATCTGGATTTATTATCTACTCGTGGACTACGAAGCCTAGAACGCTCTGCTCCACAGAACACTTGGACTTACCAATCTTCGAGGATATCATTAATAGTGCTGGGGTAAGCCAAGACATTGAGAATATCTTGCAGGTGGATGGGTGGGGATGTACTATTTATTGTCCTTTATTAATTTCCTGCTTGTTTTTCTCTTTGTCTTTTCTTTGCTGTAGTTTCCAGTGCTTTCACTGATGTGGGTTTTCAACCAGATTGAGGAGACAAGAGTAGTAGTCTGTTTCAGTGGGTACTTGATGTTTCTCCCTGATTTTTCCTTCCTTCTCCCAAGGAACTCCTTTGCTCCTTTCTGAACATTATACGGGGCAGGAGCATTGGATACTGGGGTAGAGGAAAGGGGTGCTCTTCGCTTCTGCAGTGTTTGGTTATTGAACGTGGCTGTGAGGGGACGGGACAGCTAACAACCTCTTCCGTGACCTTACACTTTGTAATCATCATCATCACACCACTTCTCTTGATCATTGGACCCAGTGCTAGGCAGGTCGGAAACCAGACCAGACAGGCAGTCTGCCACACTATTCTCTGTGCCAGGTATGTATTCTACAACAAAAACATAGTCTTGCAGAGCTACCACCCACCTACAAATCCTAGAGGAAATGGAATCTAGGCTCTTTTTGCAAAAGACATCTTTCAAGGGCTTGTGGTCAGATCTGACAATAAAGGAACTTCCCTCAGAAACCTTTTTAACTTCTTTATGGCCCAAAAAATACACAAGGCTTCTTTTTCAATTACCGAATACTGGACTTCGGTGCCTTCTAACACCCTGGATAAGAACATAATAGTATCCTCCTTGCCATCCTTCACTTGTTTGAGTATGGCTCCTAGTCCTTTAGAACTTGCATCAGTAATCAAAATTGAAAGAGCAGAGGTATCAAAACTTTGTAAAGACCGGGCACAGCTAAGAGCTTTTTTTATATCAACAAATTCTGCCTCACACGGGGGGACCATAAAAACTTCACACCCTTTTTTAACAAGGCTCGCAAGGCAAATGTGCGGCTGGCAAACTGAGGTACAAACTTGTTGAAGTACTCAGCCATACCCAAAAAGGTTACTAGATCATATCTAGATCTTGGTATGGGAAGATCCTCAATGGTCTTTGCAAGCTGTTCCTTACGTTTAACGCCCTCATTGGTTAATTTGTGACCAAAGAATTCTATTTCAGAGAGATTAAACTTGCATTAATTCTCTCGTAACGTGAGACCCCGGAGACTGAACCTCTGTAGGACTGATCTCAA
Organism: Calotriton arnoldi; assembly: GCA_963921515.1. Taxonomy (NCBI): domain Eukaryota; kingdom Metazoa; phylum Chordata; class Amphibia; order Caudata; family Salamandridae; genus Calotriton; species Calotriton arnoldi. The sequence goes on along the minus strand of CAWUFW010006225.1, from coordinate 951,771 downwards.
CCTGCAATTATGTTCCTGTTGGGAAGAGCCATACACTAAGACATCGTCTTGATATACTTTAACTCCTGGGAGTCCACCAAAAACATCCTCCATAGCTCACTGGAACACTGAGGCTGCTGAATTAAGCCCGAACAGCAACCTGGTAAACTCAAAGACCCCAAACGGAGTTATGAATGCCGTCAAATCCGTGGATGCGTCATCCAGCCAGATCTGGTGATACGTGGCTTTAAGATCAAGTGTCGAAAATACCACAGCACCCTCAAGCTGAGATAACATTTCCACGATGTTCGGGAGGGGATACTTGTCCATGACCACCGCCCGATTGAGTGCTCTAAGATCAACGCAAAGCCTCACCTCTCCTGAAGCTTTGCATGCAAGAACTACTGGAGCAAGCCATTCAGTAGCTTCGGTCTCTACAATGATACCTTCGTCCTTTAACTTCCTGAGTTCTGCGCGCATACACTCTCTCAAGGCTAAGGGCACCACCGCACTTTGCACAAGACCGGGACAGTATCGTGCTTAAGTGTGATTTTATGAGTGTAGTCTGAGAGACATCCCAACTTCTCATTGAACACTTGTTTGAACTCACAACATAAGTCCATTTCGTCCTTACCTTTATTAAAAACAGAAGAGATGGTAAGTACAGGGATTTTAATAGTATCAGCATCCTCGAAGACTATGCATTGTTCCCCCCGGTGACTAAGATCACACCTAGATCACCCTGACGGACCCAGCTGATTATGCTATCACCTCTGCAAGAAATGTAAATTTTGCCTACTGTCAACCTACCCTTTTAGTCTATGTCACCCATAAAGTAGCCATAATGTTTTATTGGTTGGCCCCCGTATGCTCGGGGCTTGATGTCAGGTTTGAATACTTTCACTTTACCTTTCAAAGTCTTGTCAAAAAAATCCTTCGGAACAAGAGTAATTTTTGCCCCAGAATCAAATAGCATTTCAACACTATGACCATTAACTTTAACACCATCGATAGGACCCTGGCATTTATTTTGTCCGACCTGAAGCACCACTTCACCACAGTGTAGTTCATCAAGCTCACAATCACTCGCATGATCTAGAATGATCTCTCTCACTCGTTTGTCTTTTTTCCCTTTTTGTGACCTGCAAACTTTGGCCAAGTGCCCCACTTTACCACAGGTATGGCATTTAGAAGACAGAGCAGGGCAACTCTTATCATTCGCCAAGTGTCCTATCATATCACACCGAAAACACCTGCCTTTAAATCCTTTTTTGACATTATGTGTAGAGGCACTATGGTTCACATGTTCGGCATGTTTAGAGGCAGCCTTGTTTACACTCTGCACCTTCTCAGTCATGAGGCCGTTTTCCTTCTTTATAACTTCCACACACTCAAGTGAGTGTTCCATCCTCTTGGCAATCATGACCACCTCGCCTAATTTAGGATCATCTTTCTGCCACAACTCGTCCTTTATTTTTTCTATATTACACCCCAACATGAACTGGTCATGGATCCTTTCCTCTAAGGACCCTCCAAATTTACATGTGGCCCCCAACTTGCGAAGTTCTGTCATATATACTTCAACCGACTCTTGGGACTTTTGGAATCTCTTCCTAAAGTGGTACCTTTCTAGTATACTACTGTCTTTCGGTAGGTAATGGTTGTCCAACTTTTTCAAACACACGTCAAATTAATTCATATCCTCTGATTCACTCTCCCCAAGGGCAGGAAGATGCTCAAAAACGTCTTGGCCCTCGCTCCCTAAACACTGTATGAGCAAAGCAGACTTTCTTTCTGCACTTAAGGATACCCCACAAACACAGCCATAATTTAGGAACACTTTTTTTCCATTTAGACCAACGAATGTTTGGTTCTCCAGGGGAAAATAGAAAAAATGGTGGCGGAGTAATATTCTGCATGGTAGTCGCTACACGTGGTTCTAGAGAAAGATATACAACATACAGATCGGTAATATAACATAAACTAAATCATACATGTGCTTAAAGTATCTATACTACAAGCATGTGACGAAGACACATAGCAGGAATTCCAAGTGCCCAGGAATGGAGAAGTGGAAAGTCACTGTCTTCCGTATAGATGAGTAGCACCTCTGTTATTTTTTCCTTTTCCCTCCCCCGGTGCGCGATATCACACCCGAGGTTGACTCACCGGTGCGCGATAATCGCACCTGAACACCGCAGATTAGCTAACCAAATTGCCGAAGAAAATGATTAAAAAAAAACCTTGCATCGGTAAGTAACAAGTTTGTAGTGTCCCTCCGCAGCTTGGTAACTCGAGGTATCCAGCAGTTTCAGCTTATAAAGACACCCTCGAACACCAAGGAGTAATGCGTTGTCGGGTAGAACAGAACGTGCCTGACGTGAACTCCTTTGCGTTGTTCATACATGTTGGTGAAGTGAGTAACACGTACACAGAGGAGTCACGCGTTGACAGGGAAACTAGACCGTGCCTAACTTATGTGTTTGTGCCTGACTCCAAAATACGACGTGCTCTCCTGTGTGACTTCTGGCGTGTGACATGCTTCCTTCCGTTTGTAGGGGATGTCAAGTGAAATGCAGCGCGCGAGGTTAGCTAAGTGGGAGAATTCAATGACCCAAGGTGAGAGCTAAGTGCCGATTCTCGCGTCCCGATTCTCGTGCAAAACATGCCAAAATAGGTAAACAGGTTCGTCCCGCAAATGAAGTGAGAGCTATTACAGCTCATGTAAACTAGCACAGTACCTTTCAGTTAGGTGTAGAGCATGGTATATGTTGGGACATTTCCTCTGCGTTTCCTCCGTGTTCTCCGCTTATGAGATCTTGTCCTTCATCAAAGTGCAGAGCGGGGTCCTTGTTGCTCCAACTCGTCGCCAGTGTAGAGAAGTAACACGGGTCACTACAAGTATCGGTGGTTGACTTCTTTATTGAAGAGAAATTACAGGATACATTAATGTCCCATCCACAAGGAGGCTAACAGTCAACGGAACAAATGGAGTTCTCATACAGTCAGAGAAGAACATTCTCAGAATTCCCAGTGGTTGCTACGGGATACTACAGTAATATATATATATATATATATATATTCACTGAAAAAACCATAGGTTTCAGACACGTTATAGTTAGAAATTAGCATTTAAAAAACCTTTGAAATTCACTGAAAAAACCATAGGTTTTAGGGACAGTTATAGTTAGTTGGACATTGCACTCGTACAAAACCCGTGAAATTCCCCCGTTATAGTTAGTTCAGCTAACTATAACTCATGCCCCCGCAATGCACTGCTGATGACATCACATATTACATCACTCATGACATGGTCAGTGACATCACTGATGACATCTCAAATGTCCCTTGTGGGACCTCCTGAGCAGGCCTAGGGGGTCAGGGTGTTTCTACCCTGCCCCCTTTTTGCGTTTTGCGCACTTGTTTCTGTGCCTCAGTTCTACCGAGGACCAAGATGGCCGCCAACACTTCCTGGTTTGGAGTGTTGACAGCCAATTAGCATACAGCTCATGATCGAGAAGGTGCGCTCAGGGTGCGCGGACCCTCCGCGGCCATAGATATATATGTGGTTTTACTTTTGATTTTCTCATGAACTACTGAACGGATTTACACCATTTAACCAAAAGGCACGATACTGAACCAAGGGCTACCTTTTTGCCAACTTTGGTGTAATTCCGTTCAGCAGTTCGGGCTGTAGCTGCGATGAAAGGTTCCTATGGAAAATTGCATGGGGAAAACACGTTTTGGGACCCCCTTTTTTCTCGGCCCCCACTTGACAAATCACCCCGAGGCAGGATAGGAGCGCCCCATGAGTTTTGAAAATTTAGCGAAGATTCGTCAACCGGCGCAAAAGTTATTTCAAATAGAATGTTGCGGATTTCCTATGGAAAATAGGTCTTAACTATAACTATCTACTGGCGACCACCAGTAGATAATATATATATATATATATTACCTACTGGCGGTCGCCAGTAGGTAGTTATAGTTAGAACCTAGTTTCCATAGGAAAAGCATTTTTTGATTGGCTAATAACTTTGGCGTCGTTTGACGAATCTTCGTGAAATTCTCCAAAACAAAAATCTATCCAGGTCAGCTCCTATCCTGAAAGTTTGGGGGTGATTCATCAAGCGGGGGCTGAGAAAAAAGGGGGGTCCCAAAACGCGTTTTCCCCATGTTAATTTCCATAGGAAATTTTGAGACGGGCTACAGCCCGAACTGCTGAACGGAATTACCCCAAATTTGGCAAAAAGGTAGAGCTTGGTTCAGAAAGTGACCTTCTTTTTTAAATGGTGTAAATCCGTTCAGTAGTTTTTGAGAAATTCAAAAAATAAGAGTCAAAAAATCAATTTCCCATAGGAAACTTTGGGCAAGGCTACAGCCGAAACTACTGAATGGAATTACCCCAAATTTGGCAAAAAGGTAGTGCTTGGTTCAGAAAGCGACCTTTTTTTAAATGGTGTAAATCCGTTCAGTAGTTGCTGAGAAATTCAAAAAATAAAAGTTTCGATGTCTAGGGACGCGGTGGAGTAGCGACCCCTCCTGACCACGAGCTTCATTCTAATTGGCTGCCACGACCACGAGGTTCATTCTAATTGGCTGTCAACACTCCAAACCAGGAAGTGTTGGCAGCCATCTTGTGACTCTGTAGAAGCGACTCACCAGAAAACAGAGAAAGAAAGATATAAAACAAGAGAAGGGGGCAGGGTAGAAACACCCTGACCCCCTAGGCCTGCTCAGGGGGTCCCAGAAGGACCCCCAGGGCCAAAAAAAGTATTTTTTTTTGTGGGGAGCCGACGGGACCGTGGGGGCATTTGGTCTCCCCCCACGGTCCCCAAGGGATAGGGCCGGCCCCGGGGGATGGGGTCCCCGGGGTAGAAGTGGCCCAGGAGGGGGTTCCGGCGCCCCCCAAAATTAAAAATTAAATAAATAAAGGCCTGCCCCGGGGGATGGGGTCCCCGGGGCCAACAGACGCCTCAGGAGGGGGGCCACTCAGCTCCCCTGCTTAAAAGAATATATATATATGTGGCCATGCCCCGGGGATGGGGTCCCCGGGGCAGGAATTGGCCACGGGAGGGGGGCTGACATGGCCCTGTTCTCATTTGTTTTTTTATTTAAAATAATAAACATATCGGCATGCGTTTAAAAAAAAAAAGAAAATTGGAGTCGCAACTCTAGCGTGGTTCTCAGCGCGGCCCCTGTGTGAAAGCGATGGGTGCACGGCTCTCAGCGTGGCCCCCCGTGTGAACGTGCTGGGTGTACGACTCCTAGCAAGAAAAAATATATATATTTTTTCAAAAACTAAATTATATATTGGGTTATTAGGTGGCTCTAAAAAGAGCCCCTGTGTTTATTGGGAGATTTTTGTAGCTACATGTAAGTGCCGATGCAGAGCCTTAGGTTGTTGAGAAGGACTCTGTTTCCCTTATCTGTGAATTGTACACCATCATTCCTGTAGATGCCATCCATATCGAAACGCAGATTGTTGTTGTATATGGATCCCATACTATGGTCTCTGAGGTAAGCAGAAACAGCTTTATTGATATTTTTCTAGCTTTCTCAATCTGTGGACAAAATTGATTCGACCACTTCCATTTCTGTCTTTGGCATATGTTAGAGTATACAATGGCAGTTTGGGGGAAAAGCAACATCAATTCTGCAAAGGTGTCCTTCATTAGCATTTCCAGAGCTACCCCAGTCAATGTGCCTAGGTCATTGCCACCACAGTGCACAATCATGAGGTCAGGGGTTGGAGATGTAAGAAGGTTTTAACCAAAGGCATCAATTGGTGCCACTTTAATCCTCTTTGTCCAATCCATTTAATGTCCACATTTTGCAAAGCTAGATCTTTGTCAATACCTCTGTGTTCAGCATACCTTTTGCACCAGAAAACATAGCTGTGTCCCACAATCCACACTCTAAGCATCTTGAAGGGAAGTCTGGATGCACTGAAAAGATGTGTGTAGTCGAAGTAGACAGTTGGTAGAATGAGAGGTATCTAAAATGGTGGACAAGATGCTGTTTTTAAAAAAGAAGAGAAATGATTGGCTGTTTAAGAACATTATTTACTCAAAAATAGGGTGCATGTTTCTGTCTTTAAAAAGCATGTTTCTTATTGGTTAGTAAAAAATGTTTGAAAGGTACATTACATAGGATAAGCTCATATTTTTGAAAGTCAAGCACACTTGCTGTTTGTATTTGCAACATTGTCTGCTGAACTTGTGACCTGTCAGTTCAGTTGAGTGTTGCATGAACTGTTACTATGGAAACAGGCATTAAGGAGAATGGGGGTAGGTTAGAAAGTTAACTGTGACAATAAAATGTGAATTTGTTATAAATATTAATGTAATATGTTATTACAGTAAGATTTCCCAAGTCCGTGCTATCTTTAGAAGTAGTGTATTATTTAAAAAAAGTGGTAAAATTATTTGTAATATATTTTTAAACACCCGTCTGGATTCGCGGTGCCATCGCTTACGGTGCACGGTGCAGGCGCGACTCAAGAAAATACCAGAGGCATTTTGGGGTCAGTTGGAAGTCAGTTGGCAAGGGTTGATATGTGTAACCAATAGAAATGTGTTTTAGAATTTGAAATAATCTGGGAAGCAATGTGATTTGTTATTTACATCTATATGTGTAGAGAAAGAGAGGGAAAGTTGGCCATTATTGGTTTTGCTAAGAGCAGTGCAGTTTATTGATTGTGTGCATAAGAAACTCTGGTGTGAGATTCTGATACTTCATAATCTACAAATCAATTTGAATGGTGAGTTCTCAATTTGTGAGGTGTACTATGTGGTGCATTTGTTTTTAAAGATAAAATATAAATCATGAAATTTGAAGTTTGAGATATATTTTGTAATGAAGAAATGTTTATTTCAGTTTTTTGTAATGTATTTAAATGTTGTTTAATAAAATATTTACATAGTATTATGTGTGTTTTGGAATAGGGATTGTTGATTATGGCAGTTTGTTTCAGTGTGTGAATATGTATATTAGTAGTATACCGCATAATTTTAGATGTTGATTTGAAATTGGTAATGCATATGTTGAGTTAAGGTATTAGTGATGAGACTAGTTTTTATAAGTCTCTAAAGAAGCAGTAGCGGCACGTAGAGGGAGTGCCGTGGGGCGGCGGGGTGGGGGACGGGTAGGGTGGGGGGTAGTAAACTCCGGTCACGGCTGACCGGAGTAATGTAAACAAATAAATAAATAAAACGAATTTCATTGCGCGCGCTGAAACGCCTTTTGCGTTTCAGCGAGCGCAACGAAATTCGTTTTATTTATTTACTTGTTTACATTACTCCGGTCGGCTGTGACCGGAGTTTACTACCCACCACCCTACCCCTCCCCCACACCGCCCCATGGCACTCCCTCCAAGGGCCGCTACTGTAAAGAAGTACAGTTGAAATATGCCACATAATTTTTGCTGCTTGGTTTAAAATTGAAGTTTGTTCTGTGGATTTATGAGGTGTAGATAGTGTTGTGGTAGAGAGACATCCATTTATGTTTTTGAGTAATATGGTGAGACTTATAGCAGAGAAATGTGAATGGTTCCTGCTTTGTATTTGGCTAGGTGTAATATTAAAAGTAGTTGTAAAAAGGTAAAGTAGCTGGAGAGTTTCATGCATTACTTAAATCCCATAAGCACTGTCCTTGCAGAGCAGGCATTGCCATGTCAGTACTCATACACTCCTCCAATCACCCATCACCATACACTTATCCATTCAGTGCGCTAATACCTAAGCACTTATAAATTCACCATGCACTCTGTTTGCAGCACTGTAATCATTCCAGTTACTAGTCATGTACTTATGGAATGGCCTAGCCACTAACACAAGTACAGCTACAATATTCTGGGCACTATGTTTGCAGATCTCTAACCAGCTACATACTATTGATACACTCTTCTAAATACCCAGTTAGTACCTATGCAGTATAGGAATCCTCCTGTCTGTCCCATACACTTTCCCAATCACCCATCCAGCACTATCTACTTATCCTATCACTCTGCTAATACCTAAGCACTTATAAATTCACCATGCACTCTGTTTGCAGCACTGTAATCATTCCAGTTACTAGTCATGTACTTATGGAATGGCCTACCACTAAGACAAGTACAGCTACAATATTCTGTGCACTATCCATGCAGACCTCTAACCAGCTACATACTATTGATACACTCCTTTAATTACCCAGTTAGTACTTATGCAGTTTACGAATCCTTCTGTCACTCCCATGCACTTCTCCAATCACCCATCCAGCACTATCTACTTATCCAATCATTCCGCCAATACCTAAGCACTTATAAATGCGCTCAGGCACTCTCCTTGTAGTATTGTCATCTTTTAGTCACTAGCCATCTATTCATGGAAGGATACAGGTTCTAACCATGCAGTTCCACAATCACATGTGTACTACTAATGCTGTGCTCTAGTATCTTTCACACTACTCATACACTACTACAATTATGCAGGTAGCACTGTTCCATTGCTCAAATCATTAATGTAGTTTATTTGTATGTATTTTTATAGTTATACATGTGAATATTTATATATAATTATTTTAATTATATTAAATTGTTTTCAAAACTTTTCTTTTTACAGATATTTTGCATAATTATTAAGAAAGAGTTACAATGACAAGAAAACAGCAAAGAAAAAGAGAACGAAGAAAAGAGGCCTATGTAAAAAAAAAGGAAAAGAGCAATTAGATCAAGTATAACATGGATCCTTAAAGAAAAAGCCTTCTGGTAAGAGAAGTAAAGATTTTTTTTTAAAACTTGTAAAGAGTGTTTCGAATTCTAAAAATAAAGAGAGAGAGAGATAGAACAAGAACAGTGAAACGAAAGGAAAAGAAAAATGTAGAAAAAACTGGAAAATTGGATTATCGGAAAAAGAATTATGTTGGAAGCAGGAAGAAACAATTTTCAGAAATTCGAAAAAGATTGTATAAAAGTAGAGTACTCCAAAATTTACTAAAAAAATGTAAAATATATAAAAAGGAGATCAGCATTTTACAGACAAAAAAGGAGATTCTAAGTGTAATTGAAAAAGCATTTGAATTGAAAAGAAAATTGTTTATGTTAATTTTAAAAAGATTGAAGACTTTAAATACAATAATGCAGTGTATGAAGGACAAATGTAAAAGAAAATGAATTGTAAATAGAACTAATTTTTGTAAAATATTTTCCGGGGAGTGGAAGCATACTTCTAGTATTGAACCTTTTTTTAATGAAGAAAGCTATTTTCAACAAAATACATTAGTGCATGCAGTTGATACCTGTGGTCGTTGTTACGAACTGAAAAATGGTTGTCCAATTGAAAAAGAAAAGATAGTTCCTAGAAATGTTGAAGAAGTAATAGCTGAGGAAGTTCAAGGGAGACGTACCCAGGCTCCAGTGTTTACATGGGATTGTAGTAGTATTTGTAGTATACGTCAACAATCTATTGATATTTTAGTAAATTTCTTAAGAGAATATGGAAGAAAAACTGTGAAACAGAAGATTAAGATATTACAAGGACTGGATCCTTGCAAAGTGAGAAAAAATACAGGGTTGCAAGGTCATTCTCTGGCTTGTCTTTCAAGGAAAGTGTGTCAAAGTCGTTTTCACCATTTAAGAATGTTAGCAGTACATCATTCTGAAATGCGGAAGTTAGTTAGAAGATTATACTACGTGAAAAGTCCTGCATTATGTCTAAATGAAATTAATACAGCTCTTTTGCATGGTTCAGTGTTGGATGTAAAAAAAGTTTGTGATGATATAGAGGTACGTTTCTTTGCTGGTCAAGAGGAGTGTAGAGAAAGTGAGAGTTTGATAAGTGTAGGTGTTGAAGAAGAGATGGACGATATTACTGATGTGAAGTTTGAAAAAGAAATAACAACGTTTAAAGTAGTTTCTGGTGAAAATCCCAACTATGGGGCCGAGCCGGACCCGGAGAGAATTCCGTCCGAATCGGACCCTAGCAGTCCGACCGGACGAGTACGATGCATTCGCATGCTATCGGACTCGAGTCGGTCAGACTCCCATTGAAGTCAATGGGAGCCGGTTGTACAACGCGTACGCGGGCTCCCATTGACTCAATGGGTGCGAGGCAGACAAGGGCGCCCCCCTACAGCGTGTACGCGTCCATGAGCATCGCGGCGTACATGCACAGGTAGGGGGACCCATGGGTCCCCCTGTGTGCGACTCGCGCGCCTACGCATACAGGGGGTCCGACGCGGACCCCCAAAGTCCGGCTCCGACAGCTTTTTTGAGCCGGACGGCGCGAGTCGGTCGGACTGCTCGCGGCGCGCATCATACTTACCCAGCCGGGAAACGTCTCCATAGAGCGGTGCGAGTCGTGTCCATGCGAGTCGGTCGGAGCGTGTTGAAGCCGCGTTCGAGTCGGTCGGCGATTTCGCGGGTGCTTGCATCGTACTCGCTCGGCCGGACCCGCGTACGATTCGGTCGGGAAACAGGGCTCCGAATCGGATCCGGTGAATCCGAATCCGATTCGGAGCACTACCGGCCGAGATCGGAATCGGCCCCTATGTTTGAATTTGTTGCCGACGTACTCATTATAAAATTCAAACTAGGAATGTAGATGTGTTTTTAAAAAGTGAAAAGGAAAACAATGATAAATGGAGAGAATTTGCTGCTTATCTGTTTGTGGAAGGTCGTTTTGAGTTAGGTACTGTACAATGTATTTGTAAATATTGTTACAATAAATTAGAAGAGAACAAAATGCCAGCTAGAGCTATCCATAATGACTTAGAATTAGTAGCTATACCTCCAGAATTTAAAGATTTAAATACATATGACGGCATCCTTATTCAATCTGTGCACCCACTTCAGGCTATAATTCGTATGGAGCCTAAAACAGGTAAGGTGCCTCCAACAGATATACAAAGAGGTTTAAAAGGAAGAGTTGTTTATTTACCTTTAGATTTTAAGAAAAATGTTGAAACTGTTGGTGTAGAAAGAGATGATACTGAACCTGTAGTCATTCTTGTTAATGGTGTACCCACAAAGAGTCGGAAAATATGGCAAGAGTTAGTAGATGTCAGGAAAGTCCAAAAGGCTACATTATATATTATATATGCAAAACAATATTTACTATAAAAATGTAAATGTAGAAGAAGAAGAAATGAGTTTAGAAGATGAAACACACAATTCAAGTGGACAAATAGAAAAAGTGGAGAACTCAAGAAAAGAAGAAATTTATGAACATTATACTATACATCCTCTACATTCAAAAGAACTGATAGGAGATACTATTGAATTGTTCCAGATGAAAAAAGCAAAAGGAACTCCTATGAGTGTGTGGGAAAAAGTTTGGAAGCTCGTTGTTTTCCACAGCTGTTCCCTACTGGAAAAGGTGGACGATATGATGAACGACCAGTTCAGATTCCAGCTTCAGAATATTGTACTTTACGACTATACTCAGAAGAACCAAGATTTCGCCAGTGTATTCCATATTTGTTTCATCTTTTATTTGAGAGTGATCTGTCTGCACTTTCATATGCAGTCAACCATTTATTAAAAACAGGAACGCATCTTTCACATGTTTCTGCAAAGGAATTTATGGACAAAGTTGAAGAAAGAGACAAACATTTAGAATCACAGTTAATTAATTTGATGGCATGTCAACATGGCACTAATGAATATTGGTATCGACGTCATGGGGAATTAAAATGTATGTTAAGAAACTTAGGGACCCCTACATGGTTTGTTACACTTAGCTGTGCTGAATACGCATGGGATGATTTACTGGATTTTCTACAAGAAGCAAATTCAAATATAGAAAATATTGAATTAAAGACAGCTGGAGAACTGTGTTCTCTGGATCCTGTAAATGTTTGCAGATATTTTAATCATAGGTTTGAAGCTATGATGTCTTTCATCTGTAATAAAAAAATCCACCGATTGGCGAAGTTATTGATTTTTTTGGAGAAAGGAATACCAAGCTAGAGGTGCTCCTCATATACATATGCTTTTATGGATCAAGGATGGACCCAAATTTGGAACTGATTCGGATGAGACTGGTTTATCTTTTATTGAAGACTATGGGGCCGATTCCGATCTCGGTCGGAGGCGCACCCAATACTATTCGGTCGGGAAAAAAGCCATGCGAAAGCCTGTTACCCGACCGAACCGTACGCTGAGTCCGGCCGAGCGAGTACGATGCGAGTCGCCCGACCGACTCGTCCGGGCGACCCGACCGCTCCGACCGACTCGTACCCGGACCGTACCGCTCCGACCGACTCGGTCGGACCCGGTCGCACCAGCGCAATGGAGACGTTTTCCGGCCGGGTAAGTACGATGCGCACCTCGACCGCTCCGACCGACTCGCGCCGTCCGACTCGAACTCGCTGTCGGAGCCGTACTTTGGGGGTCCGTGTCGGACCCCCTGTACGCGTACCCGTGCGAGGCGCACACAGGGGGGACCCATGGGTCCCCCTACCTGTGCGTGTACGCCGCGTGAGCGCTTCGCGGCGTACTCGCTGTAGGGGCGCCCTTGTCCGCCTCGCACCCATTGAGGCAATGGGAGCCCGCGTACGCGTTGTGCGACCGGCTCCCATTGAGTTCAATGGGAGTCCGACCGACTCGTGTCCGATAACATACGGACGCATCGGACTCGTTCGGTCGGACTGCACGGGTCCGATTCGGTCGGAAATCTCTCCGGGTCCGGCTCGGTCGGGGAAATTTCCGGCCCGAATCGGAATCGACCCCTATGTTACCTGTGCGATTCCGAAAACAGGAGGAGAAAATATTTTAAGACAGCAAGTTTTACAGTTTCAAAGTCATCGATTTGTGGAAAATATTGCCGACGGAAATATAAGTCAAAGGATAAATTTTACACAAAATGTCGATTTGGCTTTCCATGTCCAGTAATTTCCAAAGGAAGAGTGAACAGTTTTATGTCAGCAGTGAGGCATACTATCACTCGAAAATCACCCAAAAATACTTATAATATAAAAAGAACAGAAGAATCGAAGTACATTAATGATTACAATCCGGTGATTTTGAAGATGTGGAATGCAAATATGGACATACAATATGTTGCAGATAACTCAATTGCTGTTGCTCGCTATGTCACGTCATATATTACGAAATTTGAGAAAACAGAATTGAAAGAAATGTGGGAGGAAATTTCACAGGAGAAGACACTTAGCAAAAAATTGTACAGCTTCAGCTTGAAGATGCTTTCACATCGAGAAATTGGATCCTACGAATGTTCAGATCGATTGACATCTGCAAGTTTATATTCAAAGTCAAGAGGAATCATCTGGATAAGTCTAGGTCTTGCTGCAACACGAAATCGAGTTTTGAAATCTGTACAAGAAATTGAATACTTGGCACTGAATGAACCGGAAAGTACAGATATTCTGAAAACAAATATGTTGGATACGTACTATCCAAATAGAAGTCCATATCTGGAAAACATATGTCTATATAAAATACTGCAACATTATAGTTTTAAAAAAAATGTTACGGAAAATATAAATGAAGGAAAATACGCTGTAATTGGATCTCAAGGATGTTTGGTAAAGCATGCCAAAGGAAATCTGATTAATCACAGGAAACTAAGTTGCGATACTCCAGATAAAAGGGAGTTTTTCTATTTAGCTCTTCTGCAACTCTTCAAACCTTGGCGGACTGAAATGGAATTACTTGGAGATTGTGACTGCTATGAAGATTCTTTCAATGCATGTAAAGATAGCATTGAATGTACAATTTTTCCAAATTATCTCCAAATGTTGAATGAAGAGATTAATCAAGAAAGAACTATTGCAGCTGAAATAGCTAGAGATAGTTCTCAAGATAGTCAGAGTTCTGCTCCACAAAGTCAAGATCCACTAGGAGAAGCCATACTTGAAAATGAAGCGGCAATAGCAATGACTGAAGTGGAAACGGTGATGCAGCAAGCACAACAGGAGAATATTGATTTGGAAAATTTAGAGGAACGTCTGAATACTGAACAGAAAGAAATATATCACCAAGTTACACAACAGATACAACATGGATTACTGCATGAAAAGAATGATTGCCAATGTACATCATTTAGACCTATTCTTATGTACATCAGTGGACAAGCTGGAATGGGGAAAAGTTTCTTGATTAAATGTTTGTCAAGTTATCTACAGAAAACAACGGATTCACATTTGTCTTGTGTTGTAACTCCTCCAACTGGGTTAGCAGCACACAACATTAAAGGGATTACATTACATCGTCTACTTATGTTACCAGTAGAAAATGAAAATAAGTTGGAATATCACAAGCTATCTGGAGAAGCTTGTTTCGAAGTTTCAAGAGTACTGAAGAAAATGAAACTTCTGGTAATTGATGAAGTAAGTATGGTCTCAAACTTAATGCTTGCGTTTGTACATTTGAGGATGCAGCAGATTTTAAAAACAAATTACGATGTTTCATTTGGAGGAAAACATGTAATTGTATTTGGTGATCTACTACAACTCACACCTGTGAAAGGCCAACCGGTTTTTAAAACCCTTCTTCATGAAGACACTAAAAAATCTTTGGGAAGTATTGGAAATGTGAACATTTGGACTTATTTTGAATATAAGGAACTTATTAAGAACATGCGACAAGCAAATGATGAAGATTATGGAAACATTCTTCAAAATATTAGAATTGGTGTTTTAACAAAGGATGGAAAAATGCTTTAGAAAGTCGGCTACTAAGAAACTTGTTTCCAAAAGAAAATATTGCACCTGAAACAATCTACCAAATACTTGCAGAAAAGAAATCTATAATTTGCCTTATGCCAACACTGAAAGAATGCTCTACATTCAATGAAGAACTGTTGAAGCTGGAGAATGAACCGATAATGAAAATGGTAGCTATTGATAAAATAGAACATGAAGGAGTAACTATTCTTTTGTCAGAGAAATTACAGTTAAAATTAGACTCTTTGGAAAAATCAATATCTAAGACTGCTGGTTTGGAAAAGACCTTATATGTATCTGTAAACTGCCGGGTAATATTACGGCGTAATTTAGATGTTGAGAAAGGTTTAGTAAATGGAGCAATGGGGAAAGTTGTTGACTTTGTTAGTTATGCAAATAGAGACGGGATTGAATTTTTGAAGATTACATTTGATCAGATTGAAGAGGTGAAACAGATTGGACGTTTTTCTGTTCGTTTCTTGCTTGTAAAAGATTTGTATGTTCGTAGAAAACAGTTACCTGTTTGTTTAGCATATGCAGTGACAATGCATAAATCTCAAGGTTTAAGTGTAGACACTGCTTTGGTAAATATTGGAAGTTCTGTGTTTAAAGAGGGTATGGCATATGTTGCATTGTCTCGAGTAAGAACGTTATCCGGATTGTATTTGATTGATTTTGATGAGCAAAAGGTTAGTGCAGATGTAAATTGTGTAAAAGAGTACAATAGGTTAAGAAGACTCTATGCTCCTAGCTTAGGTGAATATCCTATTTATGAAAAACGTTTAATTTTAATACGTCCAAAACGAAAATATGATAAACATTTTAGTGAGGTTGCAAAGAAAAAAAGAATTGAAAAGAATGATGAGTCTGGAAAGAAAATAGAAGGGAACACGGTTGCTAATATTGTAGGATATCAGTTAGAAAATAGTTCAGGTATCAACTGCTATGCTAATGTAATCGTGAACGTTGTCTTTTTTTAGAAAATCTACAGCATGCAATTATGGAAAATCGAGAAAAAAGATTTTGTTTTTTGTTACATTATATTTTTGAAAAGTTGAAAACTGATAAAACGAAAATTCATACTGCTTCTGATGTGCGGAATCTTCTGGATATATGTTCTGGTTCTTCACAATTTACACAGAATGTACAGCAAGATGCTCAGGAATTTCTTATGTTTATGCTTGCAGTATTAGAAGATGAAGGAATACAAATTGAAAATCTGTTTGGACTACGTTACAGATGGGATCATAGATGTGACAGCTGTTCATTTTCATCTACCACTAAAATAGACACTGAACGATTCATATATTTGACAATCCCAGATTTGAAAACAGTGTCTTTCAACGATCTAGTGAAATCAGCTAATCAAGATATGGAATGTACTCAGTGCAAATCGGAAATGTTGTCAACATTATTTATAGAAAGTTGTGGGCAATATATTATTTTAATGCTGCAACGTTGTAGAGCAGATGGAACAAAATTGGAAACCAAAATTAAAAATGTTGTGCCCGGTCAAGTGTCAATTTCAGGAAGAACTTTTAAAACAGTGGCTATTGTTTTCCACGATGGACCTACTTCAATATCTGGACACTATACTGTGTATTTAAAATGCAATAAAGGATGGACACTATGTAATGATGCACATTTACAGTTCAAATTTCGGTTGCCTAATGAATTACCAAATTCATATTTAATATTTTTGATGCCAAAATTCTGAGAGGATATTAACATGAATTACTGAGTATATTTTGGATATTTCCACTACAAATGATTTTACATACATCATTCGCCCTATTTGAAACATGTGAATATGATTTTAGAAGTCTATCTTGGATATCCTTATTGCAAATGTTTTCAGAAAGATCATTCGGCCTATTGGGAAGATGTGAATATGAATTCAAAAGTTTATTTTGGATATACTCAATGGAAATATTTTCAGAAACATCATTCGGCCAATTGGGAAGATGTTGATAATTACGGTTTTAATTATTGATTCTGTTCTTTCATATTGCATTTGGAAAATTGTGTTCGAAAGAAGGTGGTCATATATGTGATCTTTGTATTATATACTATGGGGTCGATTCCGATTCGGGCCGGAAATCTCTCCGACCGAGCCGGACCCGGAGAGATTTCCGACCGAATCGGACCCGTGCAGTCCGACCGAACGAGTCTGATGCATTCGTATGCCACCGGACACGAGTCGGTCGGACTCCCATTGAACTCAATGGGAGCCGGTCGTACAACGCGTACGCGGGCTCCCACTGCCTCAATGGGTGCGAGGCGGACAAGGGCGCCCCTACAGCGAGTACGCCGCGGCGCGCTCGCGGCGTACACGCACAGGTAGGGGACCCATGGGTCCCCCTGTGTGCGCCTCGCACGGGTGCACGCGTACAGGGGGTCCGACACGGACCCCCAAAGTACGGCTCCGACAGCGAGTTCGAGTCGGACGGCGCGAGTCGGTCGGAGCGGTCGAGGTGCGCATCGTACTTACCCGGCCGGAAAACGTCTCCATTGCGCGGTGCGAATCGGGTCCGAGCGAGTCGGTCGGAGCGGTACGATCCGGGTACGAGTCGGTCGGAGCGGTCGGGTCGCCCGGACGAGTCGGTCGGCGACTCGCATCGTACTCGCTCGGCCGGACCCGCGTACGATTCGGTCGGGAAAAAGGGCTCTGAATCGGATCCGGTAAAGCCGAATCCTATTCGGAGCCCTACCGGCCGAGATCGGAATCGGCCCCTATGTTACTAAGGATGTTCATTTGTGAAAATGTAAATACAAAGTTAAGTTTGTTGTAGATATTTTGAAGAGAAATATGTTGTTTTTTTAACAATCTTATTAATTGTATTTTTTTGCTGTCACTTGCTGATCAACATTGAAATCACTGTGTATGGTGAAATTCAATAGAATCTGAAGACAGCAAAAAAGGCAAATTGAATATGTGATGTAATTGTATACTTATGTTGTGTTGCAAAATTGTATGTAATAACAGAATTTTTTTCTTCTCTTTTACAGACCCTACCACTAAAGTTTAAAATATTTTAAATTTACATTACAAAAAAGAAGTGAAAAAATGTTACTATTAATTTCATATCTACTTGAAAACAGGTAAGTTTAATTCACCCAGGTACTACTCATGCAGTCTATCAAAGACACTGTCACTACCTGTACACAACTCCAGTCACCCAACTAGTACCATATACTAATCCAATCTCTCCGCTAATACCCAAGCACTTATAAATTCACCATACACTCTCCTTGCAGTACTGTAATCATCCAGTCACTGCTCACGTACTCATACAATGGCCCAAGCACTAACACAAGCACTGCTACAATTCTCTGTGCACTATCCATACAGACCTCTAACCAGCTACATACTACTGATTCACTCCTCTAAATACCCTGGTAGTACCCATGCACTCTAGCAATCACCCTGTCAGTCCCCATGCACTTCTCCAATCACCCATCTAGCACGATGTACTTATCAAATCACTTAGCTAATACCGAAGTACTTATAAATACACCATGTAGAGGTGTGGTGCAGCGGCCAGGGCAGCTGACTTCGGAGCACAGGGTTCACGGTTCGATCCCCGGCTCCGGCGGCAGCTCAGCTCAGCACCATGTGACTCTGGGCAATAGCTCACTTAATTTCCACTACGGCCCCCAGCGCCTTGAGACCCGTAAGGGTGAGTAGCTGCGCTATATAAAAACGGACTTACATTTTTTTTTTTACATTTACCATGTACTCTCTTTACAGCACTGTAATCATCTAGATACTAGTCACATACGTATGCAATGGTGCAGACACTAACAAGCACTGCTACAATTCTCTGTGCAGTATCCATGCAGACCTCTAACCAGCTACATACTACTGATTCAATATGTACTCATGCAAAGACCCAGTCACAAACACATGCACTGCTGCAATTGTCTATGCACTACTCATACAGTCCTCTAACCACTTACACACTTCTTATTCGCTCCTTCAAATCCCCTGGTATTACTGTTACAGCCCAGCAATCACCCTCTCACTTCCCATACACTCCTCCACTCACCCAGCCACTACCATGTAGTAATCTAAACACTCTAACAATACCCAAACACTTATAAATTCACCACACAGTTTCCTTGCAGTACTCTAATCATCTACTCAGTACCCATGTACTCATGCAAAGACCCAGTCAGAAACACTTGCACTGCTGCAATCGTCTATGTACTACTCATGCAGTACTCTAACCACTTACACACTTTTTATTCGCTCCTTTAAATCCCCTGGTACTACCCATGTACATATAAAATTACGCAGGCACTACTTATACACTACTCTATTCACCCATGCACTACTGATACACTCCTGGAATTATCCAGACACTACGTATACACTATGCTTTTACTCCTCCCATCATCTAGGCACTACCCATACAGTCCTTCGATCACCCAGGTACTATTCTTGCATTAATACAGGCACCCACACATTAATAAAGCACTTACAAAATCACTCAGATTCTATTCATCTACTCCTTCAATCAATCACGGATCAATTCATACAACACTCAGAATATTTTTCTTCTTTAAACCAAATAGGCGGTTCTAAAAAGAACCATTTGTGTTCTTCTTTTGTTGTTTTCTTGTTTTTTTGAATTTTTTAAATAATTTTTTACATTATTTTGGTGTTTATTTTATTCAAAAACTGAAAAGAAACAGAGCCAACAACAAAAACATGGCAAAAAATATGCAATTTAACAGCATTGCATGAAAGAAAATAAAAAAAAATTAACAATGGTGATTCTGGATTGCAATCAGGATTGCATCCATCGACTTCTCTCCAACGCAAAGTGACTTTCTGCATTTAATGCAGACCTGCTCTACATGACCTAAATCTCGATGAATGGTGGCTGGTGTGGTGCCACTTGAAGAAGTACTGGGCCCATCATGTCTTTCTTTCTCCTGTTGCCGTCTTAGTTGTTCTCGGGCAAGTCGTTTTGGATGAATTGTTTGAAGATGTTTTAACATCAACGATGTGCCACATGAACATTTTTTTTGTAATCCACGTGAAAGCACTCATTTGCAAATTGAGCAAGTGACTTTCGTTGAATTAACCTTCTTTTGTCCTGGTGGAAAAGTAAAAATGCCCATACCACACTCTCATATTTCTTTTTCTGATCTTCTTCCAAATCTTCTTCTTCCTCTGGTGGAAGTTGCTCAGGTGGAGATGCAGCAGCCATTTTAAGATGAAGAAAAATAAACACCAAAAAGATGTAAACCCTCCTACTAGAGAAGAGCCCTGTCTCTAAAGATGGTCCTGGAAGAATGAAAGAAAAATGGGTGGGTTCTTACAACTTCTAGAATAAAAAGCCTGTAAACCAATCATAAACTTTCTTTTCAAGTCACATGGGCTTCGCGAAGGGCGCGCGTCGTGGCGCGGATCGTTCCCGCACCCAACGCGGTTCCGCAAAAATACATTTAAAAATAATATATCTTTAAAGCGGTTACAAATATATAACTTATATAATTCTCTTAAAACATCTCTTGATGTAATATATATAATAAACTTGTATAAACATACTTTTAAAGGTTAAAAATTTACGATCGATTCGCGCACCCAGCGCGACATCGCAACTCACGTACGTGACGTAGCGCGGGGCCGAAACCGCGCACCACTCGCAAACGTAACGCGGAACGTGCACGACTTAACCAATATGTCGGCAAATTACTTCAATGCACGCAGCGATCGAGACAGGTGCACAATAGGTGCGCGAATGTTTAAAAAATTAAAAAAAAAAAAATCTTGCAGATTATAGTTACATATTAGTATTTTTTTAAATTATGAACATTACTGAAAAAATAAAAGGATACAGCTAAGTTATAGTTAGAAATTAGCACTTAAAAACCATTGGAATTCACTGAAAAAAAACAGGTTTTAGGCATGTTATAGTTAGAAATTAGCATTTAAAAAACCTTTGAAATTCACTGAAAAAACCATAGGTTTCAGGGACGTTATAGTTAGAAATTAGCATTTAAAAATCCTTTGAAATTCACTGAAAAAACCATAGGTTTCAGGGACGTTATAGTTAGTTGGACATTTCACTCGTACAAAACCAAAGAAATTCCGGCGTTATAGTTAGTTCAGCTAACTATAACTCGCGCCCCCGCAATGCACTGCTGATGACATCACATTTTACATCATTCATGACATGGTCAGTGACATCACTGATGACATCACTGATGACATCTCAAATGACATCACTACGGAGGAGTTTTGTGAAATGGAATTCGGGAGCATGACTTGTTCGTCTCCACGACAGAAAACGATTTTCCTGGTATTTCTGAAAATGGATGGTGAGCAAGGGAAGTGTGAAGGGTATGATTGCTGCCTCAATCTGATTTCTGGACTCTTGCATTTGAAAAGGCAGTGAATGTCTATAGGCAGCAATGCACTTGTTGAGGGGTTAAAGTAAAAAGGGGTGACAAGAACTTTCAAGCATGTGGTCACTTTATTCTGATGATAATTTGCACTGGAATCACTGGAATTGCAACTGCTATGTTTTGATGATGGAATTACACAGAGAAGTTTGGAGATATATGAGGATGTGTTTACAGTGCATTATGCTTATTTTATGACTCTAGGATTACAAGGTCACATGGTAGTCTGTATCAAAGCACATGGTCACTTTAACAATCAAGCCTACTCACCTGTGTAGAAGGCTCATTTGAGAGCCGAAACGCATCAGATAAGCATGCGGCCATGGCCTTATTGAAATAAATGCTTGGAACTCTGAGAAATTGGGATTCGGCGCTTTTTTGTGTTTCCGGTCAGCTCCTGTCTTGAAAGTTTTGGGATGATTTGTCAAGCGGGGGCCGAGAAAAAAGGGGAGTCCCAAAACGCATTTTCTCCATGTTAATTCCCATAGGAATTTTGAAACAGGTTACAGCCCGAACTGCTGAACCGAATTAAATTAAATTAATTTGGCAAAAAGGTAGGTCTTGGTCCAGAAAGCGACCTTTTTTTTAAATGGTGTAAATTCGTTCAGTAGTTCCTGAGAAATTAAAAAAGAAAAATATCGATATCTGAGCACCGAGGAGGGTTCGCGAACCCTCCCGGGCACGAGTTTCACTCTGATTGGCTGTCAACATTCCAAACCAGGAAGTGTTGGCAGCCATCTTGTGACTCGATAACTGAGTCACAAGAAATCTGTAGAAAAAAAGGTGAAAAACAAGAAAAGGGGGCAGGGTAGAAACCCCCTGACCCCCTAGGCCTGCTCAGGGGGTCCCACAGGGACCCCCAGGCCCAAAAAAAGCATTTTTTTAAAAATAAAAAATCGGCAGAATTCGCGCTGGGTGCGCGAATCCTGCCGAGAAAATAAACAAAAACGAAGCGTGGGCTCTGCGCTTCGTTATCTGTAAGCCCCCAGGTGGGCCAGGTCCCGGGGGCAATGATAAATTATATAGCGGGGGCCCGTGGGGTCCCCCGCAGCCCCAGAGACCACCACCTCCCCGGGGCTATACTAATTATATGTGGGGGCACGTGGACCCCCCGCAGCCCCGGGGACTGCTACCGCCTCGGAGCTTGTTTTAATAAGATGTGGGGGGCCTCTCAGGCCCCCCCAAGCCCCGGGGACTGCCACCTCCCCGGGGCTTTATTTAAATATGCGTGGGGGCACACGGCCCCCGCTGCCCCGGGGACCGCCACCTCCCCGGGGCTTAAATTAGGATTTAAAAAAATGTGGGTGGGGAAGCCTCACAGACCCCCCAAGCCCCAGGACCGCCACCTCCCCAGGGCTTTCTTCAATTATTTGTGGGGGGCCTCGCAGGCCCCCCAAGCCCCAGGGACCACCACCTCCCTGGGGCTTTAAACACTTGGGAGGGGGGCCGTGCGACCCCCTCCTGGAGCCCTTGATGGCCCTGGGGACCGCCACCCCCAGGGCCGGCTCCTGCAATGTCCCGGGGTGCCCACCCCCGGGACATTGCCGTTTGCTATGACAGGGCGGGAGCACGGCTCCCGCCCTGCCATAGCAAACTCTGCTGTGCTTCGTTGAAGCGAGAGCAGGAAAACCTGCTCTCGCTTCAACGAAGCAGCAGGATTGCTTTTGAGCAAGGGGAGCTGCATGTTAGCAGCTCTCCTTGCTCAAAAGCAATGCCGGCTCCCGCAGGAGGCGGGGAGCCGGTGGGGCCGTAGGGGCATTGGGGCTCCCCCCATGGTCCCCAACAGTGAGGCCAGGCCCCAGGGGATGGGGTCCCTGGGGCCAAAAGTAGCCCAGGAGGGGGGCCACGTGGCCCCCCTCCCGGGAATAAAAAGAAAAAAAACGGCAGGCCAGCCCTGGGGGACGGGGTCCCCGGGGCCAATAGTGGCCTAGGGAAGGGGGGCCACACAGTCCCCTTCCCAATTAATACATTTAAAAAAGGAGGCCATACCCCGGGGGATGGGGTCCCCAGGGCCAAAATTGGCCATGGGAGGGGGGGCCACGTGGCCCCCTTCCCATTTTTTTTTTTTAAAAACAGGGGTCAGGCCCTGGGGGATGGAGTCCCCAGGGCCCCAAAAATAGTAAAAGAAGGGGGGGCCACACAGCCCCCCTTCTAAAATTGTATTTTTTTTTTAAAAGCCTGCATCTTGCCGGAGGCCCCGCCCCCTCCCTGCACCATTCTGCAAACGCGCCCCCTGGCACGTTGTAAGTTGGGAAATTAAGTCACCATGAATACTGAGGGTCCCTGGGGGCCAACTAGCCCACCAGGTAACTTCAATAAGCGCCACATAGCTGGTTTGCAGAGAGGTGGTCCGTGGCCATGCCCCCTTTTTACACCACTCTGCAAATGCGCCTCTTGGCACACTGCTGGTGGGGCGATGAGGTCCTCTTGTGTCCTGAGGACCTCAGGACACAAGTGGACTTCATCCCCCGAGCAGCAGTGCGCCAAGAGGTGCGTTTGCAGAGTGGTGTAAAAAGGGGGCATGGCCTCGGACCACCTCTCTGCAATCCAGCTGTGTGACGCTTACTGGAGGTACGTGGTGGGCTAGTTGGCCCCCAGGGACCCTCAGTATTCAAGGGGACTTATTCCCCCAACTTAGAACCCACCAGGGGGCGCGTTTGCAGAGTGGTGGAGAAAGGGGGCTTGGCCTGTGTCCACCTCTCAGCAATCCCACTGTGTGGGGCTTACTGGAGGTAAGAGGTAGGCTAGTTGGTTCCTAAAGGACCCCCAGCAGCGAAGGGGACTTCAATCCCCATCCAAGAGCGCACCAGGGAGCGTGTTTGCAGAGTGGTGGGCAAAGGGGGCGTGGCCTGTTATGAGAACTTATCAATCCTGCTGTGTGGTACTTATTGGAAGTAATAGATGGGGTAGTTGGCTCCCAAGGATGTCCTTGGGGGCCAAGTACCCCTCTTGTTACCTCCAGTAAGTCCCACACAGTAGGAGTGCTAAGACGTCTTCGGAGGCCATGCCCCCTTTCTCCACCACCCTGCAAACGCGCCTCCTGGCAGACTACGGGATGGGGGATGAAGTCCACTTTACTCCTGAGGGACTTTGGGGGCCAAGAAGCCCTTCTGGTACCTCCTGTAAATCCTACGCAGCAGAATTCCTGAGCGCTGGTTGGAGGCACAGCCCCCTTTCTCCACCACTCTGCATAGGTTTCAGGGATGTTATAGGTAGAAATGATCATTTAAAAAACCTTTGAAATTCACTGAAAAAACCATAGGTTTCAGGGACGTTATAGTTAGAAATTAGCCTTTAAAAAACCATAGAAATTCACTGAAAAAAACATAAGTTTCAGGAACGTTATAGTTAGTTGGACATTTCACTCTACAAAACCAGAGCAATTCGGCCGTTATAGTTAGTTGAGCTAACTATATCTTGCGCCCCCGCAATGCACTGCTGATGACGTCACATATTACATCATTCATGACATGGTCAGTGACATCACTGATGACATCACTGATGACATCTCAAATGACATCACTGATGACATCATCCATGTGATAATCTGATGCACCTCCTCACACCCTAATATAACCTTTGATACACCCACTCTAAAATACAGACTACCATTTTCGAAACCATAGACACACCAATACCAGTTACTACATACCCACTCACTGATTCCTAGGTCTACACACACGTCCACTCATTCACCCATACAGTCACTCATACATGCAGTCACTTATCAATACAGCACTATCATATGCACTCATACACCTATACAGACAATCAAACATCTCCACTCATCCTTAGAGTTACTCACACACCTAGTCAATCATGCAAAGAATCATTCACACTCCCATTTACTCACCTATACAGTTATACACACACTTATTCATACAGATACTAACACATACTTACTCTCTTATACAATCACTGATACAAGCACACACTCATCCATACAGCCACTCTCACAATCACTCACTCTCACATATAGTGATTTATATACTGCAACAGACCCAGCGTGATGTTGCAGATAAGTACGGTTCTTAGGCAAATGCTGGTGCACACGAGCTCTTTGTTGTAGCCCCACAATGTCCATAAGGCGCTGTGTCCAGAACCCACCAAGAGCTCGTGTGCACCAGCATTTGCCTAAGAACCGTACTTACCTGCAACATCAAGCTGGGGCTGTTAGTGTGGCCAAACATCACCATGACTGCACGGGTATTCCACTAAGGCTCCTGATGAATTATGGGACTTGCAGTACGGCAGCAGTCAGGCAGGTGATTTCACCAACCACACCTGGGACACTGCACATGTGATGCACCTCTGAGGAAGGCAATTCGCTGAAATGCGTCAGGTGCCTCACCATCGTTGTTGCCTGTGCCTATAGAAATAAAGCTCCTTTCTCCAGAACCAGGTTATGGCGCTTTTTGTGTTGAATGTTGAAATACGGGAAATGCTGTCTCCCGCATGCCACGACCGCCCTGCAGGGTTGGGGGCTCCCGACGACAGCAAGCTGTTTTGGATGTTTAATAAGGGGGCATGACCCGCTTGCCCCACTGTGAGCCTGAGGAATTACCGGCGATTATTGCAGTGAGAGGCGAGAAAGGGAGCCGAGGGAGGCTGATGCCTCCGCTTGGCGGGTTCTGGACACAGCGTCTTATGGACATTGTGGGGCTACAACAAAGAGCTCGTGTGCACCAGCATTTACCTAAGAACCGTACTTACCTGCAACATCACGCTGGGGCTGTTAGTGTGGCCAAACGTCACCATGACTGCATGGGTATTCCACTAAGGCTCCTGATGAATTATGGGACTTGCAGTACGACAGCAGTCAGGCAGGTGATTTCACCAACCACACCTGGGACACTGCACATGTGATGCACCTCTGAGGAAGGCAATTCGCTGAAACGCGTCAGGTGCCTCACCATCGTTGTTGCCTGTGCCTATAGAAATAAAGCTCCTTTCTCCAGAACCAGGTTATGGTGCTTTTTTGTGTTGAATGTTGAAATACGGGAAATGCTGTCTCCCGCATGCCACAACCGCCCTGCAGGGTTGGGGGCCCCGACGACAGCGAGCTGTTTTGGATGTTTAATAAGGGGGCATGACCCGCTTGCCCCACTGTGAGCCTGAGGAATTACCGGCGATTATTGCAGTGAGTGGCGAGAAAGGGAGCCGAGGGAGGCTGATGCCTCCGCTTGGCGGGTTCTGGACACAGCGCCTTGTGGACATTGTGGGGCTACTACAAAGAGCTCGTGTGCACCAGCATTTGCCTAAGAACCGTACTTACCTGCAACATCACGCTGGGGCTGTTAGTTTGGCCAAACATCACCATGACTGCATGGGTATTCCACTAAGGCTCCTGATGAATTATGGGACTTGCAGTACGGCAGCAGTCAGGCAGGTGATTTCACCAACCACACCTGGGACACTGCACATGTGATGCACCTCTGAGGAAGGCAATTCGCTGAAACGCGTCAGGTGCCTCACCATCGTTGTTGCCTGTGCCTACAGAAATAAAGCTCCTTTCTCCAGAACCAGGTTATGGCGCTTTTTTGTGTTGAATGTTGAAATACGGGAAATGCTGTCTCCCGCATGCCACGACCGCCCTGCATGGTTGGGGGCCCCCGACGACAGCGAGCTGTTTTGGATGTTTAATAAGGGGGGCATGACCGGCTTGCCCCACTGTGAGCCTGAGGAATTACCAGCGATTATTGCAGTGAGAGGCGAGAAAGGGAGCCGAAGGAGGCTGATACCTCCGCTTGGCGGGTTCTGGACACAGCGCCTTATGGACATTGTGGGGCTACAACAAAGAGCTAGTGTGCACCAGCATTTGCCTAAGAACCGTACTTACCTGCAACATCACGCTGGGGCTGTTAGTGTGGCCAAACATCACCATGACTGCACGGTATTCCACTAAGGCTCCTGATGAATTATGGGACTTGCAGTACGGCAGCAGTCAGGCAGGTGATTTCACCAACCACACCTGGGACACTGCACATGTGATGCACCTCTGAGGAAGGCAATTTGCTGAAACGCGTCAGGTGCCTCACCATCGTTGTTGCCTGTGCCTATAGAAATAAAGCTCCTTTCTCCAGAACCAGGTTATGGCGCTTTTTTGTGTTGAATGTTGAAATACGGGAAATGCTGTCTCCCGCATGCCACGGCCGCCCTGCAGGGTTGGGGGCCCCCGACGACAGCGAGCTGTTTTGGATGTTTAATAAGGGGGGCATGACTCGCTTGCCCCACTGTGAGCCTGAGGAATTACCGGTGATTATTGCAGTGAGAGGTGAGAAAGGGAGCCGAGGGAGGCTGATGCCTCCGCTTGGCGGGTTCTGGACACAGCGCCTTATGGACATTGTGGGGCTACAACAAAGAGCTCGTGTGCACCAGCATTTGCCTAAGAACCGTACTTACCTGCAACATCACGCTGGGGCTGTTAGTGTGGCCAAACATCACCATGACTGCACGGGTATTCCACTAAGGCTCCGGATGAATTATGGGACTTGCAGTACGGCAGCAGTCAGGCAGGTGATTTCACCAACCACACCTGGGACACTGCACATGTGATGCACCTCTGAGGAAGGCAATTCGCTGAAACGCGTCAGGTGCCTCACCATCGTTGTTGCCTGTGCCTATAGAAATAAAGCTCCTTTCTCCAGAACCAGGTTATGGCGCTTTTTTGTGTTGAATGTTGAAATACGGAAAATGCTGTCTCCCGCATGCCACGACCGCCCTGCAGGGTTGGGGGCCCCCGACGACAGCGAGCTGTTTTGGATGTTTAATAAGGGGGGCATGACCCGCTTGCCCCACTGTGAGCCTGAGGAATTACCGGCGATTATTGCAGAGAGAGGCGAGAAAGGGAGCCGAGGGAGGCTGATGCCTCCGCTTGGCGGGTTCTGGACACAGCATCTTATGGACATTGTGGGGCTACAACAAAGAGCTTGTGTGCACCAGCATTTGCCTAAGAACCGTACTTACCTGCAACATCACGCTGGGGCTGTTAGTGTGGCCAAACATCACCATGACTGCATGGGTATTCCACTAAGGCTCCTGATGAATTATGGGACTTGCAGTACGACAACAGTCAGGCAGGTGATTTCACCAACCACACCTGGGACACTACACATGTGATGCACCTCTGAGGAAGGCAATTCGCTGAAACGCGTCAGGTGCCTCACCATCGTTGTTGCCTGTGCCTATAGAAATAAAGCTCCTTTCTCCAGAACCAGGTTATGGTGCTTTTTTGTGTTGAATGTTGAAATACGGGAAATGCTGTCTCCCGCATGCCACGACCGCCCTGCAGGGTTGGGGGCCCCCGACGACAGCGAGCTGTTTTGGATGTTTAATAAGGGGGGCATGACCCGCTTGCCCCACTGTGAGCCTGAGGAATTAACGGCGATTATTGCAGTGAGAGGCGACAAAAGGGAGCCGAGGGAGGCTGATGCCTCCGCTTGGCGGGTTCTGGACACAGCGCCTTGTGGACATTGTGGGGCTACAACAAAGAGCTCGTGTGCACCAGCATTTGCCTAAGAACCGTACTTACCTGCAACATCACGCTGGGGCTGTTAGTTTGGCCAAACATCACCATGACTGCACGGGTATTCCACTAAGGCTCCTGATGAATTATGGGACTTGCAGTACGGCAGCAGTCAGGCAGGTGATTTCACCAACCACACCTGGGACACTGCACATGTGAATCACCTCTGAGGAAGGCAATTCGCTGAAACGCGTCAGGTGCCTCACCATCGTTGTTGCCTGTGCCTACAGAAATAAAGCTCCTTTCTCCAGAACCAGGTTATGGCACTTTTTTGTGTTGAATGCTGAAATACGGGAAATGCTGTCTCCCGCATGCCACGACCGCCCTGCAGGGTTGGGGGCCCCCGACGACAGCGAGCTGTTTTGGATGTTTAATAAGGGGGCATGACCCGCTTGCCCCACTGTGAGCCTGAGGAATTACCGGCGATTATTGCAGTGAGAGGCGAGAAAGGGAGCCGAGGGAGGCTGATGCCTCCGCTTGGCGGGTTCTGGACACAGCGCCTTATGGACATTGTGGGGCTACAACAAAGAGCTCGTGTGCACCAGCATTTGCCTAAGAACCGTACTTACCTGCAACATCACGCTGGGGCTGTTAGTGTGGCCAAACATCACCATGACTGCACGGGTATTCCACTAAGGCTCCTGATGAATTATGGGACTTGCAGTACGGCAGCAGTCAGGCAGGTGATTTCACCAACCACACCTGGGACACTGCACATGTGATGCACCTCTGAGGAAGGCAATTCGCTGAAACGCATCAGGTGCCTCACCATCGTTGTTGCCTGTGCCTATAGAAATAAAGCTCCTTTCTCCAGAACCAGGTTATGGCGCTTTTTTGTGTTGAATGTTGAAATACGGGAAATGCTGTCTCCCGCATGCCACGACCGCCCTGCAGGGTTGGGGGCCCCTGACGACAGCGAGCTGTTTTGGATGTTTAATAAGGGGGCATGACCCGCTTGCCCCACTGTGAGCCTGAGGAATTACCGGCGATTATTGCAGTGAGAGGTGAGAAAGGGAGCCGAGGGAGGCTGATGCCTCCGCTTGGCGGGTTCTGGACACAGCGCCTGATGGACATTGTGGGGCTACAACAAAGAGCTCGTGTGCACCAGCATTTGCCTAAGAACCGTACTTACCTGCAACATCACGCTGGGGCTGTTAGTGTGGCCAAACATCACCATGACTGCACGGGTATTCCACTAAGGCTCCGGATGAATTATGGGACTTGCAGTACGGCAGCAGTCAGGCAGGTGATTTCACCAACCACACCTGGGACACTGCACATGTGATGCACCTCTGAGGAAGGGAATTCGCTGAAATGCGTCAGGTGCCTCACCATCGTTGTTGCCTGTGCCTATAGAAATAAAGCTCCTTTCTCCAGAACCAGGTAATGGCGCTTTTTTGTGTTGAATGTTGAAATACGGGAAATGCTGTCTCCCGCATGCCACGACCGCCCTGCAGTGTTGGAGGCCCCCGACGACAGCAAGCTGTTTTGGATGTTTAATAAGGGGGGCATGACCCACTTGCCCCACTGTGAGCCTGAGGAATTACCGGCGATTATTGCAGTGAGAGGCGAGAAAGGGAGCAGAGGGAGGCTGATGCCTCCGCTTGGCGGGTTTTGGACACAGCGCCTTATGGACATTGTGGGGCTACAACAAAGAGCTCGTGTGCACCAGCATTTGCCTAAGAACCGTACTTACCTGCAACATCACGCTGGGGCTGTTAGTGTGGCCAAACATCACCATGACTGCACGGGTATTCCACTAAGGCTCCTGATGAATTATGGGACTTGCAGTACGGCAGCAGTCAGGCAGGTGATTTCACCAACCACACCTGGGACACTGCACATGTGATGCACCTCTGAGGAAGGCAATTCGCTGAAACGCATCAGGTGCCTCACCATCGTTGTTGCCTGTGCCTATAGAAATAAAGCTCCTTTCTCCAGAACCAGGTTATGGCGCTTTTTTGTGTTGAATGTTGAAATACGGGAAATGCTGTCTCCCGCATGCCACGACCGCCCTGCAGGGTTGGGGGCCCCCGACGACAGCGAGCTGTTTTGGATGTTTAATAAGGGGGCATGACCCGCTTGCCCCACTGTGAGCCTGAGGAATTACCGGCGATTATTGCAGTGAGAGGCGAGAAAGGGAGCCGAGGGAGGCTGATGCCTCCGCTTGGCGGGTTCTGGACACAGCGCCTTATGGACATTGTGGGGCTACAACAAAGAGCTCGTGTGCACCAGCATTTGCCTAAGAACCGTACTTACCTGCAACATCACGCTGGGGCTGTTAGTGTGGCCAAACATCACCATGACTGCACGGGTATTCCACTAAGGCTCCTGATGAATTATGGGACTTGCAGTACGGCAGCAGTCAGGCAGGTGATTTCACCAACCACACCTGGGACACTGCACATGTGATGCACCTCTGAGGAAGGCAATTCGCTGAAACGCGTCAGGTGCCTCACCATCGTTGTTGCCTGTGCCTATAGAAATAAAGCTCCTTTCTCCAGAACCAGGTTATGGCGCTTTTTTGTGTTGAATGTTGAAATACGGGAAATGCTGTCTCCCGCATGCCACGACCGCCCTGCAGGGTTGGGGGCCCCCGACGACAGCGAGCTGTTTTGGATGTTTAATAAGGGGGCATGACCCGCTTGCCCCACTGTGAGCCTGAGGAATTACCGGCGATTATTGCAGTGAGAGGCGAGAAAGGGAGCTGAGGGAGGCTGATGCCTCCGCTTGGCGGGTTCTGGACACAGCGCCTTATGGACATTGTGGGGCTACAACAAAGAGCTCGTGTGCACCAGCATTTTCCTAAGAACCGTACTTACCTGCAACATCACGCTGGGGCTGTTAGTGTGGCCAAACATCACCATGACTGCACGGGTATTCCACTAAGGCTCCTGATGAATTATGGGACTTGCAGTACGGCAGCAGTCAGGCAGGTGATTTCACCAACCACACCTGGGACACTGCACATGTGATGCACCTCTGAGGAAGGCAATTCGCTGAAACGCATCAGGTGCCTCACCATCGTTGTTGCCTGTGCCTATAGAAATAAAGCTCCTTTCTCCAGAACCAGGTTATGGCGCTTTTTTGTGTTGAATGTTGAAATACGGGAAATGCTGTCTCCCGCATGCCACGACCGCCCTGCAGGGTTGGGGGCCCCTGACGACAGCGAGCTGTTTTGGATGTTTAATAAGGGGGCATGACCCGCTTGCCCCACTGTGAGCCTGAGGAATTACCGGCGATTATTGCAGTGAGAGGTGAGAAAGGGAGCCGAGGGAGGCTGATGCCTCCGCTTGGCGGGTTCTGGACACAGCGCCTGATGGACATTGTGGGGCTACAACAAAGAGCTCGTGTGCACCAGCATTTGCCTAAGAACCGTACTTACCTGCAACATCACGCTGGGGCTGTTAGTGTGGCCAAACATCACCATGACTGCACGGGTATTCCACTAAGGCTCCGGATGAATTATGGGACTTGCAGTACGGCAGCAGTCAGGCAGGTGATTTCACCAACCACACCTGGGACACTGCACATGTGATGCACCTCTGAGGAAGGCAATTCGCTGAAACGCGTCAGGTGCCTCACCATCGTTGTTGCCTGTGCCTATAGAAATAAAGCTCCTTTCTCCAGAACCAGGTTATGGCGCTTTTTTGTGTTGAATGTTGAAATACGGGAAATGCTGTCTCCCGCATGCCACGACCGCCCTGCAGGGTTGGAGGCCCCCGACGACAGCAAGCTGTTTTGGATGTTTAATAAGGGGGCATGACCCGCTTGCCCCACTGTGAGCCTGAGGAATTACCGGCGATTATTGCAGTGAGAGGCGAGAAAGGGAGCCGAGGGAGGCTGATGCCTCCGCTTGGCGGGTTCTGGACACAGCGCCTTATGGACATTGTGGGGCTACAACAAAGAGCTCGTGTGCACCAGCATTTGCCTAAGAACCGTACTTACCTGCAACATCACGCTGGGGCTGTTAGTGTGGCCAAACATCACCATGACTGCACGGGTATTCCACTAAGGCTCCTGATGAATTATGGGACTTGCAGTACGGCAGCAGTCAGGCAGGTGATTTCACCAACCACACCTGGGACACTGCACATGTGATGCACCTCTGAGGAAGGCAATTCGCTGAAACGCGTCAGGTGCCTCACCATCGTTGTTGCCTGTGCCTATAGAAATAAAGCTCCTTTCTCCAGAACCAGGTTATGGCGCTTTTTTGTGTTGAATGTTGAAATACGGGAAATGCTGTCTCCCGCATGCCACGACCGCCCTGCAGGGTTGGGGGCCCCCGACGACAGCGAGCTGTTTTGGATGTTTAATAAGGGGGCATGACCCGCTTGCCCCACTGTGAGCCTGAGGAATTACCGGCGATTATTGCAGTGAGAGGTGAGAAAGGGAGCCGAGGGAGGCTGATGCCTCCGCTTGGCGGGTTCTGGACACAGCGCCTTATGGACATTGTGGGGCTACAACAAAGAGCTCGTGTGCACCAGCATTTGCCTAAGAACCGTACTTACCTGCAACATCACGCTGGGGCTGTTAGTGTGGCCAAACATCACCATGACTGCACGGGTATTCCACTAAGGCTCCTGATGAATTATGGGACTTGCAGTACGGCAGCAGTCAGGCAGGTGATTTCACCAACCACACCTGGGACACTGCACATGTGATGCACCTCTGAGGAAGGCAATTCGCTGAAACGCGTCAGGTGCCTCACCATCGTTGTTGCCTGTGCCTATAGAAATAAAGCTCCTTTCTCCAGAACCAGGTTATGGCGCTTTTTGTGTTGAATGTTGAAATACGGGAAATGCTGTCTCCCGCATGCCACGACCGCCCTGCAGGGTTGGGGGCCCCCGACGACAGCGAGCTGTTTTGGATGTTTAATAAGGGGGCATGACCCGCTTGCCCCACTGTGAGCCTGAGGAATTACCGGCGATTATTGCAGTGAGAGGCGAGAAAGGGAGCCGAGGGAGGCTGATGCCTCCGCTTGGCGGGTTCTGGACACAGCGCCTTATGGACATTGTGGGGCTACAACAAAGAGCTCGTGTGCACCAGCATTTGCCTAAGAACCGTACTTACCTGCAACATCACGCTGGGGCTGTTAGTGTGGCCAAACATCACCATGACTGCACGGGTATTCCACTAAGGCTCCTGATGAATTATGGGACTTGCAGTACGGCAGCAGTCAGGCAGGTGATTTCACCAACCACACCTGGGACACTGCACATGTGATGCACCTCTGAGGAAGGCAATTCGCTGAAACGCGTCAGGTGCCTCACCATCGTTGTTGCCTGTGCCTATAGAAATAAAGCTCCTTTCTCCAGAACCAGGTTATGGCGCTTTTTTGTGTTGAATGTTGAAATACGGGAAATGCTGTCTCCCGCATGCCACGACCGCCCTGCAGGGTTGGGGGCCCCCGACGACAGCGAGCTGTTTTGGATGTTTAATAAGGGGGCATGACCCGCTTGCCCCACTGTGAGCCTGAGGAATTACCGGCGATTATTGCAGTGAGAGGCGAGAAAGGGAGCCGAGGGAGGCTGATGCCTCCGCTTGGCGGGTTCTGGACACAGCGCCTTATGGACATTGTGGGGCTACAACAAAGAGCTCGTGTGCACCAGCATTTGCCTAAGAACCGTACTTACCTGCAACATCACGCTGGGGCTGTTAGTGTGGCCAAACATCACCATGACTGCACGGGTATTCCACTAAGGCTCCGGATGAATTATGGGACTTGCAGTACGGCAGCAGTCAGGCAGGTGATTTCACCAACCACACCTGGGACACTGCACATGTGATGCACCTCTGAGGAAGGCAATTCGCTGAAACGCGTCAGGTGCCTCACCATCGTTGTTGCCTGTGCCTATAGAAATAAAGCTCCTTTCTCCAGAACCAGGTTATGGCGCTTTTTGTGTTGAATGTTGAAATACGGGAAATGCTGTCTCCCGCATGCCACGACCGCCCTGCAGGGTTGGAGGCCCCCGACGACAGCGAGCTGTTTTGGATGTTTAATAAGGGGGCATGACCCGCTTGCCCCACTGTGAGCCTGAGGAATTACCGGCGATTATTGCAGTGAGAGGCGAGAAAGGGAGCCGAGGGAGGCTGATGCCTCCGCTTGGCGGGTTCTGGACACAGCGCCTTATGGACATTGTGGGGCTACAACAAAGAGCTCGTGTGCACCAGCATTTGCCTAAGAACCGTACTTACCTGCAACATCACGCTGGGGCTGTTAGTGTGGCCAAACATCACCATGACTGCA
The DNA here is from genome assembly GCA_963921515.1 of Calotriton arnoldi. Classification (NCBI taxonomy): domain Eukaryota; kingdom Metazoa; phylum Chordata; class Amphibia; order Caudata; family Salamandridae; genus Calotriton; species Calotriton arnoldi. Next base: position 916,936 of record CAWUFW010006225.1, on the reverse strand, counting down.
CGGGTATTCCACTAAGGCTCCTGATGAATTATGGGACTTGCAGTACGGCAGCAGTCAGGCAGGTGATTTCACCAACCACACCTGGGACACTGCACATGTGATGCACCTCTGAGGAAGGCAATTCGCTGAAACGCGTCAGGTGCCTCACCATCGTTGTTGCCTGTGCCTATAGAAATAAAGCTCCTTTCTCCAGAACCAGGTTATGGCGCTTTTTTGTGTTGAATGTTGAAATACGGGAAATGCTGTCTCCCGCATGCCACGACCGCCCTGCAGGGTTGGGGGCCCCCGACGACAGCGAGCTGTTTTGGATGTTTAATAAGGGGGCATGACCCGCTTGCCCCACTGTGAGCCTGAGGAATTACCGGCGATTATTGCAGTGAGAGGCGAGAAAGGGAGCCGAGGGAGGCTGATGCCTCCGCTTGGCGGGTTCTGGACACAGCGCCTTATGGACATTGTGGGGCTACAACAAAGAGCTCGTGTGCACCAGCATTTGCCTAAGAACCGTACTTACCTGCAACATCACGCTGGGGCTGTTAGTGTGGCCAAACATCACCATGACTGCACGGGTATTCCACTAAGGCTCCTGATGAATTATGGGACTTGCAGTACGGCAGCAGTCAGGCAGGTGATTTCACCAACCACACCTGGGACACTGCACATGTGATGCACCTCTGAGGAAGGCAATTCGCTGAAACGCGTCAGGTGCCTCACCATCGTTGTTGCCTGTGCCTATAGAAATAAAGCTCCTTTCTCCAGAACCAGGTTATGGCGCTTTTTGTGTTGAATGTTGAAATACGGGAAATGCTGTCTCCCGCATGCCACGACCGCCCTGCAGGGTTGGGGGCCCCCGACGACAGCGAGCTGTTTTGGATGTTTAATAAGGGGGCATGACCCGCTTGCCCCACTGTGAGCCTGAGGAATTACCGGCGATTATTGCAGTGAGAGGCGAGAAAGGGAGCCGAGGGAGGCTGATGCCTCCGCTTGGCGGGTTCTGGACACAGCGCCTTATGGACATTGTGGGGCTACAACAAAGAGCTCGTGTGCACCAGCATTTGCCTAAGAACCGTACTTACCTGCAACATCACGCTGGGGCTGTTAGTGTGGCCAAACATCACCATGACTGCACGGGTATTCCACTAAGGCTCCTGATGAATTATGGGACTTGCAGTACGGCAGCAGTCAGGCAGGTGATTTCACCAACCACACCTGGGACACTGCACATGTGATGCACCTCTGAGGAAGGCAATTCGCTGAAACGCATCAGGTGCCTCACCATCGTTGTTGCCTGTGCCTATAGAAATAAAGCTCCTTTCTCCAGAACCAGGTTATGGCGCTTTTTTGTGTTGAATGTTGAAATACGGGAAATGCTGTCTCCCGAATGCCACGACCGCCCTGCAGGGTTGGGGGGCCCCGATGACAGCGAGCTGTTTTGGATGTTTAATAAGGGGGGCATGACCCGCTTGCCCCACTGTGAGCCTGAGGAATTACCGGCGATTATTGCAGTGAGAGGCGAGAAAGGGAGCCGAGGGAGGCTGATGCCTCCGCTTGGCGGGTTCTGGACACAGCGCCTTATGGACATTGTGGGGCTACAACAAAGAGCTCGTGTGCACCAGCATTTGCCTAAGAACCGTACTTACCTGCAACATCACGCTGGGGCTGTTAGTGTGGCCAATCATCACCATGACTGCACGGGTATTCCACTAAGGCTCCTGATGAATTATGGGACTTGCAGTACGGCAGCAGTCAGGCAGGTGATTTCACCAACCACACCTGGGACACTGCACATGTGATGCACCTCTGAGGAAGGCAATTCGCTGAAATGCGTCAGGTGCCTCACCATCGTTGTTGCCTGTGCCTATAGAAATAAAGCTCCTTTCTCCAGAACCAGGTTATGGCGCTTTTTTGTGTTGAATGTTGAAATACAGGAAATGCTGTCTCCCGCATGCCACGACCGCCCTGCAGGGTTGGGGGCCCCCGACGACAGCGAGCTGTTTTGGATGTTTAATAAGGGGGGCATGACCCGCTTGCCCCACTGTGAGCCTGAGGAATTACCGGCGATTATTGCAGTGAGAGGCGAGAAAGGGAGCCGAGGGAGGCTGATGCCTCCGCTTGGCGGGTTCTGGACACAGCGCCTTATGGACATTGTGGGGCTACAACAAAGAGCTTGTGTGCACCAGCATTTGCCTAAGAACCGTACTTACCTGCAACATCACGCTGGGGCTGTTAGTGTGGCCAAACATCACCATGACTGCACGGGTATTCCACTAAGGCTCCTGATGAATTATGGGACTTGCAGTACGGCAGCAGTCAGGCAGGTGATTTCACCAACCACACCTGGGACACTGCACATGTGATGCACCTCTGAGGAAGGCAATTCGCTGAAACGCGTCAGGTGCCTCACCATCGTTGTTGCCTGTGCCTATAGAAATAAAGCTCCTTTCTCCAGAACCAGGTTATGGCGCTTTTTTGTGTTGAATGTTGAAATACGGGAAATGCTGTCTCCCGCATGCCACGACCGCCCTGCAGGGTTGGGGGCCCTCGACGACAGCGAGCTGTTTTGGATGTTTAATAAGGGGGCATGACCCGCTTGCCCCACTGTGAGCCTGAGGAATTACCGGCGATTATTGCAGTGAGAGGCGAGAAAGGGAGCCGAGGGAGGCTGATGCCTCCGCTTGGCGGGTTCTGGACACAGCGCCTTATGGACATTGTGGGGCTACAACAAAGAGCTCGTGTGCACCAGCATTTGCCTAAGAACCGTACTTACCTGCAACATCACGCTGGGGCTGTTAGTGTGGCCAAACATCACCATGACTGCACGGGTATTCCACTAAGGCTCCTGATGAATTATGGGACTTGCAGTACGGCAGCAGTCAGGCAGGTGATTTCACCAACCACACCTGGAACACTGCACATGTGATGCACCTCTGAGGAAGGCAATTCGCTGAAACGCGCCAGGTGCCTCACCATCGTTGTTGCCTGTGCCTATAGAAATAAAGCTCCTTTCTCCAGAACCAGGTTATGGCACTTTTTTGTGTTGAATGTTGAAATACGGGAAATGCTGTCTCCCGCATGCCACGACCGCCCTGCAGGGTTGGGGGCCCCCGACGACAGCAAGCTGTTTTGGATGTTTAATAAGGGGGGCATGACCCGCTTGCCCCACTGTGAGCCTGAGGAATTACCGGCGATTATTGCAGTGAGAGGCGAGAAAGGGAGCAGAGGGAGGCTGATGCCTCCGCTTGGTGGGTTCTGGACACAGCGCCTTATGGACATTGTAGGGCTACAACAAAGAGCTCGTGTGCACCAGCATTTGCCTAAGAACCGTACTTACCTGCAACATCACGCTGGGCTGTTAGTGTGGCCAAACATCACCATGACTGCACGGGTATTCCACTAAGGCTACTGATGAATTATGGGACTTGCAGTACGGCAGCAGTCAGGCAGGTGATTTCACCAACCACACCTGGGACACTGCACATGTGATGCACCTCTGAGGAAGGCAATTCGCTGAAACGCGTCAGGTGCCTCACCATCGTTGTTGCCTGTGCCTATAGAAATAAAGCTCCTTTCTCCAGAACCAGGTTATGGCGCTTTTTTGTGTTGAATGTTGAAATACGGGAAATGCTGTCTCCCGCATGCCACGACCGCCCTGCAGGGTTGGGGGCCCTGACGACAGCGAGCTGTTTTGGATGTTTAATAAGGGGGGCATGACCCGCTTGCCCCACTGTGAGCCTGAGGAATTACCGGCGATTATTGCAGTGAGAGGCGAGAAAGGGAGCCGAGGGAGGCTGATGCCTCCGCTTGGCGGGTTCTGGACACAGCGCCTTATGGACATTGTGGGGCTACAACAAAGAGCTCGTGTGCACCAGCATTTGCCTAAGAACCGTACTTACCTGCAACATCACGCTGGGGCTGTTAGTGTTGCCAAACATCACCATGACTGCACGGGTATTCCACTAAGGCTCCTGATGAATTATGGGACTTGCAGTACGGCAGCAGTCAGGCAGGTGATTTCACCAACCACACCTGGGACACTGCACATGTGATGCACCTCTGAGGAAGGCAATTCGCTGAAACGCGTCAGGTGCCTCACCATCGTTGTTGCCTGTGCCTATAGAAATAAAGCTCCTTTCTGCAGAACCAGGTTATGGCGCTTTTTTGTGTTGAATGTTGAAATACGGGAAATGCTGTCTCCCGCATGCCACAACCGCCCTGCAGGGTTGGGGGCCCCCGACGACAGCGAGCTGTTTTGGATGTTTAATAAGGGGGGCATGACCCGCTTGCCCCACTGTGAGCCTGAGGAATTACCGGCGATTATTGCAGTGAGAGGCGAGAAAGGGAGCCGAGGGAGGCCTGATGCCTCCGCTTGGCGGGTTCTGGACACAGCGCCTTATGGACATTGTGGGGCTACAACAAAGAGCTCGTGTGCACCAGCATTTGCCTAAGAACCGTACTTACCTGCAACATCACGCTGGGGCTGTTAGTGTGGCCAATCATCACCATGACTGCACGGGTATTCCACTAAGGCTCCTGATGAATTATGGGACTTGCAGTACGGCAGCAGTCAGGCAGGTGATTTCACCAACCACACCTGGGACACTGCACATGTGATGCACCTCTGAGGAAGGCAATTCGCTGAAACGCATCAGGTGCCTCACCATCGTTGTTGCCTGTGCCTATAGAAATAAAGCTCCTTTCTCCAGAACCAGGTTATGGCGCTTTTTTGTGTTGAATGTTGAAATACGGGAAATGCTGTCTCCCGCATGCCACGACCGCCCTGCAGGGTTGGAGGCCCCAGATGACAGCGAGCTGTTTTGGATGTTTAATAAGGGGGGCATGACCCGCTTGCCCCACTGTGAGCCTGAGGAATTACCGGCGATTATTGCAGTGAGAGGCGAGAAAGGGAGCCGAGGGAGGCTGATGCCTCCGCTTGGCGGGTTCTGGACACAGCGCCTTATGGACATTGTGGGGCTAAAACAAAGAGCTCGTGTGCACCAGCATTTGCCTAAGAACCGTACTTACCTGCAACATCACGCTGGGGCTGTTAGTGTGGCCAAACATCACCATGACTGCACGGGTATTCCACTAAGGCTCCTGATGAATTATGGGACTTGCAGTACGGCAGCAGTCAGGCAGGTGATTTCACCAACCACACCTGGGACACTGCACATGTGATGCACCTCTGAGGAAGGCAATTCGCTGAAATGCGTCAGGTGCCTCACCATCGTTGTTGCCTGTGCCTATAGAAATAAAGCTCCTTTCTCCAGAACCAGGTTATGGCGCTTTTTTGTGTTGAATGTTGAAATACAGGAAATGCTGTCTCCCGCATGCCACGACCGCCCTGCAGGGTTGGGGGCCCCCGACGACAGCGAGCTGTTTTGGATGTTTAATAAGGGGGGCATGACCCGCTTGCCCCACTGTGAGCCTGAGGAATTACCGGCGATTATTGCAGTGAGAGGCGAGAAAGGGAGCCGAGGGAGGCTGATGCCTCCGCTTGGCGGGTTCTGGACACAGCGCCTTATGGACATTGTGGGGCTACAACAAAGAGCTTGTGTGCACCAGCATTTGCCTAAGAACCGTACTTACCTGCAACATCACGCTGGGGCTGTTAGTGTGGCCAAACATCACCATGACTGCACGGGTATTCCACTAAGGCTCCTGATGAATTATGGGACTTGCAGTACGGCAGCAGGCAGGTGATTTCACCAACAACACCTGGGACACTGCACATGTGATGCACCTCTGAGGAAGGCAATTCGCTGAAACGCGTCAGGTGCCTCACCATCGTTGTTGCCTGTGCCTATAGAAATAAAGCTCCTTTCTCCAGAACCAGGTTATGGCGCTTTTTTTGTGTTGAATGTTGAAATACGGGAAATGCTGTCTCCCGCATGCCACGACCGCCCTGCAGGTTTGGGGGCCCTCGACGACAGCGAGCTGTTTTGGATGTTTGATAAGGGGGGCATGACCCGCTTGCCCCACTGTGAGCCTGAGGAATTACCGGCGATTATTGCAGTGAGAGGCGAGAAAGGGAGCCGAGGGAGGCTGATGCCTCCGCTTGGCGGGTTCTGGACACAGCGCCTTATGGACATTGTGGGGCTACAACAAAGAGCCCGTGTGCACCAGCATTTGCCTAAGAACCGTACTTACCTGCAACATCATGCTGGGGCTGTTAGTGTGGCCAAACATCACCATGACTGCATGGGTATTCCACTAAGGCTCCTGATGAATTATGGGACTTGCAGTACGGCAGCAGTCAGGCAGGTGATTTCACCAACCACACCTGGAACACTGCACATGTGATGCACCTCTGAGGAAGGCAATTCGCTGAAACGCGCCAGGTGCCTCACCATCGTTGTTGCCTGTGCCTATAGAAATAAAGCTCCTTTCTCCAGAACCAGGTTATGGCACTTTTTTGTGTTGAATGTTGAAATACGGGAAATGCTGTCTCCCGCATGCCACGACCGCCCTGCAGGGTTGGGGGCCCCCGACGACAGCAAGCTGTTTTGGATGTTTAATAAGGGGGGCATGACCCGCTTGCCCCACTGTGAGCCTGAGGAATTACCGGCGATTATTGCAGTGAGAGGCGAGAAAGGGAGCAGAGGGAGGCTGATGCCTCTGCTTGGTGGGTTCTGGACACAGCGCCTTATGGACATTGTAGGGCTACAACAAAGAGCTCGTGTGCACCAGCATTTGCCTAAGAACCGTACTTACCTGCAACATCACGCTGGGCTGTTAGTGTGGCCAAACATCACCATGACTGCACGGGTATTCCACTAAGGCTACTGATGAATTATGGGACTTGCAGTACGGCAGCAGTCAGGCAGGTGATTTCACCAACCACACCTGGGACACTGCACATGTGATGCACCTCTGAGGAAGGCAATTCGCTGAAACGCGTCAGGTGCCTCACCATCGTTGTTGCCTGTGCCTATAGAAATAAAGCTCCTTTCTCCAGAACCAGGTTATGGCGCTTTTTGTGTTGAATGTTGAAATACGGGAAATGCTGTCTCCCGCATGCCACGACCGCCCTGCAGGGTTGGGGGCCCCTGACGACAGCGAGCTGTTTTGGATGTTTAATAAGGGGGGCATGACCCGCTTGCCCCACTGTGAGCCTGAGGAATTACCGGCGATTATTGCAGTGAGAGGCGAGAAAGGGAGCCGAGGGAGGCTGATGCCTCCGCTTGGCGGGTTCTGGACACAGCGCCTTATGGACATTGTGGGGCTACAACAAAGAGCTCGTGTGCACCAGCATTTGCCTAAGAACCGTACTTACCTGCAACATCACGCTGGGGCTGTTAGTGTTTCCAAACATCACCATGACTGCACGGGTATTCCACTAAGGCTCCTGATGAATTATGGGACTTGCAGTACGGCAGCAGTCAGGCAGGTGATTTCACCAACCACACCTGGGACACTGCACATGTGATGCACCTCTGAGGAAGGCAATTCGCTGAAACGCGTCAGGTGCCTCACCATCGTTGTTGCCTGTGCCTATAGAAATAAAGCTCCTTTCTCCAGAACCAGGTTATGGCGCTTTTTTGTATTGAATGTTGAAATACGGGAAATGCTGTCTCCCGCATGCCACGACCGCCCTGCAGGGTTGGGGGCCCCCGACGACAGCGAGCTATTTTGGATATATATATATATATATATATATATATATATATATATATATATATATATATATATATATATATATATACCTACTGGTGGTCACCAGTAGGTAGTTATAGGTAGGACCTGATCTCTATCAAAAGGCTGATTTTGATTTGCCAATAACTTTGGCGTTGGTTGACGAATCTTCACGAAATTTTCAAAACAAATTTGACACTCACTTCAGCCCCTCTTTTCAAAATTTTGGGGTGATCCGTCAAGCGGGGGCTGAGAAAAATGGGGTATCCCACAATGCTTTTTCTCCATGGTAATTTCCTTAAGAAACTTTAGACACAGCTACAACCCAAACTGCTAAACAGAATTACACCGAATTTGGCAAAAAGGTAGCTTTTGGTCCAGAAAGCACTCTTTTTGTTAAATGCTGTAAATCCATTCAGTAGTTCCTGAGAATATACAGATTTCTCAGATATACAACTGTGGCTGCGGTGGATCTGCGAACCCTCCCGATCTCTTGCCTGTGATCTGATTGGCTGCCAACACTTCAAATCAGGAAGTGTTGGCAGCCATCTTGTGACTTGGTTGAACAGAGTCACAAGCAAAAACGTTAAAAAAAAGATAAAGGGGAAGGGTAGAAACACCCTGACCCCCTGGGCCTCTTGAGGGGGGCCCTAAAAGCACTTTAAAAAAAAAATTGGGCAGGAGTCGTGGTGGATCAGCGAATCCTGGCGAACATTTTTTAAAAACAAAGTGCGGGCTCCCGTGCTTCATTTAATTAGGCTCCAGGTGGGCCAGGTCCCAGGGGCAATTTGAAATAATAATGCGTGGGCCATGCAGGCCCCCGCTGGTTCGGGCACTGCCTCCTCCCCTGGACTATATGCATATTAAAATGCACAGGGGGGATGCAGCCCCCTCATGTAGCCCTAGGGACCGCCACCTCCCTGGGGCTAATGTACTGAAATGCGAGGGCCACGCAGCCCCCACAGCCCCAGGGACCGCCACCTCCCCGGGGCTATAATTAAACTAGTACGTCACTGATGTCATTTGAGATGTCCTCAGAGATGTCATCAGTGATGTCACGGACCATATCATGAGTGATGTAATATGTGAGATCATAAGTTGTGCATTGCGGGGGCGTGAGTTATAGTTAACTCAGGTAATTCTATTTTCTAACTATAACGTCCCTGTAACCTTGGTTTTTTCCAGTGAATTGCTAAGGTTTTTTTAATGCTAATTTCTAACTATAACGTCACTGTAACCTTCAGTTTTTTTCAGTGAATTTCTATGTTTTTTTAAGTAGTAATGGTGTTTGCAGAGTGGTGGGAAAAGGGGGCGGGCCTCTGACCAGCTCTCAGGAATTTCGCTGTGTAGGACTTGCAGAAAGTACCAGGAGGGGTTGTTTGCCCCCAAGGACCCTCAGCAGCCAAGGGGACTTTATCCCCAAACTAATAGTGCACAAGGAGACGTGTTTGCAGAGTGGTGGAGAAAGGGGGCAGGGCAACGAAGACCTCTCACCAATCCTGCAGTGTGGGACTTACTGAAGGTAACAGGAGGGGTAGTTGGCCCACAAGGATGCCCTTAGGGTCCAACAACTCCTCCTTTTACCTCCAGTAAGTCCCACACAGCGCAATTACTTAGAGGTCTTCAGAGGCTTCAGAGGCTACACCCCCTTTTTCCACCACTCTTGCAAATGCACCTCCTGGCCCACCGATGGTTTGGGGATGAAGTCTCCTTTGCTCCAGTGGGTGCTTAGGGGCCAACAAGCCCTCTTGCTACCTCCAGTAAGGCCCACACAGCGGGATTGCAGAGAGGTCTTCCAAGGCCTCTGGATCCAAGGGGAATTAATCCCCCAACTGGCAGTGCACCAGGAGGTGCGTTTGTAGAGTGGTGGTGAAGGGGGCGTAGCTCCTGAGACTTGCCAGAGTTTTTTTCTTTTTTTGTTTTGTTTCTTTAAGGGAGGGGCTGTGTTGCCCCCTTCCCTGGGCCATTTTGGGAATCAGGGGCCCCATCCCCGGGGGCCCCATCCCCTGGGTCCCGGCCTTTTCTTTTTTTATTTAAAGGGAGGGAGGCCCACCTCCCGGGTCATTTTCGGCCTCAGGTACCCCATCCCCTGGGCCCCGCCCCTTTTTTTATTTTTATTTTTTTAAGAGGGAGGGAGGCCGTGTGGCCCCCCTCTCGGGCCAATTTAGGCTCTGGGGACCACATCCCCTGGGGCCCAGCCTGGAGTGTGGGTGCCCTGGCCCCAAAGGGCGAAGCCTCAAGGCCCCCGCAGTCCCTGCTGGCTCCTCACCTCCTGTAGAAGCCAGCATTGCTTTTACACACAGGTAGCTGCTAACATGCCGCTCCCTGTGTGGAAAAGCAATTATGCTCCACTTCCAATAAGCGAGAGCATTTTCTGCTCTCGCTTTCTAGGAGTGGAGTGGTGTTTGCTATGGCTTGGCACCCCAGGACATTGCAGGACCTGGCCCTGGGGGGGTGGCAGTCCCCAGGGCCATCTAGGGCTCCAGGAGGGGTGCCATGCGGCTCCCTCCTTTGTTCTAATTTACCCCTGGGAGGTGGTGGTCCCCCGGGCTGGGGGTCCGCAACGGACCCCCTGCATATACATTATTTGAGGCCGGGGAGATGGTGGTCCCTGGGGCTGTGGGGGGACTTAGCGGGCACCCCATATTTATATTACTAATTGCCCCGGGGATGTGGAGGTCCTCCAGGGCTGCAGGGAGGCCATGTGGCCCCCCCACACTGTATTAAATTGAAGCCTTGGGGAGGTGGTGGTCCCTGGGGCTGCCAGGGGTCCGTGCGTCCCCCCACACTCATTTCTATTTAAGCCCTAGTGAGGTGGTGGTCCCCGGGGCTGGGGGGGTTCACGCAGCCCTCCCACACTCATTTCTATTTTAAGCCCCGAGGAGGTGGAGGTCCCCGGGGCTGCAGGGGCCAGCAGTGCCCCCGTACTTTAATAATTCATAGCCCTGGGGCTGGGGAGGACGTTGCAGGCCCCCCACATTTCTATATTAATTTCCCCAGGGAGGTGGCTGTCCCCAGGACTGCGGGGGGAGTCCACGCGGCACCCTGCACCCATTTCTATTTTAAGCCCCAGGGCGGTGGCTGTTCCCAGGACTGTGGTGAGGCCGGATGTGCCCCCACATTTGTACATTTCATTGCCCCGGGGAAGGTGGTGGTCCCCGGGGCTGTAGCGAGTCCTCATGGCCCCCCACACTCATTTCTATTTTTAGCCCATGAAGGTGGCAGTAGGTGGGGCTGCGGGGGCCGTGGAGCCCCCCACACTTTAATAATTCATAGCCCCGGGGGATGGCCATCCCCGGGGCTGCGGGAAACTCGTGGGGCCCCCGAATTTATATTATTTATTGTCCCAGTGAGGTGGCAGTCCCTGGGGCTGCAGGGGGCTGTGCAGCCCCCGCATATATTTTGACTAAAGGCCGGGGGAGGTAGAGGTCCCTGGGGCTGCTGGGGGTCCACGCGGCCCCTTGCATAATTTGTTTTGAGCACCAAGTAGGTGGCAGCCCGCATGGGCTGTGGGGGGGTCTGCGCAGCCCCCTCTTCTATTATTGATAAAGCCCTGGGAAGGTGGCAGTCCCTGGGGCTGCTGGGGAGGCCATAAGGGCCTCCCCGCATCAGTTTACTTGGTTGCCATGGGGAGGTGGCAGTCCCCGAGCGTGGGTGGTGCCGCATTGGCACCCCCACATTATTATAAAACATGCCCCCGGAATTTGGCCCACCCAGGTGCTTAATGAATTAGACGCGATGGAGCCTAAGCATCTTTTTTTTTAAATGTTGCTGTGGATTCGCAGGCCCACCCGCGAATTCGCAGCAACTTTTTTTTAAGCTGCTTTTTAACCCCAGTGAGGTCCCTGTGGGACTCCACACCATATCTGGGGGTCTGGGTATTCCTACCTTGCCCCCTTTTCATTCTTTTTTGCTTTTTATTTGGGACTCGGCTTCAAGCCAAGTCTCAAGATGGCTGCCAACACTTCTTGGTTGAAGTGTTGGCAGCCAATCAAATTTTAGTAGGATCCGCGAGTCCACTGCAAGGACTCACGTCCCCAGATATCTATATTTTTAAAACTTTTATATCTCTGAAACTTGAACGGATTTACACCAAATCACAAAAAGCACGCTTTCTGGACCAACATCTAGCTTTCTGCCAAATTTGGTGTAATTCATTCAGCAGTAAGGGCTGTAGTCGTGTTAAAAAAATCAAAATTCCCCATAGACGCCTCTTTTTTCTCGGGCCCCGCTTGATGGATCACTCTGAAACTTTCAACACAGCATCTGAACCAAAAAGGGGGAGTTTTTTTTTACAGTTTCTTGAAGATTCGTCAAGCGGCGCCAAAGTTATTCGCAAAACAAACAAAACAATTCCTATGGAAACTTTGGTCCTAACTATAACTACCTACTGGCGACTGCCAGTAGGTAATATATATATATATATATATATATACGGCACATATATATTTGGACTTAGGATGTTTGAATAAACTACACTTACCTGCATCCTTGCTCACGGAGTCTGTATCCTGGTGTTGCGCCGTTCTGGATGGTCACGCTCTGGGATTTCGTTGTGGATATATATATATATATATATATATATATATATGTATATATTCACTGAAAAAACCATAGGTTTTAGGGACAGTTATAGTTACTTGGACATTGCACTCGTACAAAACCCGTGAAATTCCCCGTTATAGTTAGTTCAGCTAACTATAACTGGCGCCCATAATGCACTGCTGATGACGTCACATATTACATCACTCATGACATGGTCAGTGACATCACTGATGACATCACTGATGACATCTCAAATGACATCACTGATGACATCACTGATGACATCATCCAGTGACTGTGTGTTTCTGTAAAGTTTAAATATGTTTAATATATATAGGGAAAGGCGTATTGAAGAGTGAGCGGGTGTATAAGTGTCTGAATGGTTGATTTAGTAGGTGCGTGACTAACTGTATAAGTGAGTGATTAAACGTATTTTACTGAATGCATGGGTTAGTGACTAAAGTGGGTGAATGTCTGTATCCGTCTGTCTGTTGCTGTGTAAGTGGCTGCATGGGTTTGTGAATAGCTACATGAGTGTCTATATGAGTTATTGATTGGTTGTCTGAGTATCTGTATGGGTGCCTGAGTGTTTGTGTGGGTGGGGTGTGTGCGACTCTGTACATAGATGTGTGAGTGGGTGATTCACTGGGTGCATGATTTGAAGAGTGCGTCTGTGATGGACTGCTTGGGTGGGTGAGTGTGTGTATGGGTGTGTTAGTGAGTGAATGTATATCTCAGTGGTACATGTGCGAGTAACTACATATGTAAAAGGAAGTATATATGTGTGTTAGAGTATTTAAAAGGCTATACGTGAGAGTGTGTGATTGTGAGAGTGGCTGTATGGATGTGTGTGTGCTTGTATCAGTTATTGTATAAGAGCGTAAGAATGTGCTAGTATTTGTATGAGTTATTGAGCTGGTGTGTGTATAACTCTATAGGTGAGTAAATGGGTGTGTGATTAATTTTTTGCATGACTGACTAGGTGTGTGAGTACCTCTATGGATGAGTGGCGGTGTGTCGGTGTTTATATAGGTGTATGAGTGCATATGATAGTCCTGTACTGAGTGACTGTAAGTATGAGTGACTGTACGGGTGAGTGAGTGGATGTGTGTGTAGACCTAAGAATCAGTGAGTGGGTATGTAGTTATTGGTGTTGGAGTGTCTATGGTTTTGAGAATGGCAGTCTGTAATTTACAGTGGGTGTATCAAAAGTTATATTAGGGTGTGAGAAGATGAATGAAATTATCACATGGATGATGTCATCAGTGATGTCATTTGAGATGTCATCAGTGATGTCATCAGTGATGTCACTGACCATGTCATGAGTGATGTAATATGTGACGTCATCAGCAGTGCATTGCGGGCGCGAGTTATAGTTAGCTGAACTAACTATAACGGGGAATTTCACGGGTTTTGTACGAGTGCAATGTCCAAGTAACTATAACTGTCCCTAAAACCTATGGTTTTTTCAGTGAATTTGTAAGGTTTTTTAAATGCTAATTTCTAACTATAACGTGCCTGAAACCTATGGTTTTTTCAGTGAATTTCAAAGGTTTTTTAAATGCTAATTTCTAACTATAACATGTCTGAAACCTATGGTTTTTTCAGTGAATTTCAAAGGTTTTTTAAATGCTAATTCCTAACTATAACATGTCTGAAACCTATGGTTTTTTTCAGTGAATTTCAAAGGTTTTGTAAATGCCAATTTTTAAATATATTAATTGTTATTTTTATTTTTTTCATACTGATTTTCTACATTTTTTAAACTATTTATTTTTAGATATTTTATTTTTTAAATTACATTGTAATTACATTATACATTACATTACAAAATATAGTTTCTCAGAATGAATTAATTTACTTTAAATACTTTGCAAATAGGCAATAGACTTTTAAGTACAGTAGTTACAGTTGTTGCAATGGGCAACACAATTTCAAACACAATGCAACATTGAGCTCAATGTGAATTTCTAGCTAAATGCAATTAGTTACTTTATGGATTACTTTTCTAACCACAGGACTGGATCCTAGATTCAGTCCTGGGACATCTCCTGTAAACAGTTGAGTAAAAGCGTTTTGGTTACAGTCGTGATTTTTAAGGAATATTATTGTATTTTAAAAGTTGACACTTAGAAACTTTTTCACATAGAATCACCAATGTTATCCTATGGGAGGAAATTCACTTAGCAGGTAAGTAGTGTTATCGTGACTTTTCTCACTCAGTGGTGGATCCTGGATCCAGCACTGGTGCATCTCCTGTAAACAGTTGAAAGAATGCGTTTAAGTCATACAGGCGATTTTTAAGGAATATTTGTAGTTTGTGAAAATCGACACTTTGAAACTTTTCTGCTGAAAACCAGACAATGGATTCCTATGGAAGGAAATACAAGTTACTGGTAAGTACGGTTAAAATTACTTTTCAGGGTCAGTGCTGGGCTAAAAGATGCAGCACTGGGTTCTCTCCTGATAACAGGTGAGTAAATCGGAATTCGTATTTCGGCTGATTTTAGAGGAATATTTGTATGTTTCAAAAATCGACACTTAGAAACTTTTTCAGCAAAAAGCAGGCAATGATATCCTATGGAAGGAAATTCAAGTTACTGGTAAGTACGGTTAAAATTACTTTTCAGGATCAGTACTGGGCTGAAAGATGCAGCACTGAGGTCTCTCCTGATAACAGGTGAGTAAATCGGAATTCGTATTTCGGCTGATTTTAGAGGAATATTTGTATGTTTCAAAAATCGACACTTAGAAACTTTTTCAGCAAAAAGCAGGCAATGATATCCTATGGAAGGAAATTCAAGTTACTGGTAAGTACGGTTAAAATTACTTTTCAGGATCAGTACTGGGCTGAAAGATGCAGCACTGAGGTCTCTCCTGATAACAGGTGAGTAAATCGGAATTCGTATTTCGGCTGATTTTAGAGGAATATTTGCACAATGGTGAAGGGAGGGGGCGGGGCCTGAGGTGACATCTGTGCAAACGCGCCCCGTGGCGCGTTTTAAGTTGGGGGATTAAGTCCCCTTTAATCATGAGGGTCCCTGGGGGACAACTAGCCCTCCAGGAACCTCCAGTATGCGCCAGGGGGCTGCGTTGCAGAGACGTGTACAGAGGCCACACCCCTTTTTACACCTCTCTGCAAGGCAGCTCTGTGGTGCTTTTTGGAAGTACATGGTGGGCTAGTTGGACTCCAGGGACCCTCAGGATTCAAGGGGACTTAATCCCCCATCTTAACACACGCCACGGGGCCTGTTTGCCCACATGTCACCTGAAGCCCCGCCCCCTCCCTTCACCACTGTGCAAACGCGCCCCGTGGCGCGTTTTAAGTCGGGGGATTAACTCCCTTGAATCCTGAGGGTCCCTGGGGGCCAACTAGCCCAACAGGTATATCCAAAAGCGCCACAGAGCTGCGTTGCAGAGAGGTGTAAAAGGGGCGTGGCCTCTGTACACCTCTCTGCAACGCAGCCCCTGACGCATACTGGAGGTTCCTGGTGGGCTAGTTGGCCCCAGGGACCCCCAGTATTCAAGGGGAATTCGTTCCCCTCTGCAAACGCGCCAGGGGCGCGTTTGCAGAGTGCTGTCAAAGAGGGGGCCGGGCCTCCCTCGCGATGCCGTTTTTTGTTTTTTGTTTTAAAGGGGGCTGTGTGGCCCCCCTTTTTAGTAATTTTTTTAGCCCTGGGGACCCCATACCCCAGGGCCTGGCCCCCTTTTTAAAAAAAAAAAAAAAAAAGGACTGGGACGGGGACCGCGTGGGCCCCCCTCCCGTGGTCAATTTCGACCCAGGGACCCCATCCCCCGGGCCATTGCCACCTTTTTTTATTTTTTTTATTTGATGGAGGGGGGCTGCCTGGCCCCCCTCCTAAGGCCTCCTTAGGCCCCGGGGACCCCATCCCCCAGGGCCGGCCTTTTTTTTTTTTTTTCTTAACATTTTTTTGGGGAAGGGGGACCGCATGGCCCCCCTCCCGGGCCACTTCTTGCCCCGGGGACCCCATCCCCCGGGGCTGGCCCTATCCTTTTGGGGTCCGTGGGGGGACCCCAACTCCCCCACGGACCCTGCCGGCTCCCCGCCTCCTGCGGGAGCCGGCATTGCTTTCCACATGGGGAGCTGCTAATATGCAGCTCCCCATGTGGAAAGCAATTCTGCTTTGAATTTTGGAAGCGAGAGCAGCTTTCCTGCTCTCGCTTCCAAAGTCAAAGCAGCTTGTAATGACAGGACGGGAGCCGCGAGGCTCCCGTCCCTGTCATTGCAAACAGCAGTGTCCCGGGGGTAGGCACCCGGGACACTGCAGGAGCCGGCCCTGGGGGTGGCGGTCCCCAGGGCCACCACAGGCTCCAGGAGGGGGCCGCGCGGCCCCCTCCCATCCAAATGCACAGCCCCAGGGAGGTGGTGGTCCCGGGGCTCGGGGTCCTTAACGGACCCCCATTTTTAATTTTGTTAGTGCCCCGGGAGGTGGTGGTCCCCGGGCGTGTGGGGGCTGAAGCCCCCACACATGTTAATTTAAAAATAAAGAAGCCCCGGGGAGGTGGTGGTCCCGGGGCTGCGGGAGGGCTCAGAGCCCTCCCGCTACTTTTCAAATAAAGCCCTGGGGGTGGCGGTCCCCGGGCTTGGGGGCCCTTAGAGGCCCCCATACATAAAATAAACCCCCCACAGCATGCCCCCAGGACTTGGCCCACCCGGGGGCAAATTAACATCGAGCGCGGGAGACCGCGCTCGATTTTTATCGGCAGGATCCGCGCACCCTGAGCGCATCCTGCCGATTTTTAAAAAAAAATGCTTTTTGCCCAGGGGTCCTTGTGGGACCCCTGAGCAGACCTAGGGGGTCAGGGTGTTTCTACCCTGCCCCCTTTGTGTGCTTTGCGCACTTGTTTCTGTCCCTCGGTTCTACTGAGGGACAAAATGGCTGCCAACACTTCCTGAATCGGAATGTTGACAGCCAGCTGACAGCCAATTAGCATGCAGCTCGTGATCGGGACGGTGCGCGCAGGGTGCGCTGAGGGTACGCGGATCCTCCGTGCCCATAGATATATATGTACTTTTACTTTTGATTTTCTCAGGAACTACTGAACGGATTTACACCATTTAACAAAAAGGGTTCTTTCTGAACCAAGAACTACCTCTTTGCCAAATTTGGTGTAATTCCGTTCAGCAGTTCGGGCTGTAGCCGTGTCTAAAGTTTCCTATGGAAAAATGAATGGGGAAAACGCGTTTTGGGACCCCCCTTTTTCTCGGTCCCCGCTTGACGAATCAACCCGAGACTTTCAGGCGCGGAGCGGAGCGCCCCACAAAGTTTGAAAATTTCGCGAAGATACGTCAACCGGCAAGAGAGTTATTTCAAATAGAATGTCGCGGATTTCCTATGGAAAATAGGTCCTAACTATAACTATCTACTGGCGACCGCCAGTAGATAATATATGTAGCTCAAAACCCCACTCGTCAAGCAAGTGAAGAGACCGCACTCCGATGAAGGTGAATACACAGTATTTTGTATTTACCGCATAAAAGAAAACAGGACGCGTTTAGGCTTCACGCCTTTTTCCAACTGCTAACATAGACGTAGGCACCACCATACTTTTACATAATTACGAAGGAAGTACTTCCGGGGTAAATTTCGTAAACAAAATAAAGGATGGACAAACAATACAATCTATGGTGGCCATCTTTGAATGGTGTGGTATCAACTTTCAAACATGATATGTAATAACATTGTTCATTCCACAATCAATATATTTTAAATGCATGAGATGGAAAACCTTTCTATTTTAGCTGTAAATATCTCGCCCTGAATGAGCATTAAATCACAAATGCAAAATTATTTACAAATGTCAATTAAGAATACCAATTATATTTGGCTATACGGAGCGATATGAATTCATA
Source organism: Calotriton arnoldi (assembly GCA_963921515.1). Lineage (NCBI taxonomy): Eukaryota > Metazoa > Chordata > Amphibia > Caudata > Salamandridae > Calotriton > Calotriton arnoldi. Next base: position 898,887 of record CAWUFW010006225.1, on the reverse strand, counting down.
TTAAGTTGTTTTTCGTGAGCCAAATAATTCATTCAAGATTAAGCCCAGCTCCATAAAACAATAAATATCTCGCCCTGGATGGGCATTAAAGTTATACATTCATTTTTAACTGTACATAAGGTGATATCCGATTCACATTGAATTGCAATTGTGTACCAAATAAATGGTTCAAGCTAAAATACCTCCTTTGATTAGACAGATATTTTATCAAATGACCAACTCATTTAGCATTAGACTATGAATCACAAAATCTGACACTCCACACCTTGATTAAATCATTGGCCACCCATAATAAATTATAAAAAATTATAAAAAACAAATCAATTTTCCTCAATTCGAGCTTATATAGCATAATACGATCTAGTCCATCACAAAATTATTATATATAGATAAGCTACTATTTATCATCCCTATGATCAGATTAATGCTATATTTACAGTGTTGAAAGAATAAATTTTTTACAGTGTTGCAAGAATACATTTTTATAAAAAGGGAAGAACTGATAACTGTTAGAAGATAATGGCCATACAACAGACACAGTGACCCTAAAATCTCTAGCCTAGATGAATGTCTAACTCCTCTTCAGTGTTAAGACCTAATGGGGCCCTAGTCTGTAGATCCACTATATACCTGGATTCTAGTCTCCGTAGTCTAAGTTCTCTGTTTCCCCAACGTTCATGGACTGGAACGTGGTTGAGACAGTAGAATTTAAGCAGGTTTCTGTTGCTTTGATGGAAACGAGCAAAATGCCTGGCTACGGGGTAAGTTACATCATTTCGTTCAATGGCCCTAGCATGTTCAAGAATCCTACGTTTAGTAGGGTGTATTAAATATATGCATATTGAGTCTGTTCCTGTTTCGCCAGGACTTTCAACGTCCAATTTGTTCGGCACAGAAGACAGAACACGGCACATCCAATTCAACAATTCAATTTTTAGAACAGGTTTATTGTAACCATACATTCATAACACCAAGTGCTCCAGCAGCGTGAAGTGGACTATGCGTTTCGGACGTAGCCTTCCACAGAGCCATATATATAAAAACATACATATATATATTCACTGAAAAAACACAGGTTTCAGGGACGTTATAGTTAGGCTGGCATTACACTCATACGAAACCAGAGAAATTCAGCTGTTATAGTTAGCTGAGCTAACTATAACTTGCACCCCCACAATGCACTGCTGATGACATCACATATTACATGTCTCATGACATGGTCAGTGACATCACTGATGACATCATCCAGTGACTGAGTGTTTCGAAAAAGTTTAAAAATGTTATATTTATAGATACGCCAAGGTGTTTTGAAGAATGAGTGGGTGTATGAGTGTCTGAATGGATGATTTACTGGGTGCATGACTGACTGTATAAGTAAGTGATTAAATATGTCTTAGTGAATGCATGGGGAAATGACTAATCTGTGTGAATGTCTGTATCAGTCTGTCAGTTGGTGTGTAAGTGGCTGCATGGGTTGGTGAGCAGCTACATGAGTGTCTATATGGGTTAATGATTGGTTGTCTGAGTACCTGTATGGGTGCCTGAGTGTCTGTGGGGGTGGGTGGGGGGTGTGTGGCTCCCTGCATGGATGTGTGAGTGGGTGATTCACTGGGTGTATGGGTTCAAGAGTGCGCCTGTGAGGGGCTGTATGGGTGAGTGAGTGTCCGTATGGCTGTGTTGGTGAGTGAATGGATGTCTCACTGGTATATGTGTGAATAACTATATATGTGAAATGCAGTATATGTGAGTGTTGGAGTATATAAGTGACTGTATATGAGAGTGAGTGATTGTGAGAGTGGCTGTATGGATGAGTGTGTGCTTGTGTCAGTGATTGTATAAGAGAGTAAGTATGTGTTAGTATTGTTATATTCCATATAGGTACCCTATATAGGCGCAGGTAACACTGCAACCTTTCACCTATATCCTTCCCTACATTACATACATAACGGTTCATAGGGACTGACCTTTTACCTAGATACGACACTGCATTCAGAACGCAGGTTTTTCCCTGGTTCTAAACTCATACATTATGCATGAGGCTTCTTGGAAGCACAGCAGGACGAACATCTCCTGTATAATATCTATGTCAAAGTTCAAGCCCGACGTCATCCTTTAGGCCGACACACTAACACAGCAAGGTAGGACCCCTGGGGAGACCTATGGGTATATATACATCATGTCTTGCTTAGACAGAGAGAGGAGACCGTGACTTCCCGGCTGACACACTGACCAGAGACGCTGAGGTTCTTGCATGCAGACGCTCCAGCTAGCAGTGGTCTAACATCCCTCGCGGGGTGTCCAACTCGAGACCAGGATGGGGTCCCACATTCTCTAACTCTCAGGTAATGGGGTGGACTAGATCCTAGAGGGATTCTTGGCATAACACCTACACAGATGCTAGGTACATTTAGGTACATCTAGTTAGGGAGGCATTGCAGGAGTACGCACTTTTAGGTTGCCCTTTTTATCATGTGTTTTATGTACATGTATATATTCATGATTTGTGCAAGATGGTAGAACTATACCATCCCTTTACTTTTGTAGTATTGCTAACCATATATCTCTGCTACTGTCTGATGGTTGTTGCAGCTCATCTATTCTACACTAGAATAACAACTGTTCAATAAATCCTTATTGAAACGCCCAGACTGTTTATTCTGTGTATCTCTGAGACAAACTAAGTGAGCACGAGTGACTGAGCGAAAAATAGTATATTTTTTCCACAATCCTGGGGGATCAGGGTTGTCATGTTTTGAGGTTGCCAGAAACTATTCTCTCCCCGATAAGAGGAGATTCTAGTGGCACTGTGAGCTAGCCAATGCAAACAGGCTAACGTATCCGGTGGGGGTGCTCGGAACCAGTCTGCCACCGAACCCACAGTTTATGTTATCCGAATGCGCAGGTCCTGTATAGGATATATAGGAATTACACGACATGGCGCCGCCAACGTTGGTTGGGTACTTATTTAACAGTAGAATCTGAGTAGTTCAGTCGTGCTATTCTCAGAGACCCCTACTCACAAAACACCAGAGACATCTGGAGTGGGTGGGCACAAAACTCTGCCACAGCTGAGTAGGCAAAATCCTATTTATTAGCTGTTGGTTAATCAAGCTTGAAGGACACAGTGTTCCTAAAATTGTGCATAAAAACCTTATCTTAGTTCCCTTGAACAAGCTTCTTCTTTACAAAATGACTGAGGACAGAGATGACGTAAGAGTAAATCTACAGCTCTCAACAGGAGAAGAGGATACAGATGCAATTCCGATTGCAGAAAAATTCAGACATACAGTCACCCTGAAACTTTTAAAAAAAAAATGTAAATCCGTATTTGTAAAGCGCAAACTACTCACCCTTACGGGTCTCAAGGCGCTGGGGGCCGTCGTGGAAATTAAGTGAGCTATTGCCCAGAGTCACATGGTGCTGAGCTGAGCTGCCGCCGGAGCCGGGGATCGAACCGTGAGCCCCGTACTCCGAAGTCATGGTTTATCAGCTAGGGGTGGCTTGGTAGCTTTCGTGATTGAGGCACACGAATCAAACAAAACAGGTATTTTATTCGTGGGTTACATTCCCAGCAGCAGACGCAAGAACACAGACATTTCACTCTTACACAGAAGGAGATGCACCAGTGGAATATGGTCCGTTTGAGGACATAGAGATTCCACTCACGTACCAGGAACACTTGTACTGGTTTAAAGGCGCCCTACCCCACATAAGAAGAAGAGTTAGATTAGGCCCGCTCGGAGGAGAAGGGGCAACATGGCCGATATTAGCGGCCTACACACCACATCCTGCCATTGACACAATGCTACAGGCAGACTTACTCATACAACACAAAGATTTCATTAAAATCTATAGAAACATGACGCAGTTCGTCATGAGGACTTTCACTGTCCAACCAGCAATAGTTGCAACAAATGGAACTCAATCTCAGGGTACAGCAACTAAAATCACACCACAAACATTACACGCAGTGATGGGTAAAATGCCCTCTAAACGTGAACAAATGCCATTCTGGGTAGCTCAGAAAATAACACAGCTAGAGGCAGTATTCCCGAATACTAGCCCATATTAAAAACACAGAATGCTAACAATCTGCTTGCCCATGGGGATAACACCACAAGTAGAAGATTGTACCTCTTGGGGTACAGTCTTTGCTGCCATTTATACCAGGACTCATGGTATTCCTTCATTAGCGGTGGTACCAGACGAATTAAGACAAATACAAAATGAGTACAGAGCAGAACCTGCTCTGAACTTAGGAATGAAGTTACTAGGTAACTATGACCAGGTATCAGCCATAATACTAGCTAATATTAAAGGGGAAGCAGCTTCAGTGGCAATCTGCCAACGCCTAAGGGAATTCAGTATGTAGATCAACAACACGAACTACCCAAAATAATTGAAACTGCATATGCAGAATTAGGCAGAGACAGTTTAGGTGGGAAAGCTTTAAAACCACAACTGATGGGCAGTCCTGAAAAGGACACTTTTAAGCAGAGACCTACTTCTACTAAGAAGAAGTGGGACAATAAAAAACAACAAAACTTTAAAGGAAACAGATCTCAATCCCGAGGTAGATCTCCTCCACAGGAGCCCTCCGAAAAGAGGTACAACCTTAGGAATGGTGATAATATTAGGAAACCTGACAGGTATCAGGATACTGATACACGTTCCTCTCGTTCCTTTCAAGGTTCATCGAAAAACTCCGAGAGGGAAGGATGGTCAGAAAGACAAGAAGAGCGTACAAAGTCCAGAGACAAGCAGCACGCTCAAGACTACACTTCTAAAAAAGAAGAAGAGCCAAAGCAGAAGCCACAGTTCAAAAAGAAGAAAGTTGCAGGTCTAAAGATCAGACATGCCCAGAATTCTGAGGACTCGACTACTGAACGGGGAATGGGCTCTGACGATGCTAGACAGTGCGGCAGAAATAACAATAGCTCACCAGAACCTGATGGAATTTCTGGTGACAGCGGACTTGAATGATTACATCACGGTAGAAACACCTGATACTAGAGTAAGTGTCCCACATAAAGTATATGAAATAACGCTCCAGATGGAGGGGGACAAAAGTAGGAAAGTGAGAGGTCTCTTTTGGGAGAACCTAACGTTTGGCTATGACATTTTGTTAGCTGAACAAGATTGGCCGCCAGCATTCGTCATGGACGGTCCTAAAGGAGAAACGGTAATTATGCCGGCATTCTCAGACCATATTCCCAGGCATTTACAACACACATATGCGCAGGAGTGGGCGGTAGCCCAGGCTTCACCATTATACAAAAACCATGTTGGATGGGATGGGGATTCAACCCACAACGTTATTCCTTTAAAAAATACTCCAACTGCACAGAGGCAGTATCCAATAAAGCAAGAAGCTAAAAAAGAGGTCAGGGAGATCTTAGATCAACTTGAATACCAAGGGGTGATTGAAACTTGCACCTGTCAAATGAACAATCCTTTGTTTCCTGTCATGAAACCTGACAATACATATCATCTAGTTTTAGAGTACAGACACTTAAACACTTGCACTAAAACATTTGCAGTTCAGAATGCACACAGTGCCGCATTAATGAATAACATTGTGCGGAAGAAATATAAAACAACACTTGATATCTTAAATGGATTTATTTGCCAAAATATAGCGCCTGAAAGCAGGTATCTAACAGCCTTCTCAGAGCTAGGGTCACAGCGTCAATTTCGGCGACTCCCCCAAGGGTATGAGAACAGCCCAGGGTTATTTTCTGCCAGAGTAACCGAGTTACTTCAAAAATTGGATGAAGAGGCATTGTCCTATGTGGATGATATTTATCTGATGGACGATGACCTGGAGGAACACTTAAAAAGAGTGAATACCATAATTTTGGTATTTGCATCTGAGGGCTACAAATTTAACTTTACAAAATCAAAAATTGCCCACCTCAGTGTCTTGTTTTTAGGATACAAACTTTCAAGTAAAGGAAAGAGCAAGGCAACCAAATTTTTAGAAAAATGTGCGCTGCGCCAACCTCCGAAATCATTGAAAAATTTACTATCAATACTGGGATTCCTAAATTTTGGTCGAACATACATTTTGGATTACGCAGAAATAGTAAAACCTTTCTACGACTTAATTAAACCTGATTTCTCAGCCAGAAATTGGACACAGGAACACACAGATACACTTCGTTCCTTACAAGCTGACATGATAGCTTCCAAACACTTACAGACACTCGTAAACGTACGCAACCTGGTGATCCGTATAATCGCGGGTCAATCAGGGTACACCTATCTAACATATAATGAAGGTGAGACAGTACCAATTGCATACAAGTCACATTTGTACACAAATGCTGAGATGCGCTTCGCATCCACTGAAAAGATTCTAACAGTAGTACAGACTGCTGTAGTGAGAGAACGAGCACTGGCTCAGGGGAAACGAATAATAGTAGTGACTCCGGTTCCAGCCTTAGAGGCTGCGACAAAGGCAAGCGTTCCTAACGCTAAAGCCTTACATCCAAGATGGATACAATGGGCTAATTCTCTCACTGCAACAGATGTAGAATACAGGTACAACCCAAATTTAAAGACCCAAGCATTCCTGCAATACGAACAAGAATATCCTCTGCCTAATGAAATAATGCCTCTGGATCAGTATGAATATATCATTTACACTGACGGATCTGCTCAACCGGCCATAGGGAGTAAGTAACAATATAGCGCAGCATGTGCAATCGTTAAAGGTCGCATGCGGGATGGAAAGTTCCATCCGAGTTGCACTAAAATGCAATCTCTAGGAGACTGCACGGCACAGTTGGCAGAATTAAAAGCATTGATACTGGCACTTGTAAATACGGATCGAGAATTCCCCACACTAATTGTGTGCGATTCCTTTTACTGTGTGCAGTCTTACAATGAATACTTGCAATACTGGGTTCAAAACGGGTTCAAAGACGCAAAAGGTGGCACAATCAAGCATAAAATGCTATGGGAACAGGTAGTGAGGTTGAAATCCAAACTACCAAGGACTCACGTGATACACACACTGAGTCATCAGCGTGATGGCGTTCACGTTGAAGGGAATTCATTGGCTGATGAAGCCGCAAAGGGGGCTGTACGTACGGCTTCCATAGCTGCAATCACTCGTTCTAAAACGAGAATAGACGGTGAGATTATGGTGGCTGTTATTGCTTCAAGCTAAAACAGCGGTGCAGTACCAAAAAGATTTCCACTCAAGTACTCCTACAAGTTAGATGCCAATAACATTCCATTTGCTCAGATTCCTGGAGTGGGGGATAGAGTAATTCCAAACATGGATCGTAGGTTAGGTTTAATACTAGCAGCACACGAAGGGATAGGTTCTGCTCATGCAAGAGTTACGGCGACTGTTTCCTTATTGAAACAACGCTACTGGTGGCCTGGTTTAACAAAGCAGACTAAAGAATATGTCTTGAAATGCGACATCTGTCAGCAGATGAAAGGTTCCACCGTAACACGTCCTGCGCAGACACCATTGTTAATAGCTGACAAAAAACTAGCGTGTGTCTACCTGGACCTCTGCAGCCCCTTAAAAAGTGATGGGGCTAAAAGATATATAATGGTAGCAGTGGACTCCTGCTCAAGATTCCTATGGGTGTGGCCCCAACGCTCGGCTGATGCTCGAACTGTTATAAAAGATTTGCGAGTCTTCATAGGGACATACGCAATTGGCACACTACATTCTGACCAGGGCCCTGCGTTTAGCTCTCAGGCTTACAAGGAGGCAATGGGAAGTTTGGGTGTAGCATTGCGGTACTCATCTCTGTACCATCCCGAGGGAAATTCGGTCGTGGAGAGAAAAACCGAGACTTAAAGCAATCTTTAACAGCTAGAGTATTAGGCACGGGTGAAAGTTGGGTAAAACATCTTTATGGGGTCCAGCGGGCCATTAACAATATGCCAAGAAGTTCTCTAGGGGTGTCACTCCATATGAGGTCCTATTTGGGACAAGAATGTGGGTACCTGATCTTGATTGTGAAGGCGCAGTGGCGGATGAAAAGCCTTTTGACATCCATGATCGTTTGGCTGTTTTACAGGAACTAAATGAATCCAGGACAAAACAAAGTAACTTCCACCTGAAACAGACCACCACTGGGGAAGTCAAATCAGTCACGGCAAGACCTGTCTGGATCCCAAAAGTCGGGGATCTGGTCAGAGAGAAGATAGCGGACAAGAAAGAATTTGGGCCATCCTACAGAAAGCCTGGACCGGCCCTAGCAATTGAAGGAACAAGAACTGTACTTCTACCACCTCTTGCCGGAAAAAAGGAGAAAAGATTTGTCTCAATCGACTTAATCAAACCACACTATGTGGCCGATACTAAGCAGTAGGCCACGTGGACTCCAAAGTAGCAGACGTCCTCCTCTCGCTACAATACAAGAAGTTCAAATGGAAAGACTCATCACGTTCGAAGAGTCACCTGTACGGAATGATGGACTATGCAACAATGCATGGAACTCGTTCCCCTTGAACCTGAAATTCGACTTCAAAATGAAAATCAAAATAACGCACAAGTTGCTATTCGACCAAATACAGACGTCTACGTTAACATACCTCAACAAGAGCAAAGAACGATTTCAACAAATCCTGATGCAATTCTAACAATTGATCAAACTGCTTCTGGCTACTTCATGAACTTTGATACGTTTTCTTTGGATCCAAGTGAACCTGAAACGACGCCAGCCCAAAAATCACGCAAGCAGAAAGTTAAAGACTTTATGAACTTTCTTAGAAAGACTTACCTGGTATCACCATGGGTAGAACTATAGGTAACTTCCGGGATTCTTTTCTTTCTTTTCTGGTTAGGCTTAGTTATAGTTTTTAACATGCTTATTAGTGGACAATACATTCGGCAAAGCTCTGCTGCCCAAGAAGTGAGCTTAATGTTAAAACCACATCAATCATCTCATCGAGAACAAAGAGACTTGTCGTCAGTGAACATTACAGCAGTTCCTATACCTGATGGTATAGTGTGGGACAAGGTTGATTTCGACATATTTGGCCCGACAGAAAATTTAAAAATTCCACATTTATTTAAAATATCATTAAGTGATATCATTACCTCAAGTACATATTCCGATGATTGGGATTTTGAAACTATTAATAACATGTTGTCTGATTTGGAAAAATCTGCTGCGTTTTCCAATAGTGAAACATTGGAAGGCACATCAGACTAGATCAATGTATTGTTATCAGCATTATGGTCATCATTTTTTGCATAAATCTGCTAATCCTAGAAATGTGTTCACATACCATCAGTGGGAACATTGTCCAACACCGCCAAAAGGCAGTTCAAAAACATTTGCACAGAAGTTTCCATATTTTTCAGGGTTTAATATGTCTGACCCAGCCTGATATTATTATAAGGTTGCACCAACATCAGCACAGAAAAATATGTTAACGAACACCAAACAGATTTACTCTGCATCCTTTATTGCCCAGTTGTCTGAACAAGGTTACAACTTATGGAAAGACACCATAGCCTTAAAATCAATCTGGGGTACTAGAGAATGGAAGGTGCAGGGGTTAGTAGCTTTGTTTAGAGCATGTCTCATCCCTCAGCAGATCATGTTTTTGAACGAGACAGTGCAACAGACGTCTTGCCTTAGACTAGCCAAGAACAAAGACTTGAACACATCTTGAGTGCCGACTCCATCAAACACTGAGGGAAATGAAACATCACAAACAGGGATTACATTAGATGACATCATACAATACAATAGATCAGAGCCCAATTGGAAGAAATGGTTGATTTGGCCCACAGACACCAATGGTTGTCAGGAAAGATTCATGGGTAAAACCGAAGGGTTCACAATCCATAGGCCAGATCCGCGCTATGTACAGAGACATCCAGGGGTAGTGACGTCATACAGTGTTGGGAAGTTGTGCCTTAATTGGCTAGAGACCTCAACACTCACAGAGGTGAAACAACACTTGTCCTTACTCACACAAGACATGGATCTTAGGGATTTTTTACTAGGTCCCAGGAAACCACGCCAGAAACGTTTCATATATGCTGGCATTTATGCTGCCTGCAATGAAAATTGGAAAATATCCCAACAAGAGGCCGCAGAAAGAATACGGGAAATAGACCGTATTAACTGAGAGAAATCTCTAGCAGTGGTAGACAATGGGTTAACAACATTGACCTCCAGGATATATTCCTTAGGCAACATTGTATCTTCTGCGATAGACATTCTGGAACAAGATTTGGCCATATTACAACACGGGCAATCTCAGTTATGTTCTATAATGTTATTGAGCTGGACGCTGCAATCTTTGCGTGCAGGCTATGTGCCTTGGCGTTTTATCAACAGTACGTCTCTGTTTTCTGAATACAATCTAACAGATAAACAGATAGAAATGGCACAAAGGGGAGCAAAATATACAATGCTGCGTATCAAAAAACTTGATAGATAACCTTTCACAGTGGCAGAATCACCACACACAGAATGGCTAATCCATGGCCACATAACTCTACCGTTCACTACTTTTCAGTTTCAATATTGCCTTGAACAAAAGCAGGCAGGCAAATATGAAAAAATGGGTAAGGAGTACATTAAGGAATCTTGGGAATTACCATACAGATTTCGATGCCGGAGTGGGGATCGAGAAGTGTTTCTCAGTGGTACAAACTGTGAGAGCGCTTTAAGTGGATCGCTCATATGTCAGGACATTCTACTCCACGGGGCTTGTAATGGTTCTGTGGCGAACTTGTCCTGTCAGCTGAGAGGTGCCCCAGCTGCAGTGATTACTCCAGCATTTGGGATACTTTCGAATGGGAGTTACTTGATGCTGAACAGTCAAGGCTGCTGTGGAATGCTCCCGGGCATCGCATATCTGGTAACCGTGAGCGCCAGGGTTACTTGTTGTATGCAAGTATTGTTTCCACCGACACATACAGTCAGGGAGGCGCCTTATGGGCTTCACTGAATGTTTCTTTAATACGGTTTGATACTCTAGGCAGAATGAAAGCCTTGCTTTTACAGAAGTCTGTGCCCTTAACCTCGGCTCAAGAGACTTTTGAACTCGAGATCGCAAGGTCTTCAGCTGAGATACAGGCGCTTATTAATACAAACTGCCCTTTCCATTTTGTAGACATGGTGAATCGTATCTTTAACATGTCTGATACGACTGGCATTGTCCACCTATTGAAGACCATAGGTTCTGGACTTCTAAGCACCTTTCAGACGGTACTTGGAGTTATACCAAACTTCATACACTCCGTATTCGGAAGCATCTTTGGAGGACTTCCGCTGATCCTGTTTCTAATAGCAGGTATTCTGATTGTTATTTTTCTGCTACGCAATGGATGTCCCAGTCACCAAGGAGATGGAAAAAGCACTCCTGGAGCGTAAATACCATGACCGAATGGTACAACATCTAGGGACGCCTCGCCTGAGAGAACTAAGTGCATCTTGGTTCTTGTCATTTCGACCAGTATGGATGGACTGCATCTTACCTGTCCTCCGATGCCTGTTTTGCGGAGAAGAATGCATGTTAGACCTTTGTTTAATACTCCCATCATGTGCGCAACCGGACATGAATGCTCTACTGGACCCGATAACGGCCCATATTCTGCAATGTCCTCAGCGTATTCCTATGTTGATGGCGGCATTCCTTAAGCCACCGCAGGTAGTAACTTCACCTGTTGGTATGGACACCGGCTCCTCCACTGATACCCAGGCTTTGGACGGTGCAGAGGCTGCCCCGGCACCGGCTGTGGACAGCGTAGAACATCATCTGTGCTCTATTGACGTACTCTGCGAGGTGTTACAGGGGCTGTCTACTGCGAAAGCAAGCAACAAAAGTGTTGCGTCTACCAGCCAGGACACATAAACAATTGACTCATTTTGGCTCGTTGTGTGCTGGAAGAAATTCGCCTTTTTTTAATAACAAGCTCAATTTGGAACTCAGACAAAATTGACATTCCTTTTTCATTTATTTGGGCGTGAATGGTTTTCTAATGCTTATAGTTGTTTGGACTATATCAACGGACACTTTTTAGAGCTAGGTCCTGCAACAAATTTTCTGTTTACATTTTTTTTTTAAATCATTTTAGAATTTTTTTAGGCGTTTTAAAACATTTTTTAGAAAGAAATGTTATAACCCTTGGTGCGTACCAATGTCTAGTTAGAATGGTAGTACACTTATAGGTTACATATGTCGTCCAGTCAGAAGAGGAGTGGGTGTTATATTCCATATAGGTACCCTATATAGGCGCAGGTAACACTGCAACCTTTCACCTATATCCTTCCCTACATTACATACATAACGGTTCATAGGGACTGACCTTTTGCCTAGATACGACACTGCATTCAGAACGCTGGTTTTTCCCTGGTTCGAAACTCATACATTATGCATGAGGCTTCTTGGAAGCACAGCAGGACGAACATCTCCTGTATAATATCTATGTTAAAGTTCAAGCCCGACGTCATCCTTTAAGCCGACACAGTAACACAGCAAGGTAGGACCCCTGGGGAGACCTATGGGTATGTATACATCATGTCTTGCTTAGACAGAGAGAGGAGACCGTGACTTCCCGGCTGACACACTGACCAGAGACGCTGAGGTTCCTGCATGCAGACGCTCCAGCTAGCAGTGGTCTAACATTCCTTGCGGGGTGTCCAACTCAAGACCAGGACGGGGTCCCACATTCTCTAACTCTCAGGTAATGGGGTGGACTAGATCCTAGAGGGATTCTTGCCATAACACCTACACAGATGCTAGGTACATTTAGGTACATTTAGGTACATCTAGTTAGGGAGGCATTGCAGGAGTATGCACTTTTAGGTTGCCCTTTTTATCATGTGTTTTATGTACATGTATATATTCATGATTTGTGCAAGATGGTAGAACTATACCATCCCTTTATTTTGGAGTATTGCCAACCATATATCTCTGCTACTGTCTGATGGTTGTTGCAGCACATCTATTCTACACTAGAATAACAACTGTTCATTAAATCCTTATTGAAACGCACAGACTGTTTATTCTGTTTATCTCTGAGACAAACTAAGTGAGCACGAGTGACTGAGCGAAAAGTAGTATATTGTTTCCACGATCCTGGGGGATCAGGGTTGTCATGTTCTGAGGTTTCCAGAAACTATTCTCTCCCCGATAAGAGGAGATTCTAGTGGCACTGTGAGCTAGCTAATGCAAACAGGCTGACGTATCTGGTGGGGGTGCTCGGAACCAGTCTGCCACCAAACCCACAGTTTATGTTATCCGAACACGCAGGTCCTGTACAGGATGTATAGGAACTACACAACAGTATCTGTATGAATAAGTTAGGTGGTGTGTGTATAACTGTATAGGTGAGTAAATGGCAGTGTGATTGACTCTTTGGGTGATTGACTAGGAGTGTGAGTGACTCTATGGGTGAGTGGCGGTGTGTGAGTGTCTGTATGGGCTTATGATTGCATATATCAGTGGCTGTATTGATGAATGACTGTGTATATGAGTGACTGTATGGGTGAGTGAGTAGATGTGTGTGTAGACCTATGAATCAGTGAGTGGGTATGTACTAACTGGTATTGGTGTGTCTATGGTTTCGAGAATGGAAGTCTGTATTTTAGAGTGGGTGTATGAAAGGTTATATTAGGGTGTGAGGGGGTGCATCAGAGATTAAGTGGATGATGTCATCAGTGATGCCATCAGTGATGTCATTTGAGATGTCATCAGTGATGTCATCAGTGATGTCACTGACCATGTCATGAGTGATGTAATATGTGACGTCATCAGCAGTGCATTGTGGGGGCACAAGTTATAGTTAGTTCAGCTAACTGTAACGGCTGAATTTCTCTGGTTTTGTGCTAGTGAAATATCAGCCCAACTATAACGTCCCTGAAACCTGTGGTTTTTTTCAGTGATTATCTAAGGTTTTTTAAATGCTAATTCCTAACTATAATGTCTCTGAAACCTGTGATTTTTTTCAGTGAATTTCTAAGGTTTTTTAAATGCCAATTTCTAACTATAACATCTATGAAACTTTATTGCAGTTAAAATATATATTTATACATATATATATATAGTTTATACATATTTAAAAACTAGTTTTTATATATTTTTTTGTAATACTTTTTATAAAAACATATATATATACATGTGATCAAGGCCCTTGATGGGCTGAAACGCGTCATGGCTGTAGAGGTCGCAGAGCAAAAATAAAAAATCTTGCACCAATTTGTGGTCCGTGCTCCGTTTGTGGTGTAGATTCCATGGGGATTGACGGAGTTGCAGCTGATATATATATATATATATATATATATATATATATATATATATATATATATATATATATATATAAAATGAAAGTCCTGTCCGCAATCCTGCGGAACACCAGGCACGGACCTCGATACAGTTCAGGAAATCACGGACTCCCACACAACATAGGTGGGTGAAGCAGTGTCAAATTTATTGGAGATTAAAACCAAAAATCACCACAGGAACAGTGCCTGCCATGACGCGTTTCGCTCCTCACTGGGAGCTTGATCACATGATGCGTCTCCTCTTAGTGACGATTTTATTTAAAAAAACGTGAAAATGTGCACAACCACCTATAAACACAAACTCGCCTGGCTCAGTTGTGTTAAAAACAGACTATAGCATTGTCACAATCAAAAATCCACTGTTAAAATACATAAATAATCATGTCAATACACTAAGAAAGAGTATGATGAAAAAACTCTTCATAAGGGTGGTAAAAATACATCCAAAATACAGTTTTTAGCAATGTAATCAATTTAGTAAAACCACTCATATATCAACCAGAATAAAGTTTAAAATCATTTTCATTTTTCAGTGAATTTCTAAGGTTTTTTAAATGCCAATTTCTAACTATAACATCTATGAAACTTTATTGCAGTTAAAATATATATTTATACATATATATATATAGTTTATACATATTTAAAAACTAGTTTTTATATATTTTTTTGTAATACTTTTTATAAAAACATATATATATACATGTGATCAAGGCCCTTGATGGGCTGAAACGCGTCATGGCTGGTCGCAGAGCAAAAATAAAAATCTTGCACCAATTTGTGGTCCGTGCTCCGTTTGTGGTGTAGATTCCATGGGGATTGACGGAGTTGCAGCTGATATATATATATATATATATATATATATATATATATCCCAACAATCGCTGCTCCTTCAGGATTGCTGGGACCCGTGGAAGGTGGCGCACACACCAGCAGAGCGTACTGGTTAAATCAATCCTTTCATAAAAGTCCAAATGAGTGCGCTCTCAGGATAATAAACACACAACCGTATGCTGAGATGCAAAGAGTTTAATCCACTATGCGTTTCGACTGCATCCGCAGCCTTGCTCACGTGTAAAAAGTGCACAACCAATAAGTGTCTTTATACAATCCGATTGAGAATGTTGGAAACAGAAAAAGGGCAATAATGACAGCCAGCAGTGGCGGCCATGTTGGAATGGATATGTACAACACAAAGCTACATACACATACTGTTGAATCAGAATATGCAACAGAATAAACCTTGCTGCAAATGATAAAAATGTAAAATACATGACATGCTATTCACAGTGCAGGTAAAAGTAAACGTATGTAGCGCAAAATGCGGGGCCCAAAGTAAAGTTGCAAAATTGCTGCAGTCAAACCTGTGCCTGTTTTGACAAAATTAATAGTAGTGGTTACAGCACTCATGGTGCAAACGGTCTAATCGGTCTAATCGGGATCACCGTGAGCATGTAAGCTGGAAAGTGCTGAATTGCCTCCCACTCAGTTACCCGGTCAGGAAGTTCCACAAGTGCGGACACTGTCAGCAACTGCTGAAGACCCGTGTGATTGCAGGTTCGTAGCCTACAACTACTAGAGTAAAAAGTGAAACAGGGGTATACTGAAGATCAGTGCCAAGTGGTCTGATCAACTAGACCCGGGGACATGTCAGTGTCATATTTTATAAAAATTCTTGGTAGCAAGTATTCGCATGGTGCTCAAGTAATCGGAAATGACAGAGTGAACATGCTTACTGGTAGGCAGAGGCCTTAAGGAGGAAGACTGTCACAATCTATCCTCTCATTAGCCTGGACAAAGTCTGACTGCATTGGTGATCTAGGTGGATACCAAATGGACAAAAGAAACAGACCCGCAGCAGAAGGAAAATGTAATCCCATGGGGACTGAATCAGGATGAGGAACTTGCCATACACCTCAGAAAAGAATAGCCGGTAGTTCACTGTCTATTTCCCCTCCTCCTCCTCTATCCTCATATCTGTTACTCTATTCAGCCTTATTCCATGTAATGTCATGACATGGTTGTCTTAGTAAATTATTTCTGTGTTCTTCCTCCAATCATATGTGTATCAGAAACTGTTTCATTTTATAGATTCTCAGTGACACATTTGTACCACTATTTTAACATTTCTTTTCTGTTTGTTTCTTTTGCAGGAGGGAAGGAAGGGGCCCACTCATTCACACGGGTCCCCTACCCTTTTCTTCGATTTCACTTTTGGACACCACCGTTTGGGAAACATCGCACCTGATTGAAACTCTATGTGAGGCAGAGAGATGGGATTACATTTTCCTTCTGCTGCGGGTCTGTTTCTTTTGTCCATTTGGTATCCACCTAGATCACCAATGCAGTCAGACTTGGTCCAGGCTAATGAGAGGATAGATTGTGACAGTCTTCCTCCTTAAGGCCTCTGCCTACCAGTAAGCATGTTCACTCTGTCATTTCCGATTACTTGAGCACCATGCGAATACTTGCTACCAAGAATTTTTATAAAATATGACACTGACATGTCCCCGGGTCTAGTTGATCAGACCACTTGGCACTGATCTTTAGTATACCCCTGTTTCACTTTTTACTCTAGTAGTTGTAGGCTACGAACCTGCAATCACACGGGTCTTCAGCAGTTGCTGACAGTGTCCGCACTTGTGGAACTTCCTGACCGGGTAACTGAGTGGGAGGCAATTCAGCACTTTCCAGCTTACATGCTCACAGTGATCCCGATTAGACCGATTAGACCGTTTGCACCATGAGTGCTGTAACCACTACTATTAATTTTGTCAATACAGGCACAGGTTTGACTGCAGCGATTTTGCAATTTTACTTTGGGCCCAGCATTTTGCGCTACTTACGTTTACTTTTACCTGCACTGTGAATAGCATGTCATGTATTTTACATTTTTATCATTTGCAGCAAGGTTTATTCTGTTGCATATTCTGATTCAACAGTATGTGTATGTAGCTTTGTGTTGTACATATCCATTCCAACATGGCCGCCACTGCTGGCTGTCATTATTGCCCTTTTTATGTTTCCAACATTCTCAATCGGATTGTATAAAGACACTTATTGGTTGTGCACTTTTTACACATGAGCAAGGCTGCGGACGCAGTCGAAACGCGTAGTGGATTAAACTCTTTGCATTTCAGCATTCGGTTGTGTGTTTATTATCCTGAGAGCGCACTCATTTGGACTTTTATGAATATATATATATATATATATACATACATACATATCCAAGTAAACCTCTACTCCACACGGAAAAGAGCACGTACACAGAGAATGCTAGGTATAGAGGCATTTGTTACTCCATAGGGCCTCCTCCGACCCGGCAGAGAGACGCGTTTCGACTGTCTCAGCAGCCTTCCTCAGTCATATATATATAGATAGATAGATAGATATATCTATATCTATATCTATATATATATCTGTATATATATATATATATATATATATATATATATATATATATATATACAGATACAGTTCTGGCTCACCACATCCACCGACACGGAGAAAGCAGGTACGGACCACAACCTGTAGAATTTCAAAGTTGCAGTGCTTTATTGCAGAAAAAAGAAATCAAAAGCATATATATATATATATATATATAGATATAGTTACAAAAACTTCTTTTTTTATATAAAAATGGAGTCGCGTACCGGACATGGATCTTCGCGTTTTGTACGCGAACCCATTTATTTATTTAAAAGTGTAAAATATAGTGAAATTAATACTTTCTGTATATGTTAGGGGTAGTAGTTTAGTTGTACATTAATATAATGAATATGTAGTTATACTAAACTATAATTAAATATTAAATTTATGTATATTGCGGGTTCGCAATACCACCGCATACACTACCAGGCCTTACTTCCGGATCAGCGTACGAATTGCAGCTCCAGTGTGATTTCTAACAGTTATATTTCAAAAAATTTATAATTTACACTTGATTATTACTTTAATATTTTAGTTTAAATTATATTAAATCTCCTTGCTTCTTTCGAAAATGTAAATGCGGAATCGCGACCCAGACGCGACTCTTTGTTTTTAATTTGTACTATTAATACATATGTAGACAATAATAATCTTAAGTTCAAGGTTATAGTTTTGCTAAGATAGTATATAAACTTGTATATTAATAAAAGAAAGAGATTAAAACATATTTTTAATAATAATTTCAGGAATCGCAATACGTCCGCGTACATCGCAACTTCCAGATTCGTGTAGGGGACGCGAATCTAACGTTTTTTTTAAACAATATTATATATTATTATAGCTTCATTTACTTTATTTAAAATAAAGAGATACAGTTATTTGTAATTAAAATATTATAGGACAGTACTTAATATTGTTGAAATGTAAAATTGAAAGAAGTAGCGGAATCGCGTCCGGAACGCGCGGTGGTACCGCGTAGGGGTCGCGTACCCCATGTGACACAAAAAAAGAGATTAGATTAGTTAAAGATCCTGTAATTCTTAAGTTTGCTAGATCCCACCCTCTTTCTTCTAATTTTGGGTGTGGTTGGCAACAGCCATACTTTTTCAGGAGCTTGACAGTTTTGGAGGCGTTTTTTGGTATTTGAAAGATTTTACAATAAAATTTGGATATGGCAACTCCACAGGATCTACAGGAGGAGGAGGAGGAGACCCTTCTGGAGGAGGAAGAGGTGCCACGTGCAAAAGGAAGGAGAGTGTGGAATGGCAATTCTTCAGCATACCCGAGGGCCAGAAGAAGGTCAATGCTCAAAAAGTAACATGCAACGTGTGCAAGAAGGTGCTGTCATGAGGATCGGACAGGAAATACTCCTGCGGTACATAGAGCTGAACTTGCAAGATTAAATGATGGGAGCCAAGATGCACAGCGTTCCACCTCAAGACCGGGCGACAGGTTGGAGTCAATTCCACCGACTCTACCTGATTTTGCAAAAGCAGGACTTTTTTGTACTAAGTGCATTACTGTTCTAACTATTGGAGAGCAGGTTCTCCAAACCATGTTGGACTCTATTAACAATCACCGTTGTTAATTTTTTTTTTTATATCCGAATTAGGCACGTTGTTTTGTGCTTGTTTTTTTGTTTAACTTTTCTTTGTAATATCTAAAAAACACCAAAAAAACACAAAATTATTATAAATAAAATATATATATAAAATAGTTTTTAAAAAAGAAGAAAAAAAACAGTTCTTAGGGAACCACCTATTCTGGTTTAAACAACAGAAAAGGTATATGTTGTATGAATACATGAGTCAATGGATAGTGTCTGTGTGATTGGATCAGTGTGTACGTAGAGTCTGAGTGATTGGATGAGTAAATGAGTAGTGCTTGAGTGAATGAATGACTGCAAGATTATTGGTTGCATGATTGTGTAACTGAATGGATAGTGCCTGAGTGATTGGAAGAATGTGTGAATAGTGCCTGGCTGGTTGGATGACTGCATGAGTAGTGTGTGACTCATTAGGTAGTGCCTGGCTAGTGTCTGTGTGATTGGATGAATGCTTGGGTACTGCCTCGATGATTGCATGACTGCATGGACAGCGCCTGAGATAATAGATGCGTGCATAGCTAGTGCCTGGATGAATGGGTGAGTGCAACAGCACTGCCTGGGTGATTGCATGACTCCCTGGATAGTACCTGGGTGAATGAATGAGTGTAGTGGTAGTTCTTGGGTGATTGGATGAGTGCATGCATAATGCCTGGGAGATTGTATAAGTACAAGAGCAGTGCCTGAGTTATTCCATGAGTGCATCAATAGTACCTGGATGAATGAATGAGGGTATGGGTAGTACCTGGGTGATAGGATGAGTGCATGAGTACTGCCTGAGTTAATGCATGACTGCACAGGTAGTGACTGAGTAAATGGTTGATTGCGAGCATAGTGCCTTAGTGATTGCATGAGTGCATGGATAGTACCAGAGTGAATGGATTACTGCAAGGGTAGTGCATGGCTCATTTAGTGAGTGCATAGATACTGTCTCAGTGATTTAATGAATGCATGGATACTACATGGATGAATGAATGAGAGTATGGGTAGTGGCTGTATGATTGCATGAGTGCATGGGTAGTGGGTGGGAGATTGGATGAATGCATGAGTACTGTCTGAGTGAATGTATGAGTGCATAGGTAGTGTGGGAGTGAATGGTTTAGTTGAAGGATAGTATGTGAGTGATTAGATGAGTGCATGGGTAGTGCCTGGGTGATTGGATGAGTGTATGAGTACTGCCTGAGTGAATGCACGAGTGCATACATAGTGACTGAGTGAATGGATGAGTGAAAGCATAGTGTCTGAGTGATTGGATGACTCCATTGGTAGTGCATGAGTAAATGGATTAGTTCAACGGTAGTGTGTGGCTCATCCAGTGAGCATATGAGTACTGCGTGCGTGATTGGATGAATGCATGGCTACTGTCTTGATGACTGTATAAGTCCATGCACAGTAGGTGAGTAAATGTATGAGTGCATGAGTAGTGCCTTAGTGAATAGGTGAGTACAGGGGAATTGCCTGGATGATTTCATGAGAGCATGGATAGTACCTGGGTGAATGAAGGAGTATTAAGGTAGTCCCTGGGTGTTTCGATGAGTGCATGGATAGTGTATATTTGGTTCCATGAGTGCATGGATAGTGTCTGTGTGATTACATGAGTCCATGTGGACTACCTCAATCAGTGCAGTGTCTGAAAGAATCAATGTGTGCATGAGTAGTGGCTTGATGAATAGGTGAGTGCAAGAGCAGTGTTTGGGTAATTCCATGACTGCATGGATAGTACCTGGGTGAATTAATGAGTATATTGGTAGTGCGTAGGTGTTTGAATGAGTGCATGGATAGTGCCTTTGAGATTGGATGAGTACATGGGTAGTGCATGTGTGATTGTATAAGTGCATGGGTAGTGTCTGAGTAAATAGATGAGTGTAAGGGAAGTGCCTGGCTCATTTGGTGAGTGCAAGAGCAGTGTCTGAGTGATTGCATGAGTGCATGGGTAGTGCCTGGGTAATTGCATGACTGTAGAGGTAATGCCTGATTGATTGGATGTGTGTATGGGCAGTGGCTCCTTTATTGCATTAGTGCATGGGTAGTGCCTAAGTGAATAGATGAGTGCATGGGTAGTGCCTGAGTGAATGGTTGAGTGCAAGAGTAGTGCCTGAGTGATTGCATGAGTAGTGTAGGGTAAAATGATGACGGCAAGAGTAATGCTTGGGTCATTGGATGAGTGCATGGGTAGTGCCTCGGAGAATGGATGAGTGCATGTGTAGTGCCTTAGTGAATGGTTGAGTGCAAGAGTAGTGCCTGAGTGATTGAATGACTGCATGGGTAGTGTCTGAGTGAGTGGATTAGAGCAAGGGTAGTGCCTGAGTGAAAGGATAAGTGCAAGTTTAATGCCTGAGTCATTGGATGAGTGCATGGGTAGTGGCTGAGAGAATGAATGAGTGCATGGGTAGCGCTGAGAGAATAGATGAGTCCATGGGTAGTGCCTGAGTGAATGGTTGAGTGCAAGAGTAGTGTCTGAGTGATTCTATGAGTGAAGGAGTAGTGCCTGGGTGATTGGATGAGTGCAAGGGTTATGCCTGGGTCATTTTACGAGTGCATGGGTAGTGCCTGAGAGAATGGATGAGTGCATGGGTAGTGCCTCAGTGAATGGTTGAGTGCAAGAGTAGTGTCTGAGTGATTGCATGAGTGCATGGAAAGTGCCTGAGTGATTGAATGATGGCATGGGTAGTACCTGAGTGAATGGATTAGTGCAAGGGTAGTGCGTGGCTCATCCAGTGAGTACATGAGTAGTACCTGGGTGATTGAATGAATCCATGGCTACTGTCTTGATGACTGTATAAGTCCATGCACAGTGCATGAGTAAATGTATGAGTACATGGGTAGTACCTTAGTGAATAGTTCAGCACAGGGGAATTGCATGGGTGATTGCATGAGTGCATGGATAGAACCTGGGTGAATGAATGAGTGTATGGGTAGTTCCTCGGTGATTTGATGTGTGCATGGATAGTGTATATTAGGTTCCATGAGTGCATGGGTAGTTCCTGGGTAATTTCATGAATGCAAAGGTAGTGCCTGGTTGAATAGAGCAGTGCATGGGTAGTGCCTGAGTAAATGGTTGAGGGTATGGGTATTGCCTGGAAGATTGGTACACTGCAAGAGTAGTGTTTGGGTGATTGAATGACTGCATTAGTAGTATCTGGATAATTGGATGGATGTATGCATAGTGCCTGAATGAATGAATTATTACAAGGATAGTGTTTGAATGATGGATGACTGCATGAATTGAGCCGTATACAGTAGATTCTATCCATTAAAACTTAGTCCTATTAGCTCTACAATATGTCTTAGAATACTTCTTCAAATGAGAAGATACATCATACTTCAAAACTGTCAAATTTTCAAATATAATAAAAAGCACTTTCAATACCCACCTGTCCTGTATAAGGAGGAGACACTAATATATACATCTTCTTGTACGCAAATTTGGAAAACATGTGGTATGAAACAAACATATTCTAGTATGTGTTGGCTTCTACATGTATTCTGACATGTGTTGTGCATCTGATAACTCTAACTTCAAAACTATTGAGTTCATCATAGAAGTGCACACATCTTATCAGTTCTATTAGAGTATTGAGTCACAGAAACAGGCATCTGTTATCTATGTATGCATGTGGGAAGTCCTTGGATAGAGAGTTCAATACACACCTGTGCTGTATAATGAGAAGAAAATAGCTTGCAACAAAAGCACTTTTATTGGTCTATGCACTTTTGTAAAAAGTAAGTGTAATACTACACCTCAGAAATATTATGATACTTTTTAAATAGTCAAAAGGATGAACATTATTTTTTTTAGAAACAAATAACATATAATTAAATTTAAATCATTTTCCCATGTTATCATGCATATTATATTATGTATTCTTACCTTTCAAGTAATTTAGATACATTACTCAGCAAAACTATTTTAGAGTAGTATTATCCTAAACAGCATAAAAACAGTTTTCAAAATTCAACAGGAGCTACTATAAAGAAGAAAAGGAAAACTGTTATTTAATGATAATATATTACAGAAATGATAATATTATATTTTTGAGAACACAACATAAATTTAGAATTACATGACATTCTCAAGTTCTCTTTTTTGCTGTTCTCAGATTCCACTTAACTTCACCATGCACAGTGATTTCAAAGTAGTATCATCAATGAATAGCGGGGGAAAAAACAATCAAATTGATTGTTGAAAAAAAAACAAATGAGTTTAGATTATCATTATCAATATGTGTACATATGCATTTTCCTATCTACACTTAGTTAAATACTTCCTTTATATGCTTACACTCTATTTTTTCTCTCAAATTAATTTGCCAAAATGTACACTCTCATTTACATGTGATACAATATAGACAACAAATATATAAACTATTAGCTTTTAAACACAACATTTTCCAAATGTAATATCAATTAGCGCAAATAATAATGAAAATGCTAATTATAAATACTAATAGTTTGCAGTGCTGTCTACTTTCTGTTGCCATCTTCCCCAATAGGCCGAATGATGTACTCAAAACTTTGGCTGCAGAAATAACGTATAAGAATTTTGTATTTCATACGGCAATCTAGGTTTGCATTCCAAGTGCGCATCATTTCAAAGCGTCCATCCTTTGTTACACTTTAAATAAACAGTATAGTGTCAAGATGTTGCAGTAAGTCCTTCATGAAAAATAATAGCTACTGTTGTATAAGTTCTTCCTGAAATAGATATTTGACTTGCTTTAAAATTTGTAATTTTAGTTTCCAATTTTCTTCCATTTGGTCTATATCGTTGTAACATTAAAATGAGATATTTTCCAAATCTTTCTATATGTAATGTAGACAACATCTCTGATCTACAATGTGAGCATCTCATATCCTGATTTGCTGTTTTTATCAATTTGTTAAAAGGTACTGATTCGCAGTCTGGTATTGTCAAGTATAGGAATCGTTCTGTTTGTATTTCAGTGGTAGAAGTAAATGAACACTCTTCACACTTATTGTTCCACTTGTAACTTAGTCCAAATAAGTTTTCAATGTGCATTCCTTCATGTTCTAATACTCCAAGCATAAGCATTAGAAATTCTTGTGCATCTTGTTGTATGTGGAGAGTAAATGTCAATGAACCAGTACATATATCTAAAAGATGCCAGAAGCAGTATGTATTTTGCTTCTGTCACTTATCAACTGTTGAAATACATGATGTAGTAAAGAACAGAATCTTTTTTCATGATTTCTCATGATTTGATGATGAAGATCTGGTAGATGAAACACCACATTCAGAATCACATTAGCATAACAGTTGATAACTGAACTGTTTTCCAACTGGTATCCTACAATGTCATCAACACTTTCCATTTTCTTTTTCTTTACACTTTCAACTTTCTCATCAGTTGTTTTCCTTTTTTGAACCTCAATTGCATCTTTGACATAGTTCCGTTTCAGGCACACTACATGCTTCTCATATATGGGATATTCACCTAAATCAGGAGCATAAAGTCTTCTTAAACGATTGCACTCTCTTACACAATTTACATCAGCACTAACTTTTTCTCATCAAAATCTGTCAAATACAAACCAGACAATGTTCTTACTCAAGACAATGCAACGTATGCCATTTCCTCTTTGAACACTGTACTACCAACATTTACAAAAGCTGTGTCTATACTTAAACCTTGTGATTTATGAATAGTTACTGCATATGCTACAGAGGAAACTGTTGTCTGCGAACATACAAGTCTTTGACAAGCAAAAAACGTACAACACAACGCCCAGTCTGTCTTACCTCATCAATCTTATCAAATTTTATAATCAAAAATTCTATTCCATCTCTATTTTGGAAATTTACAAAATCAACAGCTTTTCCCATTGCTCCATTTACTAACCCTCCCTCTACATTCAAATTACGCCGCAAAATTACACGACAGTTTTTACATACATGTAAAATCTTTTCTAATCCTGCAGTTTTAGATACAGACTACTCCAAAGAATCCAATTTAGCCTGTAGTTTCTCAGTAAGAACAACTGTCACTCTCTGGTGTTCAATTTTGTCAATAGCTTTAATTTCCACAATTTCTTGTTTTTCCAGTTTGAGAAGTTGTTGATTAAATGTAGAACACTCTTTCAGTGTAGGCATTAGACAAACTATAGATTTGTTTTCTACAAGAATATTGTACATTAGTTCAGCTGCTGTTTCTCCAGTTGTAAACAACTTCCTTAGTAGTCAACTTTCTAAAAGTTGTTTTCCATGTTCCGTCAAGACACCAATTCTTATATCTTTAAGAATATTCCCATAATCTTCATCACCTGCTTATCGCATATTCTTAACAAGTTCTTTATATTCAAAGTTTAACCAAATATTAACATTTCCAATACTTCCCAAAGATTTCCTTGTGTCATCATGAAGAAGAGTTTTAAAAACAGGTTCTCCTTTTACAGGAGTAAGTTGTAGTAAATCTCCAAGTACAATTAAATGTTTTCCTCCAAACAGAACATCGTAATCTGTTTTTAAAATCTGTTGCATTCTCAAGTGTACAAAGGCAAGCATTACGTTTGATACCATGCTCACCTCATCAACGATTAAAAGTTTCATTTTCTTCAGTACTCTTGAGACTTCATAACAACCTTCTCCAGATAGCTTCTGATATTCTAATTTATTATCATGTTCAACAAGTAGCATAAGTAATCGATGTAAAGTAATAACTTTAATATTGTGTGCTGCTAATCCAGATGGAGCTGTTACGACACAAGATAAATGTGATCCTGTAGTTTTCTGTAGATAAGTGGTCAAAACTTTAATTAAGAAACTTTTTCCTGTTCTAGCTTGACCACTGATGTACAATAGAATAGGTTTAAATGATGAACATTGGAATTTTTTTTCATGCAGCAAACCATTTTGTAATTGCTTTTTGACTTGTAGATATATTTATTTTTACTTAATATTTAATTGTTCTTCTAACTTTTCCAACTGAATAATATCCTGTTGTGCTTGTTGCATTGCAGTTTCCACCTCATTCATGGCTATTGCTGCTTCATTTTCAATAATTGGTTGTCCCAGTGGATCTTGACTCAGTGGACCAGAACTTTGACTTGTGAACTTTCTCTAGCTATTTCAGCTGCAATAGTAGTTTCTTGCTCAATCTCATCATTTAACATTTGTAGATAAGTTGGGAAAATTATGCACTTAATGCTATTTTTAGTTGCATTAAAAGAATCTTCATAGCAGTCAAAATCTCCAAGGAATTCTGTTTCACTACGCCAAGGCTTGAACAGTTGCAGAAGTGCTAAATAGAAAAATTCTCTCATCTCGACTTTCGCAACTGAGTTTTTGTGGTTAATAAGATTTCCTTTGGCATGTTTTACTAAACATCCGTTACATCCAATTACTGCATATTTCTCTTCTTTTATATTTTTGGTAACTTTTCTTTTAAAGCTGTAATGTTGAAGCATTTAATACAGACATAGGTTTTCGAGATGTGGACTCCTTTTGGGATAGTATATATCCAACATATTAGTTTTAACAATATCCGTACTTTCTGGTTCATTCTGTGCTAAGTATTCGATTTCTTGTAAAGATTTCAATACTCTATTTCATGTGGAGGCAAGACCTAGACTTACCCAAATGATTCCTCTTGACTTTGAATATAAACTGGCAGAGCTCAACTGATTCGAACATTCATAGGAGCCAATTTCTCGATTGGAAAGCATTTTCAAGCTAAAGCTGTACAATTTCTTGCTAAGACTCCTCTCTGCTGAATTTCTTCCCACATTTCTTTCATCTCTATCTTTTCAGATTTGGTAATATATGATGTAATATAGCGAGCAACAGCAATTGAATTATCTGAAACATATTAAATATCCATGTTTGCATTCCACATTTTCAAAATAACTGGATTGTAGTCATTATTGTACTTTGAAGCTTCTATTCTTTTTAAGTTGTATGTATTCTCAGGAGCTTTCCGAGTTATTGTATGCCTTACTGCTGAGAAAAAACTATTTACTCTTCCTTTAAAAATTATAGGACGAGGGAATCCAAAACGACATTTTATATAAAATTTCCCTTTACACTTGTATTTTCGTCAGCAGTATTTCCCACAGCGATGACTTTGAAACTGTAAAACATGTTGTCTCAAGCTCTTTTCTCCTCCATCTCTTGGAATGGCACATGTAACATACTGTTCGATGAAAGACAAAACAGTTTCATCAGTATCAGTTCCAAATTTTGGTGCATTCTTTATCCATTATAGCATGTGTATATAAGGAGCACCTCTGGCTTGGTACTCTTTTCGCCAAAAGAAATCAGTGTCTCCTCCTAGAGGATGAATGTTTTTATTGCAGATAAATGACATCATACTTTGAAACTTATGGTTAAAACATCCGGCAGACATTTACAGGATCCAAGGAACAGAGTTCTCCAGGTGTCTTCAATTCAATGTTTTTAACATTTGATTTTGCTTCTCGTAGAAACTCAAGTAAATCTTCCCACACATATTCAGCATATCTAAGTGTTACAAACCATGTAGGTGTACCTAAGTTTCTTAACATACATTTAAGTTCACCATGATGATGAAACCAATATTAATTGGTATCACTTTGACACGCCATCAAATTAATTAACTGAGATTCTAAATTTTCAGCTCTTTGTTGAACTTTGTCCATGAATTCTTTTGCAGAAACATGTTGAAGATGAACTCCTGTTTTTAATATGTGGTTCACTGCATATGAAAGTGCAGACAAATCACTTTCAAACAGAAGATGAAATAATATGGAATGCACTGTCGAAATCTTGGATCTTCAGAGTACAATCTTGTTGAGCAGTATTCTGAAGCTGGAATCCGTACAGCTTGCTCATAAAACCGTCCACTTTCTCCAGTGGGGAATAGCTGTGAAAAACAACGAGCTTCTAAACTTTTTTCCCATACACTCATGGGAGTTCCCTTTGCTTCCTTCCTTCATTTGAAATAATTTCAATACTGTTTCCTATCATTTCTTTCAAATGTAGAGGATGTATAGTAAAATGTTCATAAATCTCTTCAGTCCTGGACCTGTCCACTTTTTCTATTTGGCCCCTTGGCATTAGTGGTTAATCTTCTAAGCATATTACTTCTTCATCAACATTTACATTCTTATAAAAATATTATTCTGTACCAGGTACAATGTAGCCTTGTGGAGTTTAGTAACATCTACAAACTCTTGCCAGATTGTTCGACTCTTTGTTGGTACACCATTAACTAGAATAACTACTGGCTCATTTTCCTCCCTGTCTACACCAACAGTTTCAATGTTTTTCTTAAAATCTAAAGGTAAGTACACAACTCTTCCTTTCAGACCTCTTTGTAAATCTGTTGGTGGCAGCTTACCTGTTTTAGGCTCCATACGAACTATGGCCTGAAATGGGTGTACAGATTGAATAAGAATAGACTCACATGCATTCAAATCCACCAGTTCCTGAGGAATAGATACCAACTCTAAGTTGTTATGTACTGATCTAGCTGGCATTTTGTTCTCTTCTAATTTGTTGTAACAGTATTTACAAATAACTTGATCAGTAGCCAACTCAAACTGACCTTCTACCAACAAATAAGCACCAAATTGCTGCCACTTATCATTGCTTTCCTTTTCACTTTTTAAATATAAATCAACATTCCTAGTTTGACTTCTATAGTGAGTACATCGACAACAAATACAAACATAGTTTGGTTTTTCAGATGAAACTGTCTTAAACTTTGTAATTTCTTCTGCAAACTCATCAACTCTTTCCCGTGTTCTTCAACACCAACACTTATCAAACTTTCATTTTCTCTACACTCCTCTTGTGAACCAAAAAAACGAAACTGTATATCATCACAAACGTTTTGTACATCTGATACTGAACCGTGCAAAAGAGCTGTGTTCATTTCACTTGAACATAATGCAGGAGTTTTTACATTGTAGAGTCTCATTACTAACTTCCACATTTCAGAGTAGTGTACCGCTAACATTCTTAAATGATGGAAAGTACTTTGGCACACTTTTCTTGAAAGACAAGCCAGAAAATGATCCTGCAAGTTAGTATATTTTCTTATTTTACATGGATCTAGTCCATGTAACATCTTAATCTTCTGTTTAACACTATTTTTTGCATCTTGTCGTGAAAAAATGCGTAATATGTCTATAGATTCCTGTCGAATACTGCAAATACTGCAAAATTCCCACTTATATACAGGAGCTTGTGTATGCCTCCCTTGAACTTCTTCAGCTATTACTTCTTCCACATTCCTAACAACCATTTTTTTCTTTTGGAATGGGACAACCATCTTTCATCTCATAGCATTGACCACTAGTATCAACTGCATGTACTAATGTGTTCTCTTGAAAATAGCTTTCTTCATTAAAGAAAGGCTCAGTACTAGAAGTGTGCTTCCATTCACCAGTAAATGTTTTTCAAAAGTTACTTCTATTAACAAGTCTTTTTCTTTTGCTTTTCTCTTTCATAAACACCATTGTTTTATCCAATGTTCTCATTCTCTTCAATATTAATCTAAATATTTTTTGTTTCAATTCAAAAGCAGTATCTCCTACACTTTCAATGTGTTGCTTCTTCTTCTACACTGCTGATCTTCTTTTATACTTTTTACAATCTTTTAATAAATTTTGAATTACTCTACTTCTAAACATTCTTATATGTATCTCTTTAAATAGTTTTTGTATTCTTATAATATGAGTTGTTTTTCTAAAAACTAATGTTTTTTTACCATTACAATTCTTCTTTTCCTTCTGGTTTGTTGTAAAACTTTTCTTTTCCATTCACTATTATTGACTTTCTTTAAACTCTCTACAACTGTTTTAAGAAACTGTTTAGTGCTCTTACTAGAAGAAATTTTATCCTGAGTAACATTTTGCTCTTTTTCTAATGCATTCTTTTGACTTTTCTTTAAGTAGTACTGTTTTCTTGTTCTCTTCCCTTTTCATGTTTTCTTGCCATCTTCAATTTGTGATCCAAATAAAATAAATTTCTAAAAAACAAAAAAGAGTGTCAATAGTTTGTTACATCAATTAACAATTTTAAATTAATTACATGTCAATATTCATAATAACCACTAAGCAATTACTTACAATTACATTGCTATTCTCTTTATCACAAATAAAACAACAAAAGTGCAGAAACAAGCAAGAGAACTGCAGAAAGAGGAAGAAAGGTGCTGAAAGAGAAAGAAGGGGACAGAAAGAAAAAGAAAGGTTCAGAAAGAGCCAAGAGAAATGCACGAAGAAGCAACACAGCTACAGAAAAATGTGAGAAGTGCAGAAAGAGGAAAGAGAGGTGCAGAAAGAGACAATAGGGGTGCACAAAGAAGCAACAGAGGCGCAGAAACATGCAAGAGAAGTGCAGAAAGAGGCAAGAGGGATGCAGAAAGAGGCAAGAGAGGTGCAAAAGAGACAAGACAGGTGCAGAAAAAAGCAAGAGAGGTGCAGAAAAATACAAGTGTATAAAGAAGCAACTGACGTTCAAAAACAAGCAAGAGAAGTGCAGAAAGAGGCAAGAGAACTGCAGAAAGAAGAATATATGTGCAGAAAGAGGCAATAAAGATGCAGAAAGAGGCAAGAGAGGTGTGGAAAGAAGCAACAGAAGTGCAAAAAGAGGGAAGAAGGGAGAAGAAAGAGGCAAGAGGAGTGCAGAAAGATGCAACAGAGATGCACAAAAAGGCAATATAGGTGCAGAAAGAGGGAAAGAGGTACAGAAAAAGGCAAGAGAGGTTCAGAAAGGGACAAGAGACGTGCAAAAAGAGGCAGGAGAGGTGCAGAAATTGGCAAGAGAGGTGCAGAAACAGGTGAGGGAGGTGCAGAAAGAGGGAAGAGGAGTGCAGAAAGAGGCAAGAGAGGTACAGAAACAGGCAACAGAGGTACAGAAACAGGGAAGAAGGGTAAAAAAGAGGCAAGAGGAGTGTGCAAAGAAGCAACAGAGGTGCAAAAAAGGCAAGAGATGTGAAAAAGGGACAAGAGACGTACAAAGCAAGAGAGGTACAGAAATGCGGAAAGAGGTAATAGAGGAGTAGAAAGAAGCAAGAGAAGTGCAGAAAGAAGCAAGTGAGCTCCAGAAACAAGCAAATGAGGTGTTGAAAGAGCTAAAAGAGGTGCAGAAAGCGCCAAAAGAGGTAGAGAAAGAAGCAACAGAGGTGCAGAAAGAACAAACATACGTGCATTAACAACAAGAAAAGTACAGAAACAGCTAGAAAAGTGCACAAAGAGGCAAAAGAGGTACAGAAAGAGGGAAGTAGAGTGCAGAAAGAGACAAGTGAGCTGCAGAAAGAAGAAACTGATGTGCACAAAGAACTAACAAAGGTGCAGAAAGAGGCAAGAGAAGTACAGAAAGTAGCAAGAGAACTGTAGAAAGAGACAAGAAAGAGGCAAAAGAAGTGCAGAAAGTGGCAAGAGAGGTGCAGAAAGAGGCAAAAGTGGTGCAGAAAGAGCCAATAGAGGTACACAAACAGGCAACAGAGGAATAGAAACAGGCAAGAAGACCGCAGAAAGAGTCAAGAGGAATGCAGAAAGAAGCAACAGCGGTGCAGAAAGAGGCAAGAGAAGTGCATAAAGAGGCAAGAGAGGTGTAGAAAGAGGCAAGAGAAGTACAGAAAGAGGCAAGAGAGGTGCTGAAAGAGGCAAGAGAGGTGTAGAAAGAGGGAAGAGGGGTGCATAAAGAGAAAGAAAGGTACAGAAAGAAGCAAGAGAAATTCAGAAAGAGGCAAGAGGGATGCAAAACACATGTGAGAATATATGTAAAAGCAGAGACATACATTTTGCTCAGAATGTTGGGCCTTCCTAAATTTAAATCAGCAATCCTTCCCATGTCAGTGTTATAAGTCTAACCATATTTCTGAACATATGCATGCGTATGTCTGTGTCTTTCCCATTATACTGTTATAAGTCTCACCATATTCCTAAAAGCATGCATGCATGTGTCTGTGCCTTTTGCAAGTGGCATCATACATAAAAGAAACATACAAATAGTTGTATACCTGAATTTCAGACATTTAGCATCTTCAGATGCATAACATGTGTGAGAATACATATACAAGTAGACACATACCTCAGTTACAAAAGCACACAGACCTTTAAACTTGACAGACTGCACTTCTCATTTCAAGCAGACATCTAAATGTATACGGCCTGCTAAATGTACCTTTCCAGAGACTCATACAAAGTAGCCTAATCCTTAATCCCTCTGCGGACATGTCTTATACCTCACTTTTCTGCTGCACCTTCATTTTTCACTGACTGCTCAGAATGTTAGACCTACCAAATTTAAAACAACAATCCTTCCCATGTTACTGTTGTAAGTCTTACCATGTTCCAGAAAGCATGCATGCATGTGTCTGTGCCTTTTGCTACTAGAATCATACATAAAAAAACATACAAATAGTTGTATACCTGTGCTTCACACATCTACCATCTTCAGATGCCTAACACGTGTGAGAATACATGTACAAGTAGAGACATACCTCAGTCACAAGACATGCAGACCTTTAAACTTGACAGACTGTGCTTCCCATTTCAAGCAGACACCTAAATTTATACGGCGTACTTGAAGTATACCTTTCCACAGACTCATACAAAATAGCCTAATCACTAATCCCTCTGCCAACATGTCTTATACCTCACTTTTCTGCTGCACCTTCATTTTTCACCAACTGCTCAGAATGTTAGAGCTACCAAATTTAACACAGCAATCCTTCCCATGTTACTGTTGTAAGTCTCACCATGTTCCTAAAAGCATGCATGCATGTGTCTGTGCCTTTTGCTAGTGGCATCATACATAAAAGAAACATACAAATAGTTGTATGCCTGTGTTTCACACGTCTAGCATCTTCAGATGTATAACACGTGTAAGAATACATGTACAGGTAGAGACATACCTCACTCACAAGACGATGCACACCTTAAAACTTGACAGACTGCACTTCCCATTTCAAGCATACACCTAAATTTATATGGTGTACTTCAAGTGTACCTTTCTAGATACTCATACAAAGTACCCTAATCACTAATCCCTCTACTAACATGTCTTAAAGCTCACTTTTCTTTTGCAGCTTCAGTTTCCACTGACTCCTGAGAATGTTGGGCCTACCAAAATTTAAAACAACAAATCTTCCCATGTCACTGTTGTAAGTCTCACTATATTCCTTAAAGCATGCATGCATGTGTCTGTGCATTTTGCTAGTTTCATCATACATAAAAAGAAACATACAAATTGTTGTATACCTGTGTTTCAGACATCTAGCGTCTTCGGATGCATTACACGTGTGAGAATACAGTACAAGTAGAGACATACCTCAGTCACAAGAAGACACAGACCTTAAAACTTGACAGACTGCTTTGCCCATTTCAAGTAGACATCACAATTTATATGGCATACTTCAAGTGTACCTTTCCAAAGAGTCATCCAAAGTACCCTAATCACTAATCTCCCTGCCAACATGTCTTAAACCTCAGTTTTCTGCTCCAGCTTCATTTTTCACCAACTGCTCACAATGTTAGACCTACTAAATTTAATTCAACAATCCTTCCCATGTCACTGTTATAAGTCTTACCATATTTCTAAACATGTGCATATGTTTGTCTGTGTCTTTCCCATGTCACTGTTATAAGTCAACCCATATTTCTGAACATATGCATATGTATGTCTGTGTCTTTCCCATGTCACTGTTATAAGTCTCACCATGTTCATAAAAGCATGCACGCATGTGTCTGTGCCTTTGCTAGTGGCATCATACATAAAAAAAACATTCAAATAGTTGTATGCGTGTGTTTCAAACGTCTACCATATTCAAATGCATAACACGTATGAGAATACATGTACAAGCAGAGACATACCTCAGTCACAAGACCACACAGACTTTTAAACTTGACAGACTGCATTTCCCATTTGAAGCAGACACTAAAATCTATACGGCATACTTCAAGTGTACCTTTCCAGAGACTCATACAAAGTACCCTAATCACTAATCCCTCTGCCAACATATCTTAAACCTCACTTCTCTGCTGCACCTTCATTTTTCACCGACTGTCAGAATGTTAGAGCTACCAAATTTAAAACAGCAATCCTTCCCATGTTACTGTTGTAAGTCTCACCATGTTCCTGAAAGCATGCATGCATGTATCTGTGCCTTTTGCTAGTCGCATCATACATAAAAGAAACACACAAATAGATGTATACCTGTCTTTCACACATCTAGCATATTCAGATGCATAACACATGTGAGAATACATGTACAAGCAGAGACATACCTTTTGCTCAGAATGTTGGGCCTTCCCAAATTTAAATCAGCAATCCTTCCCATGTCAGTGTTATAAGTTGAACCATATTTCTGAACGTATGCATGCATATGTCTCTGTCTTTCCCATTATGCTGTTATAAGTCTCACCATATTCCTGAAAACATGCATGCGTCTATGCCTTTTGCTACTGGCATCATACATAAAAGAAACATACAAATAGTTGTATACATGCGTTTCTCATGTCTAGCATCTTCAGATGCATAACACGTGTGAGAATACATATACAATAGAGACATACCTCAGTCACAAAACCACACAGACCTTTCAACTTGACACACTGCTTTTCCCATTTCAAGCAAACACCTAAATTTAAATGGTAAACTTCAAGTGTACCTTTCCAGAGACTCATACAAAGTACCCTAATCACTAATCCCTCTGCCAACATGTCTTAAACCTCACTTTTCTGCTGCAGCTTCATTTTTCACCTACTGCTCACAATATTAGACCTACCAAATTTAAATCAGCATTCTTTCCCATGACACTGTTGTAAGTCTAACCATATTTCTGAATGTTTGCATGCGTATGTCTGTGTCTTTTGTTAGTGACATGATACATAAAAAGAAACATAGAAATACTTGAATATCTGTATTTCAGACTGCATACTCTTTAAATTTATGTAGAAGAAAGTGTATGTATTCCTTTCTGATCATAATACAGGGAACATGGGTATAGAGTTATATAGACTGGGATATAGTTTAATACATCTGTCAATATGAATTAAACATCAGTTTTCTGTACTACTTTCATTAGAGACTCAGGAAGCACGCATATTACTATGCACAACATATTTCAAACTTCATTTCAGTACAATAAAACAAACTACAATACAAACATATGAATGATAACATATTTCAAACATCACACTTCTCTAATACTTTGCAAACTTTATAAATAATGCTTTTCAAAGTTAAAAATATCACTACAAAGATTGAAGCACTACTACGAAATACATAACGCACCTTACAAATTTGTAGCTCACTTCTCAAATAGTATTGCAGAATATGAAATATCAGAAACTCATAAAAGATTTTCTTTTTCGCACAATAAATGTGATGCACCACTCTCAACAAGGTAAAACCAGTAATGGCAAATTTTCCCTCTCTTTCTGCACACAAATAAATGTAAGTAACAAATCAAAATGTTTCCTTCATTATTTCAAATTGTGAAACCCATTTCTATTGGTTTGACATATTAACCCTTTATTAGTCTCTTCTAAAAGTGCCCAAACTGGTTCTGTAATTTACTGGAGTCGCGACTCCATCGCCGTGCTGCAGCGTAGCGTCGCGATGGAACTGTGAACCCTTACAGAAGTTCAAAAACCTATTTCCAATAATACTAGTATTATTTTTTAACATCACACTACTTCTAAACAAAGTACTGATTTGGGAAAACTTACTTTAGTATCATATCACTTATATATAAGTTAGCATTTCATATTTTAAAACCACAGTTAAGTTTCAACTCTTCCCCCATTCTGCTTAATCCTAGTTTCCATAGTAACACTTTCTGCAACATTCAACTGTACCAGAAGGTCGCAAGTTCACCATATTTTTTGAAGTTCAGCACACTAGCTTACAAATGCAAATAGCAGGTGTGGTTGACTTTTGAAAAATATTACCTTATCCTATCTACTGTACCTTTCAAACATTTTTCAATA
This sequence comes from Calotriton arnoldi, assembly GCA_963921515.1. Taxonomy (NCBI): domain Eukaryota; kingdom Metazoa; phylum Chordata; class Amphibia; order Caudata; family Salamandridae; genus Calotriton; species Calotriton arnoldi. The sequence continues at coordinate 862,632 of CAWUFW010006225.1, read as the reverse complement.
ACCAATCAGAAACATGCTTCTTCAGGAGAGTAACATGCATCCTATTTTTTAAGAACACAATGTTTATGACCAACCAATCAGTTATCTGCTTTTTTTAAAACAGCACCATCTCCACGATTTTAGATACCTCTCATTCCACCAACTGACTTACTCAGCTACAGACGTCTTTTGATTCCTTCCACACATCCCTTCAAAATGCTTACAGTATGGATTATAGGCCACAGCTATGTTTTCTGGGGCAAAAAATATGCTGAACACAGAGGTATTGACAAAGACCTAGGTTTGCAAAATGTGGATATTAAATGGTTTGCACAGAGAGGATAAAAGTGGCACCAATTGATGCCTTTGGTTAAAATCTTTTTGCATCTCCAAACCCCTGACATCATGATTGTGCACTATGGTGGCAATGACCTAGGCACATTGACTGGGGTAGGGCTGGAAATCCTAATGAAGGATACCTTTTCACAATTGATGTTGCTTTTCCCTCAAACTGTCTTTGTATCTTCTAATATATGCCAAAGACAGAAATGGAAGTGGTCAAATCAATTCTGTCCACAGATTGAGAAGGCTAGGAAGAATGTCAATAAAGCTGTTTCTGCTTTCCTCAGAGACCATAGGATGGGCTCCATCTATAACAACAATCTACGTTTTGAAATGCATAGCATCCTCAGAAGTGATGGCGTTCACTTCACAGATGAAGGAAACAGAGTGTTTCTCAACAACCTTAAGCTGTGCATCTGCTTTACATGTAGCTCCAACAAAGTCATAATGAAAACAACGGCCCTTGTTAGAGCCACCCTATAACCCAGCAGTGAAACTTATTTATTTTTTAACATACGTACTCTTTTAAAATATTTTCCAGATTTGCGAACCCGTTGCGAGTCCACAAAACAAAAGCACGAATTCAATGTACTACAACACATTACACTTTTCAAGGTTAACTTTTAATTTTAATTTTTTCATATTATTTTGAACTCTATCAATTTTAATGTGATTATTAACTTCCATCTCACTAGCTCTATAAAAAAAGTTACAAAATGCAACACTAATTTCTGAATTATATACTATTTAATTATTTATTTAAAGTGGATCCGCGAATACACCCGACATTACACTGGGGGCTGTGCTGAGAGCCGCGATAGGGTCGCGACTCCTATCACAAGAGAAAAAAATATTATCCCCCCCACTTCCATTATCCCATATCGGCCCAGGGAACCCCATCCCCCTGGGCCTGGCCATTTAAAAAAAATTTAAGGGAGAGGGGGCCACTTGGCCCCCCTCCCAGGCCATTTTTGGCCCCGGGAACAGTATCCCCCGGGGCTTGGCCGATCCTTTATTTATTTATTTTCTTAAAAATGGGTAGGGGGCCTTGCAGGCCCCCCTACCAAGGTAATTTTGGGCCCCGGGGACCCCATCCCCCAGGGCTTGGCCTCTGGTTGGGGACCGCAGGCACCCCGCCTCCTGCATGAGCTGGCAGTGCTTTTGGGCAGAGGCAGCTCCCTTTGCCCAAAAGCAATTCTGCTTCGCTTCAAGAAGCGAAGCAGAAGTTTGCTATGGCGGGAGCAGTGCTCTCGCCATGCCATAGCAAAATGAAGTGTCCTGGGCGTGGGCACGCTGGGACATTGCTGGAGCCGGCCCTGGGGGTGGCGGTCCCCAGGGCCATGGAGGGCTTCAACACATTTAAAGCCCCAGGGAGGTGGTGGTCCCCAGGGCTGGGGTTCCGCAACAGACCCCCGCATTTAAGTAAAGTGTGCCCCGGGGAGGTGGTGGTCCCCGGGGCAGTGTGGGGGGGCTCGAGCCCCCCACACTACATTTACAAAAATAGCCCGGGGAGGTGGCTGTCCCTGGGGCTGCTGGGGGACCACACGGCCCCCCGCCCTTAATAATTAAAGCCCCGGGGAGGTGGTAGTCCACGTGGCCCCTCGCATTTCATGAATATAGCCCCGGGGAGGTGGCAGTCCCCGGGGCTGCGTGGGGGGCCGCGTGTCCCCGCTTATCATTAACATAGCCCTGGGGAGGTGATGCCCGCATCATAATTAAGCATTGCCCCTGGGACCTGTCCCACCCAGGGCTTAAAGAAAACGAAGCGTGGGAGACCGTGCTTTTTATTTTTTTACATTTTCGATGGGATTCGTGAACCCTATGCGAATCCCATCAAAATCTATTTTTTTAAATGCCTTTTTTGGCCCTTGAGGTCCCTGTGGGACCCCCTGAGCAGGCCTAGGGGGTCAGGGTGTTTCTACCCTGCCCCCTTTTCTTGTTTTTAATACTTTTTTCTTGTGACTCAGTTCAACCAAGTCACAAGACGGCTGCTAACATTTCCTGGTTAGAATTGTTGGCAGCCAATCAGATCTCAGGCACGAGATCGGGAGGGTTCGCGGATCCTTCGTGGTGAAATATGGATATCTGTAAATATTTAAATTTCTCAAAAACTACTGAATGGATTTACACCATTTAATAAAAAGAGTGCACTCTGGACCAAGTGCTACCTTTATGCCAAATTTGGTGTAATTCCGTTCAGAAGTTCAGGCTGTAGCTGCGTCAACATTTTCCTATGGAAATTAACATGGTGAAAATGCGTTTTGGGACCCCCCCTTTTTTCTTGGCCTCCGCTTGACGAATCACCCCGAAACGTTCAACACAGCAGCTGAATTGAGCGTGCCATTAGTTTTGAAAATTTCACGAAGATTCGTCAAACGGCACCAAAGATATTGGCAAAAGAAAAAACGCTTTTTGAATAGAAACAAGGTCCGAACTATAACTACCTACTGGTGACCGCCAGTAGGTAATACATATATTTATATATATATATATATATATATATATATATATATATATAGATATATATATATATATATATATATAGATATATATATATATATATATATATATACACATATGACAACCTGACACGCCCTATCGATCTGGAGCAACGCGTTCAGCCGCCGACAGTGGATTGTGTATGGAGAATACAACGCGTAGCCCCCCCCAGCCTGATACACGGATATCTGGAGATTCAGGCATTGGGGAGAGAGGAGGCAGCAATCATCTGCTCGAAGGATCACTATTCTGCATCTGAATTGCTACAGCCTTGATACGCCGGCCGCAAGCCAACTGGAGTTGGGGCATTATTATGTGCCTGAAGCTTAGTTACTTAGCTGCCTTCGCAATAGGGATTGATGTGTCAGGCTGGCAACAAACATCATTGCGGCGTAAGTCTCAGATGGACATTGTGTCTTTAACAACGGAGGGGGTTGGATGTTTGTCCCAGTGGGAGTGTTTATCTGCATCCACCCAATGAGTCCCAGCTGATGACCGTGCTAATCTCCCGGCTCTGAGGAAAGCTTGTAGCTGAAACGCGTCTGCCAAGGCACGTAACAGGACTGAAACTGCGCACGCTGTGGTACATCATGTACGGTTAATAAATATATAGAGTATGATCCGAGCTGTGTCAGAGCCCGTTTTTTATTATTAATGTGTGTTGGACTTCATGTGTTAGTCAGCTTGACGGCGCTGACAACCTCACACGCCCTCTCGATCTGGAGCAACGTGTTCAGCCGCCGACAGTGGATTGTGTATGGAGAATACAACGCGTAGCCCCCCCAGCCTGATACACGGATTTCTGGAGACTCAGGCATTGGGGAGAGAGGAGGCAGCAATCATCTGCTCGAAGGATCACTATTCTGCATCTGAATTGCTACAGCCTTGATACGCCGGCCCGCAGCCTGAAGGTTAGTTACTTAGCTGCCTTCGCGATAGGGATTGAAGTGTCAGGCTGGCAACAAACATCATTGCGGCGTAAGTCTCAGATGGACATTGTGTCTTTAACAATGGAAGGGGTTGGATGTTTGTCCCAGTGGGAGTGTTTATCTGCATCCACCCAATGAGTCCCAGCTGATGACCGTGCTAATCTCCCGGCACTGAGGAAAGCTTGTAGCTGAAACGCATCTGCTGAGGCACGTAACAGGACTGAAACTGCGCACGCTGTGGTACATCATGTACAGTTAAGAAATATACAGAGTATGATCCGAGTTGTGTCAGAGCCCATTTTTTATTATTAATGGGTGTTGGACTTCATATATATGTATACATATACATATATTCACACACAAAAACAACCCACTCTATTCCACTCTATAGCACTCCAGTATACCCCACTCCAGTGTAAGCTATCTCAGTTTATGCCACTCCACTGTACCACACTTCAATGTATGCTATTTCAGTACACAAGTTATAGTTTGTATTTGTATTAGTATTTATTCATCCCAAGGGATATCACGGCGCATAGAAAGCATTATCCTGAGAAAGAAGTAGTGAAGCCCGGGCATCTAGGAACAGAGGGAACTATGTTAAGAGGCTGCAGGTGCTAATACCTATATCTTGGGGAACAAACATGTTTTCAGCTTCTTCCTGAACGGCATGTACTCATCCATAATGCGAAGATCTAGAGGAAGTTCATTCCAGTGGACAGCTGCCAGGTTGGAAAAAGAGCGACCCCCTGCCCTAGCTTTCTTAATGCGTTTGATTTTGGCCAAGGCATGATGGCAGGACCTCAATTTTTGTGTGGGAATATAGAATTCAATTTTGTCCTGCAGAATTCGGGGATCACACTTGTGTAGCGCCCTGTGTGCATAACACAGTAGCTTAAACTTGGCCCTTTGACGCACGGGTAGCCAATGGAGCTCCCTCAAAAATTCTGATGCTGAGCTGAATTTGCTTTTTTTACAGACCAGCTTGGCAGCGGCATTTTGGATCACTTGCAGTTGGGAAAAAAGATACTCAGGCATGTCCACATAAAGCGCGTTCCCCGTAATCTAGTTTACTGGAAAGTAGTGCCTGGGTAATAGTCTTTCTGCAGCTTATGGGGATCCATGAGAAGAGTCTTCTTAATAGTTTTAGCGTAGCGAAGCTTTTTCCGCACAGCGCTGGCACTTTGTCCTGCATGGTTAATGCATTGTCGATGAGTATGCCCAAGTTTTTTGCAACACGTTTAGGTTCCGGGGCAGCACCTAGTGACTGGGGCCACCAGTTAATTTAGTGTGGTGAGTGAGGTGACAAGACTGTGTACGGAAGTGCATGAGTGATATTCTTTGAAAGGTGGTGCGCAAGCATAAATGTGAGTTTTAAGTATGACTCATAGTAATATGAAAGAGGCGCGTAAATGATAATTTCAAAAGCTAACTATAAGTTATGAATTTGTTATGCTTGTGTAGTTTAAGGTGTGTTTGGCATAAATAAGATAGAAATAAGTGTGTAAGTGGGGCATAAATCATAAAATTAAGAGATAACTATAACCGTAGAATTTCTAATGTTTGTAGACCATAAATTGGGTTTGTAAAACCAGCAAAATAGATATAACTAAAACTGATGTGTAACACTTGTTTTTTTGTGAATTTTAATGGTTTTTATAACGTTAGTAACAATTTTGTAATATTCATCCAGTTTAGCTTAGTGTGACGGAGTGTTATTAAGTGGTGTGTGGTGCAATATAGTGGTGGATAGTGTTATAAAGTGTACTCTGGGACAGTATATTGTGGTATAGTGAAGAGGAGTAAAGTGGAATGAGGTATAGTGGAGTATACATACAGCGGAGCGGCGTAGAGTGGAGTTGCATAGAGTGTCATGGCATTCAGTAAATTTCGATACAATAGAGTGGCATTTATTGAAGTGGCATAGAGTGTAGTCATGTACAGTGCAGTGGTATACAGTGGGATAGCATACAGTGGAGTATGGTAAAGTGGATTGATGTCCTGCTATATATTGTCGTGTATTCGCGTATACTGTAGTGGCATAGAGTGTAGTCCAATACACTGGAGTGTTGAACAGTTTAGGGGCCTATAACAGAATATTGTGTACTGAAACAGCGTACAGTGGAGTAGCGTACCAAGGAGTGTGGTACAGTGGAGTGGCATAAACTGAAAAGGCGTAGACTGGAGTGGGGTATATTGGTGTGCTGTACAGTGGAGGGGGGAAATTGAGTGGTTTACAGTGTGCTTACATAAAGTGGATTGATGTACAGTGTAGTGTCGTAAAATTAAATTGTATAAAATGAAGTGGTGTATATTGGAATGCCGTGCAGTGCAGTGGTGCTAAGAGGTATGGTGTAGACTACAGTGGGGTACTGTGTAATACAGTACAGTGCAATAGCGTATAGTGGAGTAGCATAAAATATAGTGCAATACAGTGGAGTACCGTAGAATATAGTAGTGTTTAGTGTAATAAAGTTGAGCTTAGTGGCATTAACTGTTTAGACATACAGTGGAGTGTGATATAGTGTAGTAGCTTAAAGTACATTGGCGTTCAACTCAATCGACTTCATTGTAGAAGCGTAGAGTGTACTCACGTACAGTGAATTGCAGTTTAGTGAAATGGAGCAGCATGTACTCTTGTAAAGAGAAATAGCATCCAGTTGATTGTGGTACAGTGCAGTGGCGTATAGTGCATTTCAATACAATGCAGTGGCGTAGAGTGTAGCAGTGGAGACTGGAATAGCATACACTCCAGTAGTGTACCATAAAATGGGCCAAACCGGCATAGCATGTAGTGGAATAGTGTAATTTGGAGTAGGGTACAGTGGAATAGCGTCAAATTGCAAGCAGGACAGTTTTGGGGCATCTAGTAAACTTGCATACACAAAAGTGTAATAGAATGCAGTGGTGAACAATATTGTAGCATAGAGTATAGTGGTGTACATGTCAAAGCTGTAAAGTCCAGTTTGGTCGAATCAAGTGGAGTAAAATAAAGTGGATTAGAGTAGAATGCAGTGGCGTATATTGTAGTGTCATAAAGTGGAGTAGCATACTGTAAATTCCGTACAGTGGAGTGGTGTAAACCAAAAAGTTAGACTGTGGAGTGGCGTAAAGTGGAGTGTCTAAATTAAAAGAAATGTAGTATTAAAGTGTGTCCAAAGAGGGAAATGTTTTTTCGCCAAAATATATACTATAATATGTAAATGTTGTGGGGGTCCCAAAAGGTGGTTCAATTCAATGCATGTTGCTTAATTTATTTCAATGGGTGTATTGCGAAATCCGGGCAAAACACAAGGAGATGATGGACGGAGTGCTGAAACTTTTCAGACACTCACCCCCACTCACAGATCTGGGTTGAATCCATCATCATTCTTTAGCTCACTTTTCCACCCCTGTTCAGACCCAGCCATATGCAAATCAGTCCTGACCCTGTTCCTCATGGGAACAGTCCAGCCCGAACTGCCAAACCAGGGCTTCCCTGGACGGGAAACAAGCATCCTGGGAACGGTTTTGGGGTAACACCCCTCATCAGCCAGGCTAGCTTGAATCCAGTGGCAAAGAGAGCAAGGGACCCACGTCTGGGCATACCCTGCCAACTTAGGACAAACAAAGCAAACGTACGGAGATGATGGACGGAGCGCTGAAACTTTTCAGACACTCACCCCCACTCACAGATCTGGGTTGAATCCATCATCATTCTTTAGCTCACTTTGCCACCCCAGTTCAGACCCAGCCATATGCAAATCAGTCTTGACCCTGTTCCTCATGGGAACAGTCCAGCCTGAACTGCTAAGCCAGGTCTTCCCTGGACCAGAAACAAGCATCCTGGGACCGGTTTCGGGTTAACATCCCTCATCAGCCAGGCTAGCTTTAATCCAGTGGCAAAGTGAGCAAGGGTTTGTATTGCAAAATCCGTCATTCTGATTTTGTGAAAACGTGCCCTGATAAGCAGATGCTTATTTTGGGTAGTGTAACTTAGTAGTGCAACTGTTTTAGAACTTTTAATGTATTTAAAGTTTGTGAGACCAGTTTGTACGGTATGTTTACGAAATATGGGTGTATTTCTCTGTACTACTACGGTACATAGTGATGCCAAATCATTAGCTTATATATATATTAATCCTATACTTTCAGAAATAAGGCGATCACAAGAAGGATATTCCACCACCAGTTGGTTTATTCTCAGTAACGCGTTTCGCCTGACACAGCAGGCTTGCTCACACACTGAGTTATGGGACAGGCGCACATTCATATCGTAATCGATAAACATGGATAACGGACTTATGCAGGGAGGTAACTGTGCGTTAATTACAGCGGCCATACTTGAGTGTGTTACTCAATGATAATATTGCCTACTCCAATACTAAAAGTTTGGAAATAATAGTAATAAAGTATTCAAGAGTCATTATGCTTTTGACATAGTGCCATATACACGTTCTATTATCTTCCATTTTTTCGATATGATCATAGATGTATATCTCTCCACAGGCTCTGTATAAATATGCTAGTGACATAGTGTCCTTACTACATTGCTCATTGTTAGGGTTACATTTGTAATTCTAGATATTGTGTCATAAATACAATAGTAATTGAAAATATCTCCCTGGTCTTAATTGTCGTATCTTTCATACTCCTTATGGGCCCTGTCTCAAATAATCAGCTAAACCCACAACAACAAAAAAGGAAGGAAAACTATAGTGTAAATATATATACACATGTGTTAATCTCTACAAATTCATGAATTCACAGGTACAGTAAAGAACACAATAAGTCTTATTAGGAACAGAAGGTTCTCTTATCTGTATACAGTGACGTGCTCATCCTGCATCACTCTATTACGTGATGATGAAGAAAAGGGTAAATGGAAAGAAGAATCTCTACTGCAGAAGACCCCTTACTTTCCTCCTGTGAAATTAAAAAAACAAGAAAAACCATACGTGACTATTATGGTTATAATAAAATCTTGTGCTATTCATACAAAAATATTGAACACCAAATTTCATCGTACACTTCCACACTAAGTCTGTCAATGACCCAACTTATATTATATGCAAGTTCTATGGTTCAGTAAGTTGTATTTCCTACTACTCCCTGAGATGTACATATAATTCTTCATCTTGATTGTGACCTGCCCGAAACTTGGTTTGTAAGTTAATAATGTGCCATGATTCTCGCTGTCTAAGCTGGAGTTCCCTATTGCCCCCTCTTTTGTTGTATTCAATTTGCTCTAGAGCAAAATACGTTAGGAGAGAGCTATTGGAGAGGTGGTACTCTGCAAAATGTCTCGCTACGGGGTAGTGAGGGTCTTTATTGTTTATTGCCCTCATATGTTCCATTACTCTCTTTTTGGCTGCCAGGGTGGTGCTACCTACATACCTTAATTTACAGGGGCATTCTAGGATGTAAATGACATAATTAGATCCACATGAAAGAAATTGATTTATGGTTTTCTCTGATGTTGGTGTTAGATATTTCTTCCGCATCTGGCTATTGCGGCATGCTCTACAATGTCCGCAAGGGAAAAATCCCTGGAGATTGAGATGTGTGTTCACGTGTCTATTTGTTATATCTCCCTTCATGAGGATATCTTTCAGGTTTTTTCCTTTCCTGTATGTTATGTGTGGGTGTTTGGATAAATCTTTAGCCAAAGATGGTTCACTGGATAGAATATTCCAGTTGTGATTCAGAATTTTAGCAATCTGATTGGATTCTGAATTAAATGTCAGTATAACCCTAGGCTGGTTCTCATCTTCCACCTTGGTTTTTTCTAGTAGTGTTTCTTCTCTAGGGATTTTATTAACCCTATCCTTGGCTCTTTCTAGTACCCACTTAGGATAACCTCTTTCCTTGAATCTTTGTAGCATTACATCCTGTTCTGCTAGGAAATTTTCCAGTGTGCTACAGTTTCTCCTTGCCCTTAGTAGTTCTCCAAAAGGTATGCTCCATTTCAGTGTTTCCGGGTGGCTACTTAGGGCATGGAGAAGACTGTTACCAGCAGTTTCCTTTCTGTGTAGTTTCGTGCAAATCTTATTCTGTTTTATCTCTACCACTACGTCAAGGAATTCGATAGATACCTTGCTGATTGTGTATGTGAGAGTCAGATTAAAATTATTCTCATTGAGTTTGTCAATAAATTTCCTTGCTGTTTCTTCACTGCCCTTCCAAATGATGAAAAGATCATCTATATATCTCAACCATTTTATGATCTTTCCTTCTGTTTCAGTGTTTTGCTGATCCTTAAGTACTTCCTCCTCCCACACCCCAAGAAAGAGATTTGCAAAACTTGGGGCGAAACAAGTCCCCATAGCAGTTCCGAGGACTTGTCTGAACAATCTGCCATTAAATAGAAAAATATTGTTAGAAAGACAAAACTTTATCATTTCTAGCAGCATTGTTGTATGTTCCATGTAGCATATTTTTCTTTTTTTGAGGTAGTGATAGCAACATTGTATACCTAGGTTATGATCAATGATGGAGTACAGAGAATTGGCATCCATGGTTATGAGTTGGAAATCATTTTCCCAGGTCAGATCTTTTATTTTGTCCAGGAAGTCTTTGGTGTCCTTAGTATATGATGGGAGAGTCACCACATAGTCTCGAAAGAAATGATCCACATATTTGGAAACATGCTCTGATACACATCCTATAGATGACACTATAGGTCTCCCCGGTGGCGTTGTTGCGTTTTTGTGGATCTTAGGCAGGAGGTAAAAGCTCGGTAGTTTTGGATAATCATTTTTTAAATAGCAATATTCTTCCCATCGTAGTATTCCTTGTTCTTTCCAGATTGTCAGCATATCACATATTTTGATGATGCTTTCATTATACTCCTCCATCTTGGTGCCAACATAGAAATTAGGATCCAGAAGCTGTTTGTGTGCTTCCTCTATGTGTAGGTTTTTATCCCATAAAACAATGTTTCCGCCTTTGTCTGCAGGGCGGATTACCAGTGCCTCATCTTCTGCCAAGGAGGTAATGGTTTCCCATTCTTTTTTGGTGAAATTACTCGTTGATATTTCATTTCTCTTTGTTCTTTTTTCTGGCGGAAGCGCATTAGGTCTTAGGTAACGGTCTCGTGGAAGGCGTCTATATTATCATGGGGTAAAATAGGAAAGAAGATGGATTTGGGTTTAAAATTGGTCTTTGCTGGTTGGTTCGTAATCATTTCTTGTGTCTCAGTAAGTATTTCAAGTTCAGGGTCATCGTAGAGCTCTTCCAAAGTTCTGAGAGTATTGTAATCCTCTATGTTGACAAATGTAGTTTCACTATTTTCAGGCATCTCCTCTCTCCTCGCTGTTTCTGGATTCAGTTGTTCTGTGCATTTGTTGTTGTGCCATTTTTTTAGTTTGAGTTTCCGTACGAATTTGTACAAATCTATCCGAGTTTCCGGATAATTGAACTTGTTGGTAGGGCAAAATGATAGGCCTAAGCAAAGGGTTTTTTTCTCCTGCATGCTTAGTGGTCTATGCGATAAGTTGATGATTGTTTTTTCCACCATTTCGTCCTCCATTATTTTTGCTTTTTTGGACCAGTTTTTGCTCCCATTGATCCTCTTCCACGTCCCCGTCCTCTTCCTGATCCTCTGTCTGACTCGCTGTCGTCTTCGCCAGTTTCTTCCTGGTTTTTTCCTCTTCCTCTTCTCTGTTGACCTCGACCTCTTCCTCTCGGTTTCTGAGGTTGCACTGTTCTTGGAATTTGCCTCCCTGTTCTCATGAGGCGATATTCCTCTAAAAAATTCCCTTGTGGTCTTCCTCCTGTATTGCCTTCTGTTGTAGTGCTTGATGTTGTTTGTTGTTCGCCTTCTGTATCACTGCTGGTTATAGAATCAGTTGCGCTTATTATCCCGGATACTTCCTCTATGGTTTCTCCCTGAGCCAGTTTTTCATTAAAATGGTCATATTTATGACTATACGTCAGGATTCGGCCGCTTTCATAATCGTAGCAGTCGCGATGAAATTTCCGCTGTTTGCGCGCTTTTATATCGTCTTCGTATCTCTTTAGTCTCCCTTTTAGATCTATTTTAAATTTATTGATTGCTTCTTGTTCTTTGTATTTACTCAGGTCTTCCTCTAGGGCTTTTAATTCTCGTATCAGGACATCTCTATCTTCCCATGCATATTTAATGAGGATTAAGAGCATCTGCTTTGAACTCTGTGCTGAGTTATCTGCCCACTCTTGGAGCATTTTAGGATGATTTGATTCATATGATGGTGTTGTATAAATGCGAAGACCACGTGGCACCATTTCTTTCTCTACATCGTCCTCTAGGGAGGTAGCCTCCCACCATTTGGAAGTTTCGGATTTTTTGAGTTTCTCTAGTCTTTTCAGTTTGTCTTGTAATGTAGTATCTTTCGTAGTGATTTCCTTGTTACTCGTTTGAGTTTTATTTGGTGCTCTCAAGAAAAGTCTTTGGGCAGCCGCCCGTCTTTCTGTATCTTCATCCATTGTATCAGGGTTTCCGTATGATTTCAGTGTACATATGTGGAAGTGTACATAGAGTCAGTGCTCAATACTAGGAAAGAAATGTGTGTTTGGCTGAGATAGAGGTGGTCAGTGAAATACAGTCCTTCTTAATCTCTTGCAAATGCGGAGGTTCATGCTGCATGTTAATAAAGTAAGCACCTAGCGTGCCTATATGTAGATTAGAGGCACGATCTTATTTGTCTAGCCGTAGTGGTGTGGGCGGACTGAGAAGGTTACGAATGTAGTAACAAAGTATGCTTATTTTCAAGCGTAATATACAATAATGCGGCAAAATGGTTCTTCGAATTATTAGTAGACTACCGAGGGTGCCCGTGTCCCAACCGGAGTGGCTCAAAACTTGCCGCAGTACGAGTCGAGGCGGAGAGAACGACACGCGTCCTCCGACTCGTCTCTTTCCCTCCCGCCCCGATCCCCCGCAGACTGTCCCGAGCACTTACCTCCGGGGTGCACCCTCGTTGTGTCCAATGGTCCTACGAGTCCTTCGCTTGTATCCGCTTGTTTCCAGTACTTCTGTATTCGAACCTTCAGATTCCTTCTCCACTGCAAAAGCAACTTACACCGTGATTGTATAACTGCCGGCCACGAGAGACTCCATAAATATCCAGAGACGAGTCGCTCCTTCCGTCTCCCCTCGCCCAAGGCAGGCAGATCGCTGTTGCCGGCGGAGCACGCCGGCTTCACCAATTAATCCTATACTTTCAGAAATAAGGCGATCACAAGAAGGATATTCCACCACCAGCTGGTTTATTCTCAGTAACGCGTTTCGCCTGACACAGCAGGCTTGCTCACACACTGAGTCATGGGACAGGTGCACATTCATATCGTAATCGATAAACATGGATAACGGACTTGTGCAGGGAGGTAACTGTGTGTTAATTACAGCGGCCATACTTGAGTGTGTTACTCAATGGTAATAGTGCCTACTCCAATACTAAAAGTGTGGAAATAATAGTAATAAAGTATTCAAGACTCATTATGCTTTCGACATAGTGCCATATACACGTTCTATTATCTTCCATTTTTTTCGATATGATCATAGATGTATATCTCCCCACGTGCGGGCTCCCGCGCTTCGTTACTAATTAGCCCCCGGGTGGGCCAAGTCCCGGGGGCAGTGGAAAAAAGTGTGAGGGGGCCCCAAATCCCCCCCACATGGCCCTGGGGACCGCCACCTCCCCGGGGCTTGAATAATGCGTTGCGGGGGGCACGCAGACCCCCCCGCAGCCCCGGGGACCACCACCCCCCGGGGCTTGTTTTTTTAAAGTTTGGGGGCCTCTAAGGCCCCCCAAGCCCCGGGGACCGCCACCCCCGGGGCTTTAATTATTTATAATAGCGGGGGCACACTGCCCCCCAGCAGCCCCGGGGACCGCCACCCCCCGGGGCTTCATTTTTTTTTCAAAAAATACCTGGGTGGGGGGCTTTAGCCTCCCCACACGCCCCGGGGACCGCCACCTCCCTGGGGCACTTAAAATTTAAAATTGGGGGTCCGTTACGGACCCCCGAGTCCCGGGGACCACCACCTCCCCGGGGCTGTGCAGATGTTGGGAGGGGGGCTGCACGGCCCCCCTTTTGGAGCCCTTGATGGCCCTGGGGACCGCCACGCCCCAGGGCCGGCTCCTGCAGTGTCCCGGGGTGCCCACCCCTGGGACACTGCTGTTTGCAATGACAGGACGGGAGCCTCGCGGCTCCGCCCTGTCATTGCAAACTCTGCTTTGCTTCATTGAAGCGAGAGCAGGGAAACCTGCTCTCGCTTCAATGAAGCAAAGCAGAATTGCTTTTCCATAAGGGGAGCTGCATGTCAGCAGCTACCCTTGTGGAAAATCAATGCCGGCTCCCACAGGATGCAGGGAGCCGGCGGGACCGTGGGGGGATTGGGGACCCCCCCAAGGTCCCCAATGAGAGGCCAGGCCCCGGGGGATGGGGTCCCCGGGGCCATGAGGGGGCCGGGAGGGGGGCCACGTGGCCCCCCTCCCCATAATAATTTTTTTTTTTTTTTTAAACGCACAGGCCGGCCCCGGGGGATGGGGTCCCCGGGGCCATAAATGGCCTGAGGAGGGGGGGCACGCAGCCCCCCTCCAATTATTTAAAATAAAAAAAAACAATGGCCATGCCCCGGGGGATGGGGTCCCCGGGCCGAAAATGGCCTCAGGAGGGGGGCCACGTGGCCCCCCTTCAGTTTATTTTAAAATGTAGCCAAATAGGGGTCAGGCCCTGGGGGATGGGGTCCCCAGGGCCCAAAAATAGGAAAAGAAGGGGGACCACATAGCCCCCCTTCTAAAAAAATTAATTTAAAAAAAGACCGGCATCGCGCCGGAGGCCCCGCCCCCTCCCTGCAGCACTCTGCAAACGCGCCCCCTGGCGCATTGTAAGATGGGGAACTAATTCCCCTTGAATACTGGGGGTCCCTGGGGGCCAACTAGCCCACCAGGAATCTCCAGTATGCGCCAGGGAGCTGCGTTGCAGAGAGGTGTTCAGAGGCCACGCCCCTTTTTACACCTCTCTGCAACGCAGCTCTGTGGCGCTTACTGGAGGTACCTGGTGGGCTAGTTGGACCCCAGGGACCCTCAGGATTCAAGGAGACTTAATCACCCAACTTAAAACGCGCCACGGGGCGCGTTTGCACAGTGGTGAAGGGAGGGGGCGGGGCCTGAGGTGACATGTGTGCAAACACACCCTGTGGAGCGTTTTAAGTTGGGGAATTAATTCCTCTTCAATCTGGAGGGTCCCTGAGGCCAACTAGCCCACCAGGTACCTCCAGTAGCGCCACAGAGCTGCGTTGCAGAGTGGTGTAAAAGGGCGTGGCCTCTGAACACCTCTCTGCAAGGCAGCTCCTAGCGCATACTGGAGGTACCTGGTGGGCTAGTTGTCCCCAGGGACCATCAGGATTGAAGAGGAATTAATTCCCAACTAAAACGCACCACAGGGCGTGTTTGCACACATGTCACCTCAGGCCCTACCCCCTTCCTTCACCACTGTGCAAACGAGCCACCTGGCGAGTTGTAAGTTGGGGAATTAATTGCCCTTGAATACTGAGGGTCCCTGGGGGCCAACTAGCCCACCAGGTACCTCCAGTATGCGCCAGGGAGCTGCGTTGCAGAGAGGTGTTCAGAGGCCACGCCCCTTTTTACACCTCTCTGCAACGCAGCTCTGTGGCGCTTACTGGAGGTACTTAGTGGGCTAGTTGGACCCCTGGGACCCTCAGGATTCAAGGGGACTTAATTTGCCAACTTAAAACGGCCACAGGGCGTGTTTACACAGTGGTGAAGGGAGGGGATGGGGCCTGAGGTGACGTGTGCAAACACGCCCTGTGGTGCGTTTTAAGTTGGGGAATTAATTTCCCTTCAATCATGAGGGCCCCTGGGGGCCAACTAGCCCACCAGGTGCTTCCAGTAAGCGCCACTGCGCTGCGTTGCAGAGAGGTGGTCCAGGCCATGCCCCTTTTTACACCTCTCTGCAACGCAACTCTGTGGCACTTACTGGAGGTACCTGGTGGACTAGTTGGACCCCAGGGACCCTTAGGATTCAAGGGGACTTTATCCCCCAACTTAAAACGGCCAGAGGGCGTGTTTGCACACATGTAACCTCAGGCCCCCCCCCCTCCTACACCAGTGTGCAAACGCGCCCCATGGCGCGTTTTAAGAGGTAGTTTTAATCCCCCTGCCCTATTATGTACTAGGGAGTTACAGAGGAGGTCATGCTAATCACAGGGGTACCCCAACGCATAGTGTTCCCTAGTGTATGTAGGTGTTTTAACTGTATTCTAAGTGTCTTTTACCATAGCACTGGCTCTAGGCCTGGTTAGTCAGAGTCAGTTACCACCAGTACCCATCTGGAAAAGGTGTGGGCACAGGATGATTTTGCAACAAGGCCTCTTTCTGCTCCTCTGTTGGTTCTTTCTGCACATGTCTTGCTTCTTCCTGCATTTTCTTCGTCTTTGTGGACTTCTGTTTCTTTCTACATTTCTTTTGCTTCTTTCTGTGCGTTTTTTCTTCTTTCTTCACATGTCCTACTTCTGTAGGCATAGTTACAAACTAGCATTTGAAAAACCTTTGAAATTCACTGAAAAAACCATAGGTTTCAGGCACGTTGTAGTTAGAAATTAGCATTTGAAAAACCTTTGAAATTCACTGAAAAAACCATAGGTTTCAGGCACGTTATAGTTAGAAATGAGCATTTAAAAAACCTTTGAAATTCACTGAAAAAACCATAGGTTTTAGGGAAAGATATAGTTAGTTGGACATTGCACTCGTACAAAACCCGTGAAATTCCCCCGTTATAGTTAGTTCAGCTAACTATAACTCGCACCCCCGCAATGCACTGCTGATGACATCACATATTACATCACTCATGACATGGTCAGTGACATCACTGATGACATCTCAAATTACATCACTGATGACATCACTGATGACATCATCCATGTGATAATTTCATGCATCTTCTGACACCCTAACATAACTTTAGATACACCCACTCTAAATTACAGACTGCCATTCTCAAAACCATAGACACTCCAACACCAATAACTACATACCCACTCACTGATTCTTAGGTCTACACACACATCCACTCACTCACCCGTACAGTAACTCATACTTATGGTCACTCAGTACAGGACTATCATATGCACTCATACACCTATATAGACACTCACACACCGCCACTCATCCATAGAGGTACTCACACACCTAGTCAGTCATAGAAATAATTATTCAAACTACCCTTTACTCACCTATACAGTTATACACACACCAGCTCACTTAGTCATACAAATACTAGCACATTCTTACGTTCTTATACAATCACTGATACAAGCAAACACTCATCCATGCAGCTACTCTCACAATCACACACTCTCACTTATAGACATTTATATACTCTAACACACTGCCTTTTATATATGTAGTTACTTACACATGTACAAATAAGATATACATTCACTCACTAACACCCCCATACACACACTCACCACCCATACAGTCCATCACAGATGCACACTTCAAACTATGCACCCAGTGAATCACCCACTCACACATCTATGCACAGAGTCACACACACCCCACCAACACAAACACTCAGGCACCCATACAGATACTCAGACAACCAATCAATAACTCATATAGACACTTATGTAGTTATTCACAAACCCATGCAGTCACTTACACACCAACAGACAGACGGATACAGAGATTCACACAGTTTAGTCACTAACCCATGCATTCACTAACATATGTTTAACCACTCACTTATAGAGTCAGTCACGCACCTAGTAAAACATCCATTCAGACACTTATACACCCACTCTTTCTTCAATACACCTTTACCTATATATATTAAACATATTTAAACTTTACAGAAACACACAGTCACTGGATGATGTCATCAGTGATGTCATCAGTGATGTCATTTGAGATGTCATCAGTGATGTCACTGACCATGTCATGAGTGATGTAATATGTGACGTCATCAGCAGTGCATTGCGGGGCGCGAGTTATAGTTAGCTGAACTAACTATAACGGGGAATTTCACGGGTTTTGTACGAGTGCAATGTCCAACTAACTATAACTTTCCCTAAAACCTATGGTTTTTTCAATGAATTTCTAAGGTTTTTAAATGCTAATTTCTAACTATAACGTGCCTGAAACCTATGGTTTTTTCAGTGAATTTCAAAGGTTTTTTAAATGCTAATTTCTAACTATAACGTGCCTGAAACCTATGGTTTTTTCAGTGAATATATATATATATATATATATATATATATATATATATAAATAGCTGTACTGAGAAGTCAACAACAATAAGCAGTAACTATTCTTGTATAGTTTTTCTTTATATCTTTCTTTATTCTTTCGATGAGTCAGTTAACACAGCAATACAGCCAACATGCGTTTCGCACACATTCGCACTTCTTCAGGGCTGTTAAACATAAAAATCATATATCAATATTCTAAAGACACATACAACACAAGATAAGCACTCTACTAGGATATCATAACCTCTATACAAAATTGAGTTTAACATAAACTAGTAACAACATCATTTTCCATACACATTTGGATGTAGTCCACGATCTACAATGTGTATAATCTTTTGAATATTCAGGTCTGCATTACATACTACAAAAAACTCCTTTAAGCAAACTTATTTTCGCCAAATAAAATTCAAAACAAAACCAAAAGCAGATTTAGCTTGCACCATGGTAATTACCCTCTATGTTTATATCACTACATTGTTTGTTGTATAAACTTAAAACCCAGGGTGTATATTGGTTATTCGCATGCTGTCCTTGTTGACTCTCCCTCTTTGAGTCTTCAAGGTTACTCTCATAATCCTGATTTTTTTGTTTATTAGATAGAAAAGGTTGTTTGGTAAGTTTTTACCTCTCACATTACTCCGTGTAACTCAACGTGATCACTCCAGTCCTGTTATTCATATTTCCAGTCTGGTATATCTGCGATAATTTAGCTCACTACAAAGGATAGAGAACATTTGACAATGTAACTATAATTCCCTAATGTCTATATAGTTTCATAAATGGCCTTACAGGCCTATTTAAATATACATCCATACTTACATTATCAACAAGTATGTTCCTTACTGGTCTTATGCGTATGTCTCAACTGCACCTTTTATATGAGCTGAACTTGGAAACTGAATATTACCCTAGAAAAAATATATCCATACAAAAAGTCTCTTAGTTGTAAGTAACCCCAAATAAGTCGAACTTAGCTCTCCTTTTCTTTTAAAGTTCTTCTTATTGTTCCATTTCTCTCCTGTAATGTGTTGCTGCACGTCCCTCCTCACGGTGTCAAACATCATATTGTTTTGATACCTGTGTGTTCCCCTTGATACGGGTCACTGTAAAAATAGAAATATTGCTCTGTCACACTCAGATATGTAATCATGTATGTACGGCTTCTTTTTGTTACATTTGTGGTACCTTATTTAAACGTGCTCTATTCTAAGTAGGGTGGGACATATAATTTTATTTTTCTATTTCGATAATTCTAATCAAAGTCTATGGCAGACTTCAAATTCACTTGGTTTGATTCTCTAGCATGATTACTAGACCGGACAGACTAAATGTATATTGGCTGTTTGTCAAGCGTAAGTTGCTCCACCTCTGCCTTCTTCAGGATGCATGTAACTTATGTTAAACTTTCTTATGTCCTGCAACGACGCACATTGTGTAACCTAATCCCCTAAAGTAGGAAAATAGCCAATTTACACTCTTATCCACATTAACCTTCTAAGCCTATTTAAGAGGAAATACTGTCTATGTCTAGGAGGGCATCCTGTGAAACACAGCTTTAAATTGAACATTTTAAAGCCCTGCCTTTTGGCCATTAGAGCTCTCTCCACTCACCACAAATTTCTTCTCTTGTTGTCTATTTTCCTGTCCGGTTCAAAGTGCAAAGAATGTGATATTCTCTGCCCCTCTATTTAGATTCAGGCTCTTTTACAATTGGATACACCTGTGAGCGCGCAAAAAAACGCTATATCCGTATTTTCCTACTTCTTTGCTCTTGTCCGTGTCAGTAGACTTTCTGTCGTGGCAGCCACTATCTTGAGTTAAAAAATAACATTGTGACCACAGATAAGAATAAAGATGCACTATTCTAATTCTATACTTCCTGACTCGTGCTCTATGGATGCCCCACACCACAGCCTCTCTCTTGGGGTTCTATGTCCTCAACTTTGGCATCTCCACCCCTTGCCTGGTTCGCAGCCACCACAACAGCTGTCTCTAAGCGCTATCCTTGCATCTGTGGGACATCTTGGCTCAATTTCAGTAAATTCTTTATCTGGATTTCATTATATGCCTCTTGAATTGATTTATCTGTAGTCTAGCCTCGAGTCATCATTTTTTTTTAGAGGTGTGAGAGTGGATGATGCCAAGACATACATTATTATAAAGCATGTATCATATTTGCAAGTGCTCTAGAAAATGGAAGGTGAGTGGAAGAGAAGTGCTGAGTGGAGATCTGGAGGGGTTGGGTTATTGTTTGCAGTGTTAATGTTACTCACTGTTGTTGATATGTGTCTTTTGGTAATTTAAAAAGCTGGTAGGTTAAGAAATTCCCATGAGGTCAAGTAGGAGAGCATTTCAGTGTGGTGCAGCAAGGTGTTAGAATGAACAGTGGTGAGTTGTCGCAGAGTGGAGGTTTCTTAACAGTAAGAATGTCTCGGCTATCAGAGCACAATGGACAGGATCGCAAATGGGGGGTAAAGAGCTGCACATAAGTAAGGCCAAGGTTTAAATGTATTTGAATATCTTTATCCACGGGGGGAGCTGATAAAAGTTTAGTACCTCTGCTCCTAAAACGTAATCAGTAAATCAAGGCTGTGCTGTTCCTAGAGAAAAGGAGAAAGGGGGAGCTAAGTTTGAAGTGGATAACCCCAGGGGACCCTTGTGATTATTTCTTGGTACCCTCACACATCCAAATAGAAGTCATACTTCTCATAGGGTGTGCCACTCATTGGGCCGGTGCTGAAATGCCCTATGGGCCCCATGAAAGGGCTCTTTATTGGAGATTTTTTTAGTTTTAAGCCGTAATGATGAACGTGTGTGTGAGGCTGTGGGATGTCTAGGGTGGAGGCAGTGTAGATAAAGTGTTAAGCAAGCCAAATTAAAAATGTCTAAAGGATACAATATTATTTTTGGCAGGGATAAAAACAATGAGAAAGATACTATCATAAAGGCCCAATGGACCAAGATAGACTAACGTGTAAATGTGATCAACATGTTTCACGCCTTGTGGTCCAGCCAGATCCGTGGCGTTTCTTCAGGACCTAAAAGATCCCTACACCTAAAGAGGAATGTGTAGGTTCGGGTACTGCCCTGTTAGGAAAATAGCTCAATATATGTTTGTCAAATGTAGATAAAGAGTAGAAAAAACATTAAAAACAGGTTTTCAATGCGTTTGTAAGTATATGTTACTTGGTTAGGCATACTGATTTCTCAATTCTCCTCATGGTAGACATATTCATGCTTGAAAAAGGTGCTAAAAAGTCAACCTAAAAGTGGTAAGTGTACATACATACAGCAGGCCATGCAAGTGACTACACGTGTAAACAACAAAACATGGATTATAAGATGTACAACATACAGTATATATATATATATATATATATATATATATTCACTGAAAAAACCACAGGTTTCAGGGACGTTATAGTTAGTTGGACATTTCACTCGTACAAAACCTGAGAAATTCGGCCGTTATAGTCAGTTGAGCTAACTATAACTCGCGCCCCCGCAATGCACTGCTGATGACGTCACATATTACATCACTCATGACATGGTCAGTGACATCACGGATGACATCACTCATGACATCTCAAATGACATCACTGATGTTTTTTAAATGCTAATTTCTAACTATAACGTCCCTGAAACCTCTGGTTTTTTCAGTGAATTTGTAAGGTTTTTAAATGCTAATTTCTAAATATGCCTACATAGGTAGGACATGTGCAGAAAGATTAAGAAAGGCGCAGAAAGAAGCAAGAGAAGTGCAGAAAGAGGCAACAGAAGTCCAGAAAGAGGAAGAAAGGTGCAGAAAGAACCAAGAGATGTGCAGAAAGAACCAACAGAGGTGCATAAAGAGGCCTACTTTGACTGTACCTTACAACAGACTCATACAAAGTACCCTAATCACTAATCCTTCTCTGAAGATGTCTTAAACCTCACTTTTCTCTTGCAGTTTCACTATTAATGGACTGCTCAGAATGTTAGGCCTACCAAATATAAAACAGCAATACTAAGCATATCACTGTTGTAAGCCCGACCAAGTTTGTGAAGGTATGCATGCGTGTCAATGCTTTTACCTTGTGACATGTTAAATTAAAATAAACATGCAAACACTTAAATACCTGTGTTTCAAACAGCATACTCTGTAAATTTGTATAAAAGAAGGTGTATGCATTTCTTTCTGCTCACAATACAGGGCACATGGGTATTCAATAGTATATTTGAGGGGCTCTATAACACATGTATACATAAGACATGTCTGCCTGTGCAACCGAATGACAGAGCAGAACTGAGAAGATTTGACCACCTATTGGAGAAGTTACCCGCTTTTTAAGCTACCATCTTCAGATGCATAACACATATAAGAATACATATACAAGTAGACATATACCTCAGTAACGAGAGCACGCAGAACTTTAAACTTGACAGCTTGCACTTCCCATTTGAGTACAGAAGGAGGCAAGAGAAGTACAGAAACAGGCAAAAGAGGTGCAGAAAGAAGCAAGAGCAGTGCAGAAAGAACCAACAGAGGTGCAGAAGGAGGCAAGAGGGGTGCAGAAAGAGGCAAGAGGGGTGCCGAAATTTGCAAGAGTGGTGCAGAAAGAAGCAACAGAGGTGCGGAAGGAGACAAGAGAACTGCAGAAAGAGGGAAGAGAGTTGCAGAAACAGGCAAAAGGGGTACAGAAACAGGGAACAGGTGGGCAGACTGAGGCAAGAGAGGTGCAGAAAGAGGGAAGAGGGGTGCAGAAAGCGGCAGGAGGAATCCAGAAATTTGGAACAGAGGTGCAGAAAGAAGCAAGAGCAGTGCAGAAAGAACCAACAGAGGTGCAAAAAGAGGCAAGAGGGATGCAGAAAGGGGTAGGAGAGGTGCACAAAGAGGCAAGAGGGGTACAGAAAGAGGCAGGAGGGGTGCAGAATGAAGGAAGAGAAGTGCAGAAAGAAGCAACAGAGGTGCTGAAAGAGCCACGAAGGGTGCAGAAAGAGGCAAGAGAAGTGTAGAAAGAAGCAACTGAGGTATAGAAAGAGGCAAGAGTGGTGCAGAAAGAGGGAAGAGAGGTGCAGAAAGAGGCAAGAGAGTTGCACAAAGAGGGAAGAGGGGTGCAGAAAAAGGCAAGAGGGGTGCATAAAGAAGCAAGTGAGGTGCAGAAAGAGGTAGGAGAGGTACAGAAAGAGGCAAGAGAGGTGCAAAAACAGGGAAGAGAAGTGCAGAAAGAGGCAAGAGAATTGCTGAAAGAAGCAACAGAGGTGTAGAAAGAAGCAAGAGAAGTGCAGAAAGAGGCAAGTGAGGTGCAGAAAGAGGCAAGAGAGGTGCAGAAAGAGGGAAGACGAGTGCAGAAAGAGACAACAGGGGTGCAGAAAGAAGCAAGACAGGTGCAGAAAGAAGCAAGACAGGTGCAGAAAGAGGCAAGAGAAGTGCAGAAATAAGCAACAGAGGTGCAGAAGGAGGCAAGCGAACTGCAGAAAGAGGCAAGAGACTTGCAGAAACAGGCAAAAGAGGTACAGATAGAGGTAACAGGGGTGCAGATAGAGGCAAGAGAGGTGTAGAAAGAGGTAAGAGGGGTGCAGAAAGAGGCAAGACGGTGCAGAAATTTGCAAGAGAGGTGCAGAAAGAAGCAAGAGCAGTGCAGAAAGAAGCAAGAGACGTGCAGAAAGATGCAAGAGAGGTGGACAAAAAGGGAAGAGAGGTGCAGAAATAGGCAAGAGGGTTGCAGAAATTAGCAAAAGAGGTGAAGTGCAGAAAGAACCAACAGAGGTGCAAAAAGAGGCTTATGACATATTGATCCACGCAGTACCATTTGCTTCTCTAGAATCTTAGGGTCCACCACTGGCATGCTTGCTGCAGGGAGTGGAGAGGTACGCTGTGTGGGCACATATGCGCTGTGAAATGCTGGTCTGTCTTCAGGTCCCTCTGACCCATGACGTGAGCCTTGTAAACCATTGCAGAAGCCTGTCCTGCGGTACTGTCACTTGCTAAGCATCTACATGCATTGTACCAAAGAGCTCGGGGACAAGATGGCATGACTTCACAAATGTTTAGAGTTAGGTACAAAACAAGCGGGAGAATTAGAAAAAAAATATATATATAATGATAATAAAACAGGAACATATAGAAAAGGCAAGGGGGCGTGAGGAGGCTGACAGTTGGAGTGTTCGAAAAAAGGCAAGTAAAGTAGAAAACAGAGAAGAGGCACACATGGAAAATGGGAAAAGATGGGCAGAGGGGCAGGAGGGGAAAAGAGACAGAGTGGTCAACTGTCACAAAAGGCTGGCATAAAAGATTAAGATAGATAGAAAATGAGACAAGACAGACAGAAACAAAGGTAACAAGGGAAATACACAGATTAAAAAAATTAAAATCACAACAAAGAGACAGTTACAGTGAGCTATGGCTAAAGTGGAGGCAGGCAGATAGAAAAAAAGGCAAAAGGATGAACGAATATTCAGACAGACAGGTGCCACGCAGCAAAGAGACACAGGAAGGCAGATAAAAGGCAGAGAAAAGCTAGCTATGGAAAAAGTAAAAGCAAACAGAGAATGACAACAAGGCAGGCAGACAGTTAAAGAAGGGATACACACAAGTAAACCAAGAGGGGAAAATAAAGAAAAGCATGATAAGGGACAGATACAATAATATTTTTGTAAAAAGACAGTTAAAAAAAGCCAAAAAATAGGTTTAACCAGGCAGACAGACGAATAAAAAAATGACGAAAGACAGACTGAAAAGTAGAACAACCATTAAGCAGTAGGACAGAGAATGAGTAAACGGCACACAGACACAAAAGGGTAAAAAAGAAATTCGGCAAAAGACAAATGGAATGACAAGCGGATGGGAACTCAGACAGAAAATGGCAACCACACATTCGGGCAGCCATGCACAGCTTGAGCATAGGAGAGTCGGGCAGACAGAGAGAAAACAAGAAAAGCAGATAGAAAATGTCGAAAAGACAAGCACTACTGATGTGCAGCGGATGATAAAAGGGGGAAAGATAGGTCGGTTGAAAGACTTAAAAAGCATCAGACAGGCTTCTAGATAGAGGGAGGGCAAATAGAAAAATACATAGATTGAAAAACGTTTGCAGCTAGTGGATGGCAGAAGGACAGATACTAGCATAAAAGGGAAATGGGGTGAAACCAGACTGAGATGATAACAGAAAGACCGGTGGGAAGCGAATAACAAAAAACACTCTTAGAAATAAAGAAAAAGACAAGCAGAAAGACGAACAACCGAAAGCTAGAAGAAACACAAGTACATTTTGCAAAGAATGAACGAGTTGTGTGTAAAACACCAAATGCACACCCTACTCCCAATTCACAATAGAGGCAGAAATTTAGAATACAAAACTTTAACGAAAATAATTAAAAGCCCCTGTTGAAAATAATGTTCTACGGCAAAAAGTGTGGGTGTTCTTTTCGCCTTCTGCTTCTTTGATGCAGGCATGGTGTGCCTTCTGTTCCCCTACACATGCTGACCACGGGATATATTTTTGCTTCAGCCATGAAAAGAATGCAGCAGTTCTTAATGTGCGTAATATCTATATAGTTACACATATATGTAGGCCATGGTTTCTTCAAAATGATTAACAATCTTAGCATACGAAGGGGTTCTATGGAACTGTATGGTATACTAGTAGATGTAATGTCCCTCCGAGCAGCTGCTGGTGTGCGGCGTGAGGCGATGCGCCGATAATGCAGGTGTATTGCCATGTGACACGTATCACACGGTGCGTGCCAACGAAGGGGGCAGCTCGCTGAAAATCAGTGAGTTTAGGTGCGGTCGAAACTACTGCGAGTTTGGGGGGGAAAAAAAAAACAACATCCACAGAATAGTGAAAGCAGTATCCACAGAGTAGTACAAGGGGTCAGAAATACAGGGGGAAATAAAAATTGGATAGCTGCTCTGTAAGTTAAAGAGGGAGTTTGTGCCTAATAAATTATTGCACAAAACATACGGTAGAGTCGACTTCATCGTCGCATATAACATTTAGCTAAACCATGGGCTGTCTTCAATTAATATTTAAATTTTTAATGTATTGAGCCATAAAAGGGGCATTCTATATATAATATATGCCCTTTAAGGCTTAGTGTGCGACATAAATTATTTAAAACAAAAAAAAAGAGGAGGCAACCCGGGCTAGTTCCCAAGTTTCAGATGAAGAGCAGTATATATATATATATATATATATATATATATATATATATATATATATATTATCTACTGGCGGTCGCCAGTAGATAGTTATAGTTACAACCTATTATCCATAGGAAATCCGCGACATTCTATTTGAAATAACTCTCTTGCCGGTTGACGTATCTTCGCAAAATTTTCAAACTTTGTGGGGCGCTCCGGTCCGCTCCTACCCTGAAAGTCTCGGGGGATTCGTCAAGCGGGGGCCGAGAAAAAGGGGGGTCCCAAAACGCGTTTTCCCCATGCAATTTTCCATAGGAAACTTTAGACACGGCTACAGCCCGAACTGCTGAACGGAATTACACCAAATTTGGCAAAGAGGTAGTTCTTGGTTCAGAAAGAACCCTTTTGTTAAATGGTGTAAATCCGTTCAGTAGTTGCTGAGAAAATCAAAAGTAAAAAGATAGTGATATCTATGGCCGAGTAGGGTCCGCGTACCCTCAGCGCACCCTGCGCGCACCGTCCCGATCACGAGCTGCATGTTAATTGGCTGTCAGCTGGCTGTCATGGCGGTCCAAGACTGCTTGGATAGGTGCTGGCACTGTCCTTACACCCTCAGCCTTGGTTCCTGTGAATTGGGTCAGCTGGAAGTTGGGGACCCAAGGTTGTTTTATCGCCAGTATTTTCGCTGAGTTCATCTCCTGCAACGCGGTATGAACCAACACGCTGCATTATGGGGCATGCAGTCTCAACATTTGGCTGATGCAACGTCCTGCAGACTAAAGCGGCGCAGGTGAGCCTTCCACCATTGGGAAAGGAGGAGCTTATTGAGACTTTGCCAGGTGACTCAGCACTGAACTGTGGCATTTGAGAAAGGCGCACAGCCGAAACCGGTCATGCCGTCCAGTTTTTTTTAATAAAGCAACCATACGTACCCCGCTGTGTCCTCTGCTCTTTGGGAGGAGAAAGTCTGGTGATACATGTAGCGCACAGCTCGTGGTGCGCAACAGAGGACCCTTCCACTTTGAGGTCGCATGAACATGAGCAACTGCAATTTCTGTACCGAGGAATCGGATGATTGCGACCCGCCGCCCATACTTCAGGGATCGAGATGCTGCTGCCATATGGCGGTCCAAGACTGCTTGGATAGGTGCTGGCACTGTCCTTACACCCTCAGCCTTGGTTCCTGTGAATTGGGTCAGCTGGAAGTTGGGGACCCAAGGTTGTTTTATCGCCAGTATTTTCGCTGAGTTCATCTCCTGCAACGCGGTATGAACCAACACGCTGCATTATGGGGCATGCAGTCTCAACATTTGGCTGATGCAACGTCCTGCAGACTAAAGCGGCGCAGGTGAGCCTTCCACCATTGGGAAAGGAGGAGCTTATTGAGACTTTGCCAGGTGACTCAGCACTGAACTGTGGCATTTGAGAAAGGCGCACAGCCGAAACCGGTCATGCCGTCCAGTTTTTTTAATAAAGCAACCATACGTACCCCGCTGTGTCCTCTGCTCTTTTGGGAGGAGAAAGTCTGGTGATACATGTAGCGCACAGCTCGTGGTGCGCAACAGAGGACCCTTCCACTTTGAGGTCGCATGAACATGAGCAACTGCAATTTCTGTACCGAGGAATCGGATGATTGCGACCCGCCGCCCATACTTCAGGGATCGAGATGCTGCTGCCAAATGGCGGTCCAAGACTGCTTGGATAGGTGCTGGCACTGTCCTTACACCCTCAGCCTTGGTTCCTGTGAATTGGGTCAGCTGGAAGTTGGGGACCCAAGGTTGTTTTATCGCCAGTATTTTCGCTGAGTTCATCTCCTGCAACGCGGTATGAACCAACACGCTGCATTATGGGGCATGCAGTCTCAACATTTGGCTGATGCAACGTCCTGCAGACTAAAGCGGCGCAGGTGAGCCTTCCACCATTGGGAAAGGAGGAGCTTATTGAGACTTTGCCAGGTAACTCAGCACTGAACTGTGGCATTTGAGAAAGGCGCACAGCCGAAACCGGTCATGCCGTCCAGTTTTTTTAATAAAGCAACCATACGTACCCCGCTGTGTCCTCTGCTCTTTTGGGAGGAGAAAGTCTGGTGATACATGTAGCGCACAGCTCGTGGTGCGCAACAGAGGACCCTTCCACTTTGAGGTCGCATGAACATGAGCAACTGCAATTTCTGTACCGAGGAATCGGATGATTGCGACCCGCCGCCCATACTTCAGGGATCGAGATGCTGCTGCCAAATGGCGGTCCAAGACTGCTTGGATAGGTGCTGGCACTGTCCTTACACCCTCAGCCTTGGTTCCTGTGAATTGGGTCAGCTGGAAGTTGGGGACCCAAGGTTGTTTTATCGCCAGTATTTTCGCTGAGTTCATCTCCTGCAACGCGGTATGAACCAACACGCTGCATTATGGGGCATGCAGTCTCAACATTTGGCTGATGCAACGTCCTGCAGACTAAAGCGGCGCAGGTGAGCCTTCCACCATTGGGAAAGGAGGAGCTTATTGAGACTTTGCCAGGTGACTCAGCACTGAACTGTGGCATTTGAGAAAGGCGCACAGCCGAAACCGGTCATGCCGTCCAGTTTTTTTAATAAAGCAACCATACGTACCCCGCTGTGTCCTCTGCTCTTTTGGGAGGAGAAAGTCTGGTGATACATGTAGCGCACAGCTCGTGGTGCGCAACAGAGGACCCTTCCACTTTGAGGTCGCATGAACATGAGCAACTGCAATTTCTGTACCGAGGAATCGGATGATTGCGACCCGCCGCCCATACTTCAGGGATCGAGATGCTGCTGCCAAATGGCGGTCCAAGACTGCTTGGATAGGTGCTGGCACTGTCCTTACACCCTCAGCCTTGGTTCCTGTGAATTGGGTCAGCTGGAAGTTGGGGACCCAAGGTTGTTTTATCGCCAGTATTTTCGCTGAGTTCATCTCCTGCAACGCGGTATGAACCAACACGCTGCATTATGGGGCATGCAGTCTCAACATTTGGCTGATGCAACGTCCTGCAGACTAAAGCGGCGCAGGTGAGCCTTCCACCATTGGGAAAGGAGGAGCTTATTGAGACTTTGCCAGGTGACTCAGCACTGAACTGTGGCATTTGAGAAAGGCGCACAGCCGAAACCGGTCATGCCGTCCAGTTTTTTTAATAAAGCAACCATACGTACCCCGCTGTGTCCTCTGCTCTTTTGGGAGGAGAAAGTCTGGTGATATATATATATATATATATATATATATATATATATATATATATATATATATATATATATTATCTACTGGCGGTCGCCAGTAGATAGTTATAGTTACAACCTATTATCCATAGGAAATCCGCGACATTCTATTTGAAATAACTCTCTTGCCGGTTGACGTATCTTCGCAAAATTTTCAAACTTTGTGGGGCGCTCCGGTCCGCTCCTACCCTGAAAGTCTCTGGGGGATTCGTCAAGCGGGGCCGAGAAAAAGGGGGTCCCAAAACGCGTTTTCCCCATGCAATTTTCCATAGGAAACTTTAGACACGGCTACAGCCCGAACTGCTGAACGGAATTACACCAAATTTGGCAAAGAGGTAGTTCTTGGTTCAGAAAGAACCCTTTTGTTAAATGGTGTAAATCCGTTCAGTAGTTGCTGAGAAAATCAAAAGTAAAAAGATAGTGATATCTATGGCCGAGTAGGGTCCGCGTACCCTCAGCGCACCCTGCGCGCACCGTCCCGATCACGAGCTGCATGTTAATTGGCTGTCAGCTGGCTGTCAACAGTCCGATTCAGGAAATGTTGGCAGCTATTTTGTCCCTCGGTAGAACCGAGGGACAGAAACAAGTGCGCAAAGCGCACAAAGGGGGCAGGGTAGAAACACCCTGACCCCTAGGTTTGCTCAGGGGTCCCACAAGGACCCCCTGGGCAAAAATTTTTTTTTTTTTAAATCGGCAGGATGCGCTCAGGGTGCGCGAATCCTGCCGAGAAAAATCGAACCGCGTTCTCCCGCGCTTCGATGTTAATTGGCCCCCGGGTGGGCCAAGTCCCGGGGGCATGCTGGGGGGGTTAATTTTATGTGTGGGGGCCTCTAAGGGCCCCCAAGCCCGGGGACCACCACCCCCGGGGCTTTATGTGTAATGGTGCGGGAGGGCTCTGAGCCCTCCCGCAGCCCCGGGACCGCCACCTCCCGGGGCTTCTTTTTTATTTTTGATTAACCTGTGTGGGGGGCTCCAGCCCCCACATGCCCCAGGGACCACCACCTCCCGGGGCACTAAGAAAAATTACAATGGGGGTCCGTTTTGGACCCCAAGCCCCGGGGACCACCACCTCCCGGGGCTTTCAAAATGTAAGGAGGGGGCCGCGCGGCCCCCTCCTGGAGCCTGTGGTGGCCCTGGGGACCGCCACCCCCAGGGCCGGCTCCTGCAGTGTCCAGGGGTGCCTACCCCGGGACACTGCTGTTTGCAATGACAGGACGGGAGCCTCGCGGCTCCGTCCTGTCATTGCAAACTGCTTTGGATATTGGAAGAGAGAGCAGGAAACCTGCTCTCTCTTCCAATATCCAAAGCTGATTGATTTTCCACATGGGGAGCAGCATGTTAGCTGCTCCCCATGTGTAAGCAATGCCGGCTCCCGTAGGACACGGGGAGCCGGCGGGACTGTGGGGGTTTGGGGACCCCCACAGTCCCCAACGAGAGGCCAGGCCCCGGGGGATGGGGTCCCCGGGGCCATAAGTGGCCACGGAGGGGGCCACGCAGCCCCCTCCCCAAAGGTAAAAAAAGTTTAAAAAAAAAAAAAGTGCAAGGCCGGCCCCGGGGATGGGGTCCCCGGGGCCTTAAATGGCCTGAGGAGGGGGGCCATGCAGCCCCCTCCAAATAAAAAAAAGAGGCCATGCCCCGGGGGATGGGGTCCCCGGGGCCAATACAGGCCCAGGGAAGGGGGCACGCGGCCCCCTTCCCGTTTTTTTTTTTTTATTTTAATTTAAAAAGGGGTAAGGCCCTGGGGGATGGGGTCCCCAGGGCCTAAAAATAGGAAAAAGGAAGGGGGCCACACAGCCCCCTTCAGGGGAAAAAAACAAAAACGATCGGGCCCGCAGGCCCCGCCCCTTCCTTCACCACTCTGCAAACGCGCCCCTGGCGCGTTTGCAGAGGGGAACGAATTCTCCTTGAATACTGGGGGTCCCTGGGGCCAACTAGCCCACCAGGAACCTCCAGTATGCGCCAGGGGCTGCCTTGCAGAGAGGTGTACAGAGGCCACGCCCCTTTACACCTCTCTGCAACGCAGCTCTGTGGCGCTTTGGAGGTATATGGTGGGCTAGTTGCACCCCAGGGACCCTCAGGATTCAAGGGAGTTAATCCCCCGACTTAAAACGCACCACGGGGCGCGTTTGCACAGTGGTGAAGGGAGGGGCGGGGCTTCAGGTGACATGTGTGCAAACAGGCCCCGTGGCGCGTTTTAAGATGGGGAATTAAATCCCCTTCAATCCTGAGGGTCCTGGGGCCAACTAGCCCAACAGGTACGTCCAGAAAGCGCCACAGAGCTGCGTTGCAGAGAGGTGTAAAAGGGGTGTGGCCTCTGTACATGTCTCTGCAATGCAGCCCCTGGCGCATACTGGAGGTTCCTGGTGGGCTAGTTGGCCCGTAGGGACCCTCATGATTCAAGGGGACTTAATCCCCCTACTTAAAACGCGCCACGGGGCGCGTTTGCACAGATGTCACCTCAGGCCCCGCCCCTCCCTTCACCATTGTGCAAATATTCCTCTAAAATCAGCCGAAATACGAATTCTGATTTACTCACCTGTTATCAGGAGAGACCTCAGTGCTGCATCTTTCAGCCCAGTACTAATCCTGAAAAGTAATTTTAACCGTACTTACCAGTAACTTGAATTTCCTTCCATAGGCTAACATTGACTGGTTTCACTTGGAAATTCTTCTAAGTGTGGAGTTTTGGAACTTTAAAATATTCCTCTAAAATCAGCCGAAATACGAATTCCGATTTACTCACCTGTTATCAGGAGAGACCTCAGTGCTGTATCTTTCAGCCCAGTACTGGTCCTGAAAAGTAATTTTAACCGTACTTACCAGTAACTTGAATTTCCTTCCATAGGCTAACATTGACTGGTTTCACTTGGAAATTCTTCTAAGTGTGGAGTTTTGGAACTTTAAAATATTCCTCTAAAATCAGCCGAAATACGAATTCCGATTTACTCACCTGATATCAGGAGAGATCTCAGTGCTGCATCTTTCAGCCCAGTACTGATCCTCAAAAGTAATTTTAACCGTACTTACCAGTAACTTGAATTTCCTTCCATAGTATATAATTGCCTGCTTTTTGCTGAAAAAGTTTCTAAGTGTTGATTTTTGAAACATACAAATATTCCTCTAAAATCAGCCGAAATACGAATTCCGATTTACTCACCTGTTATAAGGAGAGACCTCAGTGCTGTATCTTTCAGCCCAGTACTGGTCCTTAAAAGTAATTTTAACCGTACTTACCAGTAACTTGAATTTCCTTCCATAGGCTAACATTGACTGGTTTCACTTGGAAATTCTTCTAAGTGTGGAGTTTTGGAACTTTAAAATATTCCTCTAAAATCAGTCGAAATACGAATTCCGATTTACTCACCTGTTATCAGGAGAGACCTCAGTGCTGCATCTTTCAGCCCAGTACTGATCCTCAAAAGTAATTTTAACCGTACTTACCAGTAACTTGAATTTCCTTCCATAGGATATCATTGCCTGCTTTTTGCTGAAAAAGTTTCTTAGTGTTGATTTTTGAAACATACAAATATTCCTCTAAAATCAGCCGAAATACGAATTCCGATTTACTCACCTGTTATCAGGAGAGAACCCAGTGCTGCATCTTTTAGCCCAGCACTGACCCTGAAAAGTAATTTTAACCGTACTTACCAGTAACTTATCTTTTCTTCCATAGGAATCCATTGTCTGGTTTTCAGCAGAAAAGTTTCAAAGTGTCGATTTTCACAAACTACAAATATTCCTTAAAAATCGCCTGTATGACTTAAACGCATTTTTTCAACTGTTTACAGGAGATGCACCAGTGCTGGATCCAGGATCCAACACTGAGTAAGAAAAAGTAACGATAACAGTTTTTACCTGCTAAGTGAATTTCCTTCCATAGGATAACATTGGTGATTCTATGAGGAAAAGTTTCTAAGTGTCAACTTTTAAAATACAATAATATTCCTTAAAAATCACGACTGTAACCAAAACGCTTTTACTCAACTGTTTACAGGAGATGTCCCAGGACTGAATCTAGGATCCAGTCCTGTGGTTAGAAAAGTAATCCATAAAGTAACTAATTGCATTTAACTAGAAATTCACATTGAGCTGAATGTTGCATTGTGTTTGAAAATGTGTTGCCCATTGCAACAACTGTAACTACTGTACTTAAAAGTCTATTGCCTATGTGCTAAGTATTTAAACTAAAGTAATTCATTCTGAGAAAGTATTTTTTGTAATGTAATGTATAATGTAATTACAATGTAATTTAAAAATAAAATATGTAAAAGAAATTGTTTCTAAAAATGTAGTAAATCAGTATGAAAAAAATTAATATAAAAATTAATACATTTAAAAAATGTCATTTAAAAAACCTTTGAAATTCACTGAAAAAACCGTAGGTTTCAGGCACGTTATAGTTAGAAATTAGCATTTAAAAAACCTTTGAAATTCACTGAAAAAACCATATATATTCGTGGAATACTTATATGAGCACATGCCTTATGGAAACAGCAAACAAAAGCACCACCTACTGGAGGGAATTAAAGTAACACTACCGGTTAGACCACATGTCCCAGAATGCAAGCATAAAAGTTATCCACTGGAGGATCAAGATTTAAATTAGGACATTAGGCTGTGGACACCAGCGATGTGTATGGTGCAGGTTTACCTTTGATAAAGGTCTTTGGATACCGAAACGCGTCAGGACTGCCATGCTGCTTCACCAATCAAGAAATAAAGATCTATAAACAGCAAGTTATGAGTGCGGCTCACCTTCTTTCCGTCAAAGGAGAATATGTTTATATATACATATATATATATATATATATATATATATATATATATATATATATATATATCCAAACAAAAGTTGCCTGCACTGAGAGGGCCCACACGGTTAAGTTCATATGCCACATCTTTAACGGAGGATGCAAAGTAAAAACAGCAACAGAATGCCTCGCTAAAATCAAAAGTCCAGCCCGACGCGTTTCGTGCTAGGAAGCACTTCTTCATGGGCTAAGGGCTTAAAGTTGTATAAACGCTACGGCAGTTTCTTGAAGCACCTTGTAATCTTCACACCCCGCCCTAGTGGGCGTGCCCACCCCCGTGGCCTCCTGGTCGATGTAGTGCCTCAATGGTATTACTCTCGTGAGTCGCTGTGCATTTGTCCTTGTAAATAACAGTCTTTATCCCAAGTGGGTTGCGGTAAACACCAATGCCGCTTTACATGCTCCTTTCTTCCCCTATCAGCATAACCTGTTCCCTAGTGCTGCCACGTCGATTGGCACTCCTGCAGCGGGGCTCCTCTCGCGGCTCAGGCGGTGCCGCTAACATCCAAACAAAAGTTGCCTGCACTGAGAGGGCCCACACGGTTAAGTTCATATGCCACATTTTTAACGGAGGATGCAAAGTAAAAACAGCAACAGAATGCCTCGCTAAAATCAAAAGTCCAGCCCGACGCGTTTCGTGCTAGGAAGCACTTCTTCATGGGCTAAGGGCTTAAAGTTGAATAAACGCTATGGCAGTTTCTTGAAGCACCTTGTAATCTTCACACCCCGCCCTAGTGGGCATGGCCACCCCCGTGGCCTCCTGGTCGATGTAGTGCCTCAATGGTATTACTCTCATGAGTCGCCGTGCATTTGTCCTTGTAAATAACAGTCTTTATCCCAAGTGGGTTGAAAAAAAAGAGGTCGGAAAATGAATTTCCCATAGGAAACTTTAGACACGGCTACAGCTCGAACTGCTGAACGGAATTACACCAAATTTGGCAAAAAGGTAGTGCTTGGTTCAGAAAGCGCCCTTTTTTTTAAATGGTGTAAATCCGTTCAGTAGTTGCTGAGAAAATCAAAAAATAAAAGTTTCGATATTTAGAGGCACGGAGGACCCTCCCGACCACGAGCTTTATTCTAATTGGCTGTCCACACTCCAAACCAGGAAGTGTTGGCAGCCATCTTGTGACTCGGTTCTAAGAGAAAAAGAAACGCGAAAAACAAGAAAAGGGGGCAGGGTAGAAACACCCTGACCCCCTAGGCCTGCTCAGGGGGTCCCACAAGGACCCCCAGGGCCAAAAACAAGCATTTTTTTAAAAAACAAATTGGCGAGATTCGTGCATCCAGCGCAAATTTCGGCCAACATTTTTTAAAAAACGAAGCGCAGGCTCCCGCTCTTCGTTATTATTTAGCCCCCGGGTGGGCCAAGTCCCGGGGGCATGCATTAATGTAATTGCAGGGGCCCAGGGAGGCCCCCGCAGCCCCGGGGACCGCCACCCCCCGGGGCTTTCCATAAATATTTGCGGGGGCACATGGCCCCCCCCGCAGCCCCGGGGACCACCACCCCCCGGGGCTTCTTATTTTTAATGTGTGGGGGGGCCTCCAAGGCCCCCCCAAGCCCCGGGGACCACCACCCCTGGGGCTTTTATTAATTATTTTGTGGGGGCACACGGCCCCCCCGCTGCCCCGGGGACCGCCACCCCCCCGGGGCTTTTATTTTTTTTTAAAATACACCTTTGTGGGGGGCTTGAGCCCCCCCACATGCCCCGGGGACTGCCACCTCCCCGGGGCACTATAGTGCAAATGCGGGGGTCTGTTACGGACCCCCAAGCCCCGGGGACCACCACCTCCCCGGGGCTGTACACTAGTTGGGAGGGGGGCCGCGTGGCCCCCCTCCTGGAGCCCTTGATGGCCCTGGGGACCACCACCCCCAGGGCCGGCTCCTGCAGTGTCCCGGGTGCCCACCCCGGGACACTGCTGTTTGCAATGACAGGGCGGGAGCCGTGTGGCTCCCGCCCTGTCATTGCAAACTGCTTTGCTTCAATGAAGCAAAGCAGATTGCTTTTCCACACGGGGAGCTGCATGTCAGCAGCTCCCCATGTGGAAAAGCAATGCCGGCTCCTGCAGGACGCGGGGAGCCGGTGGGACCGTGGGGGCATTGGGGCTCCCCCCACGGTCCCCAACGGATAGGGCCTGCCCCAGGGGATGGGGTCCCCAGGGCTAGAAGTGGCCCGGGAGGGGGGCCACACGGCCCCCCTTCCCAAAAATAAAAAAATAAAAATAAAGGCTGGCCCCGGGGGATGGGGTCCCCGGGGTCAATAAAGGCCTCAGGAGGGGGGCCACGCAGCCCCCCTCCATAAAAAAAATATATATGTGGCCATGCCCCGGGGGATGGGGTCCCCGGGGCCGGAATTGGCCATGGGAGGGGGGCCCACGCGGCCCCCTTCCCGTTCATATTTATTTATTTTTTTAAATGGGGATCAAGCCCTGGGGGATGGGGTCCCCAGGGCCCAAAAAAAGTAAAAAGAAGGGGGGCCACACAGCCCCCCTTCTGAATTTTTTTTTTTTTAAAACACCGCTATCGTGCCGGAGGCCCCGCCCCCTCCCAGCAACACTTTACAAACGCGCCCTGTGGCGCGTTTTAAATTGGGGAATTAATTCCCCTTGAATACTGGGGGTCCCTGGGGGCCAACTAGCCCACCAGGTACCTCCAGTAAGCACCACAGGCCAGCGTTGCAGAGAGGTGGTCCAGGCCACGCCCCTTTTTATACCTCTCTGCAACACAGCTCTGTGGCGCTTACTGGAGGTACCTGGTGGGCTAGTTTGACCCCAGGGACCCTCAGGATTCAAGGGGACTTAATCCCTCAACTTACAACGCGCCATGGGGCGCGTTTGCACAGTGGTGAAGGGAGGGGGCGGGCCTGAGGTGACATGTGTGCAAACACGCCCTGTGGCGCGTTTAAAGTTGGGGAATTAATTCCTCTTCAATCCTGAGGGTCCCTGGGGGCGAACTAGCCCACCAGGTACCTCCAGTAAGCGCCACAGGGCTGCGTTGCAGAGAGGTGGTCCAGGCCATGCCCCTTTTTATACCTCTCTGCAACGCAGCTCTGTGGCGCTTACTGGAGGTACCTACTGGGCTAGTTGGACCCCAGGGACCCTCAGGATTCAAGGGGACTTTATCCCCCAACTTAAAACGCGCCACGGGCACGTTTGCACAGTGGTGAAGGGAGGGGGCGGGCCTGAGGTAACATGTGTGCAAACACGCCCTGTGGCGCGTTTTAAGTTGGGGAATTAAATCCCCTTCAATCCTGAGGGCCCCTGGGGGCCAACTAGCCCACCAGGTACCTCCAGTAAGCGCCACAGGCCTGCGTTGCAGAGAGGTGGTCCAGGCCACGCCCCTTTTTACACCTCTCTGCAACGCAGCTCTGTGGCACTTACTGGAGGTACCTGGTGGGCTAGTTGGACCCCAGGGACCCTCAGGATTCAAGTTGACAATCCCCCAACTTACAACGCACCAGGGGGCGTGTTTGCAGAGTGGTGGAGAAAGGGGGCATGGCCTTTGTCTACCTCTCACCAATCCCACTGCGTGGGGCTTACTGGAGGTAAAAAGTAGGCTAGTTGGCCCCTAAAGGACCCCCAGCAGTGAAGGGGACTTCAATCCCCATCCAAGAGCGTGCCAGGGAGCGCGTTTGTAGAGTGGTGGGCAAAGTGGGCGTGGCCTGGTACGAGTACTTACCAGTGCTGCTGTGTGGGACTGACTGGAGGTAATAGTTTGGGAAGTTGGCCCCCAAGGTTGTCCTTGGGGGCCAACTACCCCTCTTGTTACCTCCAGTAAGTCCCACACAGTGGGATTGCTGAGACGTCTTCGGAGGCCATGGCCCCCTTTCTCTACCACTCTGCAAACGTGCCTCGTGGCAAACTACGGGATGGGGGATGAAGTCCAATTTAGTCGTGAGGGAGTTTGGGGGCCAAGAATCCCTCCTGGTACCTCCTGTAAGTCCTACGCAGTGGAATTCCTGAGCGTTGGTTGGACGCCCAGCACCCTTTCTCCACCACTCTGCAAACGTGACTACTAGTTAAAAGTAGCATATTTCTGCACCTCTGACTTAGAGGTAGTTTTAATCCCCCTGCCCTATTATGTACTAGGGCCTTACAGAGGAGGTCATGCTAATCACAGGGGTACCCCAACGCATAGTGTTCCCTAGTGTATGTAGGTGTTTTCACTGTATTCTAAGTGTCTTTTAGCATAGCACTGGCTCTAGGCCTGGTTAGTCAGAGTCAGTTACCACCAGTACCCGTCTGAAAAAGTTGTGGGCACAGGATGATTTTGCAACAAGGCCTCTTTCTGCTCCTCTGTTTGTTCTTTCTGCACATGTCTTGCTTCTTCCTGCACTTTTGTTCGTCTTTGTGGACTTCTGTTGCTTCTTTCTGCATTTCTTTTGCTTCTTTCTGTGCGTTTTTCTTCTTTCTTCACATGTCCTACCTCTGTAGGCATAGTTAGAAACTAGCATTTAAAAAACCTTTGAAATTCACTTAAAAACCATAGGTTTCAGGCACGTTATAGTTAGAAATTAGAATTTAAAAACCTTTGAAATTCACTGAAAAAACCATAGGTTTCAGACACGTTATAGTTAGAAATTAGCATTTAAAAAACCTTTGAAATTCACTGAAAAAACCATAGGTTTCAGGCATGTTATAGTTAGAAATTAGCATTTAAAAATCCTTTGAAATTCACTGAAAAACCATAGGTTTCAGGCACGTTATAGTTAGAAATTAGCATTTAAAAAACCTTTGAAATTCACTGAAAAAACCATAGGTTTCAGGCATGTTATAGTTAGAAATTAGCATTTAAAAATCCTTTGAAATTCACTGAAAAAACCATAGGTTTCAGGCACGTTATAGTTAGAAATTAGCATTTAAAAACCTTAGAAATTCACTGAAAATACCATAGGTTTTAGGGAAAATTATAGTTAGTTGGACATTTCACTCGTACAAAACCAGAGAAATTCCCCCGTTATAGTTAGTTCAGCTAACTATAACTCGCGCCCCCGCAATGCACTGCTGATGACGTCACATATTACATCACTCATGACATGGTCAGTGACATCACTGATGACATCACTGATGAAATCTCAAATGTCTCTTTTTGCCCCACAGCAGAATTCAATTATGCAGAAGCACGAATAGATTTATTTAAATATATTCGAAAGCTAAAATTACAAAAAATTCATTTACTTCATCCCTTTGTCGCTGAAACTCAAGGAGCCAATCCTGGTGCATCTAATTCCGACGGACTCACAGGAAATGACATGGAAATTCTTGCAGTTTTACAGTCTCTGGAGAACTGCTCGGAAGGGGACTGTGCAATATGCCCAGAAACAACAGGGATACCACAGTCGAGTGGTAAGAGTGGACTGAAAAAGAAATCAAGAACGGTACCATAAACTCCCTTTGACGCTATTGATGTTTTTAATGACGCGATCATAGCAGATTTGAAACATCTTGAAGCCAATAGAGGAATGGAAAGTCCACACTACAACATCTCTCGGGCCCAGTGGAATTCAATTCAGTCCCTGAAAAATGATGACTCGATAGTGATCAAGTCCTCAGACAAGGGGGGGAACATTGTGGTGTTCTCGAAGGATCACTATTACGAAGAAGCAATGAGTCAATTAAAAGATAAAGCTTGTTATTTACCTGTGACACGAGCAGTCTATGCACAATGTATATCTAAGTTTAATCAGTTTCTGGCATCCTGGAGATGTGAAGGGATGCTAGATTCTGATGAATACGATTTTCTGCTATGTGAGTATCCGGTCCTCCCGACTTTCTATCATCTTCCCAAAATTCACAAAGATGATAGGAAGCCACCGGGAAGACCCATTGTGGCATCAATCAACAGTCTTTTGGAAAATTGTTCTACTTATATTGATTGTTTTTTAGCACCTTGGGTGAGGAGTCTTAGCTCGTATATTCAGGACACACAGGATTTCCTCAGATTAATTGAGGGGATCATGTGGGAAGAGGATATGATATTCATCACCCTGGATATTACAAGTTTATATACCTGTATCAATCACCAACAAGGTATAACAGCAGTTAAATGGTTCCTAGAAAACGCCCCTTGAGATTCCAACAGCATAACATCATGTTACTTGAAATGGTGAAATTTTGCCTAGAAAATAATATTTTTATTTTCGCGGTCCAGCTGTACAAACAACAACACGGAACAGCGATGGGCACGTGCTTCGCCCCCAGTTATGCGAATCTTTTCGTTGGCTGGTGGGAGAAGCACGTGACCTGGAGGGACTCATCAGATCACTGGTTTGAAAGAGTCGTGTTGTGGGCCCGCTACATTGATGACTTGTTCATCGTGTGGCGTGGCAGCCGCACCTCGGCTGAGGAATATGTGGCCTTTCTCAACACGAAT
The DNA here is from genome assembly GCA_963921515.1 of Calotriton arnoldi. Taxonomy (NCBI): domain Eukaryota; kingdom Metazoa; phylum Chordata; class Amphibia; order Caudata; family Salamandridae; genus Calotriton; species Calotriton arnoldi. The sequence continues at coordinate 822,112 of CAWUFW010006225.1, read as the reverse complement.
GATCTAAATTTAAAGTTCACTGGACATATCAGTGACACCAGTGTGATTTATCTAGATCTAGAAGTTTATGTGACAGGAGAAAAGATCATGACCCGTTTGTACCGAAAGCCTACAGCGGGCAATTCCGTTCTACATGCTCGAAGTTTTCACCCTAGGAGCATGACTAACAACATTCCGTATGGGGAACTCCTACGGTTAAAATGGAATTGTACATCTACAGAGGAGTATAATACTGCCAAGATCGAGGCCTTTGCAAGATTTGAGGCCAGAGGCTATTCGAAAAAGGTTTTGAGAACTGCAGAGAAAAGAGCAGATATTCCAAATAGGTCTGAACTTCTTGTCCCCAAGTCCGCAAGCAGAGCTTTAATAAATACCACTCAGCATGCTAGAATGATTACAAGATACAGCTCTAAAACACCAGAGGTAATGCATATCTTTAAGAAAAACTGGCATATCCTCCAAGCTGATTCTGTCCTCAAGTCAGTAATCCCAGAACGACCGCTGATCACTCATAGACGTTGTAAATCCATGAATGATCACCTGGTATCTAGCCATTATGTTGCGTCGGTACGACGCAAAGAGAGTATAATAGGGTTTTTTCCTTGCATGAAGTGCAAAGCGTGCAAGTATAGTCAGAAAACTAGTAGCTACAGTGTTCAACATAAGGGCCAACAGCAAATGAGAAAGATCAATACGTTGCTTAATTGCAACTCAGAATTCACGGTTTACTGTTTGGAGTGCCCTTGTCCTAAAAAATACGTGGGTAGCACCATCCACCCAACGAAAAAACGGATTTTGGAGCACATGCGTGCAGTAACTAAAAAAGATCCCACATACCCAGTGGCACACCATTTCGAAAGTGTCCATAACAGTAACCGTGACCTCATAAGATTTTTCTGTATTGATCAGGCCCCCAAACATGAGAGAGGTGGGGATAGAGTAAGAACTCTACGTAGGATGGAGTCAAGGTATATTATAGAACTCAATACCATGGCTCCTAGAGATCTTAATACGACAGAAGAACTTTGGTCCCATTTAGAATGAAAACTGGCATAAATGTAAATATCTTATACCCACTACCTACAATATGATCTCCTCCATATGGCTGACACTTTATAAATTTGAATATCATGGAAAGTAATCTTATATATATATATATACATTTTTTAGTACTTGTCCGGGTTTGAGAGATACTATAAAAACAACCAGAGAGTGACTGCTTCCTTTCCTCTATTTCAGAGAGGGCCGTTCTGTTCCCCAAATATTAATGTAGGACTTGTTAGCATTGTCTGTGATTGCCCATTCAGGGCATAATTAAAATGCTTAGCTGTCCATTAGACATACATCTCTGCAATCAGGATTAGGAGAGGGTGAAAGAGCGACGGACACTATAATTAGAAGGGGTTTTACTAAATATAGCAATATTGTTTGTAAGACTCTGAAAGGGTTTGAAAGAATGAATTGTCATATTTAATTGGACAAAAAGAATTTGATAGGAATATATAATAATGTTTATGAATTTTTTCTCCACTACCCCTCCTCCGCTATTTAATAGCATTTACCTTCCCTTACATATTTATTGCATTCTTTTTATATGTTGTAAATAATTAATTTTTTTATATGCAAAGGACATTAATGAAATTGCACAAAAGGGACGTTCCAAGATGGCCCCCACGGAAAGTATGAACTTTGGGTTGAGTAAGGCCATCTTCGCTGTTTATGACCATTGTGTATGCACGTTGAGCACTTTAAAAATGGTGATTTTTTGTATGGTAGCCAACACCGAGGAAGGCGGTAACGCCGAAACGCGTCTGTTGGCAGGGGAGAGGGTTTCTGCACTGTAATAAATCATCACGAAAAGAATTCCCGAGAGTGCCGTCTTTTGTTTGAAACCTGGATTGTCTCAATTGTGCTTGCATATATATATATATATATATATATATATATATATATTATCTACTGGCGGTCGCCAGTAGATAGTTATAGTTAGGACCTATTATCCATAGGAAATCAGCGACATTCTATTTGAAATAACGTTGGCGCCGGTTGACGAATCTTCGCGAAAGTTTCCAACTTGTTGGGGCGCTCCGGTCCGCTCCTATCCTGAAAGTCTCGGGGTGATACGTCAAGCGGGGGCCGAGAAAAAAGGGGGTCCCAAAACGCGGTAGAACCGAGGGACAGAAACAAGTGCGCAAAGCGCAAAAGGGGGCAGGGTAGAAACACCCTGACCCCTAGGTCTGCTCAGGGGTCCCACAAGGACCCCCTGGGCAGAAAAAGCATTTTTATTTTTTTTTAAATCGGCGGGATGCGCTCAGGGTGCGCGGATCCTGCCGGAAAAAAAAAAATCGAAGCGCGTCTCCCGCGCTTCTATGTTAATTTGCCCCCGGGTGGGCCAAGTCCCGGGGGCATGGTGGGGGGTTTAAATTTAATGTGGGGGCCTCTAAGGCCCCCAAGCACCGAGGACCGCCACCCCGGGGCTTTAAAAATAATGGTGCGGGAGGGCTCTTGGCCCTCCCGCAGCCCCGGAGACCGCCACCCCCAGGGCTTCTTTTTTAAAAAATTATTTTCACCTGTGTGGGGGCTCCAGCCCTCCACACGCGCCGAGACCGCCACCTCCCCGGGGCACTAAAGATTTGAATATGGGGGTCCGTTAATGGTGCGGGAGGGCTCTTGGCCCTCCCGCAGCCCCGGGGACCGCCACCCCCCAGGGCTTCTTTTTAAAAAAATTATTTTCACCTGTGTGGGGGGGCTCCAGCCCCCCCACACGCGCCGGGGACCACCACCTCCCCGGGGCTGTGAAATGGTTGGGAGGGGGCCGCGCGGCCACCCTCCTGGAGCCCTTGATGGCCCTGGGGACCGCCACCCCCAGGGCCGGCTCCTGCAGTGTCCCGGGGTGCCTACCCCCGGGACACTGTAGTTTGCTATGACAGGACGGGAGCCTCGCGGCTCCCGTCCTGTCATAGCAAACTGGTTTGCATTTTGAAAGAGAGCAGGAAACCTGCTCTCTCTTTCAAAATGCAAACCAACTGCTTTCCACATGGGGAGCAGCATGTTAGCTGCTCCCCATGTGGAAAGCAATGCCGGCTCCCGTAGGACACGGGGAGCCGGCGGGACTGTGGGGGGATTGGGGACCCCCACAGTCCCCAACCAGAGGCCAGGCCCGGGGGATGGGGTCCCCGGGGCAATAAGTGGCCAGGGAGGGGGGGCCACGCAGCCACCCTCCCCAAATAAAAAAAGAAAAAAAAAAAGGGCAAGGCCGGCCTTGGGGAATGGGGTCCCCGGGGCCTTAAATGGCCTGAGGAAGGGGGCCTCGCAGCCCCCCTCCAAATTAAAAAAATAAAAATTGAGGGCATGCCCCGGGGGATGGGGTACCCGGGGCCAATACAGGCCCAGGAAAGGGGGGCCACGCGGCCCCCTTCCGGTTTTTTTTTTTTTGATTAAAAAAATAAATAAAATGCTCAGGCCCCGGGGGATGGGGTCCCTGGGGCCAAAAGTGGCCAAGGGAAGGGGGGCCACGCAGCCCCACTCCCATTAAAAAAAATTAGAAAAAAAAAAAAAATGACCGGCATCGTGCCGGAGGCCCCGCCCCCTCCCTGCAGTACTCTGCAAACGCGCCCCTGGCGCGTTTTAAGAAGAGCAAGTAATTCCCCTTGAATACTGGGGGTCCCTGAGGCCAACTAGCCCACCAGGAACCTCCAGTATGCGCCAGAGGCTGCGTTGCAGAGAGGTGTACAGAGGCCACGCCCTTTTTACACCTCTCTGCAACGCAGCTCTGTGGCGCTTTAGAAGTACATGGTGGGCTAGTTGGACTCCAGGGACCCTCAGGATTCAAGGGGACTTAATCCCCCAACTTAAAACGCGCCTCGGCGCGCGTTTGCACAGTGGTGAAGGGAGGGGGCGGGGCTTCAGGTGACATGTGTGCAAACAGGCCCCGTGGCGCGTTTTAAGATGGGGAATTAAATCCCCTTCAATCCTGAGGGTCCCTGGGGGCCAACTAGCCCAACAGGTACGTCCAGAAAACGCCACAGAGCTGCATTGCAGAGAGGTGCAAAAAGGGGCGTGGCCTCTGAACACCTCTCTGCAACGCAGCTCCCTGGCGCATACTGGAGGTACAGGGTGGGCTAGTTGGACCCCAGGGACCCTTATGATTCAAGGGGACTTAATCCCCCAACTTAAAACGCGCCACGGGGCGCGTTTCCACAGATGTCACCTCAGGCCCCGCCCCCTCCCTTCACCATTGTGCCAATATTCCTCTAAAATCAGCCGAACTACGAATTCCTATTTACTCACCTGTTATCAGGAGAGCCTCAGTGCTGCATCTTTCAGCCCAGTACTGATCCTGAAAAGTATTTTTAACCGTACTTACCAGTAACTTGAATTTCCTTCCATAGGCTAACATTGACTGGTTTCACTTGGAAATTCTTCTAAGTGTGGAGTTTTGGAACTTTATAATATTCCTCTAAAATCAGCCGAAATACGAATTCCGATTTACTCACCTGTTATCAGGAGAGACCTCAGTGCTGCATCTTTCAGCCCAGTACTGATCCTGAAAAGTAATTTTAACCGTACTTACCAGTAACTTGAATTTCCTTCCATAGAATATCATTGCCTGCTTTTTGCTGAAAAAGTTTCTAAGTGTCGATTTTTGAAACATACAAATATTCCTCTAAAATCAGCCAAAATACGAATTCCGATTTACTCACCTGTTATCAGGAGAGACCTCAGTGCTGCATCTTTCAGCCCAGTACTGATCCTGAAAAGTAATTTTAACCGTACTTACCAGTAACTTATATTTCCTTCCATAGGAATCCATTGTCTGGTTTTCAGCAGAAAAGTTTCAAAGTGTTGATTTTCACAAACTACAAATATTCCTTAAAAATCGCCTGTATGACTTAAACGCATTCTTTCAACTGTTTACAGGAGATGCACCAGTGCTGGATCCAGGATCCACCACTGAGTAAGAAAAGTAACGATAACACTACTTACCTGCTAAGTGAATTTCCTCCCATAGGATAACATTGGTGATTGTATGTGAAAAAGTTTCTAAGTGTCAACTTTTAAAATACAATAATATTCCTTAAAAATCACTACTGTAACCAAAACACTTTTACTCAACTGTTTACAGGAGATGTCCCAGGACTGAATCTAGGATCCAGTCCTGTGGTTAGAAAAGTAATCCATAAAGTAACTAATTGCATTTAGCTAGAAATTCACATTGAGCTCAATGTTGCATTGTGTTTGAAATTGTGTTGCCCATTGCAACAACTGTAACTACTGTACTTAAAAGTCTATTGCCTATTTGCAAAGTATTTAAACTAAAGTAATTCATTCTGAGAAAGTATATTTTGTAATGTAATGTATAATGTAATTACAATGTAATTTAAAAAATAAAATATCTAAAAATAAATAGTTTAAAAAAATGTAGTAAATCAGTATAAAAAAAATATATATAACAATTAATACATTTAAAAATTGTCATTTACAAAACCTTTGAAATTCACTGAAAAAAACCATAGGTTTCAGACATGTTATAGTTAGGAATTAGCATTTAAAAAACCTTTGAAATTCACTGAAAAAACCATAGGTTTCAGGCTTGTTATAGTTAGGAATTAGCATTTTAAAAACCTTTGAAATTCACTGAAAAAACCATAGGTTTCAGGCCTGTTATAGTTAGGGTTTAGCATTTAAAAAACCTTTGAAATTCACTGAAAAAACCATAGGTTTTAGGGAAAGTTATAGTTAGTTGGACATTGCACTCGTATAAAACCCGTGAAATTCCCCCGTTATAGTTAGTTCAGCTAACTATAACTCGCGCCCCCGCAATGCACTGCTGATGACGTCACATATTACATCACTCATGACATGGTCTTGTGATCGAAACGCGTTGCCAGTAAAAATATTGAATTACATTCACCCTGGAGTGCGAGTCCCTTTTTCCTGTTTGAGTGAGGAGCTCGTTAAAACGGGAAATTTCGTGTATTTTAGCCGGGATCCGACACCCGGAACTCGCACCGACCCCGAGTGGAGAGGAGCCGGTATTTGGTCGGAGACTTTCCTCTCATATATATATATATATATATATATATATATATGCAAAAAATATCCTCCTATTTCGAAAAGACAAGGGGACACGGCAGGGCTTCAAGGAATCATCTATTCGAATTCTCTGGCATGACGCGTTTCGGCGGTAGCCTCTTCAGATGCCTCCGGTGTTACAAATTTCAAAGTTTCCTTTTATTTATTAAGCCCCTCCTTCTAAAGTAGCGTGGGGCACACCTACACCATATCTCATCAGAGAACACTCGGCCAGTTCATAGTTATGGACTGCAGATCCCATCATGCAGTTGGTTCGCAATCTGGACGAATGTCTCTTACAGCCGGATTTTTCCCTCCTCAAAGTGAGTGGCTGAAGAATGGTTGGCTTGAGATTGTAGCACTGTGCTGGGCAAAAACGATTCCTGAGCCCTGCACTTCCAACCTCACAGTCCCGGTGTTGGCAAAGCTTGGAGACGATGGTAAAGTAACTCCGTCTCTCCGTGTGAGTCACGGACTGTCAGCTGGCAGCAAAGACCTCTGCCTCCATCGGACGTGGGGCGGTCCGGGTTGAGCCACTACACCCTGAACACTTTTGGAAGGGTCTCCTTTGCATGGTACTGGCTTCACGCTAATATGCAAAAATATCCTCCTCCTTCGAAAAGACATGGGGACACGGCAGGGCTTCAAGGAATCATTTATTCGAATTCTCTGGCATGACGCGTTTCGGCGGTAGCCTCTTCAGATGCCTCCGGTGTTACAAATTTCAAAGTTTCCTTTTATTTATTAAGCCCCTCCTTCTAAAGTAGCGTGGGGCACACCTACACCATATCTCATCAGAGAACACTCGGCCAGTTCATAGTTATGGACTGCAGATCCCATCATGCAGTTGGTTCGCAATCTGGACGAATGTCTCTTACAGCCGGATTTTTCCCTCCTCAAAGTGAGTGGCTGAAGAATGGTTGGCTTGAGATTGTAGCACTGTGCTGGGCAAAAAACGATTCCTGAGCCCTGCACTTCCAACCTCACAGTCCCGGTGTTGGCAAAGCTTGGAGACGATGGTAAAGTAACTCTGTCTCTCCTTGTGAGTCACGGCCTGTCAGCTGGCAGCAAAGACCTCTGCCTCCATCGGACGTGGGGCGGTCCGGGTTGAGCCACTACACCCTGAACACTTTTGGAAGGGCCCCCTTTGCGTGGTATTGGCTTCACGCTAATATGCAAAAAATATCCTCTTCCTTCGAAAAAGACAAGGGGACACAGCAGGGCTTCAAGGAATCATTTATTCAAATTCTCTGGCATGACGCGTTTCGGCGGTAGCCTCTTCAGATGCCTCCGGTGTTACAAATTTCAAAGTTTCCTTTTATTTATTAAGCCCCTCCTTCTAAAGTAGCGTGGGGCACACCTACACCATATCTCATCAGAGAACACTCGGCCAGTTCATAGTTATGGACTGCAGATCCCATCATGCAGTTGGTTCGCAATCTGGACGAATGTCTCTTACAGCCGGATTTTTCCCTCCTCAAAGTGAGTGGCTGAAGAATGTTTGGCTTGAGATTGTAGCACTGTGCTGGGCAAAAAACGATTCCTGAGCCCTGCACTTCCAACCTCACAGTCCCGGTGTTGGCAAAGCTTGGAGACGATGGTAAAGTAACTCCGTCTCTCCGTGTGAGTCACGGACTGTCAGCTGGCAGCAAAGACCTCTGCCTCCATTGGACGTGGGGCGGTCCGGGTTGAGCCACTACACCCTGAACACTTTTGGAAGGGTCCCCTTTGCGTGGTACTGGCTTCACGCTAATATGCAAAAATATCCTCCTCCTTCGAAAAGACAAGGGGACACGGCAGGGCTTCAAGGAATCATTTATTCGAATTCTCTGGCATGACGCGTTTCAGCGGTAGCCTCTTCAGATGCCTCCGGTGTTACAAATTTCAAAGTTTCCTTTTATTTATTAAGCCCCTCCTTCTAAAGTAGCGTGGGGCACACCTACACCATATCTCATCAGAGAACACTCGGCCAGTTCATAGTTATGGACTGCAGATCCCATCATGCAGTTGGTTCGCAATCTGGACGAATGTCTCTTACAGCCGGATTTTTCCCTCCTCAAAGTGAGTGGCTGAAGAATGGTTGGCTTGAGATTGTAGCACTGTGCTGGGCAAAAAACGATTCCTGAGCCCTGCACTTCCAACCTCACAGTCCCGGTGTTGGCAAAGCTTGGAGACAATGGTAAAGTAACTCCGTCTCTCCGTGTGAGTCACGGACTGTCAGCTGGCAGCAAAGACCTCTGCCTCCATCGGACGTGGGGCGGTCCGGGTTGAGTCACTACACCCTGAACACTTTTGGAAGGGTCCCCTTTGCGTGGTACTGGCTTCACGCTAATATGCAAAAAATATCCTCCTCCTTCGAAAAAGACAAGGGGACACGGCAGGGCTTCAAGGAATCATTTATTCGAATTCTCTGGCATGATACGTTTCGGCGGTAGCCTCTTCAGATGCCTCCGGTGTTACAAATTTCAAAGTTTCCTTTTATTTATTAAACCCCTCCTTCTAAAGTAGCGTGGGGCACACCTACACCATATCTCATCAGAGAACACTCGGCCAGTTCATAGTTATGGACTGCAGATCCCATCATGCAGTTGGTTCGCAACCTGGACGAATGTCTCTTACAGCTGGATTTTTCCCTCCTCAAAGTGAGTGGCTGAAGAATGGTTGGCTTGAGATTGTAGCACTGTGCTGGGCAAAAAACGATTCCTGAGCCCTGCACTTCCAACCTCACAGTCCCGGTGTTGGCAAAGCTTGGAGACAATGGTAAAGTAACTCCGTCTCTCCGTGTGAGTCACGGACTGTCAGCTGGCAGCAAAGACCTCTGCCTCCATCGGACGTGGGGCGGTCCGGGTTGAGCCACTACACCCTGAACACTTTTGGAAGGGTCCCCTTTGCGTGGTACTGGCTTCACGCTAATATGCAAAAAATATCCTCCTCCTTCGAAAAAGACAAGGGGACACGGCAGGGCTTCAAGGAATCATTTATTCGAATTCTCTGGCATGACGCGTTTCGGCGGTAGCCTCTTCAGATGCCTCCGGTGTTACAAATTTCAAAGTTTCCTTTTATTTATTAAGCCCCTCCTTCTAAAGTAGCGTGGGGCACACCTACACCATATCTCATCAGAGAACACTCGGCCAGTTCATAGTTATGGACTGCAGATCCCATCATGCAGTTGGTTCGCAATCTGGACGAATGTCTCTTACAGCCGGATTTTTCCCTCCTCAAAGTGAGTGGCTGAAGAATGGTTGGCTTGAGATTGTAGCACTGTGCTGGGCAAAAAACGATTCCTGAGCCCTGCACTTCCAACCTCACAGTCCCGGTGTTGGCAAAGCTTGGAGACGATGGTAAAGTAACTCCGTCTCTCCGTGTGAGTCACGGACTGTCAGCTGGCAGCAAAGACCTCTGCCTCCATCGGACGTGGGGCGGTCCGGGTTGAGCCACTACACCCTGAACACTTTTGGAAGGGTCTCCTTTGCATGGTACTGGCTTCACGCTAATATGCAAAAAATATCCTCCTCCTTCGAAAAAGACATGGGGACACGGCAGGGCTTCAAGGAATCATTTATTCGAATTCTCTGGCATGACGCGTTTCGGCGGTAGCCTCTTCAGATGCCTCCGGTGTTACAAATTTCAAAGTTTCCTTTTATTTATTAAGCCCCTCCTTCTAAAGTAGCGTGGGGCACACCTACACCATATCTCATCAGAGAACACTCGGCCAGTTCATAGTTATGGACTGCAGATCCCATCATGCAGTTGGTTCGCAATCTGGACGAATGTCTCTTACAGCTGGATTTTTCCCTCCTCAAAGTGAGTGGCTGAAGAATGGTTGGCTTGAGATTGTAGCACTGTGTTGGGCAAAAAACGATTCCTGAGCCCTGCACTTCCAACCTCACAGTCCCGGTGTTGGCAAAGCTTGGAGACGATGGTAAAGTAACTCCATCTCTCCGTGTGAGTCACGGACTGTCAGCTGGCAGCAAAGACCTCTGCCTCCATCGGACGTGGGGCGGTCCGGGTTGAGCCACTACACCCTGAACACTTTTGGAAGGGTCCCCTTTGCGTGGTACTGGCTTCACGCTAATATGCAAAAAATATCCTCCTCCTTCGAAAAAGACAAGGGGACACGGCAGGGCTTCAATGAATCATTTATTCGAATTCTCTGGCATGACGCGTTTCAGCGGTAGCCTCTTCAGATGCCTCCGGTGTTACAAATTTCAAAGTTTCCTTTTATTTATTAAGCCCCTCCTTCTAAAGTAGCGTGGGGCACACCTACACCATATCTCATCAGAGAACACTCGGCCAGTTCATAGTTATGGACTGCAGATCCCATCATGCAGTTGGTTCGCAATCTGGACGAATGTCTCTTACAGCCGGATTTTTCCCTCCTCAAAGTGAGTGGCTGAAGAATGGTTGGCTTGAGATTGTAGCACAGTGCTGGGCAAAAAACGATTCCTGAGCCCTGCACTTCCAACCTCACAGTCCCGGTGTTGGCAAAGCTTGGAGACGATGGTAAAGTAACTCTGTCTCTCCGTGTGAGTCACGGACTGTCAGCTGGCAGCAAAGACCTCTGCCTCCATCGGACGTGGGGCGGTCCGGGTTGAGTCACTACACCCTGAACACTTTTGGAAGGGTCCCCTTTGCGTGGTACTGGCTTCACGCTAATATGCAAAAAATATCCTCCTCCTTCGAAAAAGACAAGGGGACACGGCAGGGCTTCAAGGAATCATTTATTCGAATTCTCTGGCATGACACGTTTCGGCGGTAGCCTCTTCAGATGCCTCCGGTGTTACAAATTTCAAAGTTTCCTTTTATTTATTAAACCCCTCCTTCTAAAGTAGCGTGGGGCACACCTACACCATATCTCATCAGAGAACACTCGGCCAGTTCATAGTTATGGACTGCAGATCCCATCATGCAGTTGGTTCGCAATCTGGACGAATGTCTCTTACAGCTGGATTTTTCCCTCCTCAAAGTGAGTGGCTGAAGAATGGTTGGCTTGAGATTGTAGCACTGTGCTGGGCAAAAAACGATTCCTGAGCCCTGCACTTCCAACCTCACAGTCCTGGTGTTGGCAAAGCTTGGAGACGATGGTAAAGTAACTCCGTCTCTCCGTGTGAGTCACGGACTGTCAGCTGGCAGTAAAGACCTCTGCCTCCATCGGACGTGGGGCGGTCCGGGTTGAGCCACTACACCCTGAACACTTTTGGAAGGGTCCCCTTTGCGTGGTACTGGCTTCACGCTAATATGCAAAAAATATCCTCCTCCTTCGAAAAGACAAGGGGACACGGCAGGGCTTCAAGGAATCATTTATTCGAATTCTCTGGCATGACGCGTTTCGGCGGTAGCCTCTTCAGATGCCTCCGGTGTTACAAATTTCAAAGTTTCCTTTTATTTATTAAGCCCCTCCTTCTAAAGTAGCGTGGGGCACACCTACACCATATCTCATCAGAGAACACTCGGCCAGTTCATAGTTATGGACTGCAGATCCCATCATGCAGTTGGTTCGCAATCTGGATGAATGTCTCTTACAGCCGGATTTTTCCCTCCTCAAAGTGAGTGGCTGAAGAATGGTTGGCTTGAGATTGTAGCACTGTGCTGGGCAAAAAACGATTCCTGAGCCCTGCACTTCCAACCTCACAGTCCCGGTGTTGGCAAAGCTTGGAGACGATGGTAAAGTAACTCCGTCTCTCCGTGTGAGTCACGGACTGTCAGCTGGCAGCAAAGACCTCTGCCTCCATCGGACGTGGGGCGGTCCGGGTTGAGCCACTACACCCTGAACACTTTTGGAAGGGTCCCCTTTGCGTGGTACTGGCTTCACGCTAATATGCAAAAAATATCCTCCTCCTTCAAAAAAGACAAGGGGACACGGCAGGGCTTCAAGGAATCATTTATTCGAATTCTCTGGCATGACACGTTTCGGCGGTAGCCTCTTCAGATGCCTCCGGTGTTACAAATTTCAAAGTTTCCTTTTATTTATTAAGCCCCTCCTTCTAAAGTAGCGTGGGGCACACCTACACCATATCTCATATATATATAGACGCTCCAAGTTCACCCAATCTGCCGAACTCAGGGCGGGTGCTGTCTCCTGCAAACGCGTGGGTGAATCACGGAAATATAACAGCTCCAAACACAGGCACAAAGCACTCTCTGGACTTCTGTTTATTCAGTAGAGCAAATGCATTTCGGCACCTTTGCCTTCCTCAGTGCTCAATTACAAAAACCATTACAGTCTCGCAAGTTTTAAATTGCATCTCTGTTCTTATCAGTGGTGGAACTAAAATCACAGGCAGCAACAAAGGACTAGCACAGTTCTTAGTGTGAATACTATTCTTTAGCCGCCATGTGTGCCAGGCACTTTACCATATGATGATCCTTTCATTTTCCTTTAATTAAACAGTTCTTAAGATCTCTTATGGACAATCCCTCATTGCTAAAATGAAACATTTATTGTCCTACTGTGCCTTTCACGCAGACTGATTTGATAGTTCTTTGCACACTCACAGCCCCCGTCCACCAACCTTAAACTGGTGCCATCTTAATGGTTTTACATGTCCCTCACCACTGCCGTGGATCAAAATAGCCCATATTCCCTCAGGTTGTTGTCTGTATGACAATAAACCACCAATTCAATAATTGGCGACCATTCAGGTTGATAGGAAAGTGTAGCGTTGTGTCCTCGGCGATTTAGGCAGTAATTTAATAGACGCTCCAAGTTCACCCAATCTGCCGAACTCAGGGCGGGTGCTGTCTCCTGCAAACGCGTGGGTGAATCACGGAAATATAACAGCTCCAAACACAGGCACAAAGCACTCTCAGGACTTCTGTTTATTCAGTAGAGCAAATGCATTTCGGCACCTTTGCCTTCCTCAGTGCTCAATTACAAAAACCATTACAGTCTCGCAAGTTTTAAATTGCATCTCTGTTCTTATCATTGGTGGAACTGAAATCACAGGCAGCAACAAAGGACTAGCACAGTTCTTAGTGTGAATACTATTCTTTAGCCGCCATGTCTGCCAGGCACTTGCGAGACTGTAATGGTTTTTGTAATTGAGCACTGAGGAAGGCAAAGGTGCCGAAATGCATTTGCTCTACTGAATAAACAGAAGTCCCGAGAGTGCTTTGTGCCTGTGTTTGGAGCTGTTATATTTCCGTGATTCACCCACGCGTTTTCAGGAGACAGCACCCGCCCTGAGTTCGGCAGATTGGGTGAACTTGGAGCGTCTATTAAATTACTGCCTGAACCGCCGAGGACACAACGCTACACTTTCCTATCGACCTGAATGGTCGCCAATTATTGAATTGGTGGTTTATTGTCATACAGACAACAACCTGAGGGAATATGGGCTATTTTGATCCACGGCAGTGGCGAGGGACATGTAAAACCGTTAAGATGGCACCAGTTTAAGGTTGGTGGACGGGGGCTGTGAGTGTGCAAAGAACTATCAAATCAGTCTGCGTGAAAGGCACAGTAGAAGGACAATAAATGTTTCGTTTTTCCAATGAGGGATTGTCCATAAGAGATCTTAAGAACTGTTTAATTAAAGGAAAACGAAAGGATCATCATATGTTAAAGTGCCTGGCAGACATGGCGGCTAAAGAATAGTATTCACACTAAGAACTGTGCTAGTCCTTTGTTGCTGCCTGTGATTTCAGTTCCACCAATGATAAGAACAGAGATGCAATTTAAAACTTGCGAGACTGTAATGGTTTTTGTAATTGAGCACTGAGGAAGGCAAAGGTGCCGAAATGCATTTGCTCTACTGAATAAACAGAAGTCCCGAGAGTGCTTTGTGCCTGTGTTTGGAGCTGTTATATATATATATATATATATATATATATATATATATATATACATAACTCACGCCCCCGCAATGCACTGCTGATGACGTCACATATTACATCACTCATGACATGATCAGTGACATCATTGATGACATCACTGATGACATCTCAAATGTGAAATGCGATCCACGCGTTTCGGCTCGTCCGAACCTTGATAACGATACAAGACGTCATTGTAGCTTCCTTATTTAAATGTACAAATGCCTCCAGTTGCCAACATTAACAAAGGACTACATATTACTTTAATCCAAAAGCTGGCGGCCATATTGGCCTGGTCACGATGTGAAAATTCAGGAATTGATACAATAAAGAAAAGAAAACAAGTGTTAATATGCACACAATGTCATTTCAGCATATCTTGCCCCGTGACCGCCGTACCTGTATGTTCGTCAACGTGACTTGTTCATAATAAACATACTTAGGATTGTAAACATCAACATAAACAATGGACTACACATTACTTTAAAGTGAAAGGCTATCGGCCATATTGATCTGGGCACGTTGTTTATTATAATGGTTCTTTCACGAAAGAAAAGAAAAATAAGGGGGTGTTAATGTACACACACTATCCATAAATAAAGTTCTAGCGATTATAGTTCCATTCCATTCACAGCTCATTTGAGATGTCATGAGTGATGTCATGAGTGATGTCACTGACCATGTCATGAATTATGTAATGTCTGAGGTCATAAGCAGTGCATTGCGGTGGTGTAAGTTATAGTTAGCTCAGGCAACTATAACTGCTGAATTTCACTGGTTTTGTACGAGTGAAATCTGAGTCTAACTATAACGTCCCTGTAATCTTTGTTTTTTCCAGCGAATTTCTAGGTTTTTTTAATGTTAAGTAAGATGCCTATCACAATGGATGGTGGGGGGTTGGAAGCAGGGCCTGGCCTGGCATTGTGCTGCCCCCACCCAAGCTTGCTGTTCCTGCCTCCCCTCCTCCTTGCCATCCATTATCCAAGTCCATGCCCCTGCTCCCTCATTACAGACCTGTGTGGCCGTTGTTCTGCCACTGGCCTTCCCGCCTTCTCTGAACAGTTAGCTTGCTGCCCCATCCACCTCCTCCCTATCCTCTGTTGTCTGAATCCATGTACTAGCCTTCTCCCTCCTGCCATGCATGGTCTGATGTGCTGCCACTGCCATCCATTTAGCATTATGTCCCAGCCCACTCCTCCGGCCCTCCATTGCCCAATTCTATGCACCATCATTTACCTCCTGCTTAGCCTCTGTGCTTAGCTTGCTGCCCCTACTCTCCTTCCCCCTGCCCTCCGATGTTTGTGTGCATGCCCCTGCTCCATCCTTTTTGCCCACCATGTTCCATGGACCTGCCCCCTCCTATCTACTCTGAGTGTTCTGTTGAGCTGCCACTCCCCTCCTACCTGCCTAGCATTGTCAGATGACTGTAACCTGTCCCTGCCAGCTCCACCCTGCCTGTCCACGTTCCATGCCCCTATCCCCTTCCTCCTGTCCTCCATGGTCCATTTTACTGCCACACCCTTCTGCCCTCCCTGGTCTGTTGTGCTGCAATTGCTTCTCCTGCCTGCCCCGTGTGGTCTGTTGTGAGGCCCCTTCCCCTAAACTCTCTTGTCTGTGCCCAGCTCCTACCCCTCCCTTCTATCCTCCATGGTCCTTTCTGCATGCACCTACCCCCTCCTTCTCGCCCATCATGGCCATTGTGCTGCCACTAACCCTCCCGCTTGCAATGCATGGTCTTCTGTGCTGCCACAGCCCCTCCCACCTTCCCTGTGTGGTCAGCTAGCTGCCCCTGACCCCCTCCCACCTTCCCTCCATGGTCTGTGTGTATGCCATTATAGTCTCACTGTTGCTCTCCATGGTGTGTCTTGCTTCTAGTGCCCAGCCTGCCTGACCTCCATTGTCAGCTTGCTGCTCCTGCCCTGCCCCCTTTGCACCTGCCCTCTGTTTTCCATGTGCAGACCCCTATTCCCTCCCTCCTGGCTTGTCTGTTCCATTGTAATGCCCCTGAGCCCTACCTCCTGCCCTTTATGGTCTGTTATGCTGCAGCTTTCTCTCCTGTCTGACCATTATGGTCAGCTAGCTGCCATTGCCTCTTTCCCCTCTGTTCTCTGTTGTCCATGTGCATGGTCCTGTCCCCTCCCTATTGCTTTCCATGGATTGTTGTGCTGCACTCCCGTCCCGCATGCCCTGTGTGGTGTATTGTGCTGCTGCAAACCCTGATGCCTGCCCTGTAAGGTCAGTTTGGTGCACCTGTCCATGTCCCTCCTGTCCTCTGTTATCCGAGTCCATGTCCCTACCCCAATTCCTCCTGCCTCCCATGATCCAATGTACCATATTTGCCAACATTGTGAACTTGGTAAGAGGAGATTTTGAAAACAAAACTGGGGTATTGATTTTCCCCATTGACTTAAATTGAAAAAGAGGAGATTGTAGACAGGAGACAGATCAAATAAAGACCATTTGGGCTTAAAAACATTGGGCGTTTCCTGGCTGAATCGGGTCTGTTGGCATGTACCAACTACCACTGCCTCTTCCTTCTGCCCACAATGGTCTATTATATTGCCACAGCCTCTCTTGCCTGTCCTGCATTGTTGGTTTGTTGCCCCTGCCCCCCTTTCCACTGCCCTCCATAGTCTGTTGTGCTGCCACTGCCCTTCCTGCCTGCCCAGTGTGGTCAAATTTTCGCATCTGCACCCTCCTACCTGCCTTCAATTTTCTGAGTCCGCGCCCCTGGCCTCTGCCTCTCAACAGTATCCTAATGAACAACTAGATTGCTAACATTCTATATTTATTACAAAAGTGTGGCACGACCGACGTCATCTTGATGTAATCAAAACTGTAATACCTAGAGCATTTCCTTTAGAAATTACAGAAATGAGAGGGTCTTATTTGCATCAAAATTATGGTTAGTGCTCTAAAAAACAAAAATTACATATTTTCTGAGTTTTCAAATAGCGACAAAGCACTTTTAAATTATTTGTTATCTTTATGTTTTTTTATCCAGTTGACCACTTGATTAAATGTTGCACTGAGGGGAGAGGATGTGGTATTACTTCCAGAGCTGCAGACTTTGCAACTGGGGAACCAGGTTGGAGTTTCTGCTTCAGCTCGACATTCTGTGATTCTGGTCAAATCACTTAATCTCCCCCATGTCTACAACCAACATGAATTTGTCCTTGTGTGATGTAACCAATGCTCATGTAAAGCACTCCAATATCTGACCAGTCTGCACTATATAAAACTGCAAAAAAACAAAAAATAAAAAGTGTTTTGCACACTTCTGTCATTGGGCTATACGTGGGCTACATCCGGGTGATATTTGTGCTACATTTGGGCTCTTTTGTCTCTGGTGGCCGTCTTGGGAGATTTATTTGTTATGAAGTTTCCTAATTTTCTCATTTACTGCAGCCTCCTCAGTAGGAAATGCTTTCAGTTTTTTACTTTGATTCCATCAAGAAGGCATTCAGATGTGTCACACATTCGCCATAAATTCTGAATGTTAGCACTCTAGTTGCTCATTAGATCACTGTAGTAAAGCTACTGCTCACTAGGGAAGTCTGCTGCTGGTATTGAAAGTGCATGTTTCAGTCTGCATGTCAGAATTTTTTAATGAAATAGAAGAGGATTTGGGAAGTCACTCAAAATGTGCCCTAATTTTTCTTTCTTCAGCACTAATCATAATTTCTATGGCAAAATGAACCCCCTCAGTTTGTTCCTTTTTAAATTAAATGTTTTAAGTGTTACCAGTTTATTCCAATCAAGATGGCTTCAGGTGTGCCATACTTTTGTCATAAGTAAGACTGTTAGCAATCTTGTTGTTCTTTAGAACACTCTGGGACATTCTGTCATTGGGCTATACGTGGGCTACATCTGGGTGATATTTGTGCTACATTTGGGCTCTTTTGTCTCTGGTGGCCATCTTGGGAGACTTATTTGTTATGAAGTTTCCTAATTTCCTCATTTACTGCAGTCTCCTCAGTAGTAAATACTTTCAGTTTTTTTACTTTGATTCCATCAAGAAGGCATTCAGATGTGTCACACATTTGTCATAAATTCAGAATGTTAGCACTCTAGTTGCTCATTAGATCACTGTAGTAAAGCTACTGCTCACCAGGGAAGTCTGCTGCTGGTATTTAAAGTGCATGTTTCAGTCTGCATGTCAGAATTTTTTCATGAAATAGAAGAGGATTTGAGAAGTCACTCAAAATGTGCCCTAATTTTTCTTTCTGCAGCACTAATCATAATTTCTATGGTAAAATGAACCCCCTCCTTTTGTTCCTTTTTAAATTAAATGTTTTAAGTGTTACCACTTTATTCCAATCAAGATGGCTTCAGGTGTGCCATACTTTTGTCATAAGTATGACTGTTAGCGCTCTAGTTGTTCTTTAGAACAGTCTGGGACATTCTGTCATTGGGCTATACGTGGGCTACATCTGGGTGATATTTGTGCTACATTTGGGCTCTTTTGTTTCTGGTGGCCATCTTGGGAGACTTATTTGTTATGAAGTTTCCTAATTTCCTCATTTACTACAGTCTCCTCAGTAGGAAATACTTTCAGTTTTTTACTTTGATTCCATCAAGAAGGCATTCAGATGTGTCACACATTTGCCATAAATTCAGAATGTTAGCACTCTAGTTGCTCATTAGATCACTGTAGTAAAGCTACTGCTCACCAGGGAAGTCTGCTGCTGGTATTGAAAGTGCATGTTTCAGTATGCATGTCAGAATTTTTTAATGAAATAGAAGAGGATTTGAGAAGTCACTCAAAATGTGCCCTAATTTTTCTTTTTGCAGCACTAATCATAATTTCTATGGCAAAATGAACCCCCTTATTTTGTTCCTTTTTAAATTAAATTTTTTAAGTTTTACCACTTTATTCCAATCAAGATGGCTTCAGGTGTGCCATACTTTTGTCATAAGTAAGACTGTTAGCGCTCTAGTTGTTCTTTAGAACACTCTGGGAAGCTGCAGTAGAACACAAAGGAATCAACTGACAGTCTCTGCCCTTGTTGGATGTACATGTTTTACTGAGAATGTCAGACTTCATTCTCACATGACTGAGAAAGATAATGTGAATTTACAGAAAATATGCTCTCATTTTAGCTTCTAGATCACCTTCCAAACCTCTATGGGAAAAGTATGAGAAAATAGTTTTCTCTCAAACATGATTCATGATATCCCAGCAGAAGGCTTTTTCACAGGGTAAAATCACCTTAGAACTCACCACAATTCCTAAAATTAGTATGGTACCATTAACAAATGAATTATAATGTAACTAAAGTCTTATCACCCTTTATACGTTCTCCTTTTGGTGACCCTCAAAACCTTCCATTCACTACAATCCATTTTAATGGAGTGCTATCATGTATATTGGTCCCAAGATGGCTGCCAACACTTCTTGGATGAAGTGCTGACAGCCAATCAGATCTCACGATGAGATGTGTAGTTAGGCTCCGCCCAGATATATACATTTATTTTTCCTTGAATATTTAAAAAACTACTGAACGGATTTACACCATTTAAAAAAAGGGCGCTTTCTGAACCAAGAGCTACCTTTTTGCCAAATTTGGTGTAATTCCGTTCAGCAGTTCGAGCTGTAGCCTTGTCTAAAGTTTCCTATGGAAATTAACATGTGGAAAACGCGTTTTGGGACCCCCTTTTTCTCAGCCCCGCTAGACGAATCACCTTGAAGCATTCAAGAC
The DNA here is from genome assembly GCA_963921515.1 of Calotriton arnoldi. Taxonomy (NCBI): domain Eukaryota; kingdom Metazoa; phylum Chordata; class Amphibia; order Caudata; family Salamandridae; genus Calotriton; species Calotriton arnoldi. Next base: position 802,520 of record CAWUFW010006225.1, on the reverse strand, counting down.
AGGAGTTGACTAGAGCGCCCCATTAGTTTTGAAAATTTCACGAAGATTCGTCAAACGGCACCAAAGATATTGGCAAAAGAAAAAACGCTTTTTGAATAGAAACAAGGTCCTAACTATAACTACCTACTGGCGACCGCCAGTAGGTAATATATATATATATATTATCTACTGGCGGTCGCCAGTAGATAGTTATAATTAGGACCTATTATCCATAGGAAATCCGCAACATTCTATTCCCAATAAGTTTGGCGTTGTTTGACGAATAATCGCGAAATTTTCAAAACTAGTGGGGCGCTCCGGTCCGCTCCTGTCTTGAAAGTTTCGGGGTGATTCATCAAGCGGGGGATGAGAAAAAAGGGGGTCCCAAAACGTGTTTTCTCCATGTTAATTCCCATAGGAAATTTTAGCCACGGCTACAGCCGAACTCCTGAACGGAATTACACCAAATTTTGCAAAAAGGTAGCGCTTGGTTCAGAAAGCAACCTTTTTTAAATGGTGTAAATCCGTTCAGTAGTTGCGGAGAAATTCAAAAAATAAGAGTGAAAAAATCAATTTCCCATAGGAAACTTTATGCAAGGCTACAGCAAAAACTGCTGAACGGAATTACACCAAATTTGGCAAAAAGGTAGTGCTTGGTTCAGAAAGCACCCTTCTTAAAAATGGTGTAAATCCGTTCAGTAGTTGCTGAGAAAATCCAAAATAAAAGTTTCGATATCTATGGCCGCGGTGGATCCGTGCACCCTCCCGACCACGAGCTGCATGCTAATTGGCTGTCAACACTCCAAACCAGGAAGTGTTGGCAGCCATCTTGTCCCTTGGAAGACAAAAACAAGGGGGCAAAACGCAAAAAGGGGGCAGGGTAGAAACACCCTGACCCCCTAGGCCTGCTCAGGGGGTCCTACAAATCGGCAAAAAAACGCGCTGGGTGCGCGGATCCTGCCGATAAAAAAAAAAATCAAAGCGCGGTCTCCCGCGCTTTGATGCTAATTTGCCCCTGGGTGGGGCAAGTCCCGGGGGCATGCGGGGGTTGGTTTTAATTTTATGTGGGGGGCCTCTAAGGCCCCCCAAGCCCCGGGGACCGCCACCCCCAGGGCTTTAAACAAAAATGGTGCGGGAGGGCTCTCCGCCCTCCCGCAGCCCCGGGGACCGCCACCTCCCCGGGGCTTCTTTTATAAAACAGAATGACCTGTGTGGGGGGGCTCCTGCCCCCCACACGCCCCGGGGACTGCCACCTCCCCGGGGCACTAAGAAAATACATGTGGGGGTCCGTTTCGGACCCTCGAAGCCCCGGGGACCACCACCTCCCCGGGGCTATGTAGAAGTGGGGAGGGGGGCCCCCCTCCTGGAGCCTGTGGTGGCCCTGGGGACTGCCACCCCCCAGGGCCAGCTCCTGCAGTGTCCCAGGGTGCCTACCCCCGAGACACTGCTGTTTGCAATGGCAGGACGGGAGCCTCGCAGCTCCCGTCCTGCCATTGCAAACTTGCTTTGCTTCATTGAAGCGAGAGCAGGAAACCTGCTCTCGCTTCAATGAAGCAAGCAGAATTGCTTTTCCATAAGGGAGCTGCATGCCAGCAGCTCCCCTTATGGAAAAGCAATGCCGGCTCCCGCAGGACGCGGGGAGCCGGCGGGACCTTGCGGGGATTGGGGACCCCCCACGGTCCCCAACGTGTGGCCAGGCCCTGGGGGAAGGGGTCCCCGGGGCCATTTGTGGCCCGGGAGGAGGGCCATGCAGCCCCCCTCCCAAAAAAAGGATTTTTATTTTTTATTTTTAAAAAGGACGCAAAGGCCGGCCCCGGGGGATGGGGTCCCCGGGGCCTTAAATGGCCTGAGGAGGGGGGCTACGCAGCCCCCCTCCAAATATTTAATTATTTAAAAAAAGAGGGCATGCCCCGGGGGATGGGGTCCCCGGGGCCAATAGAGGCCCAGGGAAGGGGGGCCACGCGGCCCCTTTCCCGTTTTTTTTAATTTAAAAAAAAAAAAGAAAATTCTCAGGCCCCGGGGGATGGGGTCCCTGGGGCCAAAAGTGGCCGAGGGAAGGGGGGCCACGCAGCCCCCCTCCCATACAAAAAAAAAGACCGGCATCGTGCCGGAGGCCCCGACCCCTCCCTTAACCACTCTGCAAACGCGCCCCCTGGCGCGTTTTAAGAAGGGGAAGTAATTCCCCTTGAATACTGGGGGTCCCTGGGGCCCAACTAGCCCACCAGGAACCTCCAGTATGCGCCAGGGGGCTGCGTTACAGAGAGGTGTACAGAGGCCACGCCCCTTTTTACACCTCTCTGCAACGCAGCTCTGTGGCGCTTACTGGAGGTACCTGGTGGGATAGTTGGACCCCAGGGACCCTCATGATTCAAGGGGACTTAATACCCCAACTTAAAACACTCCACGGGGCGCGTTTGCACAGTGGTGAAGGGAGGGGGCGGGGCTTCAGGTGACATGTGTGCAAACAGGCCCCGTGGCGCATTTTAAGATGGGGAATTAAATCCCCTTCAATCCTGAGGGTCCCTGGGGGCCAACTAGCCCACCAGGTACGTCCAGAAAGCGCCACAGAGCTGCGTTGCAGAGAGGTGCAAAAAGGGGCGTGGCCTCTGAACACCTCTCTGCAACGCAGCTCTCTGGCGCATACTGGAGGTATCTGGTGGGCTAGTTGGCCCCTAGGGACCCTCGGGATTGAGGAGGAATTAATTCTCCAACTTAACACGCGCCACAGGGCGTGTTTGCAGACATGTCACCTCAGGCCCCACCCCCTTCCTTCACCATTGTGCAAATATTCCTCTAAAATCAGCCGAACTACGAATTCCGATTTACTCACCTGTTATCAGGAGAGACCTCAGTGCTGCATCTTTGAGCCCAGTACTGATCCTGAAAAGTAATTCTAACCGTACTTACCAGTAACTTGAATTTCCTTCCATAGGCTAACATTGACTGGTTTCACTTGGAAATTCTTCTAAGTGTGGAGTTTTGGAACTTTATAATATTCCTCTAAAATCAGCCGAACTACGAATTCCAATTTACTCACCTGTTATCAGGAAAGAACCTAGTGCTGCATCTTTTAGCCCAGCACTGACCCTGAAAAGTAATTCTAACCGTACTTACCAGTAACTTGTATTTCCTTCCATAGGAATCCATTGTCTGGTTTTCAGCAGAAAAGTTTCAAAGTGTCGATTTTCACAAACTACAAATATTCCTTAGAAATCGCCTGTATGACTTAAACGCATTCTTTCAACTGCTTACAGGAGATGCACCAGTGCTGGATCCAGGATCCACCACTGAGTAAGAAAAAGTAACGATAACACTACTTACCTGCTAAGTGAATTTCCTCCCATAGGATAACATTGGTGATTCTATGTGAAAATGTTTCTGTGTCAACTTTTAAAATACAATAATATTCCTTAAAAATCACTACTGTAACCAAAACGCTTTTACTCAACTGTTTACAGGAGATGTCCCAGGACTGAATCTAGGATCCAGTCCTGTGGTTAGAAAAGTAATCCATAAAGTAACTAATTGCATTTAACTAGAAATTCACATTGAGCTCAATGTTGCATTGTGTTTGAAATTGTGTTGCCCATTGCAACAACTGTAACTACTGTACTTAAAAGTCTATTGCCTATTTGCAAAGTATTTAAACTAAAGTAATTCATTCTGAGAAAGTATATTTTGTAATGTAATGTATAATGTAATTACAATGTAATTTAAAAAATAAAATATCTAAAAATAAATAGTTTAAAAAAATGTAGTAAATCAGTATCAAAAAAATAAATATAACAATTAATACATTTAAAAATTGTCATTTACAAAACCTTTGAAATTCACTGAAAAAAAACATAGGTTTCAGACATGTTATAGTTAGGAATTAGAATTAAAAAACCTTTGAAATTCACTGAAAAAACCATAGGTTTCAGGCACGTTATAGTTAGAAATTAGCATTTAAAAAACCTTTGAAATTCACTGAAAAACCGTAGGTTTCAGGCACGTTATAGTTAGAAATTAGCATTTAAAAAACCTTAGAAATTCACTGAAAAAACCATAGGTTTTAGGGACAGTTATAGTTAGTTGGACATTGCACTCGTACAAAACCCGTGAAATTCCCCCGTTATAGTTAGTTCAGCTAACTATAACTCGCGCCCCTGCAATGCACTGCTGATGACATCACATATTACATCACTCATTACATGGTCAGTGACATCACTGATGACATCACTGATGACATCTCAAATGATATCACTGATGACATCACTGATGACATCATCCATGTGATAATTTCATGCATCTTCTCACACCCTAATATAACTTTTAATACACCCACTCTAAATTACAGACTGCCATTCTCAAAACCATAGACACTCCAACACCAATAACTACATACCCACTCACTGATTCTTAGGTCTACACACACATCCACTCACTCACCTGTACGGTCACTCATACTTACGGTCACTCAGTACAGGACTATCATGTGCACTCATACACCTACATAGACACTCACACACCGCCACTCATCCATAGAGGTACTCACACACCTAGTCAGTCATGCAAATAATTAATCACACTGCCATTTACTCACCTATACAGTTATACACACCAGCTCACTTACTCATACAAATACTAGCACATTCTTACGCTCTTATACAATCACTAATACAAGTACACACTCATCCATACAGCCACTCTCACAATCACACACTCTCACTTATACCCATTTATATACTCCAACACACATATATACTGCCTTTCACATATGTAGTTACTCACACATGTACCACTGAGATATACATTCACTCACTAACACACCCATACATACACTCACCCACCCATACAGTCCATCACAGATGCACTCTTGAAACCATGCACCCAGTGAATCACCCACTCACACATCTATGCACAGAGTCGCACACACCGCACCCACACAAACACTCAGGCACCCATACAGATACTCAGACAACCAATCAATAACTCATATAGACATTCATGTAGCTATTCACAAACCCATGCAGCCACTTACACAGCAACAGACAGACGGATACAGACATTCACACAGTTTAGTCACTAACCCATGCATTCAGTAAGATACTTTTAATCACTCACTTATAGAGTTAGTCACGCACCTAGTAAATCATCCATTCAGACACTTATACACCCACTCATTCTTCAATACGCCTTTCCCTATATATATTAAACATATTTAAACTTTACAGAAACACACAGTCACTGGATGATGTCATCAGTGATGTCATTTGAGATGTCATCAGTGATGTCATCAGTGATGTCACTGACCATGTCATGAGTGATGTAATATGTGACGTCATCAGCAGTGCATTGCGGGGCGCGAGTAATAGTTAGCTGAACTAACTATAACGGGGGAATTTCACTGGTTTTGTACGAGTGCAATGTCCAACTAACTATAACTGTCCCTAAAACCTATGGTTTTTTCAGACAGAAAACATTTTTGGCCCTGGGGGTCCTTGTGGGACCCCCCAAGCAGGCCTAGGGGGTCAGGGTGTTTCTACCCTGCCCCCTTTTTGCGTTTTGCGTACTTGTTTCTTGTGCCTCGGTTCTACTGAGAAACAAGATGACTGCCAACACTTCCTGGTTTGGAGTGTTGATAGCCAATTAGCATACAGCTCGTGATCGGGAGGGTGCGCTCAGGGTGCGCGGACCCTCCGCGGCCATAGATATATATGTGATTTTACTTTTGATTTTCTCAGGAACTACTGAACGGATTTACACCATTTAACGAAAAGGCATGACTCTGAACCAAGGGCTACCTTTTTGCCAAATTTGGTGTAATTCCGTTTAGCAGTTCGGGCTGTAGCTGCGACTAAAGGTTCCTATGGAAAATTGCATGGGGAAAACATGTTTTGGGACCCCCCTTTTTTCTCGGCCCCCACTTGACAAATCACGCCGAGACTTTCAGGATAGGAGCGGACCGTAGCGCCCCACGAGTTTTGAACATTTCGTGAAGATTCGTCAACCGGCGCCAAAGTTATTTGGAATAGAATGTTGCGGATTTCCTATGGAAAATAGGTCCTAACTATAACTATCTACTGGCGACCGCCAGTAGATAATATATATATATATATATATATATATATATATATATATATATATATATATATATATATATATATATATATATATATATATATATATATATATATATACAGGTCCCTGAGGTCAAAAGCAGAGGGTAGCATGCTGCTGCTAAATAACTGTAAAATATAGTACAAGGGTATCAACACAAAGGTATGGAAAGTACTCTGATGGAACAGAGAAGGGTGCCTGCAGAAAGTACATAGAAGAGGCTGTATTCATGTGGTCCTGCGTGGAGAGCGATAGAGACCTACCCTTCCTCTTCTGGCTTGGAACGGAAATGAAGCAGGCAAGCGAGAGGTATATAAGGCCGGGACAACCCCCGTAATTGTAGTCATGTATTTCCAGTCAAGACCCAGGCAATGTCCATCAGGTGGCTAGCTAACGTAATGGCCTGGACCAATCGTTTGCCATGGGTTCACTGACGCAAGTGGAGCTCGGAATGCGCATGCGTGAATGGGCTCGTGCACTCACATGGTATAAATGTGGGTGCAAGTGGAGTCGCCATCTTGAGTATGGAGGAGAAGGTGGTCAGAATCCCAATGGGGCCGAGATCGTTTTTTTTGGAGGCTCAAATATAGGGAGGAACGTTACAAAATAGAAATGGTTCTACGGAAAAGTAAAGGCCCAGTACGTGGTGGCGTAAGGGCATGGTGCCATGACAGATACAACTCCCTTAGGTGTAGAAAACAAGCATTATGTGCAACTTTGACCTAATACCATAAACGTTACTGGTGGCATAGTTCACATTAACAATCAACCACAGATAAATGAGAATGGTGTTCAATCTCTATACAACTGTTCACAGAAAGTCAAGCTCCTAAAAATAGTGAATGTCAGTTCCAAAACAAATGCTCTACTATGGACAACTTTTATCTGCAGCAAACCCCTGAAACTCACCGAACCTACATTGAGAAATGAAGTTAATATCAGTAGAGAACTGGATACTGTAAACAATGCTTACTCTATGGAGAGAGTTTACTCTAAACCACACTTTTTGCAAACAGTGAAACTTTTATGAGAAATACACCACAGAGTATTACAATGTATCTACTAAGAACAGTGTTCACTCTATGCAACAGTTGTCAAAAAGACACTGTTTGCTAAAATATAACCAAGATCTAAAGGTGCTAAACATCATACTATCTGCACCCTTCATACTGTGGTGAGAAAACTTAACAGATAGTCCATCTTTTCAAGCAAAACAAGCACATGTACATAGATTAGTACCTGGTGCACACAGTCTTTCATATTATGTGGAAATTGTCATGCTGACATGATTCTGTCTAATAACTCAAGGCTTGTTACAAATGTTAGTAGCTACTATGTGGAATCCTACACCTGTTGAAAACTTTTTCTGCAGAACCAAAAAACTTGTATGGAACATAATGAACACAGGTCAACTGTCACCTTCACATAGATTTACTCTTGAATGCAAAGATTTCTAACGTGTTCAATACCTCCACTCACCTATGGTACATTAGGAGCACATGTGTTTGTAAGCACTTACACCCATTAGCTGGACCTAGGCTGTACAAAATTAGGTAGACAAGTAATGTGGTACTTACCCGCTACTATGTAAACTGTAAAACAAACTAGCACACTCACTGGATGATGGTATAAGTGATGTCATCAGTGATATCATCAATGATGTCATCAGTGATGTCATTAATGATGCCATTTCATATGTCATCGGTGATGTCATACATGATGTCAAAGAACATGTCATGAGTGATGTCATACGTGAGGTCATAAGCAGTGCATGTTATAGTTAGTGCTGCTAACTGTAACTGGTAAATCTGTGCTTTTTTTAGTTTAAAACATTAATGTTGTCATTGACAAATTCACCTAACTATAATGTTACTTTAAACTTTGTTTTTTTCAATGAATTTCTAAGTTTTTTTAACGAAAACAGATATTTCTATCACACTTAACCCTAGAGTTACTTTAACCTCTGTATTTTTCAGTGAATTTCTGGTTTTTTTTACCGTAAAGTAATACTTAATTACTATGCATAAATGCAAAACCCCACTGCGCACAGCACAGCCAGGCCCTGCAGCCACCCCCCCTTCCATACAACCAACCCCAAGCTGCGCATGGCCATAGGCAATGGCCCTGGGGACCTCATCCTCCACGGCTGTTTGCTTTTAATTAGAGGGAAGGGAGACCATGCAGGCCCCTCCCTGAGACTTGTTAGGCTATGGGGACCCCAGGTACCATTTGTCATTTTAGAAGGGAGGGGAGCCGAGTGGGGACCACATCCTCCAGGGTTGTGTATTTATTTAAGGGGAGGGGACCCCATCTCCTGGGCCATTTATTTAAATAACGGGGAGGGGGGGCTGAGTGGCCCCCCTCCCTCAGCCTTGTTAGGCCCTGAGGACCCCATCCCCTAGGGTCAGTCTTATAAATAAAGGTGAGGGGAGCATACATTGATCCCCGAGCCGATTTCGGCCTCGATGACCCCATCCCCCAGTGCTTGATGCTCTTTTTAGGAGGTGGGGGTGCACATGACCCCGGGTCATGGGCCGATTTTGGCCCTTGGGACCCCATCCCCGGAGCCCAGCATCATTATTAGGGTAGGGGGCACATGGCTCCCTTCTCCGGGCTAATTTCAGCCCCAGGGACCCCATCCTCTGGGACCCGGCATTATTATTAGGGGAGGGGGCATGCAGACCCCTTCTCTGGGTCAATTTCAGCTCCGGGGACCCCATCCCCCAGGGTCAGGTATCAATTTTAAGGGAGGGGGCAGGTGGCCTGCTTCCTGGGCCAATTTTGACTCTGGGGACCTCATACTCTGGGACCCTTCAACTTAAAAATGCGTGCCCTGCTGCCCACCCAGGGCACCCACCATAGTCTCGTTTAGGGCTGTGGGGGGAGCCCCAGGGCCCCCATGGCTCCAGCCAGCTCCCTGCATACAGTGGGAGCCGGCAATGCTCCCGTCCACAGGGAGCAGCTCCTAATGGTGCATCACTGCGGCTAGGAATACAGATAAAAAGTTCATTCCCAGCGGGCGGGAGCCTTTTTGAAGCTCCCGTTCTGGTGCTTGCTTCCAGTTGGTGGGAGTTTTGAAAATGCTCCCACCAAGCGAGAGCAGGCACAGGATTCCCTACCCATGCCGCTGTGGGAAGGGAAACTGCTGTGTCCTGGGAGTGGGCTCCCTGGGACATAACTACTGAGCCGACTCCAGGGGATGGGGGTCTCTGGGGCAATTAATGACTCAAATAGGGAGGCTCCATGGCGCCCCTCCCTTAAATTAATCTCTTTAGAGAGGATATCCCTCAAGATTTCAAATAGGTCCTCATGGGTGTTAATTATTAAGTTAGGGGCTGAGCCTTCATCCAATAGATGGCTCATTTTTTCCAGGGCAACAGTCACATTTGAGTATACTTTACTTAAATTGTCTGGATGGGTCTCCACATATTCCGCCAAACTCCTAATGAGGTCCAAAGTCTTTGAGTCCTGTAATGGCTGCCGGCAACATTTTTCTCATGTTGCTGGCAGCCAATCAGTGTGCCAGCTCTCACATGAGTCTGACTACCATGGGAGAGAGATGACCCAAGGGCAATAAAGCTCCCTAGGCCAATCAGAATGCTCTGTTTTTAAATTGCCACTCCCACGAGTGTCTCTGACACTTTCGTAGACCCAACTGCCTGAATATACACTTATTTTTTATCCTAATTTTCTCAAAAACTACTCATCGGATTTACACCAGATCACAAAAAGCGCAATCTGCGGACCAAGATCTAGCTTCCTGCCAATTTTGGTGCAATTCCATTTCAGTTTTTTCTGTAGCCTTGTCTAAAAAAGTACATGGAAAATGCATGGGGATTTTGCTTTTTGAGAGCTCCCTTTTTTCTCGGCCCATGCTTGACAGGTCACCCTGAAACTTTGCAGGTAGGAGCTGAGGTGGATGAACTTTACGTGTTATTTTTCCCCTAAGGCGCAAGAGCCCATCTGCAATTATAAGATGTATTTGTTTTGCAGTTTTCCATCTACCTTATAGCCAATAAAGAATACTGTGCCATGCATTTTTCAAATGTTAATACACGGATTACCATGATTCACACTTCTTAACTTTAAAATCAAAACGAGAGTAGTGATGCTCATGTGACCTTGTGGAGAGTTCCTGTGTAGCCTTGTATACCATACACAAAAACAGAATGTGTGACTTCCGTTTAATTTGTTTACAATGTGGCATTACAGAAAATTACATCAATTTACCAGGGGATGGAGGCTAGGGCAAAAATACAGACGGCGAACACATACACTCCTCTAGAGTGCAACACGGAAAACAAAATGCACCTTCAGGAGCACGCGGCCAGTGGAAGGACACTAGCTACAGAAAGCTGTAGTTGGTCCATGCTCCACACGAGGAACGAGAATGGAAGAAGTGAAATGAAAGCAGAGAGAAGCAGCAGGGAGGAGCTAAACCAATGAGAAGCAAGGAAATGAGAGTGACGTCGAAGTCACTCAATGGTAAGTAATGGTAAGTGGTCTATGGGCTTTAAGTCAGTTTTAAGCTTTTTTATGTGTAAGCTCTGTGTAGGTGAGACCTAAAACAGATGCAGTCACCATTACAGGACTCAAGGACTCGGTCAACCCCAGGCCGGTTAGTCCATTAAGGCTTTGATATTATTGAGATTTTGACTTATCCTGACTTGCATGTATATGCATTTTGATTATTAACAGCTGTTTCACAATAGATTTTATCTTCTGTAATCCATTAACTTTAATTAAACCTTCATGGTTTGAAACTGAATATTCTCTCTCCTTTTTGTGGAACCAAATGTGCTTCACATAATTTCGAATGCATTTGATTTGTTGACCAAGCTCAGTTGTGAAATTCAAATCATCCAATTGAGCTTTATGGTCTAACAAATCTGGACAGTTTCTGACTGGGTTTGGATGATATAAGATTCACTATTGAACTCAAATGTATGCCCTGACCCAGTCTATGTTCTCGATCTTCCATGGCCCCAACTGAATTATTGACGATGTTCCAGAGTTCCTGAAATTGTCTGCACTATCCTAGGAGTGTGCGTATAAGTAAAGCTGTGTGCTTTGGTAATGCAGATTTGATTGCGAACTGTCAAGAGTTATGGTGTTTGTAATTTTGTTGTTGCGGTGCCCAATTGTGTCCACGAAGGGCTTCGTATTGAGGTTTAAAATTAGAATGTTCTTTCATGTTATTGCTTGTGCTTATTGAGATTAATGTGCTTATTGTTCAAAGTTAAGTTTAGGTTATCCAATTAGTTGTAATCCAAGATCCCGGGATAGATATATTTACCTGGCATTTGACTTGTCTGTTAAGGTTGAAGGGTTAGACTGTGAGGCACCACAGTCGCACCAATAACAGGGACTAATTAAACTTCTATTGTGAGATTGTACTAACTGAAATTGGTGTTTAGTTGATCTTTCACGCACAGAAGTTGACCACAATGGTCTGGGTGAGTTCTCTCTTGTCGAGAACTGACTTTTGTAAAAAAATTATTTTAGGGCCAACATTGTGAATAAGTTGTTATGCGATCCTCAGTACATGTTGGATAACATGTTCTTGGCAGGACGAAGATTGTGATAGGTTTACGAATATATTTATGTGAGCACCTTTTGGGAAATTGTAATAAACAAAGATTTGACAGTAAACATGGGATGTTGTAACGTTTATCTTGTTGTATATGTGAATCTTGATTTCTAGAGTTCTTCTGTCAATACGTGTAAATATCATTCTGATTTATTATGTAACAACTGCACTACTACCTAATATTTGAAACATGATAGTTAAGTAACGTGATGGAATACACTATTTGTACATACTATGAAGATGAGTTTCTTTGAGTAAAGATAGTTCAGTTCTATATTACTATTATTTTTTGATATATGATATATGTGGGGTCAGGGAGCCATAATGAATGTTGATGTTTTTAGTGTTGTTTTATGTGGTTTTCTGAAGGAATATGTATGTTTATTCAAAGCCCTGATGAAGTCTTCCTAAAGGGATGAAACGTGTTGGCTGGGCTGGAAACTGATGTGTGAAGAACAAAAAAATCTTGGGGATTCAACATTATGACTCCTGTGTGTTAATGGACTGAATGAAGAATGATCTATCTTGACGGACTGACTCACATTATTTTGATACAAGTTACATTGAACTACTAACTGTCCATGTGATATTTTGCAGCGCTCCCGTTGTTGGTTAGAATTCTTCCACTTAGATGATGAGAACTACCAGGGTATAGGTTAGCTGCTCATCACATTTCATCTGGAGGGCTGGCATGTAAGGAAATGCCTCTTTTTGCATGATTACCCTCAAAGTTTTGGGCTGATGCCGCTGTTTTTTTTTTTGCTCTGAGAGTGCACTGAGTCCTGCTAACCAGAAATCAGTACCATTGTTCTGACCCTAAAATTTTATGTCTGATTCACCTACATCCAATTGGTGTAACTTTACTTATTTATATGTCCTTATTATATGGTACCAGTGGTACCCAGGGCCTGTAAGTTAATGTGTCCCATCAAAGCTGCAGCACCTATTGTGCCACCCTAGATGTGACAACATGAAAACATGTCTCCCAGCCTGCCACTGCAGACTGACTGAGCAGTTGTAAACTGCTAAAACAACTTTGCCATTTAAACTAATGGCAAAGCCCAAACCTCTCTCTTTCATAAATATGTTAAAGCCTATCGCAGGCCTATCGAGTCCTAAGGCAAGTTTATATATATTAAAAGTAGGACATGCACAGTTAGTAGTTCATTGTAATTTGTATCAAAATAATTCTAGTCAGTCCACCAGGATAGATGATTCTTCATTCAGTCCATTAACACACAGGAGCCATAATTTTGCATGTCCTATCAGTGAAACCCCAAATTGTTGTTTTTATTGCAGAACGTTAGTAGCTCTATTGGCAGGTACAGGCTTACACACTGACAACTCATCTATGTTAACTTCTGAATGGGACTACTAAAGTTGACACTTCAAGATATAAAACTGATTGTTGCATGTTGGAAATGGCCCTTTCTGCAGGATCACCCCCAAACCTTTTCTCTTCCTTCTCCCCTTTTTGATGAATTAGTTTTTATTGGCCTTAGGACTTTGGGCACTTTACCACTGCTAACCAGTGCTAAAGTGCATGTGCTCTCCACTTTAAACATGATAAGATTGGCTTATCCACAATTGGCATATTTAATTTACTTACAAGTCCCTAGTAAAGTGCACTACATGTACCCAGGGCTTGTAAATGAAATGCTACTAGTGGGCCTGCAGCACTGATTGGGCCACCCACTTCAATAGCCCTTTTAACGTGTCTCAGGCCTGCCATTGCAGAGCCTGTGTGTGCAGTTTTAAAGGGTCAAGACTGATTTGCATATAGCTATGTCTGAACTGGGGTGGCAAAGTGAGCTAAAGAATGATGATGGATTCAACCCAGATCTGTGACTGGAGGTGAGTGTTTGAAAAGTTTGAAAAGTTTCAGCACTCCGTCCATCATCGCCTTGTGTTTGCTTTGCAGTTTTAAACTGCCATGTTGACCTGGCAAGTTAACCTTCTTGCCAGGCCCAAACCTTCCTTTCTTTTTAAAACATATAAGTCTCCCATAAGGAAGTCCCTGGACAGCCCAAGGGCAGGGTGCAGTGTACTTAAAAAGTAGGACATGTACTTTTAAGTTTTACATATCCTGGTAGTGAAAAACTCTTACATTCATTTTTCACTACATAAATGCCTATCTCTCCCATAGGTTAACATTGGGATTACCTTATCCTATAAGTATAATTTCCAATTGGGAAGGGATGTAACACCCAAGTTTGGTGTATCTGGATTCACACTTAAAAATCCTAACTGAATAATGAAGTTAGATTTTAAATTGTAATTCTGAAAATGCCATTTTTAGAAAGTTTATATTTTCTTACCTTAGCCATCTACCTGTTGCTGACTACACGTCTGGGGTGGGTGACAGCTGGGCATTGTGCATTCCCTCTAGATAGCCACGCACAATGGGAGCTTAGGTGTGACTTGATGGGCCTTAATGGGTCATTAACTGGCTTGATGGGGGACGGAGCTAAGCACTGCCTCACTTACACCAAAATAGGCTATGTCCTGTCCACACACAAAGGGCTGCATAGTGGTGAGTCTGGAGCCTGGAGCCAGGGAAGGAAGGGCGGGACTCTGTGCACTTCAAAGACCTCGGGCCTGATTCACAGAACTAACTTGCGTCAAAAACGTAAAGTTAGTACTTTTTGGTATTCACAGAATACACTTACTCATTTTGGTATCACAGAATGAACTTACTCATTTCGCTATTCACAGAAGTTAGTAGTCCTAACTTTAGGACTCCTAAATGCCTTCTGTGAATACCGAAAGTCTTAAAGTTAGGATTTTTCTCAGTTTAGGAGTAGTAAAGTCCCATGCATTGCCGTCGTTGCATGGCTCAGAACCTGCGCATCGCCCTCAACGCTGACACACATTAAAAAAGTTGCCACTCTGTTGCCAAAGCTTTCCTGTGACCACTCGCATATGTTGGCCACAAGACACCTTCTGACTTCTGAGGAGAAGTGTGAATGACTCCCAGGTTTACGAACAACGAAGGTCTGCCTTTGGAAGAGATGGCAGTTCTCCCTGTCAGGAAGCCACATAGGGTGTGAGCCTAAATGGCAAGCTTCAAAGGGGAAGTCGCCTTTGAAGGGCAAATGGTGAACATCGGGGACAGAGAGGGAAGACCAGTTCCCAAACTGGTTTTTCCTTGGGCGTGTAGCCCTCAGGTAGCCATACCTCTAGGTTGGGCTGCCAAACTCCACACACCAAGAGAAGGATCCTGCCATCTTGGATGGGAGTGGGCAGAACAGTGAAATCTGGGCTAGCTAAATGCCACACATCGCAGGAAGTCATCACCAGGTGGGGAGGGTCCTTGTAGTCTATTGACTAGTAAGCGCAACCTTCCCTGAGGACACTTTCTGGGCATAAATATGGCACCACTGGCACCCAGACCTCAGATCACATCTGGACTGGAAAGAGGACAGAAGAAGGACTGCCCTGCTGTTCTCTGGACCTTGCAAGAGAGGCTGCACCAACCTCTGGACTGCACCTACTGATCCTTCAGCTGCTAAAGTGAGGACTGTGCCTGTGGTGCCTGGCTCATGGAAAAGTTGATCCCGAGCCTAGACAGAAGAGGTGAACTCTAAGAGTCAGTTGGCTGACTTCCTATTACAGCACTAGGGCCACAGAAGCTAAAGAAGCCCCTCCTGGCCATTAGGTAGCCTGATGTGCAGCCCAGGCAACCAAGTTCTGATGTTCAAAAGTTGCACATGAATTTGCCAGACCAGGAAGAGTTGTTGGAGTGCAGTTTGGTCACCCAAGACACTAGCATTCACCAAAGGGAACTGCTGATTTCACTGTGACCAGAGACAAGTAGTCCATTGGCAATTAGACTTTGGATGGACCAAAGAGAACTTCGAGGGACATCAAACCCTGTGGCCAAAGTTGCCCCACTTGGACCATGGACCAAGCTGTAGCCCCAGGAAGACCCCTGTTGACCGCACAGCATTCTCAGCATCTTACAGCATCTTCAGCATCCTGTGTGCCTTGCATCAGGACCACTTCATTGAAGTCAATGGTGGTTCAGCCATAGTGCCTGGACCTGGGCTTGAGACTACTTTGGTGCCAGGGTAATTGCACTCCAATGCCTTATTGGCCCCCGTGACCTTCCTTCTGTTGGATTTGGTTGCCCAAAGTGGCTCTGGGTAGCCGAACACAACTTTCCAAGCTTTGCAGTTACCTATGCTTGTTCGCGTTTTGGAGTGAAAAGCTGAGATTTATGTTTTACTATATAATCTGTATCTCCAGAACCCTTATGGTGGATTTTGTTCATTTTTGTGTCTAAAATTCATAAAAATAAGATCTATTTATATAAACTGATGTTGGATTTCTTTTTGTGTTGTGTGACTTTCTTATTTCGGTGTTTTGGCACTTCTAAATGCTTCACACTTGTTCCTTCATTTATGCCTGACTGCTCAAAGCTACAGCTACTTAAGTTTGAGCTAAGGTTTAATAAACAAGCCTGACTGGACCTAAGTTGGTTTCGTGAGAGTGTTCCATGGTGAGGTCGAACAACCACAGCATATAATATACCACATCTCCTCACACTCAGCAAAAGGAATTGTGTGATCTATCGCATACCATACAGTGTGGAACTTCAGACACATGAGGAGGATGTAAACTTTAAATTGAAATCCAAAGAAACAACCGTTCCCATTGCTAACCAATCAGGATTACCTCAAGACTTAAGATGTACTGTAAATGAGGAAGTCTGGGACATTACAGGCAAAGACATTGGATTGATTAAAAATGACTAGCCAATGATAATCACAGTGAGGCCTAATGAGTATCCCTGAATGCCCAAATACAATCTCACACCTGAGGAGGTGGCTAAGGAGTCCCACCAACTCACCTGTGATGGGTTTGCATAAACCAAACAAGAATGGAAAGATAGTTCAGGACTTCAGAAAGGCAAATGAAATTGTAGTCCTATTTTGTCCCATGGAACTGAATCCTGCCTTGATACTCTTTCAGGTTCCATGTGATGAGTGGTTTGCGGTTATTTGTCGGTGTCAAGCATTCTTTTCCATTCCCTTACACAGGGATAGCCAATTTCTTTCTGCTTTCAGTTTTTTATGGAACATCTTTGTGTGGTGCAGAGTCCCACGGGGGGTACACAGAGAGCCCCTTGATCTTTAATCAGATAATGAATAAAATCTGGAGACCTTACAGCTGCCCTGCATTTCAGTTCTAGGGAAACTCATAGGTGACCTGCTGGTGGTGTCTATATCTCGAGAGGCTTGCAAGCAAGACACAATTGCCTTGTGATCAGTTTGCAGAGAATAAACACAAGGTCACCCCTACAAAACATTAGTACTGCCAGAGGGAGTTTCTTTATCTGGAATATCACATTGAGAAAGGAGCTAGGAAAGTGTCCCAAGAATGTATCTCTGCAATCTTGAGAATGAACCCCCTTCGACACAGATAGAAGTCAGGATGTTCCCGGGAATGATGGGCTACTGCCATCAGTTGATCCCGCCTTTTCCCTAGTGGCTAAGCCTCTACAGAGGCTTACACAATGATATGGTTGATTCAGTATACTGGGATAACAACCTCATGAGTCCCTTCCTAGAGCTAAGAGAGAAATTTTACCATGCACCAGCTCTAGAAATTACCGATTATGGCAATGATTTTGTCCTCAATTGTCATGAGATAGAAGGGTGCACCTTGTCTGTGTTGACACAGACTGATGGGTAAGCAAAATGGCCATTGGCTTACTTCTCTGTCACACTCGATCCAGTAGCTGCAGCACTTCCTGTGAGTCTACAAACAGTAACCGCTGTTGATATTAGCATCCAGCAATGCTAGGGCATTGTTATGGGCAACTCACTTATTGTGATGGTCCCACATCCAGTTGAGATCTTGCTGATGAGCACTCAAACTCAGCACATTACAAACAACAGACTCACAAAATATGAATGAGTGATTTTGGCAGTTGAGAATATTTCTCTTAAGAGTTGTAGTGCTCTAAACCCCGCTACTCTTTTGCCTGTCCCAGAAAGTGATTTAGATAATGATGATGTTGAGCATCACTGCGTTGTTACAGAGTTGTGCACCAAGCAAAGACCTGACATTCGAGATCCCCCAGAAATGGCCTGATTTTAGTTTGTTTGTGGACGGCTCTTGTTTAAGAGATCGACGAGGAACTTTGAAAGCAGCATATGCCGTTTGTGCAATGTAACATTTGCATGAGTGGCTGAACTGATAGCCCTGAGTAGAGCATGGTACGTTTCCAATAGTTTGAGTGTCACAATTTGCACCAATAGTTAATATGTTTTTTGTGTATTCCACAGCTCTAGCCAGAGGTGGTAACAGAGGGGCTTCATGACCTCCTTGGGTTCTCCCATTCGGAATGGAAAATATGCCATGAATCTGTTGGAAATGTTGCAGTTGTCTAGGGAGATACCAGTCATGAAATGTGCAGCACACAAGAGTGGATGTGATTTTATTACTGTGGGAAACTGCTTTGCAGACGAAATGGCCACGCCCAGCGCTCTTGAGTCCTGTACATTTAATCAGAATTAACAATGTGAAATTGTCAAAGCCACAGTTTCAGACATGTTACTGTACTCTGTAACATGAGGAGTTGAGGGAGAAAAGGAGAAGGCAAAGTGGGTGAGGGTTGAATGAATAAAGAATCAGAATGAGATCTGGATTTCATAGGATTGAAGCTCTGTTTTACCTTTTGCTATGTTTTCCCAGAAGGGCCAGGCATTTTCATGGTTCTACCCATGTAGAAAGAAATGCTATGGTCCACACCTTCAAAAATTACTGGTACAATCCCCATTTCGGTGTCATTGCTGAGAATTTATGTCAAAGCCGCGTCACTTGCCAGCAGTTAAATGCAGGCAAAAGTACAGTTCTGACCATGAGCCACATAGGAAAGTCTGATGGTCCCTTATGGTATGCAGAATGATTTTATAGAAATGCCCATCTGCAAAGGACTTTGTTATATTCTAGTGATAGTTTGTCTCTTTTCTCGTTGAGTTGAAGCATACCCGACTAGGAGGCATGATACCCTCACAGTTGCCAAATTATTATTGAGAGAATTGATTCTGTGATTTGGTCTTCCAGTTTCTCTGTAGTCAGATCTAGGGACACATTTCAAGAATGAAATAAGAAGACAGCTATGTGTAGCTTGAGTCATTGATCAGAAATTCCACTATAGTTACCAACGAGAAGCTTCCGGTACTGTGGAGCAAATAAACAGAACTCTGAAATCTTAGATGGCCAAGGTGTGTGCTTCTACTGCTTTAAAATGGCCAGAAGCTCTTTCCCTTGTTTTGATGAGCCTTTAAAGCACTCCCAGTCGAAAGAAATTTGTACTTGTAAAGCGCACTTATACCCCCAAAGGGGTGTCCCGGCGCTGTACGCATACCGCTGTGGAACCCTTCCTGGCTTTTCCCTGTGAAATGTCCACTCCTGGGCACCTCCAAGGTGAAGCCAGGCATCCCAGCGCTGTAGGGGCCGTTGTGGAGATTAAGCAAGCTATTGCCCAGAGTTGCAGAGTGGGACCCATGATTAGAATAGGCACCGAGGCGAGAATTATCAGGTCCGAGGAAATTGAGCCCAAGACCCACCGAGGCGGGAATTGAACCCTGGTCCCGGGCCAGATCTCTGCATCAGGGTCTGCCGCTCTAACCATTGAGCCACACTTCTCCACGAGAGAATGGACTCTCTCCCCACGAACTCCTGATGTGGAGAGCCATTAGAATGCAAAATGTCCTAGCTTTTGTAATGGAAAGTTTCAATTCTATTAAGGATTCGGAGGCGAGGATTATGCTTTTTCTCTTCGCTTTATTTTTTCCGCAGCCATGTTTGATATTAACATTTAACATTAACAGACTACCTTTCCCATTAACCACGAGGAAAGGAGGAAGAAGAAAACATCAACCAATCAGAACAATGACGATCCCTTTATAGTCCTTTCCCAACCACCATGCCCCCTCTTTCTTCGCGCGACAAATGTCCATACTCTCCAATATGTCATTCCTGCTTGGATGTTTCGTTTCCTGTAAGAAAAAAACAACACACCTAATGAAACTTGACTTGTCCAAGCGGTATACAATGTACATCTCATTTATACTGTCACAGTATCTAGCTGTTAGCAGAATCACAAATAACGTGCAAGTGTATACAATTGGGCAATTGTAACATACCATTATGGAAACTGTACTACTTTTGATAAGACTATGTTTGGACTTCTTGTCGACCCACCCGGAATTGGGTGAGAATCTCGATCTAAGTATCCTTAGGTGGGATAATCCTTGTCTCTGAGTACTTAATAGAACTGAAACTTTCCGTCATGAAAGGTAGGAAATTTAGCAATCTATGTCAGGACCAGAGGCGAGAATTATGTTTGTTCAAAGCTTATTGACTACAATGGAAGCCATACCCACCACTGGTTTGAAATAGAATTGTTTGAAGGTAAATTCTGAGGACCAGTCTGCCTCATTTAGAATGTCCACCATATGGGTCCCTAGGGCAAAGGTTTTGAAGGCATGGCGCCCCTGGCCGAATGGGCTCCAAACTTAGAAGTGTCAATGCCAGCCCCCTGCATTAAACATCTGACACATCTTACAATGGTAGGGAAAGAGACTGCTTGAAATGGTTTTCTAAGGGAAATAAAAAGGTGTCATTCCCCTGGAGGTCAAAATTCTTCACTGATAGCCTCATATGCCTTAACGCATTTCGCCACACACAATTTTGGAAGGTCATCAAATGTTGAGCAAGAAATCAATCTAGGGGCGTGGCCGAAGCATCCAAGCTGGTGGATGCATCATAAGGACACTCCCGGGACCTCCTCCACCATCCCGCTGCGCCCCCTGCCCTGGGTCCTCTCGATGGCAGGAGAACCATTAATCTGTACCCCTCACCACTGGAGGCCATCTTGTGGGGCCAAAAGAAGCTTGCTGGGTGCCGCTGGGGAGAGTCAATTGCTGTGGGCAATGAGACATTCTCCCTGACAAAACGGCGGCGATAGACAACGGCTGAGCGAGCTAACGAAGCTACCTGCACCATTCCATGTCTGCCATATGAGCAGCTCTGGGGGAATCACAGAGAACCCTGTGAGGGTATGCAAGAGGGGCTCAGTCGACCAGTGGGCCCCCTGATGTACCCCACTTACCCAACCAGTGCAACGCAAGGATGGGAGAGAAACCGTGGCCCTAGTCTGGGCGATGTGCGGCTTTCACCCTCGCGGGCCCCCTCTTCCCTACCCCTCTTAAGCAGCACTGCAGTTGAGGAAACTGTGGCATCACAGGGGTGTGCTGCAAGATGGGTGATACGACACCTCGTGGCAAGACACCATCATTTGCTGATCTGGTGAGTTCTTTGGGGCTTATTTACAGAGCTTTGGTGTGAGGTACTGGGTGTTAGGCGCATCATTGGGGCAGTCCCCCCTCCCCCAGGCCCGTTTGGAAGCTCTGACCCTACGAGGGAGGCAGTGGTGACACTCAAAGCTCAGCTAGCGCTGCAGGGGCCCTGTGCCTGATGCCAACCTTCAAATCGGAGGTTTGAGAGTGGCACTGCGCCACTAATCTCCTGAGGTATTTTCCCGGGCCATCAGGGACCAGTCCTGCAAGGAAGACCTCCCATGCTGGGGGGTGTGACATGGCCCCGGGGGCTCGTAGAGTGACCCCTATCTCCTCTGGGGTGAGAGTTACAGCCACTGGATGACTGCCCTCCCTAGTGCTGGTCCTCCTCAGGGTCTACTAATAGCGCCGACTCCATGCTATGCTTAGGACGGAATCCGTTTTGGCAGTCATTTAGAAGCCGGTTGTCCTCTAGATGCTTAGAGAGATGCTGGTTGATGTGTTTCTCTAAAGATTATCCCAAACACTGGTAACAGAGATATAGGCCTAATGTTCACTGGGCAGGCGAGGTCGAGATTAGTTTTTTTAGCAGAGGCTTGACCATTGCATGTTTCCATTCCCGTGGAACTATGCCTGTGGAAATCCAGATGATTAGTAATTCCCTGATTATAGGCAAGATTTCTTGACTCCCTTGTGAGAGAATATGAGGGACCAGGTCTAGTGGAGAGCCAGATTTCACTTTCCCAGAGAAATTTGGGCGTGCTTCTTCCGTGATAAGGGGAAAATATGCAAACAATCTACTCCTTCCATTTATGGTGGAGTTTCAGGACCGGTGTAGGAAACTTCCCTGCTCTTTTGTAATTCACTGTAAATGTCTGCCACCTTGTTTTGGAAATAAGCTGCTAACTTATTGCAGCGACTTTCTGAGGGATTGGTCAGTGAATTCCCTCTTTTGGAAGTAGTAAGATATTTTACAATATGAAATCGCTCCCTAGGAGCATTGGCGGCCTTGCTCAATAGATCTTCATTAAATGCAGCTTGTACCCTTTTTATCTCTTGATGGTAGTGGCGGGTGGCTGCCTGATCGGCGTGTTTTGTATTTTGATCGTATTTGTGTCTCTACTGTCTTTCCAGTTTTTTACATCCCTTTTTCAGGGAGATTAAAGATTCATTATACCAGGGAGCCAATTTTTCTTTGCATCCTTTTTAAGAGCTCAAATAGGGATCAGATCATCAAGGGAGTTATTGATCCACCCAATCACCATTGCATTAGCAGCCTGGGGATCATTTCCTCTGGTACAGGCAAGTGTGGATAGACAGATGGCTCGTGGGTTGTTTAGCACCCACTCGAGGAGGAGGACCTTCCAAAGTGAAAGAGATGAGAACTTGGTCGGTCCAGGCCATTGGTCAAGGTCTTTCAGTTGTAATTCTGGTCTCATTACTAAAAACGGGGTCTAAAAGATGGCCTTTCACATGTGTAGACCCTTCCACCTTTTTTGTAAGGAGCATACAACCCAGGTCCTGGAGAAAGTTTGAGATCAATGGATTATTGCTTTCTTCAAGGTGCAGGTTGAGGTCTCCTAACAAGGCAAAATTAGCTTTTTCAGTTGTGTGGCTGGCTACTAACTTTGGTAGGGCTTCCACGAACCCTGTGCATAGGCCAGGAGGTCTATAAATTAAAATTCCTGAAAAGGAAAAGGTGGGGAGAGGTTGATGGTGAAGCCCACGTTTTCACACTCTGGTATGTTAAGGGGGCTATAAACACATTTATGGGACTCTTTTAAAAAGATAGCAATACCCCTGCCCTTTTTATGTAGACGATCTTGCCTACAAATGTAGTATCCAGAGGAAGGGCCTGATGTGGGTGTGGAGCATTCCTTAGAGCCAAGTGTCTGTAAGAAACAATGCATTAAACTGTTCTTCCTCAATTACGGTGAGAAGCACATATTTATGGCCGGGCAGTGATCTACAGTTTAAGAGCCCAAAATGCCTTTTTGTGGCTCCTGAGTTAGTGATCCTGACCTCTTTAGTACTTGTTAGGGTAAAATTACAATGGGAGCACTGTTGTTCCCCATTTCAAAGGTCTAGTACAGGGCAATCTGAGGACCGAGGCTTAGGCCTAAGGGAAAGTACAGTGTAACTCACTTTTTTTGTGGTGGTTAGGCCAGGGGTCCGGAACCCTGGTTCCATTCGGGTGCAGATGGGTGCAGACCGTCTTGCCTTTGGTGCACCAGCGGCGCACCCACTTCGCACCCACTTGGCAGCAGCCATTTATGGGCTCCCACAACCACTAGAGCACTAGTCCGCTTAGCATCTCTATGGTTGTTGTTCCTGAGGCCCCTCTATGGTTGTTCCCCCTTCTCTATAGCCCCACACAGAACACACAGGTAAAAGCCTTCTCTGAGAGTTCAAAATTAACTCTGACAAAAACTTCTTACAAGGGACTAGCGAAATACATAAAAATTAAGGGGCATATTAGCAAGGAATAGCGATATTTATCGCTAACCGCGCTTAGCGCGACTTTGGTTAACGCCGCCTATCGCTGGAAAATATCGCTGAGATAACACCCTATTAACAAGGTTTATCTCCATAGCGATAAAATTTCCAGCGATAGCGGCAAAATGTGAGAATATCGCTGGAAAAGCAGCGATATTCTCGCATTATCGCTAAGGTGGATTCAGCATTAGAATCCACCTCCTATACTTTAAACAGGTAAGTCATCCTCACTAGCAGGAGATAAAATATAGCGATAAACGCGCTTAGCGCAAATTATTTTATCGCTTCGCCTGCCTTGCTAATAGGGGGTAGTGGAGTTAGCGACTGTTTCCAGTTGCTTTTAGTAGGGAACGCCTTCCTTGCATGTCATTAGCGATAATTATCGCTGACATGCAAGGCGATGTGAATCCAACCCGCTAACGCCTAAAAGCTGTCACTAACGCCAGTTAGAGACAGCTTGCTAATAGGGCGATAAAATTATCACCGCTTTAGCGGCAAAAAGTGCCGCTAAAGCGGCGATAAAGCCCTTGATAATATGCCCCTAAGTTCCCATAAAAAATTCTGCTAAAATACAGCTAAAATTTGGCAGTTTTAAACAACAATTTCAGCAACTTGTGTTGCAATTAAAGCCATTAGTGTGCATACTATGATGTATCTACGCCTGCTTGTATTAGGATCGGCTTCCATGACTTCGTTGGAATCTAAACCTTGGGTGGAATGTAGCAGCTGCAGAAACTTCTCTATCGGTTTCCACCTGTGCAAATAGCAAAACCAAATTTAAAGAGATCTCAAACAAAATATGTACAAAAATCTTAGTAAATGTTCTTTAGCCCTACTCTGTATTCTTCTAAAAACCTTGGGCTTCTTTGATTCCCTTGAGCTTCGGTACTCTTCTTTCTTCCCTGCAAAATCTATGCAATGTCTTTGAAAATAAACACGTCTAACTCATTCACTATTAGTCCCAATATGAAATGCTTTAGTTCATCGACTAGCACAGGAAACTTGTTTCCATCCAACAATGGAATTTAGCCACATCTAAGATAAGTTGTCTCAAGGAACTCAGTTTACTCAACCACTTGCCTGCGAATGGACAAGTATCCCCTAATGAGTTGCAGTACTGTTTGAGAGAAGTTATATATGTTGTTCATCACACTGAGAAAGGTGCGAGAAGGGTGTCACAAGAGAGAATTTCAGCGATCAGGCAAATGAATCAGCCAATAACACAGAAAGAAGTCAGGATGTTTTTGGGAATGGTGGGCTACTGTCGTCAGTAGATACCTAACTTTTCCCTAGTGGCCAAGCCTTTACAAAGGCTGACACACAAGTATGTGTCAGATCCAGTGCCTCGGGACAATGATTGTTTGGTTGCTTTCCTAAAATTGAGAGAAAGTCTCTGCCACGCCCCGGCACTAGGAATGCCTGATTACAACAAAGTGTTTTTGCTTTTCTGCAGTGAGAGAGAGGGCTGCGCTCTTTCAGTACTAACACAAAATCGTGGAGGAGCACGAAGGCCAGTTGCTTACTGCTCAGTCATGTTCGATCCAGTGGCTGCCGCAGGGCCAGTGCTTGGCTGCCTTAAAGCGGTAGCAGCGACAGGTGTCAGCATCGAAAGGTGCAAAAGTATAGTAAGGGGTCATCCTTTGACTGTCTAAGTTCCTCACTTTGATGAAATTCTGTTAACTAGAATGAGGACACAGGACCTTGCAAACAGGCGCCTGACCCGGTATGAGCAAATCATACTGGCGACTGAAAATGTATCCCTGAAGAGATGTCCTGTTTTGAATAATGCCACTTTGTTACCCCTTAATTTTAATGATGATGATGAAGTGCAGCATGATTGTCTCAATGTGACTGAACTATGAATCAAGCCGAGACCAGGTATACAAGATGAACCACTACCTGAATCTGACTATGTATTGTTTGTGGCTGGCTCATCTTTACGAGATCACAAAGGAAATTTGAGAGCTGCTTATGCAGTCTACACAGTTTCAGGAGTAGTGGAAGTTGCTTGGCTTCAAGGAGTAGTCTCCCCACAAGTGGATGAATTGATTGATCTTACCCGAGCATGCCATGTTTTAGATCGATTACAGGTGACTATATTTACAGATAGTCAGTACGGCTTTGGTGGGGTGCATGACTTCGGACAGAAAGGCCCCAGAAAGGATTTATGACGTCAGCAGGATCCCCCATATGTAATGGTGAGTAGGTGAGAAAACTGTGAGAGGCTTTGCAATTGCCTGTACAAGTTGCAGTCGTAATATGTTCAGCACATTTCAAGGAAGATGACTATGTGACAGTCGGCTACAAATACGCTGACGAAGTCGCAAGGTACTGTGCTTACAATGCTTGTACATTTGATGGAGAGTATGTAAATGAAGGAACAGACGAGACAACCACAACATTTTGCTCACAGCAGCTGATACTTGGGAAGAAGTTAAGAGGTTACAGGAAGAAGTGTCAGAAGTTGAACAGCAGAGCTGGGTAAATGCAGGTTGTGTTAAAAGAGATGAGGATGAAATATGGGTTTTAGTATATGGGAGACCGGTGTTGCCAAATAGTTTGTTGCCGCCAATGGCTTGACAATTCCATGGTCCGACTCATGTAGGGAGGGATGCCATGGTCCTATTGCTTTGCCAAACATGGTTTAATCCAAAGTTCAGATTGATGGCGGAAGCGTTATGTCAGAGATGTGTTTTGTGCCAACAGAACAACATAGGGAAAAGAACCGCAGTGACATTGAGCCACAAAGGGAGCTCAGGAGGTCCTTTCAACAGGATGCAGATGGACTTCACTGAGATGCCTGTGTGTAATGGGCTCAGATATGTATTGGTTGTTGTGTGAATTTTTTCACGATGGGTGGAGGCAAATCCTACAAGAAGGAATGATAGTCTTACAGTGGGAAAGTTTTTGTTGAGGGAGTTGATACCAAGTTTCGGCTTCCTGATTTCTTTGGAATCGGATCGAGGCATTTTTACATACTTTCTGCGTATTTGACGCAACCAGCAGGTCGTCAATATACTGAAACAGGATAGAATTACAAGGCATAACAAAGAACTCCAAATTCTTTTTAAGGATCTGATTGAAAATGTATGGGCTCTCCGTATACCCTTGTGGTACTCGGCACCATGCCAAAACACGGTTCCCGAGCCTAAATGCAAAGAGGAGCTGAATGTCTTCATGCAAGGAGATGGAAAAGAACGCCTGACACAAATCAATGATGGTAAACCACTCAGCCTCACATGGAATTTGTGACAATATTACAGCAGGATTCGGTACCTTCAGGACAACAAGGGAATACAATATTATTGCCCTTTTGCAAATCTTGAACTATGCTGTACTTACCGATAAGCGTCTGCAGGCCCATAATGGGTGAGTTACATGGTCTTCACATGATTTCTTTCAGTATTCCTTGTTGAATAATTGTCTTGATCACCGGAGTTATTCCAGCAATCATTTCAGGGGTCAAATTATACTGCAGTGTTCTGGGATATTCCACATTTGGTTTTATTTGTATACAGACAGGCTCAACTCCTTTAATGAATCCAATGTCCTTTCCTGAAAAATCCAAAATTTCTTGTCTCAGTGAATCTCTGAGATCTAAGAGCAAATCTTCTGTCGTCATCATCAGACACATTCCGATAACTGGATTCTGGTTTGCTGAATTAAAAGCAATGTCCTCATCATGAGTTTGTAGCTCTATTCCTTTCTGTGTATAATATATGGTGCAATTCAGTTTGCATAACAGATTGCATCCTAAGAAACTCACAGGACTTGAATCACAAACCACGAATTAATGAGTATCCTCAAAACTCCCTATTTTTACAGGGACATCCTCAGTAATGGGATTCTTCATTTGATGATTAGCAACTCCAACAATTTGGATAGTTCTTCCCAAGAGGGGTAGGTTTGGGACTTTCACTGATCTCACAGTAGAATGGGTAGCACCAGTTTAAACCAAAAATTATACATCGTGTTAACAGAGCTAAATTAATGGTTGTTAGTAATTTACCTAGGGTTTGATTGTAATATTATTAATTTCTTACATCATCTTCATCAGGATCTCACAGCAGTGTCAGATCTAATCAAAATGAGTATGTGACATGTTCAATAATGGTACACAAAGGGGTCAGGCAAGGTTGCAATTTGGCACCGCTTTTCTTTATGCTATTTATTAATAACTTAGGTCCATCTCTGTATGCCGCCTCTAAGGATATCCCCCAGGTGGGGTCGCAGTTTATTCCAGCACTTATATATGCTGATAACACTGTCCTAATAGCTAGAGCACTGGTGGGCCTTCAGCGACTTCTCAATTTCTTCATAGAGTTTATGGCCTCCCTTGATATGAATGAGCACAAACTATTCCAAATCTCACACAATGGTTCTTGGTCACAGAAATAAATTATCTTAAGAAACTTATTGGAGAAAACCAAGAAGTGACCAGAGTTTCGACCCTTCCGTAATTGGGGGTCATTTTTGACGAGAGGGGTTCTTGGGTAACGGTAAAAGTTTATCAAGCCAAGTGCTTATCTATTACCAGTTATGGGAGTGACTTATGGGGTTATAAGGACTGTGGAGGGATACAGAGAGTGGAAAACTATTTTATAAGAAGATTGTTGTCAATCCCTCAGTCGGTTGCCACATTTACAGTCCAGTAAGAACTGGATAGGTCCGATAGGTTGGCCCTTTCACCCCTAGTTAGATGGTTTAAAATCTGGTCAAGCATGGAGTTAGAGTTGAATCAGGTTATCATTAGAGACTGTCTCTCTTTGGATAAAGGCCATACATCCCATGGCTACAATATATTAAAGATTCATTAGAGAAATCGGGGTGTCCTGCTCTATGCGGGTCACCAAAAAGGATTACCAAGAAAGATTTGCCCTGGATTAAAAAACAACATATGGTAAGAGCTAAATCCCATAGAGAAAATAGATAACTAATTAAACCTATGGTTAGGGTTCACATTCTTTTAAAATCGGATGTACCTATGGAACCCAACCTGAGTGCGGTTACAATACCCCAGCATTGCTTCCTGTTAATGCACTTCAGATTTAACCTTTTGCACGGGCTGCTAGAAGGACCTTAGGGTCAATATAATGTGGAAGATCAAGGGCCATGTTCATGTGACAACTATTCTGTCCAAGACACAATGCACAATATTTTGTTTTGTGATCACTACTGTATCCTGTGACATTGCTATATTTTAACCCTGCTTAAAGGGTAGTGATTTTGGCAAGCAAGACCCACCCTGATCTACCTTCAAATGCTGCAGTGCCCTCTAGTATGTTTTACTGTGACTAGCTTTTTGTCAGGTGCCCTTAGAAGGAGGAAAAGATGTTCAAATTGCTGAAGTCATCTGAGGACCTTGTAAAATCTCTTTTTTGCATTTTTAATCATTGATGATATGTGTTTTTAATAAGATATTAGTTTGTATCCAATTTATTGTTCCTTATTTATGTGGTGTGCTTTTATGGCTTTTACTAACCAAATAAAGTATCTTTGACTTGACTTGATACATTGTAGCCATTTAGCTCATCCTCTATAAATGTACCACTCTGGTCTACAGCTAAGACTGCGCCAAGCACGCAATCTTCCTCCCCTCTCAGGCACTGTCAGGAGGACTGATCAATGCCAAGATTTTCACTTGTCTCAAACATAGGAAATTGTTGGTAAGGATTATTATTATGGAAAACATTCTGATTCAAATTCGGGACCTGGTTTGAAGAAAACCTGGGTACATTTGCAGCCTGCTGTGGCATCAGAGGTTGAGGAACCTGCATCACTGGGGCTTGTGACACATTAAAATTCTGAGATCTAGGTCTGGGTACATTTTGCTGCTGCATCGAATTACTGTTCTGAGGTGGTACAAACCTCAGATTTTGACACTGATTTGCAGGATTAAGACAACATTCTCGCTTCCAACGCCCCAACTATTGCAGTAGTGGCATGGATTAGACTTCTTCAATGTTGCTACATCAATTCCAGTACTCGGATCAATAGGGACACCCCAACCTCTACCTTGTGACTGAAATCCACCTACACCCTACATCGCCGGAGCTCCCTGTAGATACACTCCCTGCATTGGAGGGGCATTTCCTACAAATGGTAGATTGTGGATTTCCCTCTGAGCAGCCTTGATTTGTACCACCATTAGTGTTTCCTTTAACTTTTTCTGCCTCATTTCAATCTCATTGTTACAGTATTTGGCATATTGCAAAATCTCCTCAACTGACTAATTCTGCCAACAAATCAGATGGTATTAAATCATTATACTAATCTCAGGCCTCAATTCTGTCACAAACCTGGACACAAAGTGTCCCATATCTTTAGGCTCCAGTGTTTCCATTCCACTATACTGTTTAAATGCCTGTAGCAATCTCTAAAGGTATGCATTAATCGTCTACTTCGGTTCTTGGGTCATTGATCGGTCTTGACCCAGTCAATATCTTGGGGTGGCCCCTTAGACTTCAACCACAACATCACCTGATCATACTTCCTCATCACTATAGCTGCATGACCATTAGTCACAGGGTCTCTTGTCGGCGCTCCCTCGTGCCACTCTAAGGCTATTTTACACGCTGCTGTAAACTAGAAACTGGGAGTGTAGAAAACACTGGCAAGTCCTGGAGGGTGGAGGAGTCCTTGCATCTTTAGGAAAAGAGAGGGGGATACGTCTTCCCAAAATAAATATGCACTACTCACAGGTATCCCACCTAGTGTCACAACACGTGATGTGATGACGAAGTACTCGCCTCAACTAGACTCTGCATCCCTAGGCGCGGGGAAGGAGAAAATTCCTTTTGTTTAAATAACCCTCACACATTCTAGTAGTGTCATGCTTCATCATCGGGTTCACCTTAACTCCTAAAGGTCAGGGTGGGCTCGACCATATTCCAGGGAGCTCTTATGAGAAATGATTTAATGGTCCTATGACCCTTATTTAACCAACATGTTTATGCATGCATTTGAGTGCATGCTTTACATACATTTACCAGCGCAAATAGCTGCATAATTGGGGAGGTATACTTATTGATAAATCACCCTGATGAAAGCACAGAACCTATTTAGGCCTACGAGAGTAGGGCTGAAACATGTTGCTTAAATATGGGTCATAGGACCATTGAATTCTTAATACCCCAAGTTATTTAGTTTTACTGTCCCCAACCACTCTGCAAATAAAGGGACACCTTGGAGCGGTTGAGGGATTTTTAATCTGTAGTTACGCCCCCTAGTTCTTTTCTTATAAGAGCTCCCTGGAATATGGTCGAGCCCACCCTGACCTTTAGGAGTCAGGATGAATCCTAGAATGTGTGAGGGTTATTTAAACAAAAGGAATTTTATCCTACCCCATGCCTAGGGACGCGGAGTCTAGTTGGGGTGAGCACTCCCTCATCATGTCACATGTTGTGACACTAGGTGGACATTTAAAGGCGGTTTCCAGGTAAGTGAACCCAGATCTTGTAACCCTAGGAACGACCTTAAAGCTCCAAATCCAGTTTGATGCACAGATAGGTCTGCACTTGCACCAAAAGGAGAACTTGCATTAATCAGACTTAAAGTAACAAATTCCCCTACTCTCTGACTTATGGGTGTCATTTCTGATGCTTGTTGTGGACCGGGAACAGCTGAGTTTTGAATCCCATTACCCCCAGAACCAGGTTTATATATAGAAACCACTGGTCCAATGGTAACTGGAACTGTAAGTGCATCTGGGACTGTACAACCAGTGGAGGTCCCAGGAACGCACAAGCCTGAATTTCCTCCTATCAAGTTTTGATTCACTGTAATAGTCCCCATCATGCCTGGTCCTTCTGTACAGGAGAAATCTCTATCATACCAGGACTCATATTTATTGGTGCGGTAGGCAATCCAGTATTCCCTCCTACAGCCTGTCACTATCACTGTTTTCGTCCTGCTCTCCAGATTCTCTTATTTTATCCTTCTTTCTTTTTTCGGTCCCTCTTTCCACTTCTCCGCTCTGCAATAATGAGTATAATTTTGCTCCTCCTATCATGTCAGTTCCCCACCTTTTCTGCTCTGCATTCCACATCGCATCTGCATAAGTAGGCGCTGCCTTTTTCACTCGTCCCTGATACCTCCCTTTTTCTCTTGCACCAGCCGCACGCTCCCAAGCATTAAGTGCTTTGAATTGTGTAGGTCTAGGTTGTGGTTTCATTTTGTGAGAAATTCTCCTCAAATTTTCAATAATTCTCAAATTAAATCTAGCATAACGTGGAAACACCAGTGCACCTTCTTTCTCAGTGTTTTTGTGCCATTGTTCTAGCCAAATACACGTGTGTAACCCTACATTTATCGCCATATAATGACCTGTGGTGTCATCAGCTGGCACTTTTTCCCTCCTCTGAGAGGTATCTGAACATCTCCTCTAAACAAATCTCAGGCAACTTTAAAACATTTCATTTTCATTTAAAAATGTGTTCGGGGGGCGTGGCCAAGATGGCGGCGAGGTAGGACACGTTGCCTCGAAGCTCCTGCCCGTCGCCTGCCCATACAAGTGTTCTCCAGGGCTCCCACTGCACAAAGGACCGCTGGAGCAGAGCGCCGCTCTCCAGAGCACGATCGGTGCAGAAAATGAGCCACGGAGGGGTCAGGACTCTGCGGCATTCGCCTGAACTGTGCGGGGGCCTGCTGACCTCGCTTCGTCCCAGCGGTGGGCCGTGTGGAGCGGGGACCGCCGAGCGGCCTCCCCGGGGCACGCATCTGACGAATCTGGCCCTACCACCCGTCACGCCGGAGGATCCCGCTCTACCCTTCGGGATCCGGGACCGGGACTGCGCTTTTCTCAGAGGAGCCCGCCTGATCCCCGACCTCCAGCTTCTGACGCGCCCGGCAACAGCGTGCAGCCTCGGCCTCGAGTTGCGGCTGGCCCCACACACCCGGCCGTGCAGCAGCAGCGCCCCCGGCCCAAAGTAGCACTGGGCCCTTTGGTGCTCCCGGGGGCTCCCCCATCCGCTGACATCGCCTTGCAAGTGGTGGCACAGCTTGTGGACCAACGGGGTCCCGGAATACACGGCGGCCTGGAGGAGTGCGGCCTCCTGCTAGAGGCCGTGAGCAGCGCCACACCATGCAGAGGGGCTGCGACGCTCGTGGCTGTTGGGGGCAGCCGGACCACCTGTGGCTGGAGCCCTTGGAACCCCTCTGGACCTGGGATCCCCCTGCTGCCAGGCCCCTGTGTTCGACCTCGGAGGCCCGGCCGCGCATCTCAACGACTTCTACCCTTCCTACTCAGCGGTGGGGTGAGGGCGAGCGTGGCCGCCATTAGAGGCGGACGCCGAGAGAGGGTTGCGGTGTCCCACAGAAGCAGCCCAGCTAGGACTGGGTGCAGTTTGTAGGTTCGTTGCCACCCCAGCTTGCCCTCCCCCCCCGTGAAGCAGCACCTGGGCCCGTCACAAACCAGCAGCAGCCAAACGGGCCCTGATTGGTGAGCGGCGGACTGCACTTCGTGACACATGGCCATCATCGACTTTGGCAGGTACGGAGGTGTGGGGGTTCGAAGCTGGGACACGCATGCTACCCACCTCAGGGAGTGCCTCCCCTGGACATTTGCACCAACCCTGGCGTGGCCTCCTGCTATCCTAGGATTCCCCACCCCTTCCAGAGCTGGTGCCTTGATCGCGGCCTGGCCTGGGTCACAGGCTGGACACTTTGCACTCCTGTCTCCTGCGGGCCTTTCCGCTGCCTGGCAGCCTGGGGCCCCTTGCTACACATCCCCACCCAACTGGTGTCCCCTCACGTCTTTATGCTGATGCATCGCGTCCTTGGCGGCCTCTGGGCGGTGGCTGAGGGCCTGGCGTGCCTACGACATCTCCGCAGCGGCCGCCGCTTCTGCGGGGCTTGTTGAGCCCGAGCCGACTCGGCGATATTGATCCCGTGCTACCGGACTTTGGCCCTGGAGCTGGCACGCACCGCTCACCACCTAATGGACTAGATACACCCAGACCACCTCCTCATTTCACCTCGCAGACCCTTGGAGCGGGACGAGGCCTAAGATTATGTCATCCACGAGGGGGAAGAAAGACAAGACACTAAAGGACATCTTTGCCCGCCAACAGAGTACCTCCACGATGGCACACTCTTCCCTGGGGGATCCGAACCCTGCGCAGACCGGGAGCACGGCCGAGGAGCCTATCACCCGGGCGTTCCTGGAGTCTCTCTTCTTGACCTTACGGGAAGATCTCCAGACAGTGAAAAGGGACCTTACCTCCGAAATAAAGGATATCTGCAGGGATGTGGATGGTCTCGGGGACAGGGTTGCTGCCTTAGAGGACAGAGGAGAAGCTAGAGACACTGAACTGTCCACTCTCCAACAAGAGGTGATACGACTCCAGGACCAACATCTTGAACTGCATATCCACCTGGAGGACTTAGAGAACCGCTCCCGGAGACACAACATCCGAATCCGGGGAGTGAAAGCTACAGCAGATACCGCTGACCTGTTCACCTTCTCCAAGGAGCTTTTCAATCACATCCTCAGCAACTCCCCCGATACTGACATTAAATTGGACCGTGCCCATAGAGTTGGTCCTCCACGGGCGGGCAACGCTCCACCCGCAGATATTCTCGTCTGCGTGCACGACTTCAGGACCAAGGAAGCGATTGTTTCCAAGGCCAGAGCTATGCACCCAATCTCATTCAAGGATCAGTCTCCGGTGCTCTACCAGGACCTGGCTCTCCTTACCCTCCAACAGCGGCGGCAGTTCCGCCCAGTCACGGAACATCTCCGTCAGCAAGGTGTCTCCTACTCATGGGGCCACCCATTCCGCCTCATCTTCAGGCATGATGGCAAGCTGCTACAATTGCACTCCCTTACTGAGGCTTGCCGGTTGCTGGGAATCACGGTACCACCAGATGATGACGAAAGCCGCAGCACGACCTCTGGTCCTGAAGTTTCCCCATCGGGCTGGCGGCGCCAGGGCCGCAGGCGACGGATCCAACGGCCTGACCAGTCGGAGATCGCCAAGGGGCGACAGGCGGTCCTTGACTCCATGTCAGCGGCTTTTGCAAAAGACACTTCTGATGGCACTTGAGCGGGTCTGATGACCCTGTTCTCTCTTACTCCTTCGGAGGTGGGCGGCGGGTGGGGCGGGAGTCCCGACACTTGGCCACGACATGGACCCCGTGTTAACTTACTCCTGGTCATCCTGGGATGACGGACTATTCCTCTCGATTCCGCTTTGCTCGGATAGTTTTGAACTTGGTTGTTTGTTTGGGGTTATTTTCTTTTGGTTTTGGGATCCCTCATCCACCCTTTTTTGTTCATCGTAGAGATGCTCACTGGGGGCGACCCTCTGGTGTAAATGCTCCTTCCTCGCGACATCAGAGGCAGTTCCTGCCCCTTGCTACTGCTTTTCACCGTCTTCTAATCACATAGATGCCCCCTACCACTCTTAAAATCCTCACCTTGAACGTGCGAGGACTTAATAATCCCGTTAAACGTAGAGCAGTCCTTTCATGTCTTGAAAATGCCAAAGCTGATATATGCCTTCTACAGGAGACGCATCTCTTGTCGAGAGACTGCCACCGCCTAAAATCCCGTATGTTTCCGACTCAGATGTTCTCTTCTGGCCCTGCTAAATCGGCTGGCGTGGCCATCCTAGTCTCCCGCACGTTTCAAGGTAAAGTCCTTCAGAAAGAGGCCAAAATTAAGGGGAGGCTCCTCACCTATCAATTTACCCTGGGTGGCCTGACATTCTATATTGGGTCTGTATATGCCCCTAACGAGGGACAAGAGAAGTTTTTGCATGAAGCACTCACCGATGCTACAGCGACGGCGGAGCGCAGGATCCTGCTGGGGGGCGACCTGAACCTGGTCTTCGATAATATCATGGACAGATCATGCCAGCACACAAGCCAGACGGGCGCGATCTCTGCAACAGGTCTAGCGCGACTACAGGACTTAGGCTTCAAAGATCTCTGGCGCTGCTTCCATCCCCATAGCCACGAGAATTCTTATTATTCTAGTGCGCACAAAACGTACGCTAGGCTCGATTACCTTCTAGGATCATCGCCTATACACGCGCTTGCAACTGAGGTAGAGATAGGTGTTGCCTCTCTGTCAGACCATGCCCCAGTAATTGCTACCTTTACACTCCCTCCTTTGCAGCATCCCACCCGTCAGTGGCGCCTTCGCGATACCCTCTTACACCGCGCAGAAGTTGTCAAACAGATACAGCGCTCCATACAGGACTACCTCTCACATAACGCTAACCGCGATACTTCCCTCTCGACACAGTGGGCAGCACTCAAAGCGGTCATACGCGGGGAATTTGTGGCCATTTCCACAGCAGACAACGCGGAGCGTAGACGTAAAAGAGAAGATCTCACTCAAAAGAGGAGGGAGTTGGAACAGAT
Organism: Calotriton arnoldi; assembly: GCA_963921515.1. Classification (NCBI taxonomy): domain Eukaryota; kingdom Metazoa; phylum Chordata; class Amphibia; order Caudata; family Salamandridae; genus Calotriton; species Calotriton arnoldi. Next base: position 766,670 of record CAWUFW010006225.1, on the reverse strand, counting down.
GCACCAGAGGACAGGGGCACCCAGAGTTTGGCGCCAGTTGCGCGCTATGCGACAGCAACTCGCGGCGCTGGACCAAGACAGGGCTGAGTTTGCGGCCCTTCAGTTACGACTCTCTTATTATACTGGAGGGGATAGGTGCGGCCGCCTCCTAGCCTACAAGCTTCGGGAAGCCAGGCAGAGACAAGGAGTTCAAGAGATTTGTCGGGGGATGGTCATCGGGTATCGGAGGATTCTGCGATCACTGAAGCCTTCCGGGATTTTTACGCCCAACTCTACACAGGCCTACCGCTAAATGACGCCAACAGCGCTGCTTAACTTGTGGAGGCTGATTTACCTACCCTGACTAAAGCACAAGCAGTCAAGAAAAAAGAGTCCCTTATTTAAATTGAAGGGTACCTCCCGTTTTTGATTTCTTACTTAAAGCACAAGCAGACCATTTAGAGCGAGAAATAAGAATAGAGGAGGTTATTGCAGCTATCTCGCGCCTTAAACCAGCTAAATCCCCCGGGCCCGACGGCTACTCAGCTGCCTTTTATAAAACGTTTTGCACGCTAGTGGCCCCCATCTTGACCAGTCTTTTCAATTCCTTTGACCAGCCTGGGGCGATCCCTGAAGACCTGTTCGGAGCCTCCATAGTGGTCATCCCGAAACCAGGGCGAGACAAGACTGCCTGCGGAGCGTATCGTTCCATATCTCTCCTTAATATCGATATTAAACTATACACCGGAATCTTGGCTGCTCGACTCGCGCCCTACATGCCGGGGCTGATTGACCCGGATCCAGCAGGTTTTATCCCCCAACACCAAACGAGCGATAATACCAAGCGGGCCCTCCACCTCATCGAGAAAGCCTCCCGGACGCAGGGGGAGTATATGTTGCTCACCATTGACGCCGAGAAGGCCTTTGATAGGGTCCATTGGCCCTACCTGGAGCAGGTGCTCATGCGCGTGGGGATGGGGGTTAAACTTCAAACACATATCTTAAATTGCTACCGCTACCCCACAGCCACTGTCCGGGTGAACGGCCACACGTTGTCTCGCTTCCCTATAGGTAGGGGTACTAGTCAGGGGTGTCCCCTTTCGCCCCTCCTCTTTGCGCTCTACATGGAGCCGCTGGCCCACAGAGTCCGACACAACCCTCTGATAGCAGGGATCAAATTCGGGGGAGATGTCCACACAATTAGTTTATACGCGGATGACGTCCTGATTTCACTATCAAATCCGGTTCCCGCGTTGCGAGCTTGCCTCTTGGAACTGGAAAGCTTTGCGCAGGCTTCAGGGTTTAAAGTCAATATGGATAAGTCCGTGGCGCTTGACCTCTCCCTGTCACCTTCCACTCAGGCATGTCTTCGGGAGCAACACCCTATCCAATGGGCAGTAGACACAGTTCCCTACCTAGGGATCCAGTTAGCCCCCTCTCTTCCGGCCATAGCCGCTATAAATTATGCTCAACTGCGATCACGAATCCGTAAGGAGCTGAGTCAATGGAAGCATTACCCGCTCTCCTGGCTCGGCAGGGTGGCGGCCACTAAAATGACTATACTTCCCCAGATCTTATATTTGTTCCAGACCCTGCCCCTGCGTCCTCCCCCTGGTTGGATCCAACAAACCTAATCTGAACTGGCGCAATTTATATGGCACGGTCGCAAACCACGGATGAAGCATGCTATAGCGGTCCTCCCACCGGAGGAAGGCGGCCTCAGTGTCCCTGACCTCCAGCTCTATTTCCAGGTGACACAATTGCGTCACTTGGTTGAGTGGAATCGGCTGGAATCGGAGAAACACTGGCTATTCCAAGACCGCGCGGTAGCCGCTACGTCTCTCCAGAAGGTTCCCTTCCTTCGAAAGGTGCACAGACAGCCTAATCTTTATGCGTCCTATATTACGCGGGTCTCCTTGGAGGCCTGGGATCGAACTAACATTAAACATAAATTGACTACCTTTCCCTCTCCGCTCACCCCACTATTTGATAACCCCGACTTTCAGCCGGGCATGGGTGAAGCAGCCTTTGTGCGGTGGCGATCTACGGAGTGCCGGTCTCTGGGCCATCTTTTCAATGTTGACGGGATCATACCGTTTCAGCAGGTTAAAATGGAGTATGGGATTCCCGAAACCGAACGATTACGATACCTCCAGATTTGCCACTGGGCACTGCACCCACAAATTAAGCCATATGCTCACCGACACCTCTCCGCATACGAAAAATGGCTCCTTAGTCTCACATCGGACAAAAAACTTATCTCCGACTTGTATAAAATGCTGCTAGCCAGGAACACACATATGCATAGCGCCAGCCGCGCACGCTGGGAGCGAGACCTGGGTAGGTCACTCAGTCATAAGGAATGGGAGGGTATATATTACAGGGCTCGCCACTCCGCCTATCACACGGGACTGACCGAAACATTGACCAAAATAGCAACTATTGGTACTACACCCCTGAGCGCATCCATTTAGCGGACCCAAGACAGAGTGCTGACTGCTGGCAGGGTTGTGGGAACGTAGGCACCTTGGTGCACCTCCTTTGGGATTGCAAACACTTAAAATCGTACTGGACTCAGGTTCTTGACAAGGTGGACAAACACCTAGACACACAACTGCCACGGTTTCCCATATACATCTTATTAGGTCTCCCGAACCCCTTGACGTACCCTCTTAAATCCCGAAGAGGCTGTTTAATTGCAATTGCTCTAGGCTCAGCGGTTCAAAACATACTGACCCATTGGCGCACCTCTCAGATCCCCACGTTCACGGGTTGGTTACATCGATTGTGGCATGTTCTAGGGATGGAGAAGTTGACCCTCACACTAGCCGGGAAAGGCTCCGCATTCGGAGAGCTCTGGCAGCCATTCCTGTCCCTTCTCGTCTCAGAATTTCGAGAGGTGACCTGCCCCAGGTATTTGCGCCTTCTACGGCTCTCTGATCAGCAGCCGGCAGCGACATAATGCTACTCCTCACGTACTGGGATCCAGATAGCTTTCATAATTGGCATTATTCCGGTGGACGAGGGAAGGGGGGGCGTGGGGGGGATTAGAATAAGTTTCATTTTCATGTTCTTGCATTTTGTTCATATGCTCCGACTCCTCTGCCTTTGTATCTTAGCCACTCAGGGCTTACGTTGCCCTCGCTATTCTATATATCTCGAGATGCCGGACATGTTGTTTGTTGACAAAATCTCAATAAAAGATTTAAACCATAAAAATGTGTTCGTTTCGAAACAAAAATAAATATTGTTCTTAAAATCTTGTTACAAATCATGAACCAATAACAACACTGCGCCTCGTGACGTAGACAGCCAATAACAGTGCGGCTTCGCACCACCCTACCTATCCAAGTATGGCATGCTGTAATAAAACAATCTCACTCCTCGCAACAGCTTCCTTTACAATTTTCACATGTGCTCTCTTTTCATCAACATGCTCGCAACTAATGCAATAACAACAGATAATAATTGTCAGCTGAACTAAAGCATCAACAGAAATCAATCATACAAAGTAACACAAACACACATTCAAATGAAACCTCGTCCTGCGGGGAATCACTCTGATCAGTTCAGCTTTCCTTTGTGCAAAAGTTCCACCACACTAATCATACCTCACTTTCACAAAAAATATAAGCATCCCTATCGCAATTCTGCTGTCAACGACGTCTCACTACAAACCCCACAAAATCTCATCAAACAATTACAATACAGTGTCTTCTACATTTTTTAATATCATCTCGGGATCTTCGGCCACGTCAGACCCAATAACAATACTCCACAATAAGTGCTACACTCACACAACGATCTAAAACATTACCAGATCATATCACACAATCTCTGAGAGATACCACACAATTGCCACAAACACCACAAGCTAAGCATTAGCCGTTTACACACAACTCTATTGATACTCACGCCTCCGCTGTTACAATTCTCTCTCGAACCACTGAAACATCTCCGACACCGATTTTCCAAGTCTAAACATGGACACTAAGGGCTTAGATTGTCTCTAGACTAATCTAGAGAAACAGTTTTCTAACCCCTCTAGTTAAGGTACTAACTATCCTCAGTATGTTTTCATCTGAGAACGCTCTGGGCTGCTTCTTCCAATTCACCTCTTGTCAATAGACCTTGTAGTAGCCTAAGAGGAAGAGAGCTTAACGACAATTTTAATCATAAGGTACAGTGTTATCATTAGGACCACACAATGAAAGTCTGAGTCAGTAACTTTTCATTAAAAGGTTTGTTACATAGTCGAAGTCAGACTAATATAAATCAATCTCAAAAACATAGTATAAAAGTATAGACTAACCAAAGGGAGACCAAAGTGTGTTACAATATTGGTACTCAATAGTAAAGAACCTATAAGTATCTCAGTAGCCGGGATACAGAAAATAAGGAAAAGAATTTGGTTACTCGTCAGATGGTTTTGATCCTTCTCCCCATACATGAAAAAGATCTGCAGCATCTATTAAACCCTACGCTAACCTTAGGATAGGGGAAACCCTATTGAAGCAAAATAGCAAGAAGGTGTCAGCATCAGGACCTCTATAGAAGTTCTATAAGTAAAGAATCATGTATAGCATGAAACTACACAATCAGAGATGTCAAGAGAGGTCTGTACCTCTCCAAGTCTAAAGGGAATCTGACTAAACCCAAGGTGGGTTCACTAATTAAAATACACAAGGAACATACGAGAAAACATGACCTCATAAACAACATAATATGTTTTCCAGTTCTCAGAACTGAAATGGGCACCTTGAACACTACTCTCATATTCCAGTCTCCACTTCCAAAGCATCCTTGGTTCCTCCCTTCCTCTGATAGTTCCAACTGGTAAAACTCCCTTTGTTCTTCATTAAAATCATTTGACCTTGCCAGCTTTACTAACTAATGCCTTTGGTCTGCTCCTGCAAAGGAGAAAAACATGCAGAAAAAACAACTTTCACATTAGTATTAACTGTCTCAACTGTAAGTTTAAGGCCCACAATCACGCTAACTTAACATTCCTCTTTAAACATTTTAGTTCTACAATCTACATATAATCCAATAATGAAATCTTTAAAGATGAATCAAACTGTATTGTGTGGTACTCTTATATGTGGCACAATAACTAATGCATTTTATTAAACAAAAACCGACAACTGGTCACAATTTATAAGGAAAGCATTAACTTACATACAATTCATTTTCAGTAATCCTTGGCGAATGCACTGCATTAAATGCATTTTAGTGCACCACCTTACAATCTAAACCTATAGAAGATTAATATGAGCAGTCCACATATTTCTGGAAAGGAAAACATTAATATGCACACAAACATATGTATCAAAACACACAGTAGCTGCACTTCTATACTTTCAGTGCACCATTTCTCTTTAGTGTTATTGTGTCACACGAGTACATAAGGTCAAGTGTAAATACATATGCATGTGGCCTAGCTAAAAGTAGAAGGGCTGAGGCTAAAATGATGCTACTCCACCTCTTATGGATAGCATTTCGGTGCAGGGCTGTGCCTACGTTTTGTCACAGCAAAACATTTCGAAGCTCCATTTTAATTTGCTTAGCGTGAAAACAAAGTTGACATTTTTTTTCCATCCAAAACGACAATACTGTTGGAAAAGAGGAAGTGTGGGGAGGGGGTAGAATAGGGCAATCGAGGAAGTACGTCCCTTGAAATCACAGCAGTTAAATATTAAACTCCAGCTGTGGCAGGTGCGTGCAGCCTCCAAGCCGGCAGGTGCAGAACGGCTTCGGGGCCACGTGATGCCCTGCGGCCAAATGATGGCTTCTTTCAGAGAAATAAAAGCAACGCGCAACGATCACTGGGGGGTCTTGCCAAATCCGGGGGACCCTCACGAGGAGTGCCAGGGTTTGCGAGGAGCCTGAGGACAAAAAGGCGGAGAGCTCCGCTTTGCATCTGAGACAGGTTAGTACTGTTCCTTCCTCGTGAACACATACACGCAAACAGGCCTGGAATAAGGAATTATTGCCTAACAGGGCAACATGCCGCCAGAACCACTAAAAATGGAAAAACAACAAGGCAACTGATTTTTTTAATAGTATGTTCACCAACATTTTCTAAATGTATAATAGATTTTGATTCACTTTATCGTTGTTTTGTAAGGCATCCATGGTGTTCACTTTATCGTGCACAAAGATAAACAAGACAGTTTCATGGGAGCCTATTTCACCACATTTTTGGTAGGGCCCAAACAGAGGTGAAATAAGTAGCTCTGTTGTGGTAAGATGTCATGTGCAGCCTCTGGGGTGGCCCAAACCATCAGCACTGTGTCCCTTGAAAAGAGAATTACAGCATGCACCTATTGCTTAACTATAAATAAACCCCTCATTAATTCTGTATAGCAACTACCAATCATTGCAAGCCACCTCATTTAATCTCCCGTGAACCACCAATGCTTGAAACAAGGGCTAAAAAGATAGATGGAGGACTAATTAGCATAACCAATGCACAGTGACAACACTTTGTCACAGGAAATTATGCAACAACCAAGGTTCCATCTAGTGACTTTTCTTCGTGTGCGGTAATGCAATGTTTGTTAGCACACATTTCAGAGCAGTGTGTGCTACAGAAACATACCAGAAGTGCTACGCAAGCAAGTGTGCAACCTATCAGGCATTGAGAGGCAACATATCTTTTGCATTTTTTAAAGAAATGGGGAACGGTAAATTATGTCTCATTTTTCCAACTGCATTGGCTAGAAAGACATCGTTTTTAGATACAGCTGCGAAGGGAGATGCAGAACTCATGAAATAGACCAACAGTTCAAGATCTGCTACCACACCCAGATGCATTACAGCTCAGAGGCAGAAAATACATTGATTATTGGTTTGATTGGTTTGTAGACCTACATATACTGATCAGGTGCATTGTATAATATGTGTGAGGCACATCCGAAATTACGGCTCTCTGGAAAATAATATCACAGCGTCAACATTGACCATTGGAAATCATGTTGTAGGAAATATATAATCCCTCACACATGCTGTGATGAGATGTAATAGCAAACCAATGTACCATGTCAGGAAAAAAATCCCTAGCAGGAGATTATATCCATCAGAATTACAATATCACAGAATCCCTGTGTACTTCACAGTTACTTTCAGCAGAGACCTGTGCTATTCATAAAAAAAATATTTATGGAAACTGCTTATCAAAGAAAGATTCTTGTGAGCAGGTTCCTTTAAGAAAATTTTCTCCAGATTCGCACATAGCCAGATCATAGATTAGCAGGGACAAATGAGTCAGTGCCGAGGCAGGGGTCTGACTTAGCCCTAACAGCCTGCGTTTGACTGCCTGTGTCGCAGGCCAAATGAGCTTTCCAGTGACTGGCTCTTTTTCACATCTACCAGCCTTTCAGAATCTGAGGCATGCAGTGCTTAATTTGAGGGGGTGGTTTCTGGTGCTCGACGCCGGTATTTAATTGTCAACACCAGCACTTAACACAGCTGCCACATGGTGGCTCTGTTTGTTTAATTTAGAGATGAGCAAAACAACAGTTGTTTATTAATTCAATATACATTAAAAACAAATAATACCTGCCAACTCATTCTTGTAGCTTTAGGGGCTTTGAGCAGTCTGAATTGTCACACTTGTAGCAGTGTGATGGTTAGTAAGTACTGTCATTTGCAATGCTGATAGTGACAGTGGGTGTGCAAGCCGCTATGGACTCCTGACGAGAGCCCTAACACTTATGTTTTTTTACAAATTAAACACTGGAGGCATGACTCTGGCATGCCTTTGGAATTATTTGCCTCTGACCACTGTTGCTTTATGAGAACCTCAGCAATGAAACCTATTCTTTAAAGCCCAGAGCAAAGGCCTTTATAGAAGCCCTTCTATTTGAAGAAAACCATATTATGAATACACACTAACAAAACGTCATAGTTCCATGTGTTAATGCATCTGCCGTAAGAATGTAGTTGCAATATGTTGGCCATGTGTTGAAATGTCACCCTTCTGAATGTTCAGTGCTCTCTTTCACAGAAGTACTGTTCTGTGACATTTTTCCTTTTTCTCTTCTGGTTTATGGTGTCTGTATATTTTCTCCTGGCCCAACCGGGTGACAATTCTAGGATACTATTAGACAGAGTTCGCGTAACAACACCCAAAGTGCCCCCCCTTTTAACTTTCCAGATTAACCTGATTGATGACAGGACTAATTTGATAGAGGCCCCGGGTTCAAATGGAATCCCTCTTGACTTGTGTGGAGACAATATTGTTTTTTGTCACCTATCTTATTTTTAGCACCCAACTCTGTACTTAAAAGTGGCCCCCTCCGGGTCTGAATCTATCATTGTACCTATTTTTAAAAAGTGCAGCAGAGAGGATCTGAAAAGCTATCGACCCATTTCTCTCCTAAATTCCTTGGTTAAGGTTGTGGGACATATTATCCTTGCAAGGTTGGAAGACTGGGCTGTAGACATTAACATATACTGATGTTCAGTATGGTTTCTTAATTCTTTATTGGAAAATAAACTAAGGCCTAGCAGGGAACATTGCACTTGGCATTTATGGATCTTACCAGAGCATTTGATTGTGTTTCATATTCCAAACTATGGACTATCATGAGGAGACAAGGGGTTGACGAGGCGATTGTCGATTGCTTAGTGATTTTATATGACAATGCCTCAGCTAGAGTCAGATCTGGCGAATACACCAACAAAATTACAATAGGCAAAGGGGTATGACAAGGATGTGTGTGGACCCCTTTCCTGTTCAATCTTTACATTAATGATCTAAAATACCATGTTCTCATGAACGGCACTGAGCTACCAAAAATCAGTAAACGATTCATCCCGATCTTACTTTATGAAGATTATGCTCTTTTCTATTTTCAGAGTTACCACTAGATTCAATCCTCTGCAAAACAGCTTGCACTCTCTTATCATGTTCCTCAGAAGTGTTTCCGTACATCAGTGTCGTCCTGTTAGATCTTGACACCATGTAACCCCTTAAACACACCCTCCATTGCCCTTTGAAAGAATGATGCCGCAGATATTATGCCAAAGGGCATCCTTACGTATTTGAATGTACCAAAAGGTATTACAAACGATGTCAACTCCTGTGATAATGGGTGTAGCTTCACTTGAGGTGAGGTCTAGTGAGGAAAAATACTTAGCTCTCCCCAGAGAACACATCTCATTAATATTATTATTATTATTATTATTATTATTATTTTTATTAACTGTACAATTACTTAAAATCATTACAGTAAAAGACATCAAAACGAACAGGTAAAAGAATGATCACAGTAAAAATGTAAAATCATTCAGATAAAATTTGGTTGATGTACCACCCCCCCTCACCGCGGTGCCCACTCAATCTGCCGGCGCCGGTGTTCCTTGTCATGAGTCCTTGCACAAAGTTTCTGAGGCACCTGAGTAAGCCTTGGTAATTTTGTACTTCAGCAATCTGTAGACCAATCTCCTTGGCCCTTCCGTTGAAAGCCATAGATATGGTGCAGTCTCAATAGGACGGGTAAGTGGGTGCAGGGCTCTGTACTCATTTGGGGCCAAGCTGCTTTATCCCCCTTATTGTACCGTGCTGGACCCCATTAATATTGGGGAGTGAGTAATGGTCTACTATGTCACTCTTATTCAACTCCCTGAGATCAACACATAACCTTGCCTCACCATTCACCTGGTGCATCATTTCTACTGCCCCAACCATTCAGATGACTCTGCTTCTTTCATAATTCCACCATTCTTCAGTTTGTTTAACTATTTAGCCATATACTCCTTCACCATTAATGGTACATGCCTGACCTTGCATACCTTTGGCACTGAGTTTGGTTTAAGTTTTATAAGATGCACGTAGTTTTTTAAACATCCCAAGTTTGTTTTAAAAACACCTGGAAAGTCTTTTGCATACCTGTCACCGTCAGAGCAACCCTTGTTCTTTCCTGTCGCCCCACTCACTTCATCAACAATCTCCTTGAGCCTCACAGAAGGAGATTCATTAGGGTCCAAATGCATCTTCAAATCCCTCTGATGAATCCAGCTTATAATGGAATCCCCTTTCATGGAGATGTACATTTTCCCAGCCACCAGTCTACCTGAAAACTCCAACCAATCATAAAAATATCCCAACAAATCTATGGGTTTTCCTCCATGTCCTTTTGGCTTGATATCCGGTTTTAACAATTTCACTTTGTTTTTCAATTTGGAATCAAAGAAACTCTTGGGTATCAAGGTGAGTTCAGCCCCAGAGTCAAATAGCATCCACACAGACAATCCTTCCATCAAGACCTCCTCAAAGGGGCCTTCACTTTCACCAGCATTAATTTGCAAAACATCTTCATCACGTTCACTGTCAGAGTCAAAGCTTATCTCTCTAATGTTTTGTTTGATCATGACACTTGATCTACAACAATTAGTGAAGTGTCCCTTCTTCCCACACTTTTTGCACCATGATTTCCATCTTGAGCAATCCTTAAACTTGTCCACATGCATAGTGTTCCCACACCAAACACATTTTATAGTGCTTTTCTTGAACACCTTAGTATTGTCTTTTTTTACACCATCTTTCTTAACAGCCGCTTTGACCAGATAAACCTTATCACCCTTCTCAACTAACATCTTGTCCTTTTTTATTGTCTCCACACAAGCTATTGAATGCTCACACGTTTTAGTAATCATTAAGACATCCCTTAAATTAGGGTTATCTTTTTGCCATATCGATTCTTTAGCCTTTTTAATTGAGCACCCCAGCATGAACTCATGATGGAGACTTTCTTGAGATGACGCTCCAAAATTACAAGTAGAAGCCAGCTTGTGCAAAGAGGAAATGTATTCTTCCATGGATTCACCTTCTCTTTGCATCCTCTTCCCAAAGTGATACCTTTCCAAAATTGTACTTACCTTGGGAAGATAATGCATGTCTAATTTTTTAGTACAAATTTTCTAATTTGTTTAAACCTGTTGCCTACTCATAAGATAGGTCTGGCAAGTGCTCAAATACCTCCTGACCATCTGGCCCCAAACAATGCATTAAAAGGAATGTTTTCCTCCCAACACTCAATTGAGTGCCACATACCCTAGAGCAATGCATGAAAACTTTTTTCCATTTGGACCATTGTATGACTGTTTCCCTTGGAGATGATAAGAAAAAGGGAGGGGCACTGACCCCTTGCATCTTGAACACGTACAATAATAAAAACCTAACTTTAAATACGTAGTGTGTTTTTAAAGTCTCGGTTTTCCAATCTTCCAGCCTGACCACCTGTAAGAGAAAGAGAAAACAACAAACAACTCATCACAAAGCAAACAAACGATGTCTACTTTTCTCTGTGGTATTTGAAATAATCCCGAGTTAAAACATGTGGATAAAACCAAGTGCAAAGTGGTTTTAACAAATCAAAAGGTTTGTATAAAGAGCACTCAAAATGATGCAGATAAGTCATAAGATTAAATTCACAGTGATGTAGGCAGGGCCAATCAGTTTTGAGAGCCCCGGCTCACATGTCCGACATGTGACTTGCTGGAGTTTCCTAGCAGAAGTACAATGGTCGCACATACAACACTGCTTCAGCTGTGAAGAATGCAGGCAAGAAAAACAGCCACACAGGGAGAAGATGTCACAGTACTCCTGCGCTGACTGAAGACTCAGCTGCAGCACCAATCATCAAACTTGCGGTGAGTGACAGTGAGAAAAGCGACCACACGGAGAATAATGCCAATGCCGCATGGTGAAGAATGCTGCCGCTCCACTCACACTCCTTCCCGAGCGCATGGTGATGAGCGAGTGCTGGAGCGCTCCTGCTTCTGCTCGTGGTGCCCCTGGGCTCGCGTGCCCTCCACGAGATCTCTGTAACGCTCCTGCTCACGGTGCCTCTAAGCTCAGTGGCAAAGTAAGCAGAGATTTATAAATATGCCGTGGCTCAATAATTTAATAGTAGTTAAACAGTGTCACAAAACTGAACATATGGTAGGAGCTGGAATTGGTGATTGTCCAGCAATGTATGCCAAACGCTAGGAACAGTAGAGTTCTCAATCTTGGGCTGTTGAGGTCCAGGTGACTCCCGCTCATGGCCAATGAGAAGTACGTGACACAGACAGGTTCAATTCAAACAGTAAATTTATTGTAAGATAATCAAGTACAGGATAATGACCTCAGCAACCTCCCAGATCAACTGCCTTTCTCCTCTCTCCAGAATCCCTCATCCCAACATTTTACATTCCACCAATGACATCATAGGGATGCCATCACCTAGATACCACAATCAAAAGGGCCTAATATTCTGCCTTCTTTCACTTCCTTTAACGATTTCAAATTATAAGCCTATTTCCGCAACCTTGGACCCTGAAAAATTAAAGTCCTTTTAAATCCCCAAAACAAGGACTTAGCTTCGAACTTCTATGGGTAAAACTGTACCCAAAAGCTCAACACTTCAAATTTAATTGGAGTACGCCTCTTTTCTGCCAACATTCTGATGACGTCAAACTCTGCATTGCCCTCCTTTTTAGTTGTAAGGGAACTGTCTCATACTTTGCATAACTGAACGCCTCTCCCACAATTGGAACAGGCATGCCAAAATTTGCATTGTGCTCTCTTGCAGTTCCCTCTTAAATTACCAGCAGGCTTCATTCTGCGGTAATTGTCCCCTTCCTGAAATGTCCACCCCAAATTGGGTGAGGAGTCCTTGAAAGGGTTTATATTAGAGAGGTAAACAGCTAGCAGTGTGACCCAATTATACAGATCTCTCAGGCATCATCTACTGAATCCACAATTCGTTATCCACCTCCCCCATTCTTTGTCCTGCCAAACGTGATCTAAAATCTTCGCCATATGTAAGCCATGCAAAACCACAGTACTCCATTTGAGCCTTCCGTAAAATGCCCATAAATCTCAAAAGTGTGACGCATTACTCCAGATGAACACTAAACATTTACATCTATTAAGCATGCAGAGGTCCAGTTTTCAATAGTCATGAGAATCCTAGGCCTCCTGGCTAACTGCCACTCCTCTTCCTTTGAGCATTCTTTTGCTTGAATTTCCCTATGAAACAAACTGAATACATCAACAAATTCTGTTTCCATTTTTTTTTCTTTTTTTTCTTGCATCAAATGTGCATGGTCAGACATGGAAATCCCTAGAAAATGCAATTTTGTATTTTTTACACTATCCTCCCAACTTCTTTACTCCCCACCACATCTCGTGTTTTTTATTGTCCCCCCACTTCAATGGTCTTGGGCTCCTGTGCCTTATCCTTGGTCTCCTTGCCATCTGTTTACCTTCAGCTTCCTATCTAAAACCTGTGCCAGTATCTTCCTCACATGTTCCTTCCGACACTTCTATTTTCTTCTGCGGACTGTCCCCAACTCCCCCTGATACTGCCCTCAAAACCTTCGGTTCCTCCCTACCACCACAAGGCACCCTCGGCGTCCTACCTACCTGTGTGTAAGGTCTGACAAAATTCTGTCCGCAAAGCTCCTATCCTCTGTGTCGATCTCAAATCCTCCACACTTTGTATGTGTCCACCCGGAAACTGTAAAACACCAAGGGGTATATTCACAAGAACGTGTGATAACTACCGCAAGAGTAGCATAACGCAACTTCCAGCATCGCAGCCTATCGCGCAAAATAATCCCGTGACAACGTGGAATTCACAACACGGCGGTAGCATGCGATAGTTGGCCGACGCCGCGGCCAATGCTCGCAATACAACCACCTCAACGGAGATAAAAACACTAACCACAACGCGAAAAAAGCTGCGATGGGCCAAAGCGTGATAAGAAAACAGTGACAACCAGCGCGAGGGCAGCAATACTCACGCGCAATGCGGGAAAAAGCACAAGAACAGCATACGGAAAATGCCACAGAACAAAATACATCAACAGCGGAGTACCACGGATGTAGCCTGGCCAACTGCAGAGGACAACATGCACACCACAACATCCAAGCACCGTGGAAGAACAGAACCTACAGGCACACCGCATGAAAGAGACCAGTGGCAGACAAATCAGAGCCGCAGGAGCGACACACCCACCGTGCAGCATACGCACATAAGCAGAAGTGCACCCCGACATTGACAACATCCCGGTACGAACAGCAACACCTCCACAACTGAACACAGGACACAACTGGTTCGAAAAATGTGCACAACATGGCAAATCACATCTGAAACCCCAGGGATAGGTAACACGACAATGTACAATTCCAACCTGTAACCTGCAAATATGTTTTATTCACACATGCAGTGCAATTGGACATCTACTACTGTCCCATGAATGCCACGGACGGTCACACTGTGACGTGCTCATGAGAAGTAAGTGTCAATGATGGAGTCCCTACGGGCCAATCCTGCCGCAGCTGCAGTGGGATGTGGGCCACCTGCCCCATCACCACCATCATCGTCCGGTACCTCTGGAACTGGGATTCATGGGGCCCTGGTGCGAACACAGATGTTGTGCAACACACAACATGCAACGATCATCTTGCACACGACGTCCAGGCTGTACAAGAGCTTCCCACCAGTGCCGTCCAGGCACCTGAAACGTGACTTCAACATGCCAAATGTGCGTTCAACGATGCCCCTGGTGCGTATGTGGGCCGCATTGTACTGCCTCTGGGCGGGTGTGTTCGGGTCCCGGAGGGGTGTCATCATCCAAGGGCAGAGTGCATATCCTTGATCACCTGTGACAGTGCAGGGAGAAAAGAGTCAATACTTGGTTCGGCAGGATGTGATGGCAGGCCCACCAATTCAGTGAGGCCTGTGCTGGCTGTGTGTGGGGTGAGTGTAAGCCAGCCCTCAGGGAGTAGCTGGTGCTGGCAACTACACCAACAGTCATCAGGCACACAGACATGCAATGTCAGAACTACAAGGGGGGTTGACTCGAGTCGCACAGGGCTAGTCGCCCCGGATGCACAGCGGCCGACACGGGCCCACCACCACGGGACGCTGACCTGCGGGAGACTGGGGTAGGGTCATGAGGGCAGAGCAGTGCCTCACATGTGTCATGGCTGCATTCCGCAACTCCACACGTTCATCTGTTGTGTGGCTGTGGTGCCATGTGAAGTCTGTATTGGGTGCAGGGGTAGCCCAGGTTGACCATGGAGTGGTGTAGTCGTGTCTGGTAGGTGGTCGTGTAGTTTGACAGGTCGGATGTGGTTAGGTCACGTGTGCATCCCCACAGTTGTGCTTTGTGCGTTGGTGGCTGTGGGATGTGTGGTGTGTTGATTTGGTACTTACCAACGAGCAGTCCCATTCCATATGTGCCATCCTGGAAGCGCTGGTTGATGATGGACTGTCGGAAGATGAAGGAATCATGCACACTGCCTGGGTAGTTGGCGACGACATTGGTGAACATTCCCCGGTAGTCCACTATTGCCTGCACATTGATGGAATGCTTGTGCTTCCTATTGCGGTAGTGGTGTGCAGTATCCGCAGGGGGCACAAGTGGGACATGTGTGCAGTCGAATGCCCCCAACACGGCCGGGAATCCGGCTATGGCATAGAAGCCTTGCTTAGTCTCCAGCTGTTCCTGCGCAGTGTTGGGGAAGTGAAGGTACTGGGGTATGAAGCTGATGATGGCATCCAGGACAGGTGTGATGAACTTTGATAGGGCTGGCTGTGAGACCCCTCCGACTCGGGCAGTTGTTGGTTGGAAGGTACCAGAGGCCAACATGTGCAGCACTGCCAGCAGCTTTGTCTGCGGAGGGATGTTTGTTCTCCGCTGTGTTGGGGCCATCAGCCTGTGGGTGATGTGGGTCAGGATGCGTAGGATAGTTGTCCTTTTGAGCCTGTAGTGGCCAATGACTTCCGCAGGCATTAGGTCTGTGAGAGTGGTGCGTTTTCGGTAGGTCCGCTGTCTTACTCTACGCTGCCTCTGTGGTGGTCCGGGGGGGGGGGGTGCGGGTCCGGGTCCTGGGGGTGGTGGCGGTCCTGGGGGTGGTGGCGGTGGGTGTTGTGGCCCTGTTGGGGCTCCGAGCTGCATGTAGAGTAGCTCCATGGCGTCGTTTGTTCTTCGGGTATGGCTGTGTGCGGGACTCCGTTGCCTACTGCAGGTAGACGTCCGTCTTTACACCTGCTTGAGGCAGGTGTTATATACCTGCGGCTACCGCGCCTTATCGCCTGTTTTGTGTTCTTATCGCCGATGTGGCTGGTCGTTGTGAATGTTGAGGTGTGATATTGTCTCGTCTTTTGGCACGGGAACGCCCACTCTGCATCTCATTAGCGATATTTGCGGGGGTCCTCTGTGGCGATGTTTTTTGCGGATGCTATCGCGGGTATACTGGTGCTGTGGGTGTTGACACCGGCTTGTGAATGGGGAGGTAAATTTATCACGACTTTGGCTGAGATAAAGTGCCGTTAATTTGGCGATGGCTCCTTGTGAATATGCCTCCAAGACTCCATGGTACATTAGTCCCAACCCCATGCACTGATGCTGACACCTCTCACGCTGATTCCCCAAATTCCTCACCGGTCCCTCTTCAACCATAGGTAAATACAAGGAGTATGCAGTTCCTAACTGAAAGAGGGAGGGGGACACGTGTATTATGGTCAAGGACAACAATGGAAGCGGGGGTTCCTCCTGTTGGAATATAGGGCCCTCACACACCCGGCTGGGTGTCATGCTTCATCATAGGGAGTGCTCCTCATCAAGTCGGCGCTGCAGTACCTGACGGGCACCCTGTGAAGGGGCTCTTTGGTGGAGATCTTTTATTCCAAATTGCCGTAAGGTGCCGTGGGGGTGAGGGGGCCTGTGCTGTGTAGATGAAGTGAGTGGAGGTAAGTGACCTAAAGAAAGATTAAAACAGGAAATGGAAGTACCAAAGAAAACAATTTTAATCAATCGGTCTTCCAACCTGATTAAAAAGATGAAAGGCGCAGTGCTGAGATAATGTCTCAGGTAGGTGCTATGTTTATTGGGTCAACATGTTTCTCGCCTAATAGTCTTCTGATCTGGCGGCGATTCGTCAGGACCTATTAAAAAACAATTCTATCTACACAAAGGTGGTTGTCTGGTGGTATTACCCTGCTTAACCAACCTGAACTGTACTCTTAATGTAGTAACTGGTAGAACATGACCAACCTGGTGACAAGTAGAGATATCAAACAAAAGTTAAATATGGGAAAACATTTCAAAACAAAGCACACTTGTCCCCTGTGTGACATGCTCACTCCACACAGTGGTGAGGTCTAACAACTGTGTGGGAGCCAAGTAAGTAGCTCACGCTAGTATTGTATTTTGACCGTAGACACAAGTGTATGTGGTGTGTCGCAATCACTGGTGGCGCATTTGTGACTATCGGCACAATTGTGTTAGGTAGGACAACCCACCTAAGTTGCAGAACGAAATGCAAAACTCACCCTAGTCGGGTCTTTTAATTACTGCATCAGTACCCGGCAGGAAAAGACACAAAGTGAAGTACCAGTGTCCTAGGTGGATATGAGGGGGGTAGAAATGCAAGAAGGATTTTAATTTGCAGATTCCACACGCTACTCAATTCGAGGTAACAGTATGACTAAAAGATTTGGCGTGTGTCACGTGTTGAGTTTAGCCAAACCCATATTTGATTAAGACAGTAACATTAGAAGCCGGTGCGTGTAGCAATGGCCATGAACTTAATAAAAATGGTGTAGCTGCGAAAGAAGACACCACGTGGATGTCAGAACCAATGGTATCAGTAACAACAATCTATATTAAGCAAGACATAGCTTGATATCGTGACAGTAAATTACGCACTTATTCAATGAGCAAAGGTGTGGCTGCTGTTTGGTGACTGCTAGGTTAAAAGTAGCGAGAGAGGCCAAACGGTGCACTAGGGATGGCTCGCTAGTATAGTTCATAAGAACCAAGCTGCCGCGTTGTTTGTCGAGTAAAGGGAAAGAAAGTACTCACGTTCTGCTCGCTGGCAACACGCATATGGACCTACCCACTGCTACCGGGAACCGGGAGGTGAAATGCCTACCGCCCGTGATCCTTAAGTAGTGCTCTGGAGTCTGCACGAGGGGGCGGGGCAATCGACAGGCTCTTAATCAGCACTAGACCGCTGTGGGTAACGGTATCGTGTGTGTTGTATGGGGGCCATAACCATCTCACCCTTTTCCAATCAATTTTCACTATCCTCAAAATCTATAACCTCCTCGCATCATTTGGTTCATAAGTCTCCAGAATCAGTCATCCCCATACTCAAACTTGGCTTCTCCCCATCACACCACCATCCTTCATGATGTGGAAGCTCTGCCTTTTCTCCTTGTACAGTGAGCCCAATCTGGACCCCTCCATCACTTCGGACTTGTGTCAGCATACCACTCATTATTTTTAACTGTCGAAAGGACCTATGTGCTGGCCTCTTCAGTCAGCATTGTTGCAGCCTTTCCACCCAGATTGCCTGACCGAAACTTTACACTACATCCAGCAGCACCTCCGGTCACTCTAGATTGTCCTTGCTTCTCCTTATCACTAACTTCTGTAATCCACACCCACCTGCCTAGCACCAAAAAATGGTTCTTATCTGTAAGTCTACTTTGACACCATGATACTTTTTTTGCTGACCTATGCTCCTTGCCACTTCCATATAGCCTTACTAATTTGGAAGGGGTCACATCTCTATTATCCACCTCCCGCCTCTGTACTTTATGTATCATTGGGCTACAGTGCCTTTCTACTAAAAACAATGGCAATCCAAGGAAACTCCTGCAGCCCCTTGTCCTTGCCGCCCCAACTGCCAAGCACACTCCTTCCTAGAGATATTTTGTTGCAGCATCTTATATTGCACCCCCAATTCACCACCTTCACTTCCTGAGTCTGATATTACAATGAGCTTGCATTACTCAACAATGCGCACCACCATCATGGGCACTACCAACGTTCTTTCCTCTAGCACACAACATGAGCTATTGGCCATTGGCAGCTTGCCCGCCCTTTCTTGATTGATAAGCGACACCACACCTTCCATGTGCATTGCCAAGACCACGCCACATCTCTTCCCACATACTCGCTCCTGCAACGACCCTCCCTGGCTCCTGGACATTCTAACACAGCCGTAGCATGCATGGCATGCCACTGGCAAAGGAGGGGTTGGGGGCAGCCGACCACCAGGAGGTCTGCCCCCAGGGCAGATTGGGAGGTTGGAGCAATCCAGTGACTGCCTTTTGTGTTGGGCTATATGTGTAGCCCAAAGATAGCCCAATGAATATATAGGGGTTGGGATCCCTGCCACCATTTTAGGCTCAAGTGACCTGGTGGATGGGGCAGGGTGCAAGTCAAGACTTTTTTTTGGAGCTTGTCAGGAAATTCCTTTCCGATTCTCTTGCTTTTAGTGAGGATATTGTAGTATTGTGTGCTTCTTCTTACCTGGTATGGTTTGATGATGTCTGGTGCCGATTTGAAGGTGGCTGAAGCGTTGCGGCTGTTGCGGGAGGCCGGGCGCATGGATATAGTGGTGGGCGGTGAGGCGGTGGAGCCGGGGACAAGTCCCATTAGGGATGCATCAGCGCAAGTGGCCACCTCGGTGGTGGCTTGCTCGCCACCGACAAAATGTAGGGCCATGGTACCCTCAATCATGAGGGTAAGTCATAGAGGCCGCCAGGTAACTCGGAGAGCGGCCCCTCGATGTGCGGGCAGGTACGGACCTTCTTTCTCCAGGCCGCACTGTGATGTCGGAGGAGGCGGTTGGTGGGTGGGGCCTGGGAGAGCAAGCGAGTGTTGTCTCAGCTGCTTGGGAATATAATGGTGCCAGGGGCGGGGATATTTTAGAGGCTGCGGCCCCAGATTGTGGGGCTTCCATGCGGAGGGTTGTGGGTGGGAGGTGTGGCAGTCAGCGGGTGTGTTCTTTGGAGCAGACGCAACGTCAAAAGGAGCGGAGGGATGGAGTGCAGTAGAGGAGTGAGCGGCATCTGTGGAGCCTCGTTTGTATAATGAAGGCAGCATGTCCCAGACGTCAGTGGTCGGGGAGGAGCCAAGCACGTGGCTCTTAGGTTTGAGTTCCAGCCGTGTGGAGGGCAGGCGAGCATCAGTTGCTGTCGTACTTGCTTCCCCCAGTGTGGAGCAGTTGGAGGGCAAATGTGGCCCTGATGCCAGGTGTTTGTGGAAAAGTGGGAGGGATGGCACAGTGGGGGCGGGGGATTGGGGGAAGCAGCCTCCATCCTTGGGACAGCCAGACACTGTGGGAATACGACATGGAGATGGGCATCATATTGAGCAGCCATGTGAGGGGGACTTGCGGCAGCCGGTGGAGGCACAGACCTGGGGAGGATAGATATGGTGGCCCAATTAGATGCTTATATGAGCAGGGGGGTCCTTGATGGATGCCCCTCACCCAGGCTGGGTGGCAGGTGACACATTTGCGGTGGGGGAAACTGGGAGGCACAGCAGGTGCAGCACAGCCATGTGCTCGGCGGCATCTGGGGTCTTAGAGGGCCTGGGTGGGTGTCCTACTTCTGCTGTGGTGCTTGCCATGTTGGAGTGGAGTGGGGAGGAGCATGAGGTGGGAAGAGGCACAGGGGGAGGCGGGTGTTAGTAGAGGGGATTGGGGGCAGAATCAGGGAAGTTGGGGGGAGGGATTATCAGGCACCAGGTTCCACGAAAGGGAGACAGTACAGCAGTCATGGGGTTTAAGAAGGTTAGTGGAGGGGTCAAGTCAGGCACAGAGCCCCAGCACACCAGTCTTGTCCGCTTCTCTCTTTCAGGTACAAGAGCAGCGTGGGGTTCCAGATTCGGTAGAGCTGGGTGTGGCTCATCAGCACCGAAGGGAAGAGATGGCTGAGCTCTGTGCAGTTCGCTTGATGTCATCAAGGGTTACCGTCGCGGTTGACAGAAGAAGGTCTGGGATGACTTTGTCAGCCCCACCGGTTGCAGGGTCTCAAAGGGCCTACATCATATAGTCTTCAGCAGTCAGGCGAGTAGTATCAGCAGAATGGCATGGAGGAGCTATGTCGGCCCGCCTGGATGCCGGACGTCATCCTACCACACCGTCGGTAGTTTTGGTTCCTAGTCAGGATATAGCTGCGAAGTGTTAGATCAAATGGGGGTCAATGTGCTTGATTATGATGTTGAAAGCCTTGAGGAAGGTGAGCTGAGGGAGGAAGGTTTCCAGAGGGAGGGGGTGACACTAATGTGTTGGCTAGTGTTCTACAGGGGAAGAGCAGAACATTCAAGTCAGTCTGCAGGAGCGCAGAGGCAGAGAGCAGTATCACAGGCACCATCCTTGGAGCCAGGTAAGACCAGGAAAAGGAAATTGGGCACTCCATTAAGAACGGTGTCTACAGCAGAGGATGCTTGTACCTTGCATGGGGAAGCAAGGGAACGGATGAGCAAGGGCAAATATGTGGTGGACATGGGAGTAGATAGTGAAGGTTGGGAACTAGGGGCTGGCAGTGATGGCAGTGGGGCAGCTGGCAAGGCCACTGGCAGTGGGGTTGAGGGGAGGGGCACAGGTCCTAGCGCTAGCACGACAGGGTGTGAGGGGTCGGCAACTAAGTTGGAAAGCAAAGAGCTTAAGATAAAAAGTTTGCCCTACATGGGGGTTACCAAGCCGATGGGGGCACATTTAACGCTTGCCACAGAAGATAAATTTGGAAACGGGAGTATGTTGAAATACTAAAATTCCTTCACAGGGAAGTGTGATCAAAGGAAGGGTCCAAAGAGGAAGAATATGAGCTGGTGAAGCGGCGAAGGTTTCCCTTATGATCGAGAATTGGACCACAGCATTCTTAATCTATGCCACGGTATACTGCGAGAAATATCCAGAGCGTTGTGTAGCCTTGTTTAATTACATGGATGTGATCAGGAAAGCTCAGGTCACTGGGGGGTTATGCATGGGTGCAATACAATGTGTAGTTTAGGGCCCCTCTGACATGGGACCACAAGACAAAGTGGGGAGAGTTAGACTCCGATTTGAGGCAGCACATGATGGGAGCGGCTAATCTTGGGAAGACAGTTTTAACGGCAAGTGATTTGCCGATAGTATAATGGCCCTTTCAGGGCTGTCCTACCCGCGGGTGGGTGGGGATCACCAACAAACCTCAAGGGGGTCGGGAGGTACATTCTGGGATTATAACAAAGGACTGTGCACTCTGGAGTATTGTATATTTCGCCACGAGTGCTCGAAATGCGTGGGAAGACATCCCCTTATTAACTGTTAGGGCGGCAGTGGCCAACACAGTCAAGGATCAAACCAATGGCAGCATTAGGGAAGCAGTCAGGGGACACTCCAACAGCAATAGTTTTCAGGTACCAGGGGAGGAAGGGGGGCACAAGGATCTGGTGTGAAAGGCTCATACTCCGGTTAAAATCAACAGATTGGAGTATTGGCTGGGGTTTTATGAGCGTACGGAGGATGCAAACTTCTTGCTAGACGGTTTTAGGTGGGGTTCTTGTTTGGGGTATGAGGGCCCTCATGTACGGCAGTGGGCAGAAAATTTGAGGTCCGCCAAGGAGCATTCCAAGGTGATGCAGGAAAAACTGGACAAGGAGATTCTAGGAGGGAGGATGGCAGGACCTTTCCAGAAATGGCCAAAGGAGGAGCTGTCCGGCTCCCCAATCGGAGTGGTCCCAAAGAAAGAGCTGGGTCAATTTTGATTAATTCAGCACTTGTCTTGGCCACAGGGCCACTCAGTGAATGATTGTATTGCAGAAGAGATGTCCCTGGTGCCATACTCTTCAGCGATGTGGCCATGTCACTGGTAGTGGCAGTGGGCCCAGGGGCAATAATGGTAAAATGTGATGTGAAGTTGGCTTTTTGGCAGCTTCCCGTGCACCCAGATGATTTCAGCTATTGGGCATTTAATTTGGAGGTTGTTGGTATGTTGACAAGGCGTTACCCATGGTATGTTCTATATCCTGCTCATTGTTTGAATGCTTTAGTTCCTTTTTACAGTGGCTGTTTTCATGGTAGATGAATCATCCATTGGTGACTCACTACTTGATTTCTTTTTTGTGGGGGCACCCAGCTCCACGGACTGTCAGAAATGTCTGGCAAGCTTACAAGAGCTCATGGGTGACCTGGGTGTGCCCTTGGCACCAGAAAAAACTGTGGGTCCTTTCACAGTGATATCTTTTCTGGGAATTGAAATTGATTCAGTCCGCATGGAAGTGAGACTACCACAGGATAAGAAGGAGAAGATGCTAAATTTGTTGATGGGCTTGATTGCAAAGGATAAAGTTAAAGTCTGAGAGACCCAGGTGCTGCTTGGTCACTTGAACTTTGCATGTAGAGTGGTGAGATCAGGGAGGATTTTTTGCAGGTGTTTGGGAATAGCGCTTTCTGGCTTTACTCTTCCACGTCACCCTGTCAGGCTCTCAGCAGGGCTGACGCAGGATCTAAAAATAAAAAAAACACTTACCTTATCGCTGTGTCTCTCCTCCGTCTCACCTCATGTCGGGAATGGAACAGGAAGTACCCAGGCTCCCATGACCAATCACAACACTGCAGTGTAGCGTTGTGAGTGGTCTGAGTGCCGTGGCTCGGCGTTCAGCCAGGGAATGGGAGCCTGGGCATGTTCTCCACCCAGGCTGTAATGCAGCCTGGATGGAGAACATGCAAAGTGTGCATGAATGTTTGGCCAGCACGAGACAGCCAGCCAAACATTCATGCGCACTTGGAGTGGGAAAACCACACATCCTCCTGCTCCTCTGAGCCCCGCCCTGCAAAGTTGCCAGACCAGGAAGAAATAAAATTATAAGAACGTGGAGTTATTATCATTTTATTTTTCCTTTATTTCACTGCTAAAAAGCAGTGGGGCGATGCTCCTCTGCCTTAACGGAGGAGCCGCCACTGCAAAAGAGTGCCTTTCTGGGTGGACAACATGTCAGTGGTTCAGGTGGCGAATAGGCAATCTGCCAGTGATGATCAGGTTTTGAAATTGCTGCGGGTCTTTGTGCTTGGTTGACTTTGTCATGACATTTCTTTCAGGGTGCAGCATGTGCCGGGTCTGGACAATGACATTGCGGATGCCAAAGGTTTGTCACAAGTGACTATCACTGGAAAATTAGCCGGTATTGCATTTATGCGAAAGCTGTTGTGGGCATACTCCCCGTCGGTGGTGAAACTTGGGCAACGGGTACTGGACGGGTGGGCCCGGGAGCAGGGGTGTGAGACCAGGGTTCGGAGGCATATAACCTGGGACTTGCTTTGCAAAGTTCTTCAGCAGCTAGTAGCAGTATGCAGAGATTAGCATGAGGTATGCCTCTTTTCGGCACTCATGTTTTGGATGTTAGGGTTAATTTGGGTTTCAGAAAGGAATTGTTTCCTATTACATGGAAAGGGAAAAGAGAGTTGTGCTGGAAAGAGTTGCTACAGCGTATGAACTGGATGATGGAAGGGGGTAGGTGTCAATCTGCCAGTGTTGCTCAGGTTTTGAAATTGCTGCGGGTCTTTGTGCTAGGTTGCCTTTGTCATGACATTTCTTTCAGGGTGCAGCATGTGCCGGGTGTGGACAATGACATTGCGGATGCTTTGTCTCATTCACAGTGGGGGAGATTCCATGGGTTGGACAAGGATGCCAACAGAGACCCAATGCCCCTGCCGGAGAATTTGTGGTTGGTAGGCAACACTGGATGGTACAGCTGGTGGTAGGGTCCCTTGTAGAGTCGACCCAGAGAGCTTACAGTCAGGCATGATGTGAATTTTTAGTTTCAGGGGCGCAGCAACGAGAGGAGGCTTGGATGCGGGTTGAAGATGTAATTCAGTTCATCCCTGACTTAATTGCCAAAGGTTTGTCACACATGACTATCACTGGAAAATTAGCCGGTATTGCATTTATGCGAAAGCTGTTGTGGGCATACTCCCCGTCGGTGGTGAAACTTGAGCAACGGGTACTGGACGGGTGGGCCCGGGAGCAGGGGTGTGAGACCCGGGTTCGGAGGCCTATAACCTGGGACTTGCTTTGCAAAGTTCTTCAGCAGCTAGTAGCAGTATGCAGAGATTGGCATGAGGTATGCCTCTTTTCGGCACTCATGTTTTGGATGTTGGGGTTAATTTGGGTTTCAGAAAGGAATTGTTTCCTATTTCATGGAAAGGGAAAAGAGAGTTGTGCTGGAAAGAGTTGCTACAGCATATGAACTGGATGATGGAAGGGGGTAGGTGTCAATCTGCCAGTGATGCTCAGGTTTTGAAATTGCTGCGGGTCTTTGTGCTAGGTTGCCTTTGTCATGACATTTCTTTCAGGGTGCAGCATGTGCTGGGTGTGGACAATGACATTGCGGATGCTTTGTCTCATTCACAGTGGGGGAGATTCCATGGGTTGGACAAGGATGCCAACAGAGACCCAATGCCCCTGCCGGAGAATTTGTGGTTGGTAGGCAACACTGGATGGTACAGCTGGTGGTAGGGTCCCTTGCAGAGTCGACCCAGAGAGCTTACAGTCAGGCATGATGTGAATTTTTAGTTTCAGGGGCGGAGCAACAAGAGGAGGCTTGGATGCGGATTGAAGATGTAATTCAGTTCATCCCGGACATAATTGCCAAAGGTTTGTCACAAGTGACTATCACTGGAAAATTAGCCGGTATTGCATTTATGCGAAAGCTGTTGTGGGCATACTCCCCGTCGGTGGTGAAACTTGGGCAACGGGTACTGGACGGGTGGGCCTGGGAGCAGGGGTGTGAGACCTGGGTTCGGAGGCCTATAACCTGGGACTTGCTTTGCAAAGTTCTTCAGCAGCTAGTAGCAGTATGCAGAGATTGGCATGAGGTATGCCTCTTTTCGGCACTCATGTTTTGGATGTTGGGGTTAATTTGGGTTTCAGAAAGGAATTGTTTCCTATTACATGGAAAGGGAAAAGAGAGTTGTGATGGAAAGAGTTGCGACAGCGTATGAACTGGATGATGGAAGGGGGTAGGTGTCAATCTGCCAGTGTTGCTCAGGTTTTGAAATTGCTGCGTGTCTTTGTGCTAGGTTGCCTTTGTCATGACATTTCTTTCAGGGTGCAGCATGTGCCGGGTGTGGACAATGACATTGCGGATGCTTTGTCTCATTCACAGTGGGGGAGATTCCATGGGTTGGACAAGGATGCCAACAGAGACCCAATGCCCCTGCCGGAGAATTTGTGGTTGGTCGGCAACACTGGATGGTACAGCTGGTGGTAGGGTCCCTTGCAGAGTCGACCCAGAGAGCTTACAGTCAGGCATGATGTGAATTTTTAGTTTCAGGTGCGCAGCAACAAGAGGAGGCTTGGTTGTGGGTTGAAGATGTGATTCAGTTCTTCCCGGACTTAATTGCGAAAGGAAAGGTTTGTCACAAGTGACTATCACTGGAAAATTAGCCAGTATTGCATTTATGCGAAAGCTGTTGTGGGCATACTCCCCGTCGGTGGTGAAACTTGGGCAACGGGTACTGGACGGGTGGGCCCAGGAGCAGGGGTGTGAGACCTGGGTTCGGAGGCCTATAATCTGGGACTTGCTTTGCAAAGTTCTTCAGCAGCTAGTAGCAGAGTGCAGAGATTGGCATGAGGTATGCCTCTTTTCGGCACTCATGTTTTGGATGTTCTTTGGTGCTTTTAGAGGTTCTGGGTTGCTGGGAGACTGGGGTCGGGAGGGCCTGCAGTGGGAGAATGTTTTATGGGGGAGAAGCGATTGGAGATTTGGCTATAAAGCTCAAAAACAGATCAGTGGGCACAGTGGAAAAGACTAGTGCTGCAGGTGGTCAGGACCAATGAATGTTGCCCAAAAGTGTGGGGTGAGCGCTGGGCTCGGTGCTGTGTAGAGCAGAGGGGGTTGGGTGTTTTGTCACAGAGATGGGGCAAAAGCTACAGGCTTTCAGCTTATAGCGGTGCTTCAGAAGGCCTTTGTTAGAGTGGGGGTCTCATCTTTGCACTACGGCACACACTCCTTCCGCATAGGTGCAGCAACAGAGGAGAGACATAGAGGATGGGCACGCAAGGATGTCATGTGCCTGCGGCAATGGACTTCTGACTGTTACAGTCGTATGTGCAGGTACTGGGCAATAAGGGATGCACATTAGGGCAGGCCATTTCAAATGTTTACTGTTGTCTTGTTTCTTTTCAGGTTCAGTGGTCGGGCCAGTGGCTGAGGAGGTGGCCATCTGGATGATCGAGCATTTGTTCATTAAATGGGAGGAAATACAAGCTCAGCAGCACAGCTTTGGGGTTAATTTGGGTTTCAGAAAGAAATTGTTTCCTATTACATGGAAACGGAAAAGAGAGTTGTGCTGGAAAGAGTTGCTACAGCGTATGAACTGGATGATGGAAGGGGGTAGGTGTCCCGATGTATTAACAATCCATCTAGGAGAGAATGATTTGGTTAAAAAGAAGAACATAGTTTTAATGCGAACAATGAACAGACATGTGTTGCAAATTAGGGCCAGTTGGGCTGGCTGTTATGCTGTCTGAACTGAATTCATGCCACATAGAATTTGGAAGGGGGCTAATCGGCCCACGGCCACAGATAGGGCACGTAGAAAAGTGAGCAGGAAGATGTCACATTTTTGCAGAGAATATGGTCTTGGGCGCATTTGCCATTCGAAAATAAAATTTGAGTACAAGGAATTTTTTTGATAGGACGGTGTGCACTTGTCACACATAGGGATGGATTTGTACTTATTGAAGCTTCGGGAAATGTTGTCTAGGACACTTAACATTTGAGGAGGACATCTGGTAACATTCTGAAAAGAGGAGGGGAGCAGAAAAAGTTAGCATGCTCACTTTTCCTGGGTGGGAGGCATGGGAAGTGTTGCAGGACTTGTCACAAGTTTGGTTGGGTTGTATGACATTACCACTCGTTCATTCACCACACACGTTTTTACTACGCAGATTTAACAACACATACCACTACCATGCATTCACATTCACTCACATTTGAAATACCTTCACCACACAATCCACTTTCACCCATACTTTTTCCACGCTTACTGTTAGTGTAAAATCCAGTCCCAGTCTAACACTGACACCTACTGTTCAAAAGTTACACTATTTCTTAACAAGTTATTGTTGACTATATATCTATCTATATATATATATATATATATATATATATATATATATTAACAATTTACATTTATTTCATTTACAGGGTTCAGGTTTGCTCATATTTTAACATTTTATATTGCCCTTTAAAATATATAAACTACTTACCACATGCGTTGTAAAGACTTGCGTGGTAAAAGTATTCGCGATGTAAAAGATGCGTTGTAATTGCTTTTTGTTGTAAAAATTTTGTGGTAAAGGCTGTTGCCCATTTGGTTGGCGGGGCCAATTGTTGAACCATGTGGAAAGGGAGGTTAGGCAGGTAGTTCAAGGTTCATTTTTGGACATTTCCTTGTTTACACGTTAATGAATGCAGTCATAGGCTGTTGGGAAATATAAAGTTGGAAATGTTTAAATGCATTACCTGTAAATGAGATTGCTAAGAGGTGGGTATGTGGGGGGTGTGAGTGGGGGCTTTGGTTAGACAACTTGGATGTATAGTTAGGTTATAGTTTTGTAAGGCACTGGCCAGGATTGATGCACACCTGTTTCAATAAAGCAGCCTTTTTCACCCTTACAAGATGGTCGGTCTTTTGTGCTGCACCCCTCTCTCCCAAGATACAGATGAGCAGTCAAAATTATCTAAATAACCCTCCACTATGAGGGTTAAACTAGACCTGTCTCGGGACCCAGTTTTCGCGTTACATTTACCTGATTTGCTACGCGGCGGAGAACACACTATCACCATTACAGCAATACCTTTAAATGACGCTGTTTTGAGTGTCCCAAGCCCCCCATGCCTGATCCAAAACTTCCTCTTTTATAAGGCCTCCCTGCCCTCCCCCTGTAAAACCTCCAAAGCTCCACCCACTTTATTTTTTTTCATCATGAATTATACAAATTACTGGCAAACAAAATCCTGCCTAATCTGCTTTTAAGGCCAAAAACCAATGCCCTCGGCCTGACACTAGCCCTGACTCAAAAAAATCTAGCCTGCCCCTGGATATGATGATGGCCAAAGAAGCCGTCCCAAACCCCACACCCACCTATACTGCCTTTGTGCTCCACCCTCTTCTCTAACCACCAATTATGGTGTAGAGTATTCTATTGGAACGCGCCACTTGCCTGAAATGCCCGGGGGGGACCAGGCTTGCCCAACTCCCCTCGAACCTCCATTGTAAGTGTTAGAACTGGGGGTCTCTAGTTGGCAATGGTATGCACCTTTGTCCAAATAGGGACCCTTGCTTCTAGTCAGGGTAAGGGGGCTACACTCCTAAAATAACCCATGCTCACCCCCTTGGTAGCTTGGCACGAGCAGGCAGGCTTATCTCAGAGGCAGTGTGTAAAGCATTTGTGAACACACACAGTAATACAGTGAAAACACTACAGATGGACAACACACAAGTTTTATAAAAATAAGTATTCTTTATCTAGACTTAACACAAGACCAAAACGACAGAAATCCACAATACTGAAATCAAAAATAGACTTAAAGATGGTAGAAATAGCTTGGTTCAAGTTGATGGTAAATGCGACACGTTTCTCACAAAAGTACCTTAAATGCGTAACGCAAAACAAACAAAAGGTTCTCAGGGAGGGTGATGCGTCGGTTCCTTGCTTCGGGGGAGGCGATGCATCTGTTCCTCAGTGCTTGCGCAAAGTAGGCGATGCGTCTGTTCCTTACCGGAGAGGAGGTGATGCGTCGATCTCGTACTGCGTTCCGGTTGCGATGCGACAAGATGGCGCCTCGATGCGATGATGCTCTGGTGCGATGCGATAAGATGGCGCCCTTGATGCGATGCGACGACGTGAAGGTGATGCGTGCACGACCGATGGATGTGCGGCGAACTCTGTAACTTCTGAGCCGCGACAGGCCCTGCGACACGCTTCTCCGGTGATGCGACGGTGACCCTTGCGGTGGCGACACGCTTCTTCGGTGATGGGACTATCAGCAGGTGCGGCGGAGACACGCTTCTCCGGTGATGCGACGGCGACCCTTGCGGTGGCGACACGCTTCTCCGGTGATGCGACGACCAGCAGCTGCGACAGAGACACGCTTCTTCGGTGATGCGGCGGCGACATGCTTCACCGGTGATGCGACGGTAACAGCTGCGGCGGCGACACGCTTCTTCTCGTTGAGTCGCGCTTCCAGCTCCCAACAACACGCAGGCTTCTGCAGACAGAATGCCAAGCAAGGGAATTCAGGGGGGAGCTGGTGGTGAAGTCTTGTATCCCTGAGACTTCAGCAGGAGGCAAGCACAGTTCAAGCCCTTGGAGATTCTTCTTCAAGATGATGAAAGTTTCAATAAAAGTCTTTCCCCTTTCCTTGGCAATAAAGAAACCACTGCAGGCCAACCCCAGAAAATAGCACACTAGCACAGGGGCAGTCAACTCCTTCAGTTTTCTTGGTTCTTCTCCTTGGCAAAGGTCCGTCCTGATTCCCAGAAGTGATCTAAAGTCTTGGGGTCTGGGCCCCAATATTTATACCAGTAAATCCTTTGTCCTCTGAAGGCAGAGGGTGACTGTACCTAGCCAAAACCAGTTCTGTGCAGCTTCCTGGCAGGAGGTGGAGACAGCATTGTTGAAAGCAGACCTGGCCCAGGTAGCTGAAAGGAAATCTCGTCCCCCTACTCTCTATTCTATGAGGGCTCAGGGGAGTGAAAGGAAATCTCCGCCCCCCACTCTCTATTCAGCCAAGGTCCTATTCAGCCCAGCCCTGACTCATCAGACTGCTGGAGCCCCAGCCCTCCTGTCACTCACAAACCAGACATGCAATACACAACCTAGCAGAGGCAGGCTGGATGGTTAGGCAAGAAAATACCCACTTTCTAAAAGTGGTATTTTCAAACACAGAATGTTAAAACCAACTTCACTAAAAGATGTATTTTATCATTCTGAGTTCAGGCATACTAAATTCGTTTTTCTACCATGTTCCCTGGGTCAGTTAGAATTATAAGGTGTTATATTCAAACTGCCCATTCTGGCCTATGGGGACAGGTAGCCTTGCAATAGTGAAAAACGAAATTGGCTGTAGTTCACTATCAGGACATGCCACACACATCAGGGCATGTCCTACCTTTTACATACAATGCACCCTGCCCTTGGGCCTACCTTAGGGGTGTCTGATATGTAGAAAGGGGAAGGTTTAGGGACTGGTAAGTGGGTGCACTTGCCAAGTCAACATGGCAGATCTAGACTGCACACAGGCTCTGCAATGGCAGGCCTGAGACACACTTTACAAGCTGCTTCTGTGGGTGACACAACCAGTGCTGCAAGCCCACCAGCAGCATTTGATTTACAGGCCCTGGGCACACATGGTGCACTATACTAGGGTCTGACAAGTAAATCAAACAAGCCAATCATGGAGTCACTAATTCATACAATACTTTACAATAGGGAGCACTTGCACTGTGGCACTGAATAGCAGTGGCACAGTGCCCAAAGCATCTAAACCAGCAAACATAACAAAAACAGAGGAGACAACAGCGAAAAAATGGAAGGGAGACCCACGCCAATGGTGCCAGGTCTAACAGTAAGATTCAGTTCTTTACCTCCTTTATGGATTATACACTCAAAAGAATTTTGTTTTTTGTGTACCCCCTCGCCCCCCCCACACGCCTTGACAAAGCCAAGAAGGCTAGTTTTTATGTGATAACCAACATTTGTGCGTGCTACACATGCACAGTTTTTGAAAATGCCTGTTTTTACTTGTGTTTGCAATTTAACGTCAGGCCTATTGGCTTTGCCAACACTACTTTTTGAGAGGTGATGGGACGGTGCTGCAGTTAAGAGGCTCGTGAATCCACCACCAATGACCTAAGATGCACTTTCAAAGTCTTAATGCACAAAGCTTTATTTCAAGCTTTTAATGCATGCTCTGCTGACGAGGAGGACTCAGTGCCCTCAAGGTGCTCGCAGATGGCTCTCCATTAAAGTTCTCCTAGATACAACAAACTCATTAGTTGTGTGGCAAACGGTAAACATTTCCTGCAAGTTAGGCAAACGAGTTATTTACAGAGCCTGTAATCAGCATTCTGTTAACCATACTGCAGCTGATTCAACTGACAGAGATGCTGCAGGTTTAATAAATGACAGAGCAAAGCAAGGCATGACACAGCATGTTGCCGAAGGTGGACTACGTTTATATTTCTACATCTGTTAATTTGGGTTTGTGAAACACAAAGGCCTTCAGAGAAACAGCCTTTACAACACAGTCATTATTTCACAATGCCTTTACCATGCATCATTTCCACGAATATATCTTTACCACGCAAGCCTTTACCATGCAAGGTAAGCATATTTAAGGTAAGTGTGTGTGTGTTTGTATATGTGTGTGTTTATATATATATGGTAAGGGTATTTTATGGTTTAGTGGTGGATAGGGGTATAAGGTGCAAAGGGGATTTTTAGAGCTTGGGGTGTCTAAGGGTGTAGGGTGGGAAAAGTATTTTTACGGTTTAGAGGTGGGTAGGAGTATTGGGTGGTAAGGGTATGTTTAGGGTTTAGAGGTGTTCAAGGATATAGGGTGGTAAGGGTATTTTTTAGGGTTTAGAGGTGGGTAGGGGTATAGGGTGTTGGGTGGTAGGGGTATTTATTAGGGTTTAGTGGTGGGTAGGGATATAGGGTGGTAAGGGTATTTTTAGGGGTAGGGGTTTATGGGGTAAGGGTGTTTTAGGGCGGTATGGGTACGGGTGGTAAGGGTATTTTTAGGGTTTAAGGGTAGTTAAGGTATAGGGTGGTAAGGGTGGTTTATGATTTAGGGGTGGGTAGGGATATTGAAGACTACGCATTCATCTTTGATGTAAAACGGGGGAATGAGATAGCCAATTAGTGTCTGAAATATGCAACTAGAAAATATGTCCCGGATTCCCCGCTTGATAATGTAAACCCAGGCAACTACTGTATTTCTCAAAGCTTCCTTTTTTATCATATAAGAGCGAGTCTTCAAATTCACGTGTTCGGGATCTGAGCTGCATAAACCTCTCTTACATTTAATTTAATAGACAATAATGTCACTTCATCTATAATAAGAATATAGGCTACATATCGGGTACACGTGACAATAGATGTGCCTTTTATTTCAGTAATGGCCTTGTCATCAGGGCAGTGATGTGGCATGACTGTTTATGAGTTCACATTTAAAAACTATCAAGGCCTCTCAATGCAATGAAATGATCTGACTGGCTAAGGTGAAACACATGTTTTTGAATTTTGAAGAGACAGACTCTATCATAGTTTTAAATGATGGTCGTTGTACGATTTACATCACAAACATTTCCAGGGCTCGGCTCAAGCACGGGCTCTTAGAGCCAAGCCAGGTGCTTGGCTCAGCTCTGGCTCAGCTCTCCCTGTTCATTTTTTTGGCTCACCCACCTCTAGGCACCAAAACTCATTTTTGGGGCCCGGGATGTATTTTTCAATATTAGACTGTGGCCCAGAGCAAGGGAGAGAACGGCAGAAATGGATAAAAAAGGAGAAAGTGAAAGGTAGGAAAAAAGTGACAAAGGGAGAAAGAAGGGATGAAAAAGAACTTGCAGGGGTGAGATAAAAAGACAGAAATTGTAGGGTGGCAGTAGAAATTCCATGATATGGATTCAAGACTAAGTAGCCTTGGTAGTGGCCTGCCCTGGTATTTGGCTGTGCTGGTGGCAGTTCCTAAGAAGCACTTTGGATCCCGTCAGTAACAACATAGCTCCTGTATCTTTCACTACTGGGCTCATCGTTGTTTGGGGAAGGTAGCATCACTTCTAAGTAAGCCTTGTGCATATGGCAGATTTGGTGACTGTTTTGCACAAAGTTTAGGGACAAGAGTCGTGAGTCATGAAACTGTTTCTACGGTCATCACTGCTCAAAACATGCTTTAAATAAACCACTTTTAAAGTATTCTAGGCCAGAATGTGGGGTTATCTGTCACTAACAATTTACACAGAGCATCTATATAAACTCATAGTGATGGTTCAGCAAGTATAAAAAGGAGGAGGCAATGCACCTTGTGCAGAGGGGAGGAGGGAATCCCTGAACCTTTCAATGTGAATGGCGGTTGTTACTAACTGAAGGATGTATTCGAGCCTAATGCTGTGAATTTCCTGAAACAAGTAAGTTCTTCTACCATGCTGTGAGATTGGATTAAGTCAACACTATGAATGAAAGGCACATTGAACAGTTTTCTCCTAGGTCAGCATATGCATTTATATATAAATATTCACCCACATGGGAATAATAAATAAGAGTAGTCTTGGAGCTGACCACGAAATAGAAGATTTGCATTATTTCCCATAGACTGCTTACTCTATGGGTGCTGCTGTATGGGTTGACAATGGGGCACATTTTATTTTATTTCAGTTTTGGCCCATGGGCATTAGAGCGCTCTACGTGACAAATAGATTACATTACACATTTTATATTTTTAGGCATGGGTGGATTGAGTGATTGGCCCAAAATCACAGAACGATACAGTGACACTGGTACTCGAACCTGGACCCCCAGCTCCAAGGTTGGCAGCTCTGGCCCTTAGGCCACATCTCTCCTCTCTTTTAGCCCCAAAAAGAGTCAACAGTAGTACAAGACTTGAGGCTACATACGTGTTGGTATCACATGACTATTTAATATCTGTGATCCTAGCATCTTAGACATGACTTTCTTCCCTAAATTGCTAGAGTTAGTCTCCATAATGATGTCTGCTGATACCCCAATGATGTGGGCTGGAGATTTCAAGACAGTGATGCCTAGCCAGTTGGACAGTTCCCTCTCCAAAGGTAGGACCTACTCCCTGCCTCGTCTCGTTTGACACCAGAAATATGGCAGACTGGAGGAACCTGGAAATGTAGGCCTGTACATCTACTCACTAATCAGGGCACCTCACTGAGTGAAGACAGATCTCGGCTGTTCTTCAGTGACCTATACCACAACCATGGGTTGCACTAATGTAAACACCACCCCATTGCTTTCCAACTAGATTCACAGTATGGAAATTCCTAAAATGTACCTCACAGCTGGAAGGCACTCTGATTCACAGGAGCCTTTCTGGCAGAATAATTTCCCCACGTAGCCCAGCAAGCCCTGGATACCACAAAGTCCCATGCTGTTGCAAAAATCATTATTATGTCTTGTAGCAAATCTGTAGATGAAACAGAGTTTTGACTCGAAGTTCGAAAATTTGAAAATTACTGTCAACTATGGCACCGCCAGACCTCTAGAATAAGCAGTCATGGTACCAAGAGGTTTGATAAGTTTCTTTGTTGGTTGCGGTAGGGTGACCGCTTTGCATCCTTCCGATCCAAGGCCACCAAGATCATCTGCGGCGTACCCCAAGGCTCCTCCCTCAGCCCAACGCTGTTCAACATCTACATGGCACCCCTCGCCCACGTCGCCCGACAGCACAACCTCAACATCATCTCCTACGCCGACGACACCCAGCTGATCCTCTCCCTCACCAAAGACCCTCACACCGCCAAAGCCCACCTCCACGAAGGAATGAAGGCCGTCGCCGAATGGATGAGGACCAGCCGCCTGAAGCTGAACTCGGACAAGACGGAGGTCCTCATCCTTGGTTCCAACCCTTCAGCCTGGGACGACTCCTGGTGGCCAACATCACTGGGAACAGCCCCGCCACCCACCGACCACGTACGCAACCTAGGGGTCATCCTCGACCCCACCCTCTCCATGACTAAGCAGGTCAACGCCGTTTCCTCATCCTGCTTCAACATCCTCCGAATGCTCCGCAGGATCTTCAAGTGGATCCCCACCGAAACAAGAAAAACAGTCACCCAGGCCCTCGTCACCAGCAGGCTGGACTACGGAAACGCCCTCTACGCAGGAACGACGGCTAAGCTCCTGAGACGGCTGCAACGCATCCAGAACGCCTCTGCACGTCTTATCCTCGACATCCCCCGACGCAGCCACATCACACCCCACCTGAGAGACCTGCACTGGCTCCCTGTCAACAAGAGGATAACCTTCAAGCTCCTCACCCACGCACACAAAGCACTCCACAACTCCGGACCAGCCTACCTCAACAGACGACTCAGCTTCTACACCCCCACCCGCCAGCTCCGCTCGACCAGCCTCGCCCTCGCCACAGTCCCCCGCATCCGGAAAACGACCGCCGGCGGCAGATCCTTCTCCCACCTCGCCGCCAAGACCTGGAACACCCTCCCCACCAACCTCCGACAGACCCAAGACCTACTGGCCTTCAGAAGACTCCTCAAGACCTGGCTCTTCGATCAGTAGCAGCACCACCCCCCTCTTCCCCCAGCGCCTTGAGACCCTCGCGGGTATGTAGTGCGCTTTATAAGTGACATGATTGATTGATTGATTGATTGTGAGAAAATCAATAAAGAGACCCCCCCCCCCCCAAAAAAATGATAGAGTGAGATACATTAACAGAAAGTGTAGAGTGGTGTAAGGAAGAAGCAAGAGACAGAATAAAGACCAGGCCGCATTGGCATTCAGCAATTGCAGCATTCGCCAACGCTGGCGGCTGGCTCTTAAAAAACTTTGGGCCCCTGCACTGTTTACAAATAAAGCACTGATTAGAAATAACACTTTTTTTTATTTCAAAGAGCTGTAATTAGTTTTGAAGAGGGGTAACATAAAGGAAAAGGGGTAAGGGGCGATAAGCAGAATACATGGTTACAAGCAAGTCACATTATAACATAGTGAATTACCACAAGTTCATAAGAGAAGAAATAATCAGATAAGGAGAACATGGAAAATGCACCTGGTGAACTTGGGAACCTTTGTTACTCAGTGTGTTGCTACAGGCATCCTTTCTCTACTGGAGAAGGCCTCTCCTCAGAGTAGCCAAGACTCACACGCATAATGCTGGTCAGACTGCGGATACATTTGCACCTCAGTGGTTAGGAGCCAAGAGCTTAAAACCTGAGGGTTGCTGTTATAATCTTTTCTCTTATACATACCATAGGTATGTTATAAAATAATGCTAGTTTCTTTTCCGTTATGCCTACATTTTGTTATTGGTATTTCTCTTCACCACTTATCTCCGTTACATGGTGCATTCCACCAGTTGGGGCTGAAGCCTGCCTTAGAATGTTCTGGTTGTATTCTGTCAGGCTTGGGCTTGGAGGGAGTTTGGAACTGCGGAGAGTGGAGACTCTAAATAAAGACGCTTGAAAGCTTCTCCTGTGTGGGAGCGTCTTTGCAACAGTTGCCTCTCTCTCTCTCCGACTCGCACTTTATCTCAAGCCCCCAACAATGGCTCGAGTATATACGGATAACAAGTCGGCCATTAGTTCTTTTATGAGCCTGGAGATACTGCGCACAATCAGCCAGCGCGCATGCTGGTGCCCGGCGCACATCCCTCAGTCCTCGCTATGTGTCCAGTTAGTCCTGCGCGAGATAACCTCCTCCAATGGAGAAGAAAGGGAAGAGCAGACGCCAGATAACCCCTTCTTTCAAAGACTGCGCGTGGAGCCAGGGCGCCTCGCGCACGAGAGCAGCCGCTGAGCCCCGGTGAAGTGATAGTATTCCCTGGTGGCGCACGGCAGCCGTGTCAGCTGCGCTTGTAATTGTCATATCAGATACACGTATCATCTATTATTCACCAGCCAATGGTTTATTAATGTTCATTACAAGCTGTTAATGAGGTGTCCTTTCTAATGGCGGCAGCGGAGCTGACAGGCTGGGAGTGCAAGTATCCAGCCTCGTGGCCAGAGGGGCTTAGCTGAGCTTCGGAATGAGCGCGAGCGGCAGGGGAGTGATCTGCCTCGTGCATATTTTACTTGGCAGGGCTCCCCATTGAGGACTGCTGAAGCAGAGCGGGAGTGCTGGGCAGCCGAGGTGCGCTGGGTGGGGAAGGGGCATGGGAAAGGCGCCCAGTGGAAAGTAACTGATACCTGATGCTGAAGAATAGGCTGGCAGTCGGCGACTCGCAGCCCTCGTGCGCCTCAAGTTACCCACGCGGGACATTGTGCTTTTACCGTCATGCACTGTGTTAATGCCCATCAAGATGATTGAACATTAAGGCATCGTCTTCATAGAGATGAGCCTCAAAACGTTGGGTCATTTGTATCACAGCATGCTGACTTTTGGAAGTTCTATATAAAGGTTTCAAGAAGTTAATGAGAGCAAATTAATCAAATATTTCTGCCAGTGGCATAGAGATGTTGCGATTTTCAGTTATTTGTTCTTGCATAAATGCCATGCCTTGTTGTACTATGGCATGTCATGATATGGCACGGTGTGGTGTAGAGTGGCATGACATGGCACTTTTGCCTTGGTGGTGAACCATTAGCAGAGTTTTCCACATTCCGCAGAGCGTGTAGATTCCAAAAAACTCGGCTCCGCAAAGCGGAGTGGAGTTTTTTCCTCCGAGCGAGCGAGGAAAATCCAACGCTAGACCACCTCCCAGCAAGATTTCTCAACACAGGCGGTCATAGGTGGTCGTGACCGCTCGCATTGACAAACCATCCGTTCGCCTTGAGGAAGCTGCCGCTAGAGTAGAAATTCTACTCGAGCGGCAGAAAGAAGCAGCACCCTCTTGCGCTGCGCATCGTGCCATTCGCGCTGGTTTTCCAGCATGGGACAAACACCCAGTGATAAAAATCAAAGCGAACGGCGCAACCTAATGCATTCTGCCGTTTGCGGAACTTCGTGTAGCGCAGCAGAGTTTTTTGGTCACTTCACGGAGTTCTGCATAACGGAACTCCGCAAACTCCACTCAGGCCTAGTTATCGTAAAGTTTTTATGGCATGATATGATATGTTATGTTTACCCTGCAGCCTATTCCCCGCATTGCCTTTACTCCGCAGGTAAGTACAATGCAGGTAAGTACATATAGTAGGTTTTTAGCTTTATTATAAATCCTTTACAATGCAGGAAAGTATATATATATTTTTTTAAATAACAATTTTTTATATTTTTTTTTAAAAAGGGGGTTTAGGTGCAGATAGAGGTAAATGGGTAAGGGTGATTTTAGAACTAAGGGGTGGAGAGAGGTAAAGGCAGATAAGGGCAGTCTTAGGGTTAAGGGATTGGTAGAGGTAAAGGGGGAAAGGTTTATTGTAGGATTTATGGATGGGTAGAAATAGAGAGTGGTTAGGGGGATTCAAAAACAAAGTAGGGTTAAGGGTGTTACCCTCCCCCCCCAAAAAAGGCACAAACTGGGGTTTGGTTTTCTAATAACTTTGTCGCTGTTTGACGTATCTTCACAAAACTTTCCAACAAAAAGTTCATCCACCTCAGCTCTATCCTGGAAAGATTTGGGTTGATCCCTCAAAAGAGTGCTGATAAAAAGGGGGGTCCTAAAACACTTTCTTTCCCAAGAAATTTCCATATGAAAAATTACACAATGATTCAGAAAAACACGGCTGAAAGGAATTACACCAAATTGATTTGCTGATGTGGAATAACTCTGTTCAGTCATTTTAGAGAAATTAAGGTTGGAAATTAATATAGATATCTGTTGCCCCAGGCTCCCACGGGACTCCCACAGGAAAACACATCAAAACGAGCATGCTGATTAGTCAGTTCTGCAGGACACTTGCAGGACACCGCAATGCAATTGTCAGCCACAACAAGAAGAACAAGCATTGGCATAGCCAATAGGTCTCGCCTTTGGGACCTTATAAGTGTTTAGCGAGAGCTATTGCCATTTTTGTTACCTTATATATAATTAGGATTATATTATGTATAATTAAACACCTGTATTAAAAAAGAAATAACATAAAAAATGCTGCAACGCATGTCTACCATGAAGACGAACCTTGTGGGATGTTTCCGGGTTATGTGCACTTGTCAGTGCTGGGGCACCTTGAAAGCAAATGGCAGTGATGATATACTGAAGCTTTAAGTCCCTTGCATGTGAATAACAAACAAGCTCCCATTAGGAGAATACCATGCG
This sequence comes from Calotriton arnoldi, assembly GCA_963921515.1. Lineage (NCBI taxonomy): Eukaryota > Metazoa > Chordata > Amphibia > Caudata > Salamandridae > Calotriton > Calotriton arnoldi. The sequence continues at coordinate 726,941 of CAWUFW010006225.1, read as the reverse complement.
CTATCGAGAAACGGAAAAGGGCCGTGTGTAACATCGTGTCACTGCTGTTATATTATTTATATGAAATACCGATAGAGATATCAAAATAAAAAGATTGCTGTTTGGGCATTTAAATTCACGATGGGTAAACCCGCATTACATGCCGTGCTGTCACTGAATTAGTAAATGTCTTTAGGGATCCATTCCAAACTGAATTTGTTTTAGCATCGACCACAAAGGGGTTCATTTTTGCACAAATATTTCGAGCATTAATGATCTAATAAAAACAAAGCTGCTCTTGTTATGTAGCTGTATATTCATTCATTCATTTAGCTTACAGGGAAAATCTAATAAAAACGGCACTACAAACAAATGGGTCATCTACAAAGAAATATAGTCACCGATGACGATATATACTGCCCTCTGGTGGATCTAAAGTCTAAAGTCACAATAATCAAAAAGGCGAAACGAAGTCACCTAGAAAGAACAAGAATGCGATTTGCACTAATAATATTTGTATACAGTGTCAAACAGTTTTGGACAGGCAGGAAGGGAACAGTTAAGTGATTGTTACACCTCAGAATCAGGGCACAAGCTAATGAACAAGGGAAGTATAGAATGCAAACTTGTTAACTGGGCCCTCTACTGTGGGTCACCTTCAACCCGCTGAAGTTTGAAGTACTGTTGGTGAAAAAGGCAGAACATGCAGCTACGGGGCGGCTAGTAAGTCCTAAAATGGGACAGAAAAGTTCCACCTCTGCTATGAATAGTGTAAATGGCCAATTGTGAAGCAGCAAACATTCAGCACAGGAGGCATAATACAAAATGTTTAAATACATTAATCATCATCTCTAAGCACCTTGGACAAAATCTGGAAAATTCGAAGCTTGATTTTAATGGACCCACAGCACTGCAAGCATGACCTACAGCATGAGTAATAAATGCCATTTAAAATGCACAGCTCACTGGAACAAGCGAACAAATCCTTTAAGTGCTCGGAGGAGATAACATGAAAAGGCAGAAATCACTTAGCTGCGTGCTGCGATACGAGGCCCGGCATTCTTTCTTAATGTCTCACGCTGCAGGACACATTTAGACTTGTTAAACACAGGTTGTGGCGACAGCAGCCTTGATGCGGACGATAAGTGCCGTGTTTCCTACCAGCACTCGGAGCTGTGGCCGCAGAAGAACGGGATCTGAAGCCAGAGCTTCTCCGGGGCACAGTCGGAGCCGCCAGCTGCCACGCACTCGTCAAAGGTCCGGAAGGAAGACAAAGGCAGTCTGTGAGGTACGGACCGTGCTTCAGAGCGGCAAACATCGCAATGCCATCAGCTGTTCACGGGCGGGCCCCGGGAGATGCCAAGTTAGGAATACAAGTTGGCACAGAGGCCTGGAGCCGATTGGCACCAATTCTTCCGCCATTCACACGTGCCCATATGTCATCACGCCTGCATGTAATCGTCTATCGGGCATATGTTCAACGCACAGCATATGCATTTAACCCCGGTCGCCTCCTGAAGCTGATAAGCTTTCGAGACCGTCCTATAATACGCAAATGGTGGCCTGTTACATTTAGAAGCACACGGCAAAATAAAATAACTTGCGCGGCCGCGAACGAAAGTGAAAGCGCGAACGAAAGTGAAAGCGCGCCTGCAAGGTGACCACGAGTGTTTTCAAGCTTTCGTGCTTGTGCTGGCATCCACCTTGCGGGAGCGAGCAGCGGCGGCACGAGAGCCATCTGTTTTCAATTAGCGCGCGCTGCTGCTCGCTCCCGCAAGGTGGATGCCAGCACAAGCACGAGTGCTTGAAAAGAGCTGACCGATTCCTAAAGGTCACTCCTAGGGCAGCGCTGCGCGCTACACTCTAGGCGAGACCTAAAAATGTTGCAGCAGCCATTTTAGGACTCGGGGACTCCATACAACAGTCCTGAAAAACACAAAAAATACATAAGGGGCCAGGGTAAGGATGCCCTGACTCCTTACCCCTTGTGGGGAAATAGAAAGGGGGTGGGTCGCAAATGGATCATTCCAGGGGCCAAAAGCAAAAAAAATTAATTCTTTGGATTTGCCACACTCCCTCGGGACTTCGGTGGAAGCCAGCACGGCCCCTGTCATGTGGTCCTGTGTAAATAAATTTAAAAAAGAAAATGTGGGGTGTGAATCTGTGGCCGGTTGGCTACTTGTGGTGAGGATGACCCACAGCAAGAGGTTGACTGCCTGAGTGGGGGTTGGGTGCAAGGCCATACGCGGCGAGGGTTTGGCCGTCCCATGGAAGTTGGTCGTAGGGCAAAGCCGCAGCAGGCTAGTCCCTACTGCCAACCACCAGTCACGCACAGCCAAAGGCTGTGTGCAGTGAGAGAAGGTGGCCTCAAATGTATCGTAATAAGATATTATTTTACCTTAAAAAAGACATAGAAATTCAATGAGAAAGTGGAGTTATACATGAGGATGGTAGTAAAATTTCAACTTTTGTTAAAAATATCTTCAAAATTCACTGAAAAAGCACTGCCATTTAAAAAACAAAATAACACACAGAAATTGACCAGTTATATGTAACTGACATAAGTATTATTTGCACCACTGTGATGCAGTGTTTATGACATCACAGAATTACATCATCGATGACATCTGAAATCTATAGCGGTAAAAGTGCTTTAATTTAAAATAATCAAATTTCCAGTTTTTAATGACGCATTTTGGCAGACGTGATCAAGACATTCTGCCGAAACACGTAATTGAAAACTGGAAATGTGATTGATTTAAATTAAATCACCTCCAGAAAAGGGAGATGAAGCTTCTGTTCAGTATTACAGCTGCTGAATTTGATGGTAGGATACCAGGGGTTTGATGCTAGAAGTAGCAAGTATATAATCTATTTACTTACTACTTCTAGCATCAAACCACTGGTATGACTAAGAAACTTTTATGACATATTTATAATATGGAATGCAGGAAGCAGAACATTGGAACAATTTACAGCTGATAACAACAGTATCAATCCTACCATCACATTAATCAGTAGCAATAATAAACATAAGCTTCATCTCCCTTTTCTGGATATGCTACTCACCATTCATGAACAAACAATGTTATCATGCGGGCAGTATTTGCATAATATAGTTTGTGTGACACAGTAGATACTTATGAAGCAATCACGCTTTACATTATGTTAGTGGGCCAGATGTATGACCCGTTTTTGTATGCGCAAACGGGTTTGCGACCCGTTTGCGCATGCAAAAACCTACAGGGCCATGTATAAAGCCTATTTAGTGAGTCGCAATTTATTTGCGACTCGCTAAATAGGTTTTGCAACTCGCTATTTGGAAGGGGCGTTCCCTTCCTAATAGCGACCCCAAGTGCCATGTATGACTGTTTTGCGACCACAATTTCGGTTGCAAAACAGTCGCAGTTTACCACCCTTCACAGAAGGGTGGTAAACCACTTGCAAACAGGAAGGGGTCCCCAGGGGACCCCTTCCCCTTTGTGACTGGCTCTAAAAATATTTTTTAAGGGCAGGCAGTGGTCCCAGTGACCACTACCTGCCCTTAAAAAATGAAACGAAAACGTTTCTATTTTTTGGGGGGGGGGGAAATGCATCCCGTTTTCCTTTAAGGAAAACGGGCTGCATTCAAAAAAAAAAAAACTGCTTTATTGAAAAGCCGTCCCAGACATGGGGGTCTGCTGAACCCAGCAGGCCACCATCCCTGGGAGGGCCAGCCATTCCTAATGGGGTCGCAAATTGCGAGTGCCTCATTAATATTCATGAGGCTCGCATTTTGCGACCCCCATTGGGAATCGCAATCTGTGTCTCTGACACTTTTGTACATTGTAAATTGCGACTCTAAATTTGCGACTCGCAATCGAGCGCAAATTGCGAGTCGCAATTTACACTGGTCGTACATCTGCCCCATAGTCTTCACATGGTCACATATACTGAACTTGACATTTCAATATGGCCGCTATCCTTGACCGAGAACTATTGTAATCAAATTATTGTGTCTACCTTTTATTTTGCTCTTTGTTTTCGTATTCAACATGTGCTAATTGGTTTGAGACTTTAAACAAACTCATGTCTATATTATGTGGACTGTAATCTGTATACATTATGTTTGTTTAAGGTATGATAGGCACATATCATTGTATTATTTTTATACCATGGAGAGCCTAGATATGTTCATTTCAATGGTACAAGATATTTCAATATGGCCGCATTTGTTTGAATCAATGGATTTGAATTCTAGTGTCCTTTTTCAATTTGGCACATTTTTCACACATATATTTTCATATAGATTGATAGATAGATAGATAGATAGATAGATAGATAGATAGATAGATAGATAGATAGATAGATAGATAGATAGATAGATAGATAGATATCCTGCATGGTATTATAGCACCTTGTAAATGGTAACACACTGTAATGCCCATGAGGTAAAGGCATGCGGGTAAAGGTATAGTCGTGGTAAAATTTTGCGTTGTAATGGTACTCGTTGTAATTGACATCGCGTAGTAATACCCGCGTTGTAAAGGCATGCGTGGTATTTCTATGCGATGTAACGAGTGCTATTCCGTCTGATGTCCTATGATATAGTACACTATGCTTTGTTAAAGTACGGATTCTATGTGCTTCTTCAGGAACTCTGGAGGAACCTTTGGAACTTTTTTCTAATGTATTGTTAACGCAAATCGTCAATCATGATTTGCATTGGAAAGTTGCCTAAAGTAATGCAATGTAGCGCAGTCCGCTACTCTGCACTACTTTGTGTCAAGGGGGCATACCATGCGTAGTAATGGACATTTCATTGCACCCACCCAAGGCTTTTGATGCAAAGTCCTATCTTCTAACATGTTAGACAGGGATTTGCACCAAAAACCTATGCCTCTTTGAGGCAGGCATAACAGTGGAGCGACTTTTAAAAGTCTCCACATTTTTCCAACTTTGCTTGTGTGCTGCACTCCAAGGGCGGCTGGTGTTCAGGGGCGAGATGGGCGTCGCCCTGCCACCCTGGGGGGGGGGAGTAAAAAAATGCGAGATGGAACACCGAGCAGCTAGCAATTAATTGTGCTGGCTGCTCGGTGAACAAACATGTAAATCTGGGCTTTTGCTTGAGGGGGTGGGGGAGGACGGCCCTTGGCTCTGTGCATATCTTGGCTGGGCGAAGATTTCTTCGACCTGCAGCCAGAAAGCAGGGCAGTGACGACACGCTGGTGGGCGTGTCTGTGTATCACTGCCAGAATAGTGTTTTAGTTTGGGCGTTATTCACGTAGCCCAGGGAGGAGTCGGAAGACTTGCATTCATTTCAATGGCTGGGGGCAGGGCAATCAGCTTAAACAATGTAGGAGTGGGGGGGTGTCAGTGGCCTCTGCTTCTTCCACGAGACCCAGCAATAGTTGTTCATTTGTAAAATGATTGATGGGTTGGGGGAGGAGTTCAAATCCAGTATTTTCCAGTTCATTCCAGGCTTACGCCATGCTGTCTGCCGTCCAGTCATGCGGAGGAGCCTGGTGGAGAACGTTTCATTGGTGAGTTATTTATTTAGTTACAGTACATTATATTGATCAAGAGAGAAAGACTGTTTTAAAACGACCGAGCCCTCTCCAAGGATTTTATTCACCAACTGCTCTTGAGTGCTAGCTCTGCTGTCAGAGCCCGAGATAAAGGTAATTTAGTTAAGACGTGTGTGTGTGAGGCCTTACCCTGTCAGGAAATTTGTAATTTTGAAATTGTGAGGCCTTTCCTACCATGCGTCCTCGGGTTCTTCTTTGTGGTGTGTCTTTGCTGCATAGCCCCCCTCACATTTGCGTATTGAGCTTGTTTCCATTATGTAAGTCTGAGTGCAGAAAACACTACATGGCATGACAGAGATAGGCATATATTGCATTAATGGAGAATATGTGCTGTAGGTCTCGATAATCCTTAACATCTTGGGCCTTGACTTCTTTTGGCCAGGAGAAATGGCGGGCTCAGACCAGCACTGTGCGGTAAGGCAGATGGGTCGGGGGGAAGCAGGGGCTGCCAGGGTCCCAGCACTGCAGGAGAGGGGAGAGGGACGAGGTGGGAGAGAGGAAGAGTATAGCAGACGGGAGACCAGCAGGAGAGACATGAATGTGGTAGTGAAAGAACACGAGAGGTGGGCAGAGAGCAGGCGAAACAGAGAGGCAGCGGAAGCGACAGAGAGAGAAGGAGAGTTGTAGGGCAGGGAGATTGAAACCAACAAGAGAGCACGAGGGAGAGGAAAAAAGACGATAAAAGAGCACCTGACAGATAGGAAGAGAGGAGGAAATAGAGAGAGAGAGCGCAGGAGAGAGATGGGTACAATTGGGGTGAGAAGCGAGGGGACGGCGCGATAGAAGGAGAAAAAAGAGAAAACAATTGAGGGAGTGCACGAGCGGGAGAGCGGGCAAGTAAAGAAGAAAACCGGAACACAATATAGACAGGAAGGAATATATGGAGAGAGAAGAAGGAAGGCGGGTAAAGCAGGAGAGAGATTAAAGAGCAGGAGAGTGCATGATAGAAAGAGGGATAGAGAAACAACACAGCAAGAGCGCAGGAGAGGGAGCAGGGGCAAAAGAAGATAAGGCATGAGAGCAACAGAGCGAGCAAGGGAGAGGTGGGATAACAGGATAATAACAAGAGGAGAAAGGACGCGAGATTTGTGAAAGAGAGGAGGGAAGAGGAGGAGAAAGCGGGAGATACGGCAGAACAAACACTGAGGAGAGCAAGAGGGGGACAGGCTGCATGAGAGAGTGAACATGGTAAGAGATCAAGAGAGAGCTGTGGAATGCAAGAAAGATGGAGTGAGAACAGAGAGAGATTTGGGGAGATATTGTGGGCCATGCGTAGACCACAGGAGGGAGGCCGAGGGAGCATGTGGTATTGGTTTTGTTGACCTTATCATTAAAAGATGTGTGGTAGAAGCTAGAAGGGCAGGGAGAGGGTGTGGCCTAACAGCTAGAGCAATCGACCTTGAAGCTGGGGAACCAGGTTCGAGTCTCGACAGGGACGCTCAACATCCTGTGATTCTGGGCAAGTCACTTATTCTCCCCCTGCCTAACAAAAAAAAAAAGGAATGTGTTCATCTGTAACGCAACTGGTGTTTAGGTAAAGCACTCTGATACCTTCGGGTTTAGTTTGTGCTATTTAAACCCCCCACCACAAAAAGGGCATGCTTGCTTTTATTCGCTCACAACATATGATAGACTTCTTACCTGGGATCAGATTTACATGCTGTATCCAGAACTCTAGTGATGTAATGGGGATATGTGGATTTTCAGTGTAGACCTTCATCTCATGAGGGAAGTTGAGCCAGAGATGTGGACCACCCTCCAAAAAATACTTATCTCCTTTGCTTTTCCTTGTGTTCCTGTGGATCTGTAGGATAGTGGCTTAATCAGAGTGGATGTGATTGGTACTGTTTTAAGTTTTTTCAGGCGGTAGCTGGGTCCTGGTCCTTTTGTTGGTGACTTATAGAATCTTTAAGGTAATTTTGGCCTGCGACAAAAGCTATTGAAGGTTTCTGATTTGGAGGGAGGGCAAGTGCATGTTAGTGTGTCTGCTGTGGTCTATTGGAAAAACAAGCATTGGCAAAACAAACGTGTGGAAATGGCATCTCCTAGTGTATTGATTTGTATTGATCGTATTAAAATATTTGTTTACAGCAAACTTCAGGATTCCAAAAAATGTGGTTCATTTGTGCTTTGCTAATTCTGAAATATTTGCAGAGTTCATTTACAGACATTTGAATTATGTTGTGTGTTAAAAGTATTTCCTTTCAAACCCTAGATTGAGTTTTCAGTTATTCTCTCTTAATGTTTAAGTAATTTCATTTTGAGGTAAAACTCGAGACAAATGAAAAGACACCACCACTCAAACATCTTAAGACTGTGCCAAGTAAGCTCACAGTTTGACCTTGTCTGGTACAACAACTTTGCTTGCACACTGCTGTGCACACCATGTGCACAAATGCATTGCGATCATGTGCGGTCCGAAGGCAATCTTAGGCTCCTTCATTGCAGTACCCTAACCTGCTGGGCCTGTCGGACCCATCGCAGCTTACCCTATCCTGCACTATGTGACATAACCCAGAAAGCATTGACTACAGTACCAAGAATTCAGAAAAACAGTACAGAGGAAAGGCTGCATCGCCCCCATGTTTACCAGATGCATCCACGGGTCACTAGGACGGCTACCCACCTGAGCTCATGAGGATAGTGCCAGGCTCAAAACCTCTAAAGGGTTAGTATAGGGCAGAGCAATGTTTGGACCAGGCAGGTTATTCAAAATAACTACTGCCTCCAACACAAGGATTGGGAGAGCAAGTCAGGACTGCAACCTCAGTAAATCTGACAGACTGTATGAAGTAAACAAAGGAGCTGAACCTGCCTGGGCTGCTGGACTGTCAGAGGCACTGATCTGACATTTGACTGACACCATACCAACCCTGCCAGCGGCACAGGTCTGACATATGACTGACACCATCCCATCCCTACCAGCCTATCACAGGCACTGATCTGGCCACTGACTTTTGGTCTGTTCACCCTGCCTTCCCTCACGTCCTACAGTAGCCACACTGCACACATGGCATCAAGCAGTACAAGAGATCCTCCGCTTTTCATGCTGGCCTGTTTCCGTTGGTTGGGTGTGCTTGGCTTGGGGGTCATTTTGCAAGCAGACCAGTCTGAGGATTGGGCACATTTTTTATTTGTTTCTAATGTTTCCTTCACACTTGTGCTTTAAAATGCTATATTTGGATCCCTTTTTTAAACAATTTGCAGTAAATATGTGGCGTAAAAGCCACAATTTGAATCAATTTTTTTCAAAACTTTCTTGCGGGGGAGAGAACCCCCCCGCACCCTCCTTTTAAACTTCGGGCTCGCTCGCTCATTATACTAGGGTACAAAAAATTACGCCCACCACTTCCAAAATCCACCAGCCGCCACTGCTGCACTCCACAGTACACATACAGAGTAGGAAAATTATTAAAGAATAAGCTTTGTACTGGAAGGCCCCCCTTCCAGTACAAAACCTATGCTTGACAAAACGCACACACCATTGCAACGGTGTGTACATTGGTAAATAGCAGCGTAAAATGCCGCAGCAAAGGGAGAGAGGAAAATAGTGTCATATTTTAGAAGATATGGCGCAGTTAAGCTCTCTCTCATGCAACAATGCGCAGCAACCGCGCGCAAGAAATGATCACGATAGAGGTCATCTACACTCACTGATGCAAGAAAGTCTGATCTCTATCTTCTGTCAACCATTGCCATGTATGCGTAAAGTTATTCCCCCGAAGTCGAGGGTCATAATAGTTATGCATGAAGGAGAAGTACCAATGGATTTATTTTCGGGGGGAATTTCCAGGGTGGAACTGCAAAAGCATTCAATCTTTTTTCAGAAAAAGTGAATCTAAATCCTTCAAAAAGAAGGGATATGGAATTGTTTTTGTTCAAAGTATGTCAAGTCGTTTCGGCCTCAAACCCAAAACCTTTACTGTAGACCATTACAATACTACGGATAATCCATAGGTCCCAGGTATTTGATGCCATCTATGGTCAGCAGAGTCCATGTGTTAGTCCTGTTTTCACCTATCTGAGAGCACTTTTAGTAGAGGAGTAAAAGGTAGGTTTCCTTGATCACTCATTCCTCAGAGTTCTTAAGGATACCAGGCAGGTCGAGAGTCACCTAATGAAGCGATTGGTAAAATCCATGATGATGTGAATAGTTTAGCGCTACCTTCAGTTGAGGGTGGCCTGAGGGTCTCATCATTGGTCGCCATTGGCAACAGCCCTGTCTTAGGAATTTTACTACCTGGTCAAAGTTGTTGCCAGTCATTAGACCAGAATGTGCCGGGCTCTGAGCTGCGAAATGGAAATTGTTCTGATGTTACCTAGCTTTGGATTGTACTAAAGACATGTGCTGCCCAGCCTCTCCAGCAAGAGAGTAGCCAGAAAAATGAAATATCCCCCACTTTGGACCATGTCTCAAATAGCTTTGAGGGAGCGGGTGAAGTGGGTGAATCAAGAGAACCCAACAATATTCAGGAAGTTGCTCCCCTGAGGGAATTCTTAAATTCCATTGCTTCTTGTCACCCTTCTCTCAGTCTCTTGTCATCTCACCATTCTTCTTTCTGTATTTTCCTATCTTGCTTTCCTTCCTGCTTCCCATCTTTTCTGTACTTTTATCCATTCATCCATCTATCCATCCATCCTCCCATCCAGCTTTCTGCCTTTCCATCCATTCATATTTCTTTTATCCGTCCTTCCTTGTTTGTCTTTTATGGCTTTCTTTTTCAGCCTACAGTCCTTGCTCTTGTCATTCTTCCACCCATGCATCCATGAATCCATCCAGCCTTCTTTCCATTCATCACACTATCTTTTCTCCCCACCCTTCTCCCCATCCATCCCTTTATCCTCCACTCCAATCATCTACCTCTGCATCTATCCGTGTCTTCATCAGTCCATCATCTCTCCATCCTTCATTCCATCCATCTCGGTATTAACTCATCCATGCTTAGTTTATCCATGTCTCCACCCCTCCTTCTCTTCCAGAGTGTCTAATCAAAGTGAAAGAAGCCATAAAGAACTTGTTTCATGTTACAAAAAACTGCCCAGAGACACCTGACCCCAGCTCAAGCTGCTAAAGTGGGGAGTTGATGACCTCCCTACTCTCCAGAATTTATTGTACATCATAGACTAAACAGTACTGAAACCAGCAGTAAAAGTATATCGTGAAATACCATTTGAATCATTATATGGAAACCAGTGCTTAACTTGTAAAAATAAATAAATTAAATAAATACAGGGGACCAAAGTTTTTCTCGGTATACTGCCACCAGCGCTGCCCATTTATGGGATTGCCAAAGACCAAGGCTACCTATTCTTGATTTCACCTCATCACTTATTCTTAGCTGTCTTACATATCCTCACTCTTTAGCTCACCCTTGCAGGTTATTTTTCATCCCTGTTTTCTCCCTACTCATTGTTTTTGCAAACTTTCTCTGCCTCCTTTCTCCGTTTTCTGCCTTTATTGCTCTCACTCTGGATCAAAGCCTGATGCTGAAAAATAAGCCCAGGCCCCCAAAAATGAGAGCCGGTGTTCCACACTTGCAAACACCTGCACAAATTAAACAGTTGGTAACGCTTTCAAATTCAACAGGATTTGGTAACTTTCACTGCTTTCAACATAGAAAATGTATACCTGAAAGGTCTAGAGGAAATTTGCAGCTATGCTTTAAATACTGGTGCCTTCTGAATGCCCTTAACATACAGATGATTTGCAGCCCACAAGCCCTACTAGTGTATAGATTTCTGAGTTGCTTTTTAGGCCTTGCCTAAAAATATATTTAGCAGTCTGTTAGAGGCCTCATGCTACCCATACCTTACAATACATATATAGAGAAAGTGAGCTTTCAGTCAGCCCCCTTCAGCCATTGGCTCTCATGTAGTTTTAAGGAGTAGCCATGGGTCAGGTGGGCTGTTGTTGCAGGCCATGACATTTTGTGGAAGATTACATGGCAAAAGTAGTCCTGGTAGTTTTCCCTTCTGGTGGCTTTGCTGCTCCTGATACGGGCTTGCCCATGTGATAAGTACACCCTCCACTTTGTGCCCTCCCTCGCATGTAGTCTGAGAATGTCATTGCCACTTGTGGCATTTACTTTGCCAATGCTTGTTCAATTCCATTGCAAGCTTATACAAAGCCATTAGGTCTCCAAGATGGCTATTACATTGTGTTAAGGCCTAACGTGATAGTCATCTTGGGATATTATTCACTCTACTTACAAGATAGCTGTTTGGTTGCGTCTAGTTGCAACGTAACGGCCGTTATAGAAGTATATAAAATAGCAAGCTGGACAAACGCCAATGTTATCTTTGCCAATGCTGATATACAAGACTGTCAAAGACAGTAACGTGGCCCAACCAGCATGTGCAAAGTGTGGCCTGTTAGATCTGCCTTCTTGTTGCCTGGCTACTGGTAATGCGAAAAGTAAGGGTGCAAATCATGCTCTGTATCTTCATTTCTAACGTTTGGCTTCCACCCCATAACAGAACAATGCCACAACACAAGCTGGGCTTCCATTATTATATAGCAATGGTCTCTTGGATGCTAATAAGAATTGTTTTGCAAAAGTGGAATTGTGTAACAGTTCTGTTTTCTTGCATGCAATGTTCAAACACTTTCTGGCCAGCTAATTTATGAAACATAAGGAACTTTTACTTTCATCTAGATTAGGAATTTGTTTTAAAGGGACAATAGGACGCCTTATATTTTAACATACCCTGTGCTAACAAATATCACATATTGAGAGAGGTGGCAGGCTGTGACATCTAGGTTAACTCACAAAATGTACTATTTACTGCTGTGCTTCAAAATGACTCAATTATACTGGTGTTATCACAGGTCAGCAGTGTCATGGTGTCTGATAAGAGCTGTTATAATCGGGTCCTTACTGCATGTCCACAGCTTAAAGCAGAGATAGCGCGAGATTTCGAAGAGGACAAGTAAACAGAGGCCTACTAGACTACACAGTTATTGACCGTCTGCAGCTCCCAACAGCGGTGTATGGTCACTGGATGTTTAAAAGGCCTTTCAAAATATTTCCCTTTGGTTCAATACACCAGAAACAGCCCCAAAATAACTGTTGATGAACAGCAGCTAAGTTGTTCCAGACCTTCGAATACCAGTCAGAAAAAATAACAGTGAAAAATGAAAAAAATGACAGCCTATTTATCATGATTTGGAAAACGGTTAAATCTATATCCTTGACCTGCAAGCCAAATTATATGTATTTTTTTTCTTTTTTGACGGAGGAGGGGAGAGATCTTACAAATGATCCAACAGGCACCCACATTTTTGGCCCAAATACCAGTTTTGTAGCAATTCCGATTGAGCTTGTAGCGCCCTTTGGGAATCCAGGGTTGGCTGATTTACTGCAGTCTGTGGTACAGTTCGCACTGATGTTTCTGAACTTGAAAGAGGCCAAAATCTCTGAGTGAAGTTCCGGGCGACAATGACGAATTACCAGGAATGCTGTACCAAGAACTACTGATTTACTCATGAATTCTACACTTCTGACGAGACTCTTAATGTTCACCAAATAGTGTCCGGTCACTCCCCCCCCCCCCCCCGGTGTTACTGGCTCTCCTGAATTAACAGAAATCTGGTGAGCTAGTAATGAGGCCAAAGTGGCCACTGACGTCATTATTGCTGGTTGTTGGTTCCAGCTGCCACTTTTGTAACTTGTATAAGTTGTCTTGTTTTTCTTCTCAACACGAACATTTTCGTGCCAATAAATCCATATCCCACAACTAGAGCCAGTAGCAGCCACTTAACAGGTAAACTAGAATTTTCAACAACGCTGCGGACACATTCAATTATTTGGCGATTTTAAAAGCAAAGAAAGGCCTACTCTTCAACCTGGCAAATGACAAAACTTACTATAAGAAAGCAACACTCATTTTGGAATCCTCTGCTCACGAATGTCTCTGGCCCGAGAGACCATTTTAAAAATGTGGCTGACAAGCATGTCATGAAATGATGTTAAGAACATTGAGTACTTTCCAAACTTCTCCCATGAAACCATTTGTCCTAAACGTGGAAGCGAGATATTTTTCTCTGAACCCGTTTTTGTCAGCATTTACAATCTGTAGTGTGTGACGCGCAGTCCCCACAGCGCCCGGCCAAGCAACCTGACAGGAAAAGCGAGCCATTAGACGGGAGGAGTTCCCGCCCTTCGGACTGCCTGTTCTGTGGATGTTTCCTGCTCGCGTTTCAAGGGCGCATCTCTGCAAAACACCGTTGGGACGTGCTGCCAGTCTGGCTGTTTAATTAGCTAATTACAAGCCTCTGAGAAGCAGGCAGAGAATATAGTTTTGAAAGGGCTTTTTTCAATTCATTTATTATTAACCCCTGGTAAACATTTGATCTGTTCTTCCTCGAGGGTAAGAAGTGGTAATTGGTCCTCCCAACACTTAGTGGTTTTGCTAATCTTCGGGAGCTACGCAGAGATAGCACCATCTGCCAGAGTTTGCACTTACAAGACTCGAGAACAGGCAGTGCTTTAAATGGGAAAAAATAAGTGCAGGTACCAGGCGCGGTCGGTGGTAGGAGTGCCGGTCGGGCGGTGACGTGGGCGGGTGGGGGTAGTAAACTACGGATTAGGCTTAATACAGGTAATTAAACATTTAAATAAATAAAACGAATTTAGTTGCGCGCACTGCATCGCATTTGGCGATGCAGCGCTCACAACGAAATTCGTTTTATTTATTTAAATGTTTACTTACCTGTATTAGGCCTTAATCCGTAGTTTACTACCCCCCACCCTGCCCCTCCCCCGCCCCACGTCACCGCCCGACTGGCACTCCTACCACCGACCGCGCCTGCCAGGTACTCATTAAAATGAGCTAGAGGTGTGGCAAGTGGGCGGGGCTATGGGCGGGGCTAAGAGCAAGACATAATGATACTTAATGACCTCTATACCAGTTGCAGCACATATCAAAACACAACAGAAATGCATTTATGTAAACAAAATAGGTTAAATCATTACACAAAATGAAAGCCAAACAGGATATGTTAACATTTCCTTGGTTTGTAATATTGCAACTTCTTATTGTTATACCGTTATTTGTTGTTGTTTGGCACAATGCTAGATATTCTCTTTTTTTTTTTTTTCAATTTTTTTATTTTATTAGCCACAAAATCAAGTCACAAACCATAATTTGAAATAAAGCACAGAGAAAAGCATAAAATAAAATATACAAACAACAAGAGAAATAAATAAATAAATAAATAAAAAGAAAAGGTCGAGACTTATACAAATAGATACAGACACAAAATTGACTTTGAGATTAGCAAAACAATGAAAAAACAGTAGAGTTACAAAATCAACTAATCCCACCGCAAGCTAGACCAAACCCTCTCGAATTTAACCAATGAGGGTCGGCCCCTGGACTTTGCTAACGCGAGTTCCATTTCATAAACCCCCTCAATAACAACCAAAATTCTGATATTTTGGGGCTCCTTGTTTCAATCCAAACCCTGGCGATACACAGTCGGGCACAAACAATAAAAATTGAAACTAGATATTTAGATACATTGCCCGAATCTGCAACTGCCCCCAATAAAATTTCCTTTTCTGTTAATTGAGTATCCTTCCCAAAGAGATTGCTCAACTCTAGAGTGATCTTGCACCAAAAAACACTTAAATTTGGGCACGTAACAAACATATGTCGCAGATCAGCAGCGAATTCATCACATTTGGGACAATGTGTCTTAGATGAACCATTGGACCCAACCCATTTAGAAATGACCCTGGGAGTATAATACTGCATAAACATAACGCGGTAGTGTTGTAGTTTCAACTTAATTGAGGTAACCGCAATATTAATTATAGCCAATGATTCCAAAGCCTCCTCCAAAGTAATATCAACAACAAAAGTTTGATTAAGTTTGGCTACAATCTGTAAGCCATCATCAGCCGCAGCAGCTAAAAATCTTTGGTACACTTTCCCTATGCACCCCCGCCCTGAAATCGTATAGATAGCCCGTAGAACTTCTGTTGTGCGGGGCAGGATTAGCAACCCTTTCCCTTGCTGAAAAAAATTCCGAATTTGCAAGTATTTAAAAAATGAATTATGAGTTAACCCGTATTCATTTTGAAGGGATAAAAAGGACCTAAAGCCATGCTCATCGTATAACTGCCCAAGATGTATTATACCACGTTGTTGCCACATTTTCCCCACGGAGTCCGAAAATATGCTAGGAAAACACGGATTGCCCCATAAGGCGACAAATTCGTGCAGATCAGGTAGATTATAAGTTTTCCTAATATCTTGCCAAATGAGAGTAATGTGTCTAATAATCTTGAATCGCACTCTTTTAAAGTAATTAGGGTCAGTCATTTCCTGTAACTTAAACCCAGTAACGGGACCACAGGCTAATTGATACGCAAACCAGGGTTTCTCTACCTCAGATCCCTTAAGTAAACACTGGATCCGGTTCACAAAAGCAGCCCAAAAGTAAGCTTTAAAATCTGGAAGTTTAAAACCACCATGTTCGTAAGTTAGTTTAATGTACCTTAGGGCTCTCCTTGCCCTCCGATACCCCCAAATATAACTACCGATGACACTATCCAGCCGCTTGAAAAAGATAAATGAACTCTAAGAGGTATGGTGCGAAACAGATATAAAAACTTTGGTAGTATATTCATTTTAGCTACATTACATCTACCAATAATAGTGAGAGGTAATTTATTCCACCGACGTAAATCAGCAGCGACCTTTTTAAGCATTGGCTCATAATTCAGTGCTATAAGATCCACCGTGCAGCAGCTGAGGCGAACTCCTAAATACATAGCTGTTCTGGTAATACCCAAAGAGGGCGGAGCGGATACGGGTGTAAAATTTAGAATTGACTGGGTCTTATTTATATTAAGCTTATAACCGGAAAAAGAACCAAAAGTAGATGCCTCTTGAGTTATAGCTGACATCGCCATCAAAGGTCTCGTAGAGAAGATTGCAATATCGTCAGCATACGCTGTTAATTTCAGTGACATACCGTTAAAAAAAACTGACGGGATAGAAACGTTATGAAGCAGGTGTCTAATAAAAGGCTCAATATAAAGAGCAAATAATAAGGGGGATAATGGGCACCCCTGCCTAGTACCTCTCTGGATCCTAAAATAGATGGATACCGAGCCATTAATCTTAATGGCTGCAGTTGGATTGGAATATAGCCTCTGCACCGCCGAAATAAACCTCCGGCCGAGACCCAAGGACCCCATGGTTTCCCATAGAGACCCCCAGGCTACTCGGTCGAAGGCCTTCTCGGCGTCCAACATCAACATCCCAATCCGTTGATCCAGATGGTCAGCAACATCAAATGCAGCAATTGCAGTATTGATATGTGCTGCGGTATCCCTACCTGGGACGAAACCATGCTGTTGTTCAGATACTAAAAAATAAATCAAGGGGGCAAGTCGTAAAGCCAAAAGTTTAGAAAAATGTTTGCGTCCGCATTAATCAAAGAAATTGGACGATACGAACTAATGTCCTCGGCTGATTTCCCCTTTTTAGGAAAAACGATAATATTTGTTATATTCCAAGAGGGAGGTGCGTCCCCGCCTTGTAGTATTGAATTAACTACTTCAAGTAAGACAGGCGACAAAGTATTCCTGAAAACTTTATAGAACTCTAGCGGAATAGTGTCCTCTCCAACCGCCTTACCAGAAGGCAGTGCGCTAATTGCAGTATTAATCTCTAGCAGATCAGCCTCTCTATCCAACACCGCACTTTGAGATGAATCCAAAGCTGGCAGTTCACTTTCTTGAATATAATCTAAAGCTGCTTGCTGGTCAAAGCTAGCCGACCCCTTGTACAAATTTACATAAAATATCCTAAATTGCTCCAAAATATCCTGAGTTTTAGAATAAATACAACCGTCAGTCCCTTTGATATGTTTAATATGAGACCCAGACCTCTGGTCAGCAAGCTGATATGCCAACACCCGTCCCACCTGTTCGCTATACTCATACTGTTTTGTCTTGTATTTAAAAAAATTACTTGCAGCTTTATCCTTTAACCTTCTACAGAGCTTGGCTCTCGAATTAATAAGCTGCAGGTAAATTAAAGCTTCGCCAACATCCTTCAAAGCAATTGCTTGAGCGTGTTGTTGCTCTAAATCCAAACATTGGCGGTGCTCGTTTTCTTCTTGACTAGTATTAATCCGGTTCTGTTTAACAATATATTGAAGTGTAGCCCCTCTCACAAATGCCTTTAAACAATCCCAAACTATAACCAAAGATGCAGTGTGTAAATTGTTACTAATATAGTCCTTTAGAGTTATTTGCATATGAGTTATAAAATCAGGATTACTCAAAAGATGTCTGGGAAATGAAAATCCCCTAGTTCGTTGCTTCTCTATTGAAGAAAAATAAACTGTAAGTAATATGG
This sequence comes from Calotriton arnoldi, assembly GCA_963921515.1. Classification (NCBI taxonomy): domain Eukaryota; kingdom Metazoa; phylum Chordata; class Amphibia; order Caudata; family Salamandridae; genus Calotriton; species Calotriton arnoldi. The sequence continues at coordinate 709,017 of CAWUFW010006225.1, read as the reverse complement.
GATTGTGATCTGACGTTATCTTAGGACACACCACCATAGAAGATTTGTCCACTACATCATAATTGACAAAAAACATGTCAATTCTTGAATATTGCTTATGAGGATGTGAAAAATACGTGTACCCTGGATGTGACGGAAAAAGTTTTCTCCAAACGTCCTCCAGTCGATGAATATGTAATAAATCTAAGATAGCCGCCCTCACCTTAACCATACGGGGTCTCCCTGTAGTATTTGTAGTGTCAATTTGCTTGTTTAATATGCAGTTAAAGTCGCCCATCACAATGAGATTCCCGGCCCACTCCAGTAATTCTGAACATAAAAAGAAATAACCTCAGGGCAGTCAACATTGGGGCCGTAAACAATACAAACAGTCACCTTATGTCCTGAAATTAGGAGCTGAGCAATCACCCATCTTCCCCTAGAATCGGCCAGTGTGCGTAAAACCATGGCGGTAAAATGTTTAGATTTCAACAAGGCAACGCCACGAATCGAAGCTGACTGTGACGAGCAAACGATCAAATCAAAACCGAGTTGCTTAAAAAGAGCCCTGTCCTTAAAGGCCAAATGTGTTTCCACAAGACCCACTATATGCGGTTTAAATACCTTAAGTTCTTCAGCTACCAGCCGCCTCTTGACAACTTGATTAAGCCCAGAGATGTTCCAGCTCATAATTTTAAGCCCAGACATTATGCAAGTTAACCAACAACAGGTCAGTATCTATCCACAACAAAGAACCAACAAAAAAATGAAATACTTTCTCAATAAACAAATTCTCGCTCCTTTTTTCACCCCATTCCTTCTGTGCTTTTTTAGCTACACCGTGGCTCTTTAATCCCACCCCCACCCCAACCACCCTACTCCCCCTAACCGACCCACCCACAGCTACAACCCCCCCCACCATGTGTCCTGGAAAAGGAATCACCCCCCTTAAACTGTCCTAAATTGACAGCATATGGAAGATGCCCAGCCACCCCATCCCAGAGTCCCCCTGAACCAGCCACCATGCACCTATATAAAAAAGCATTAAGTCAAAAAAATGTGAAACCCAGAAAGAGCCAAAAAAATTAATTTAGAACAAACCCCCACAGGACAGATAAGTATAGCCAAAACCAAAGGCATAAAGTATGACTAATAGTTGGCTAGATATAAGTTTGGCTCTATTGCTATTCATACATCAGATAATTGCACAAATCAAACTTTAGAGCTAGGTTGCCACTTATAAAGCGCCTTCTTAGCTTCCTGATCATTAAAAAAAAGTGAGTACAGCCATCCTTAATGACCTTTAAGCGCGCAGGCTCTTGTAAAAAAACCTGTGTGCAAATAGCTTTAAGCGGATCAATCATTTGACGAAGCTGCCACCTCCTGTCCATAGTAGATTTGCAAAGATCAGATCGCACAAAGATTGACATGGAGTCTACCACAACAGGAGCAGAAGGCCTAGCCTTGAAAAAAATTGCCTGCCGAAGCAAAAAATTGCCAATGAATACAAGAAAAGGTCTAGCAAAGTTGGTTCTAGCTCTATTCCCCTGTGGCAAAAATTGTGGCAGTCTATGTGCCCTCTGAACTTGTGAATCCAGATCCCAGTCATGTAGATCAGGAAATGCCTTTTGTAATAAACCAACAATAAATGCCCGTGAATCGGAACCTTCTCTCCCTTCGGGAATCCCAAAAATCCTAAGGTTCTGGCGTCGCTGTCTGTTTTCAAGATCTTCGATTTTAAATTGTATCTGAGTCATCTGTGAATCGTGGGTTTTAACCAAATTAACAGTTTGGGTGTTAACCTCTTCGGCAGCTGCCACCCGATGTTGTAAATCGCTGACTTCTGAGGTTAAATGAGAGACCTTAGCCGTAACTTCAATTAGTGCCTGTTTAATGTCAGAACTATCAACCTTAGCCTGTTGATAGTGCGCTTGTGCTTCTTCCCTTTGAATGGCAAGTGCCTGCATAATTTTAGAGAAGGGAAATTCTACACCAACATTTGTGCAATCTAAAGAATCATATGTGCGTCCAGCAGTTTCAGACATATTTGACGCTTCAACACACGAAGTAGGGACATTAAATATTAACGGTTGTTCAGCAGTTAGAGACGATACCTGCCCTGCAGTAAAGACAATTTCCGCATTTATTGACTCAGAAATGAGTCCCTCCAAGCCACCAGGTTGAGGACTCAAAGCTTGTACGTCTCCTACAAAAATGTTTGAACTAACCGTCCCAGATGGAGCAACAAAGGAGATAGTAGGTATAGGAGTTCCAGTATCAAGATTTGAGTTCTGCGAGGTATTAATAACATTGTCCATCAGGGTACCTCCAGACCCGCCAGAATTAGATAATCTTGATACGATAGACCTAACTTCGCCTTTTGAGGAAACCCATTTCCGCAATGGACTAGCGCCAGACCCAATCTTCACCGTATTTGATGCTCCTTTAAGCCGTCCCAATACTTCTGAAACTTGTGTCTTGGTAGCTGCAGCGCCCCCTGCCTCGGCCGCCTTTACCAGACCGCACCGGGTTAGAGCCTTTCACCTTCACTTGTACTTTTCCTGCTCCCCCATCCTGAAGTATATTAGGTCTAAAGCTGGCATCATTTCCTTCGCTGCCATTGCCATTACAATTAACGTTGCCAATGCTACTGGTATCACAGATGCCTTCTAGTTCAGAAGGAGTGTGGGACAAAGAGACTGAGCATTCGTCTGAAACGTTCTCAATTAGCGGCTCGTTAGAAACAGAAGCTAAGATGCCTAATAGAGGGGGAGAAGCAATTTCTTCCTGCAGTGCCTCTACAGCATTAGTTCTCAATGATGCCTCACCCTGGGGACCGTTGAGATAATCCCCCCACCAGAAAGTCTCGATGGGGTAGTAGCATCTTCAGTGCCCCTAGCTCATCTTGCACTGCTACATTCAGCATATCGGCCATTACAAAGCCAGGGATGGAAGTCTCTGAACCACAGGATTGGAGCAAGGCTGTAGCTCTTCCGGAGTATAACAATTTCAAGATTGGCTTCCCCACCTGTGAGCCAATAGAGGTAGCATTACAGGTACTAGCCCCAACTTCACCAGAACCCAGGGGTTCAGTTGCCTGCAGCTTGGTAAGGTCTGAGGTCCCAGGGGTCCCCTCTGCAGCAGCTTGAGTCTCGGCACGTTGCCTCCGAGCATTACGCGGGGGGCCATCGCTCTCACCTCCAACAGAGTCCACGGCGATGTTGTCCCACAGGCACAACCCCTCTCGTCTTCAAACGCCGCTGGGTGCTCTGCACAGCCTCCACCACCGTAGCTGGAGCGCCCGTCACAGGAGCGCTGCTCTCTCCTTTTTCCCCGAAGCAGCCACGGAGAAATCAGTGGAAGAGTCCCAACGAGAAACCACCTTGCAGTACAGCTGCGTTTCACCGCGAGCACGAGCCTCGTACACCGGCTCATCCAAAACGCGTGGGAAGCAAGCACAGCTGAAACAGGTGAAGTCCTCATATACCAAAATCAGCAATCTTTTTGTTTTTCCTTCCCTCCGTAGAAACTTATGTTCGTTTGAAGTATTATTTTAAGTATATGGCTCTTGTGAAACCAAATGCCGCATTAATAATCATAGCGGCAGCGGGACAGAGGGATCACAGGGAGAGGCGGCTGAGACATCTAACCAACGGCGGAGTAGTCCGCCATCTTCCCTTCCGCAACAATGCTAGATATTCTCAAGCGTGCACACACATAGAAACAAACAAGCAGACGTACACAAAAGCATTCTACCATGCAAAGGAGCCTATTCTGAATAGTCAGCAGCGGCTGAGCTCAGGACTACAGAAGCACTTTGGCTGTCAGAGACAGCTTCTTCTCGGACAGCCTAGTGCTCACCAGCACTATCAGCCAATGAGCCTACCAATAGCGAAGTGCCAGTACTAACAGTGATTAAAATAAGAAGTGCCGGTACTCAGTACCTGTGAGTATCGTCCCATTTAAAGCACTGTCTCTGCCCTTTTCACTACGGTCAGGCTCTTCCTGTCTCTTGCTGGTTCAGTGTCTTTAAATCCACATCTCCTCTCCGTTGTCGATTCACCTCTCATTTCTACCCAGCCTCTAACCTTCTCTCTGTGGTTCTGTCCCTCTTACTCCCACCTCTCCTTTACTCTCTCCACAAGTCTCTTACATTTTGACACTGTTTTTATCCCCACTTGCCTCCTCTTCTCCACTTCATGATGTACCCATACCCAAAATTTGCCACCTGGCCAGTATTTTGTTGTCCTATATTTCATTATTTGTGTTGATAGAGCATGCTTACTGTTGAGGCCTGTATTTTTAAATAAAGACTCGCAAAAAAAAACACCTTGCTAAATCAGGATTGATATTTTTTCCAGTAAGTAAAAGCATAAATCATTTAATCACTTCGAAAGTATATACAAGCTGTGAAAGTGTGTGCCTCTGCACGTGCGCACGCAACGTCGCAGCCCTGTAAATTCTGCAAGGCAATGTTTTAAACTAAATTTCAGGCTAAAGGTTATTTCATTTCTCTTAATCAGACTGCTTCCCGGCAGTAAAAGAGGCAATTCGATTGAAATCGCAATAGTTAAACCAGTTACTTAAAGAAATACAGCGGATTTTTCACTTTACACAAATTTGTTAAAATACCATTTCTAAGCACCCATTTCAGAATTGAACAAATATCTGGTATTTTTATCGGAAAAAAGTGGCAATCCTAATTTCAGCTGTCACCACACTTTTTTACATTCCTCCCCCCCTTCCTTCTATGTTTATCTTGTTTTTACCCCCAACCAGATCCATTGCCAGTTGTCATTCCTGGGGTGCTGCAGAGGTCCCTGATATTCATTGCTCTTTGGGCAGGGCTGCCTTCACACCCAGGGATCCCTTGCTGTTATCATGTAAATACAGACATTAGTGTTGGAGGGGCACACAAAGGGAAGCAGCTCCTGTGCTGAAAAAAAACATGAAAAGAAAACCAGCTATGCTTTAGTACGGCTGGTGCAATGCCCTAAAGGGGACTGGATTACTGACCCAGCAGCCCCAGCCCATTTCACACACCTGACAGAGCGGAGGGTTGGAGGGGGGTCTAAGTACTTTGAAGCTCAATAGTCGTTGAACGACTAATCAACAGTGCAGGGTCTGCCTAGACCCCGTCCGTCCTGTTAATCACCGCGTGACACAAGCCCTCTCCAACACCTGCAGTGTGGGGAAATTCAAATGGGTGCTGCTAATCCAGCAGCCTCTCTGCAAAAAGGCTATTTAAGGGGCTCAGGGCGATTTGCGATATCCTGGAAGCAGAGCGGCATCTGTCCTGCGTTGGAGGAGATGCCTAACCCGAGCCTGCCGTGCCATCAATCAGGGTACCGGTACTCTCCCTGACTAAAAAAAAGTGCCGGTACTGACGACTAGAAAATTTGGAAGTACCGGTACTCAGTACCGGTGAGTGCCGGCCCATTTAAAGCACTGAGTACAGGGCGCCATAGCCAGAGCAAGTGATGGCGCCAATGGAAACGCCAGCAACTTGCTGCACCTATGTATCCCCAACGCTAATAGATTGACTTCCAAATACTCACCAGCTGCTCTGTGTTTATATATACCTCATCCACCCTCAAAAAGTGAAACTTTCGCAAAGAAGGCGTAGATAATGTGTGATGTCATTAAAGTACAGATGAGTAGAGATTACTGGAAAAATTCACAGTAAGGTATCTGGGGTGACTGTCGAAATCAACACCTCCTTCAAATCATAGGTCAAAGCTGTCCTAAATCATAGCTGCCAAGGTTTCAGATTGCTATGTGTGACATTTTTATAATTTCAGTGTAATTATGAGTGACATTTCAACCACTACGAGTGACACTTTTCTCTCGAGCAAAATCAAGTAGTAAAGACGAGGGAAATGTATATAAACATTAGAAAGGCACCCATTTGAGCAACAAGACACTAAGAAAATCTTAAAACTGCTGCAAATAACAGAAATGGAAGGGCACTAACATAGTGCCCTTGTAAACTGATCGTAGTTTTGGGAATATGCAATGCATCATTGGTACAGTAGAGTTCTTTCAACAGGGATATTTAGTCCCTCCTTTGTGCGAAATCACTGTGGTAGCGTTAATTTTATAATACTTTGTCTCTAGAAAAGTCACAACACTACACTGGTGCACCTAGGTGGGGAAAAAAAATAATGCATCTGCTGATGTCCTTGAGAAGTGTCTCTGTAAGTCTATGCCAGTCACACTCACTGGCTCAGCCAGCTGCATACACTAGTGCTGTACAGTAGCAAAGTCAGTCTGTTCCCAGTCACAACACTGGTGAGGAGCCCCCCAAGAGCTCTCAATGCAGAACTGGTCACGGTGGCACTGCTCGCTAATGTAAGAAGCGTGCCTGCCCTAAACACCACCTGCTCAGCCTCTCCCGGACTCAGAGCAGAGTTCTAGTGTTGCCAGGAGAGTCGACAGCAACAATTACTGGGGGCCCAGGCTGGGGCACAGGCTGAGGGAGGGAATAAACATCAGAAAGCACTAGTACCTAGGTCTACACTAACCTCAATCGCATAGCTCATTACTGTAACAGCAATTTATACACAGCAGCTGCTGAGAAGTGTTTAAAAATATGTAATTGATCATTCCAGTTAATAGATTACCTGCTCTCTCAGGCACTTACTAATTTCTCATCATTATGATCGTCACTCGGCGGCGGTGGCCCGGTGGGCTGGGTCCCCGTCGCATCAGATATTACTACCGCCGGGGTGCAGTCAATCATGCTGCAAGCGGCGAGTACAGCAGCTTGCTGCACCCACTCTCACGGCGACTGACCCCTGGCGCCGTCTCTGTGACACTGACTGGTGGCTCTGGTCCGGTCTGTGGCCAAATGGTGCAGGTGGGATCCATGCCAGATAGGATCATGAGCCATCTTTACTGCAGAAGGTCAGTGGTGTCAACAGCTTTGAGTCTGACATCAGCTCTCAGCCTGGTTGCCCTTCATTGACAATGGTGAAAATCAGCCGCAACCGGCGTTAGTGTCGGAAATCGTTCACTACATCCCCGCCATTCAGCTGTGGTGAGAGCGGCGAGGTCTGGAGGAGCAGGAGCTGCGCATTTGCATTTTAACTTAAAGAAGCGCGGGTGGCAGCAGGAGGATGAACGTGACTCACGTAGCCTATTGACTCTACTTCATCATTGGGCGCTGACTGCTGTGACGTCACTTTACGTTCGGATCCATGTGTGTCGGCCCGGAAGTGTGTTTAACTTGAATACTACAATTACATTGTAGCAATACTAACTTGCAGAGCTACGAGCAGCAGATCTAGCCAGCCTCCTTAACCTCTCCCTGCCTGGAGCAGTGCGCACCACGATGACAGGTACTGCAGCTCAGTCCCTCATGTGCATTATAGCTGCGCTCCATGTGGCAGCTGAAAAGGCGCTATAATGCGTGACAATGCATTTCAGTGCGGTGATGCGGATCACCACACTGAAATGCGTTAGTCTAACACCTGATGCGTGGTACTTGGCAGGACTGCTAAATTCAGCTCTGTTCCACCTCAATTCCATCTCGATTCCATTTCAATGAAAAGTCCGCTTTCCATCTTGTTCTATTTCAAAAGTCAGCTTCCTGTTGTAACTTGAATTGAAGAAATGTCTCTTACTGTACGGTCTCTTAAGCATGTGATGCATAGCAATCTGCCTCTGATGTAAATTCGTTTACTAAATCAAAGAGACCCTTTTGGACTTAACGCCAGACTGGTTTTCCAATGCAGAGGGTCTTTTGGCCTAAATGGATTTATGTATCTGAACGATGATTATGAATAGTAAGCATTTTTCGTTAGGTTGTTTGGAAAAGTATTAACTCAGTTCTGGTGGAAGAGGTGAAAATTATTTATAGATGATGGAATTACAAGTGGGTTCCCTTAGAAATCAATCAATCTATCAATCAATCAGGATTTTTAAAGCGCAGGAAATCACCCGTGAGGGTCTCGAGGTGCTGGGGATGCTAGCTGCTTCGTGGTGATCTTGTTCATTTGAGCTTGTGTCCTTTCCTGAATTGCTGGAGTGTTGGGGCGATCCTGAGGTGCAGGAAAAGGTTGCTCCAGGCTTTGGCCGCCAGGTGTGAGAAGGAGCATCTTCCTCTGTTGGCGCGGCAGATTCTAGGGGTGTCTGCGAGGTGGAGGGAAGCGGATCGTAGGTCTTCTACTTGGTTGATGGAAGATCATGCATTTGTTGATGTACGGTGGTCCCTCGTTGTGCAGGGCCTTGTATGCGTGGATTAACATCTTGAACTGGCATCTCTTCTGGATCGGGAGTCTGTATAGCTTCTTGAGGTGGGGTGTTGTCGTGACTCACAGACAAATTTGACCCTCAAAGAAATGTGGACTTTGAGAGATACACGTTCAATACCACATGCCAACTGGCAGAGGAGTCCCTCGACGATTTCGCAACCAGACTGCACAAACTTTACATATTGCGAATTCGACAAATTTGACAATGAGCAGGCCATACGACTGCGCATCATTGAAGGCTGTCAGTCAGTGGAGTTCCGTGCACGAATACTGAAGGAACCGTACACGCTAGAGAAAATACTGACAATGGCCCGAGCGGAGGCCAGAGCTACAGCACATGCCAGACAAATGGAAAATGGGAAGGCAAGAAGAGTAGAACAAGTAAACCGCGTAGCTGGGAACGTCAGGAAACGAGACAATGCACCGCCGCCCCGGAAGCAGAAGCAAGAAAGAACATGCTATCGCTGTGGACTTGAATTCCCACATGCTGATGCCTGCCCGGCGATGGGTCACAAATGCCGGAAATGCAACAAGGAAAACCATTTCGCGAGCGCCTGCATGAGTGGACAATTCCAAAGTGAGCGTGGGAGACCAGCAAGACCTCGGACAGCGACAAGCAGGTATGCACAACACATGGACACGCAGAATCGCAGTCCCTCAGCTGAATCGGATGGAGCAAACACGCCAGAGGTAGCAGAACGGCTGTATCTGATGTCAGAGGTACCATCAGAAGATCGCACGCCAGAACACATCCATCTCGTAGACAAAAAGCAGATAAAGAAAACAGCGACGGTGAACATTGAGGTAGGGAGTCACAGCACAAGCTTCGTACTAGACAGTGGAGCTACATGCAACATCATGTGCATGTCAGAATATGAGAAGATGAGAGTTAAACCGCCGCTATCACCGTCCACTGTTGATGTGTTCACCTGGGGCTCAAGGAAACCAGTGGTGAACATGGGGAAATTCATAGAGACACTGACATACAAAGAAAGGTCGGTAAAGGAGGAAGTACATGTACTACGAGGAGACATTCCAGCACCCTGTCTACTAAGCAATGTCACCGCACAGGTGATGGGTCTCTTAGCAATGACCTATAACATGTCAGAACGACAGAACATTCTGAGGGAACATCCAGCCATACTACAAGGACTGGGCAAACTAAGAGACAAGCAAATAACATTACACATCAATGAAGCAGTCAAGCCTGTGGCTCAGCATCACCAAAGAGTGCTCATACATCTGTAACCACAGGTGGAAAAAGAAATACAAAGCCTACTGGCGGAAGACATCATAGAGCCAGCTGACGGACCGACCCCATGGGTATCTCCGATAGTAGCAGTACCAAAAAAGAACACATCAAAGATACGCATTTGCGTTGACATGAGAATACTAAACACGGCAATCGAGAGGGAAAGACACCCAGGGCCTCACTTAACCCGTTTGGTGCTTGCGTCGACCAATGGCCGACGCAAGCACTACCTCCCTGGTGCAGCGCACGTCCATTGGCCGTCACCAGGGAGGGCCCCCTTTGAACCTCCGGGGCAAAGCACCGGAGATTTTTTTTTTTTAAATTTCCCCTGGAGGAGACACGGAAGGCTTTCCGCGTCTCCCCCCGCCCCCCCTCCCGCCCATCTGTGACGTCAGCGCGCCGCGAGGCGCTCTGCCGTCACTGATTTCCCCACCGGAGCTGAGGACAGCCGCAGGTAAGGCCGCGCTCGACTCCGATGGGGAAATCAGGCCGAAAACAGCCTTAACAGCTTTCAGGGAGGCCTCGTTTGAAAGGGGAGAGTCTCCTCTTTCAAACAAGGCCTTCCTGAAAGGGTTTCCTGGCCGTGGATCGCGGCAGCACTGCGATCCACGGCCAGGAAACCCCCACTAGACACCAGGGATGTCTTTGGGGGGGTCGGCCCTCGTGATAATGGGTCGCCCCCCCGGGGGCATATTTTTTTATTACAGAATGTCGGCTTTCCTTGGGGGGGCGCGATCGCTCCCTAAAATGTAAAAAAATTAAAAATGGCGGCGAAATTGACAGGGGGTCGGTCCTCCTGCTCAGTAGCCGAACCCTGTGGGGGCAATTTTTTTTTTTATAGCCATGTGCTTTCCGTGGGGGCCACAATTGGCCCCCAGGGAAGCCATAGCTATAAAAAAAAATAGAGAAAGAGAGATATCTCTTTCTTTATATATATATATATAGAGAGAGAGAGAGTCTCTCTCTCTGTAGATGATATATGTATATATATGTATCTATATACATATATATCTGTATATAGATACATATATATACATAAGTCTACATAGTGAATGATATTTATATGTATCTATATACATATATATATGTATATATATATATGTTCCAGACATGTTACCGCCAGCAAATCGCCGCTCTCAGCAGCACGAGTGCAGCAGCTCGCGGAGACGGCTCCGCGCAAATACTTGAAAACACCAATGTCATAGGACACGAAGGGCTGCGCACTCGGGCTTAATGCAAAAATAACACTTTTATTCCAGCTTGCTCCAAGGATTAGAAAGCTAACACACGCGTTCCAGCCACCTGCCCTTCGTCACTGACTCAAAGAGATACGGACAACTTCTTTTGGTTAATGCCCAGTGTAGAAATTTATTTTTCAGTTCGGTGCATAGTCGATCATATCAATCAATCAATCAGGTGTTTGTTAAGTGTGACTACTCACCCGTAAGGGTCTCAAGGCGCTGGGGGGTGGGGGGGTCGCAGGTTCCAGTCCATCAAGGAGGGGGTCTGTCGAAGAGCTAGGTTTTGAGGTTTCTTGCGAAGATGGGGAGCGATGTTATCTGTCTGAGGTGAAGCGGAAGGTACTGGCCGCGCGGAAGGAGAAAGAGCGGCCTCCCGATCTGGTCTTTCTGGTGCGGGGGACCACGGCGTAGGAGAGCTGGGCTGATCGTAGGGTCCTTTGGGGTGCGTGGAATTTGAGTCGGCAGTTCAGGTATGCTGGTCCGGTGTCGTGGAGGGCCTTTTGAGCGTGGGTTAGCATCTTGAAGGTGACTCTAGCTTCGATGGGGAGCCAGTGGAGTGTGCGCAGGTGCTGGGAGATGTGGCTGTTTCTTGGCAGGTTGAGGACCAGTCTTGCGGCAGCGTTTTGGATGTTTTGTAGCTTGCGGGTGAGGTTTTTGTTTATTCCGGCATAGAGTGCGTTGCCGTAGTCGAGCCTGCTGGTGACCAGGGCGTGAGTGACGGTCTTCTGTGTTCGAGGGAGATCCATTTGAAGGTCTTACGTAGGAGGCGGAGGGTGTGGAAGCAGGAGGACGAGACGGAGTTGATCTGGCGGTCCATTTTGAGCTCTGAGTCCAGGATGATTACTGCTCCTTGATGCACCGTGAACGGTGCACTCGCGGATGGGTGCTTTACAAATGCGGGGGCGCACCCGCGATATTTATCCATGCTCTGTTGCGTTGCCAATAAACTCTAGCAACTGCCCCCGCGAGTGCTGTTTTTCTTTTTGGGAAACAAGGAAACGGAGCTTGGATATATATATATATATATATATTATCTACTGGCGGTCGCCAGTAGATAGTTATAGTTAGGACCTATTTTCCATAGGAAATCCGCGACATTCTATTTGAAATAACTCTTGCGTCGGTTGATGAATCTTCGCAAAATTTTCAAACTTTATGGCCCGCTCCGGTCCGCTCCTACCCTGAAAGTTTCGGGGTGATTCGTCAAACGGGGGCCGAGAAAAAGGGGGTCCCAAAACGTGTTTTCCCCATTCATTTTCCCATAGGAAACTTTAGCCACGGCTACAGCTTCGAACTGCTGAACAGAATTACACCAAATTTGGCAAAGAGGTAGTTCTTGGTTCAGAAAGAACCCTTTTGTTAAATGGTGTAAATCCGTTCAGTAGTTCCTGTGAAAATCAAAATGAAAATCACATATATATCTATGGCCGCGTCGGATTCGCGCACCCTCCCGATCACGAGCTGCATGCTAATTGGCTGTCAACACTCCAAATCAGGAAGTGTTGGCAGCCATTTTGTCCTCGGTAGAACCGAGGGACAGAAACAAGTGCGCAAAGCGCAAAAGGGGGCAGGGTAGAAACACCCTGACCCCTAGGTCTGCTCAGGGGGTCCCACAAGGACCCCTGGGCAGAAAAAAGCATTTTTTTTTTTTTAAATCGGCGGGATGCGCTTAGGGTGCGCGAATCCCGAAAAAAAGAAACAAGTGCGCAAAACGCACCAAGGGGGCAGGGTAGAAACACCCTGACCCCCTAGGTCTGCTCAGGGGGTCCCACAAGGACCCCCTGGGCAGAAAAAAGCATTAAAAAAAATCGGCAGGATACGCTCAGGGTACGCGGATCCTGCCGAAAAAAAAAATCGAAGCGCATTCTCCTGCGCTTGGATGCAAATTTGCCCCCGGGTGACCCAAGTCCCGGGGGCATGCGGGATTGTGGGTTTATTGTTTATATGGGGGGCCTCTAAGGCCCCAAGCCCCGGGGACCGCCACCCCCGGGGCTTAATAAAAATAAATGGTGCGGGAGGGCTCTCCTGCCTTCCCGCAGCCCCGGGGACCGCCACCCCCCGGGGCTTCTTTTAAAAATTTTAAATAACGTGTGGGGGGCTCCAGCCCCCCCACACACCCCGGGGACCACCACCTCCCCGGGGCACATAGAAAATAAATGTGGGGGTCCGTTCCGGACCCCCAGAGCCCCGGGGACCACCACCTCCCCGGGGCTGTGCAATTCAAGGGAGGGGGGCCGTGCGGCCCCCCTCCTGGAGCCCTTGATGGTCCTGGGGACCGCCACCCCCAGGGCCGGCTCCTGCAGTGTCCCGGGGTGCCTACCCCTGGGACACTGTAGTTTGCTATGACAGGACGGGAGCCTCGCGGCTCCCGTCCTGTCATAGCAAACTGCTTTGGATATTGGAAGAGAGAGCAACCTGCTCTCGCTTCCAATATCCAAAGCAAATTGCTTTTCCACACGGGGAGCTGCATGTTAGCAGCTCCCCATGTGGAAAAGCAATGCCGGCTCCCAAGGGACGCGGGGAGCCGGCGGGACTGTGGGGGGATTGGGGACCCCCCCACAGTCCCCAACGGAGAGGGCCAGCCCCGGGGGATGGGGTCCCCGGGGCAAGTAGTGGCCCGGGAGGGGGGCCACGTGGCCCCCCTCCCCAAAATAAAAATAAAAAAAATTGGAAAAAAAAAAGGAAAGGCCGGCCCCGGGGGATGGGGTCCCCGGGGCCTTAAATGGCCTGAGGAGGGGGCCACGCAGCCCCCTCCAAATATTTAAAAATTTTAAAAAGAGGTCATGCCCCGGGGATGGGGTCCCCGGGGCCAATATAGGCCCAGGGAAGGGGGCCACGCGGCCCCCTTCCCGTTTTATTTTAATTTTTTTAAAAAATGAAAATCCTCATGCCCCGGGGGATGGGGTCCCCGGGGCCAAAAGAGGCCAAGGGAAGGGGGGCCACGCAGCCCCCCTCCCATACAAAAAAAAATTTAAAAAAAAGACCGGCATTGTGCCGGAGGCCCCGCCCCCACCCTGCAGCAGTCTGCAAACGCGTCCCCTGGCGCGTTTACAGATGGGGAACGACTTCCCCTTGAATACTGGGGGTCCCTGGGGGCCAACTAGCCCACCAGGAACCTCCAGTATGCGCCAGGGGGCTGCGTTGCAGAGAGGTGTACAGAGGCCACGGCCCTTTTTACACCTCTCTGCAACGCAGCTCTGTGGCGCTTTTTGGAGGTACATGGTGGGCTAGTTGGACTCCAGGGACCCTCAGGATTCAAGGGGACTTAATCCCCCAACTTAAAATGCGCCACGGGGTGCGTTTGCACAGTGGTGAAGGGAGGGGGCGGGGCTTCAGGTGACATGTGTGCAAACAGGCCCTGTGGCGCATTTTAAGATGGGGAATTAAATCCTCTTCAATCATGAGGGTCCCTGGGGGCCAACTAGCCCACCAGGTACCTCCAGTAAGCGCCACGGAGCTGCGTTGCAGAGTGTTGTAAAAGGGGCGTGGCCTCTGTACACCTCTCTGCAATGCAGCCCCCTGGCGCATACTGGAGGTTCCTGGTGGGCTAGTTGGCCCCTAGGGACCCTCAGGATTGAGGAGGAATTAATTCTCCAACTTAAAACGCGCCGCAGGGCGTGTTTGCAGACATGTCACCTCAGGCCCCACCCCCTTCCTTCACCATTGTGCAAATATTCCTCTAAAATCAACCGAACTACGAATTCCGATTTACTCACCTGTTATCAGGAGAGACCTCAGTGCTGCTTCTTTGAGCCCAGTACTGATCCTGAAAAGTAATTTTAACCGTACTTACCAGTAACTTGAATTTCCTTCCATAGGATATCATTGCCTGCTTTTTGCTGAAAAAGTTTCTAAGTGTCGATTTTTGAAACATACAAATATTCCTCTAAAATCAGCCGAACTACGAATTCCGATTTACTCACCGGTTATCAGGAGAGACCTCAGTGCTGCATCTTTTAGCCCAGTACTGATCCTGAAAAGTAATTTTAACCCTACTTACCAGTAACTTGAATTTCCTTCCAGAGGCTAACATTGACTGGTTTCACTTGGAAATTCTTCTAAGTGTGGAGTTTTGGAACTTTATAATATTTCTCTAAAATCAGCCGAACTATGAATTCCGATTTACTCACCTGTTATCAGGAGAGAACCCAGTGCTGCATCTTTTAGCCCAGCACTGACCTTGAAAAGTAATTCTAACCGTACTTACCAGTAACTTGAATTTCCTTCCATAAGCTAACATTGACTGGTTTCACTTGGAAATTCTTCTAAGTGTGGAGTTTTGGAACTTTATAATATTTCTCTAAAATCAGCCGAACTATGAATTCTGATTTACTCACCTGTTATCAGGAGAGAACCCAGTGCTGCATCTTTTAGCCCAGCACTGACCCTGAAAAGTAATTCTAACCGTACTTACCAGTAACTTGTATTTCCTTCCATAGGAATCCATTGTCTGGTTTTCAGCAGAAAAGTTTCAAAGTGTCGATTTTCACAAACTACAAATATTCCTTAAAAATCGCCTGTATGACTTAAACGCATTCTTTCAACTGTTTACAGGAGATGCACCAGTGCTGGATCCAGGATCCACCACTGAGTAAGAAAAAGTAACGATAACACTACTTACCTGCTAAGTGAATTTCCTCCCATAGGATAACATTGGTGATTCTATGTGAAAAAGTTTCCAAGTGTCAACTTTTAAAATACAATAATATTCCTTAAAAATCACTACTGTAACCAAAACGCTTTTACTCCACTGTTTACAGGAGATGTCCAAGGACTGAATCTAGGATCCAGTCCTGTGGTGAGAAAAGTAATCCATAAAGTAACTAATTGCATTTAACTAGAAATTCACATTGAGCTCAATGTTGCATTGTGTTGAAATTGTGTTGCCCTTTGCAACAACTGTAACTACTGTACTTAAAAGTCTATTGCCTATTTGCAAAGTATTTAAACTAAAGTAATTCATTCTGAGAAAGTATATTTTGTAATGTAATGTATAATGTAATTACAATGTAATTTAAAAAATAAAATATCTAAAAATAAATAGTTGAAAATAATGTAAATCAGTATCAAAAAAATAAATATAACAATTAATACAATTAAAGAATTGTCATTTACAAAACCTTTGAAATTCACTGAAAAAAACCATAGGTTTCAGGCACGTTATAGTTAGAAATTAGCATTTAAAAAACCTTACAAATTCACTGAAAAAACCATAGGTTTCAGGCACGTTATAGTTAGAAATTAGCATTTAAAAAACCTTTGAAATTCACTCAAAAAACCATAGGTTTTAGGGACAGTTATAGTTAGTTGGACATTGCACTCGTACAAAACCCGTGAAATTCCCCCGTTATAGTTAGTTCAGCTAACTATAACTCGCGCCCCCGCAATTCACTGCTGATGATGTCACATATTACATCACTCATGACATGGTCAGTGACATCACTGATGACATCACTGATGACATCTCAAATGACATCACTGATGATATCATCCATGTGATAATTTCATGCATCTTCTCACACCCTAATATAACTTTTGATACACCCACTCTTATTTACAGACTGCCATTCGCAAAACCATACACACTCCAATACCAATAACTATATACCCACTCACTGATTCTTAGGTCTACACACACACATCTACTCACTCACCCGTCCAGTCACTCATACTTACAGTCACTCAGTACAGGGCTATCATATGCACTCATACACCTATATAAACACTCACACACCGCCACTCATCCATAGAGGTACTCACACACCTAGTCAGTCATGCAAAAAATTAATCACACACCCATTTACTCGCCTATAGAGTTATACACACACCAGCTCACTTAGTCATACAAATACTAGCACATTCTTACGCTCTTATACAATAACTGATACAAGCACACACGCATCCATACAGCCACTCTCACAATCACACACTCTCACTTATAGCCTTTTAAATACTCTAACACACATATATACTGCCTTTTACATATGTAGTTACTCGCACATGTACCACTGAGATATACATTCACTCACTAACACACCCATACACACACTCACCCACCCAAGCAGTCCATCACAGACGCACTCTTCAAATCATGCACCCATCACCCACTCACACATCTATGTACAGAGTCGCACACACCCCACCCACACAAACACTCAGGCACCCATACAGATACTCAGACAACCAATCAATAACTCATATAGACACTCATGTAGCTATTCACAAACCCATGCAGCCACTTACACAGCAACAGACAGACGGATACAGACATTCACCCAGTTTAGTCACTAACCCATGCATTCAGTAAGATACGTTTAATCACTCACTTATACAGTTAGTCACGCACCTACTAAATCATCCATACATACAGACACTTATACACCCACTCATTCTTCAATACGCCTTTCCCTATATACATTAAAAATATTTCAACTTTACAGAAACACAGTCACTAGATGATGTCATCAGTGATGTCATTTGAGATGTCATCAGTGATGTCATCAGTGATGTCACTGACCATGTCATGAGTGATGTAATATGTGACGTCATCAGCAGTGAATTGCGGGGGCGCGAGTTATAGTTAGCTGAACTAACTATAACGGGGGAATTTCACGGGTTTTGTACGAGTGCAATGTCCAACTAACTATAACTGTCCCTAAAACCTATGATTTTTTCTGTGAATTTCAAAGGTTTTTTAAATGCTAATTTCTAACTATAACGTGCCTGAAACCTATGGTTTTTTCAGTGAATTTGTAAGGTTTTTTAAATGCTAATTTCTAACTATAACGTGCCTGAAACCTATGGTTTTTTTCAGTGAATATATATATATATATATATATATATATATATATATATATATATATATATATATATATATATATATATATATATATATATATATATATATATATATATTCAGAAACACAAAGGATGCCGCACTCAGAGATTGGTTTCAGAGTTGCTTTATTTTCACCACGACTGGTGGTAGCGGTGGTGAAAATAAAGCAACTCTGAAACCTGTCTCTGGAGTGCGGCATCCTTTGTGTTTCTGAATTTAAATATCGGGTAAGGATTCTACCCGTTGCTGCCTGCACCAGTTATTGAGCGCGCTGACATTGGGAATTAATTGATATATATATATATATATATATATATATATATATTTACAGAGAGATTTCTCAGTGCTGAAAATATGAGACTGTGAAAGAACTATAATGAGTCTCTTTGAAGTTACATGAAAGTGTGGTACTGCTGCAGAGTACAACATTTTTTTCCTGCTAGATAGAGATATCTGACTTTTGTCTAGTAGCAGTTTTGACTCCATAAAGGGCATGCTGGAAAGAACAGATCTGTATTATGTGGATAGCTAAGTGGATTAGTAAAGCCACGCAGTAGACACTTTGAAACAGATGAAATGTATGTGAGAGAGGGGCTATGGAGAGATGAGGGGCACGTTTGCAAGGATGGTAGTGAGGGAATCAAAGGAGGTCATAGTGTGCAATTGTAAAACGCACGTTCACCCGTAGGCATCTGGCACCAAAATGATGGTCGCACTGGCTTCCACCAGCGCTAAAAGGCTGCGATGATGGGTATGTGGTAAGGTAAAGTAATACTGTGTCTTTTTTCTCTCTTTCTTAGTCTTTTTGGAGAGCGTACGGATTTCGCAAAGGAAAGGTAAGGTGACTTCGTCATTATTGACTGTTAAACACTTCACTCACGCACACACCCACCTACACTTTGAAACCAACAACCTATCTGCCTTCTACGTAGGATAGTGTTTTAAAAGGATAGTTTTAGGCACTAGCAGATATGGCATATCGTTGGATGAATGCTGCCCAGGCCCTAAGTCTGGTTCTGGAGTCCAGCTCTGAGGGAAGATCAGAGACTGAGACAGCAGATACTGAGACAGCATCTGAGGGAGAGGACAATGGAGCCGAATCTGGGAGTGATTTTTCAGTCGGCGCAGTTCCATCCGATGACTCATCTTCCAGCGATTCTGAAGGAGACGATGTCAGTCGTGCTGTCCCTTTGCCAGCACAGTCTGTGCAGCAGGACACCAGTAACAGGTTAGAGCAACCCAGAGTGCAGGCACGTGTGGCCACAAGCACAGACGGAGCGCTGTCTTGGCAGCCTCCCAATTTAGTTCAGCCCCAAATTCCGCCTTTCACTGGTGACGCTGGATGTAAAGTCGATACGGCGAATTTTTTGCCAATTGACTACGCCCATCTCTTTTTGGATGTTGACTTCCTTGACGAAATTGTGCAGCAAACAAATTTGCGTGCCGAACAATTTCTGAGGGAGCAAGGAGGCCCTCTTGGGCCTCATTCTAGAGCGCGCAAGTGGACTCCCACTTCTTTAGGGGAGTTGAAGATATTTTTGAGCCTCACACTTAAAATGGGGGTAGTGCATAAACCAACCTTGCTATCCTACTGGTCTACTCGCACGGTTTGGTTAACCCCCATCTTCGCACCATACATGAGCAGAGATCGTTTTTTGCTATTGCAGCGCATGCTGCATTTCAATGTCAATTCTGCTGCATTGCCCTGGGATCATCCAGACCATGACAGGTTGTTCAAAATTCGGCCTGTCGTGGAACATTTGTCTGCCAAGTTTCCAGAGGTTTATACTCCTGGAAAGAATATAGCCATTGATGAGTCCTTGATCTTGTATAAAGGGCGGCTGCTGTTTAGGCAGTACATTCCGAGCAAACGCGCTCACTATGGCATCGAGCTGTACATGCTGTGTGAGAGCTCAACTGGCTATGTGTACAGCTTGAGAGTGTATACAGGGAAGGACACAACTCTTAACCCTGTAGGTTGCCCTCCCACGCTAGATTTTTTGAAGTTGAATTTGTAGCCCTCAGAGGCGAAGCCCAATATAATGGTATTCACCCTGTTCAAGTGTTTTTCCAGGTCATCGTCTGTCAGATAGATGTCATCGACATATGACAATGCCTCATTATCATAAATTTGTAGTAACTCTGTTACCCTCGCTGAGAATAACCCCGGGCTGTTCTTGAACCCTTGTGGGAATCGACAAAATTGACGCTGGGTCCCCATTATGGAGAAAGCTGTTAAGTACCTGCTTTCAGGTGCTATGTTTTGACAAAAGAAACCATTTGAGATATCTAATGTGGTTTTATATTTTTTACGCACAATGTTATTCATTAATGCTGTGCTATGTGCATTTTGCACTGCAAACGTTTTAGAACAAGTGTTTTAATGTCTGTAATCCAAAACTAGATGATAGGTGTTGTCTGGTTTGGTGACAGGAAACAAAGGATTGTTCATTGAGGAGGTGCATGTTTCAATCACCCCTTGGTATTCAAGTTGATCTAAGATCTCCCTGACCTGTTTTTTAGCTTCTTGCTTTATTGGGTACTGCCTTTGTGCAGTTGGTTCATGTTTCAGATGTATTTTATGGTGAGGTGAGCCCTCATCCCATCCTACATGATTTTTATATAATGCTGGGGCCTGGGCTACTGCCCATTTCCTGGCATATGTATATTTTTGGTGAATTGGAATATGGTTGGAGAAGGCAGGCATAATAATGTCCTCGCCATGTGGGCACTCCCTGACAAATTGTGGTGGACAGTCTTTTTCTGTTAGAAGTATGTCATAGCCCTTTGAAAGTTTTTCCCAAAAGAGTGTTTTCACCTGTCTTGGTATGTCTCCCTCCATTCGGAGTGTTATTTCATATAACCTTTGTGGAGTACTAACCCTGGTGTCTACAGTCTCTACTGTGATGTACTCATTCAAGTCCACTATCTCCAGAAGTTCCTTCACGTTCTGGCGAGCTATTGTGACTTCTGCTGCACTGTCCAGCATTGTCTGAGCCCATTCTCCGTTCTTGAGTTGTGTTCTCAGTATCCTCGGCATGTCTGATCTTCAGACCTGCTACTTTCTTTTTGGAGAATTGAGGTTTTGTTTTATTTTTTGGAGCGTGTTTATCTTCCTTGGATTTCACGCGTTCTTCTCTATGTTCTGACCGTCCTCTTCTTCCCGATGTCTGTGACGAGATCTGAAAGGTACGAGAGGAACGTGTATCAGTATCTTGATACCTGTCAGGTTTTTTCAAATTATCCCTATTCCTGAGGTTATACCTCCTTTCAGAGGGCTCCTTTTGAGGAGACCTACCTCGGGATTGAGAACGTTTCTCATTTGAATTTTGTTTATTAGTTTCCCACTTCTTTTTAGAAGATGTAGGAGTTTGTTTAATAGAGTCCTTTTCAGGATTCTCAGATAGTTTTGGTTTTAATGGTCTTCCACCCAAACTATCTCTGCCTAATTCTGCATAGGATTGTTCAATTATTCTGGGTAGTTCAGTTTGATGTTCTGTAACATCGAATTCCTTAATCGTTGGCGGATCGCCACTGCTGCTGCCTCCCCTTTAATATTAGATAATATTATTGTTGAGACCTGGTCGAAATTTTTCAGTAATTTCATACCTAAATTCAGAGCAGGCTCTGCCCCGTATTCGTTTTGAATTTGTTTCAGGACATCAGGTATTACCGCAATTGATGGAATACCATGTGTTTTAGTATAGATGGCAGCAAAGACTGAGCCCCAAGTGGTGCAGTCTTCCAGTTGTGGTGTGATCCCCATTGGTAAACTGATTGTTAGGATTCTGTGTTTCTCAAAAGGGCTAGTATTTGGAAATACTGCTTCTATTTGAGTAATTTTTTGAGCTATCCAGAAAGGAATTTGCTCACGTTTTGTGGGCATTTTACCCATGACTGAGTAGAGAGTCTGTGGTGTAATTTTTAGTGTAGTCCCCGGATGAGGGGTCTGATTTGGAATTGTTAATGGTGGTTGGACTGTGAAAGTCCGCATGACATCTTGGACCAATTGTCTGTAGATTTTTATTAACTCTTGTAGTTGAGTAAGTAGTTCCTCATCTGACATTATATCCAGTTCAGGATGAGGTGTGTAGCCGGCTAGAATCGGCCATGTTGCTCCTGGTCTCCCTAGGGGACCGAGCCTGGTAATGTTTCTGTGATGTTTTTGGGCGCCTTTAAACCAGAGCTGATGCTCCTGGTATGTTAATGGAATTTCAATATCCTCGAAAGGAATATATTCCTCTGGTGGATCATCTTCTTTGTAGAAGTGAAACAGTCTTGTTACTGGATTTGATTCTGGGAATACTATCCATGAATAGAATACCTCTGTCTGAAAGGATTCGTGTGCCTCTATCACGAAAACTGCTCTACCGCCTCTCGGTGGTAGGCCGTGTTTTATAAGTTTTAGAGTGATGGCCCTTCTTAAGTTTGGATGGATGTCTATAACACCTTCCTCGGTTTCATTTAAACCGGTAAAATTAAAAGCTGTTACGACTGGTTCAGCCGCAGCTACACCGTTCCCGGTGTTTTCGTCCCCGTGTATGGACATTTGTTTTTTGAAAAATGTAGAACAAGTTTCAAGGAAACAAAAGATAAGGTGCACAATATTTTGGAACACTGTATCCTTCAACGTTGAGCAAACCAAACAGCTAATATATAGGGTGCTTCCCTATTTTGCTGTGGCGGATACTTAACCCTGCCCACTCCAGACGTCTTTTGGAGTATATGGGTAGGGGTCTCTGAGAGAAAAAGCACAGCTGAGTTACTCCGTATCTAGCGTTAAATTACCGCCTTACCAAACCGTTGGGCGCCATGTAGTGTAGCTCCTATTTCCCTAATAGGCTCTGCGCATTGGAATAATATACCCTATAGGTTTGACATAGGACTAAGGTCGGTATGTCCCTATCGAGTATATTAAACTTAATTACTTGTGCCAGCTAGCTCAGAGGCCACTAGAAACTCCTTGGATAACAAGAAGGGAGTAGTTTCTGGCAGCCGCAAAACATGACAACTTTGTTTCCCTGTAGAATCAGAACGTGTCCCAGAGTCGTGGAAACAATAGATAACCGTTTCACTCAGCTCAATCGTGCATGCTTAGTTTTCCTCAAAGTTACACAGAAAGAATAGACGGGCGTTTCAATAAAAGGATTTATTGAACAGTCTTGTTTCTCGTGTAGGTGATATGTGCTGTTACGATCACAAGACAGTATGCAAGATAAATAATGTACAGCGTAAGCAGTAGAAATAAATAATACTGCGCTAGCATTATCTTTTAGCGTATATTCACATACATAAATAACATGAGCTAAAAATGCGAGTACTCATACGATGCGTCTCTAAGCTAGTTCTACCCCGATGTACCTAACCTAACCTAGGTGTAGGGAGAGGTATGAAGTAGGTGAGTATTCTCTAGTCTGGTATACTAAGAGTATGTATGCCAAGAGTCCCTCTAGGTTCTAGTCAGCTCCATACCTTAAGAATGAGAGAGGTGGGAATCTCTTGCCAGACTCTGACTCCAACACCCCGCGAGGGAAGTTAGATCACTGGAAGCTGGACTCTCTGCGTGCAGGGATGACAGCGTCTTCTCAGTGCGTCAGGCCGGGATACGGGCTCCTCTGAAGTCGAGGTCTCCTCTGATTTACAAGGGCGAGGGAAGGTATATTTATACCTGAGGGGTACCTCAGAATGTTAGCATTGACGTGAATCGGACAGCGGAAGACGTCATGAATGAACCCTCAAGGTGTACTGGTTCATGCATAATAGATGAGTCCTTGAAGAAATCAATAGTCCTGTGCTAGGGAAACTCCCGAAGCCTAAGGGTCTGTTCTGCAAGGACTCGTTGTGACGTTAGGGTGGACGGATGTCGGAGACCATGCCTGTATTTGGAGCGCATGGTTTAATGCCTAAATAAGGACTGGGATTCTATGCCTATATAAGGGCATGATGAAATGTGCCTATATAAGGACATGATTCAGGAAAACCTATATACGGACACCCAAAGAGGAATACAACAGTTTTCTCACCTGATCCAGATGGCAACATGCAATGCATATGTTGTTTATGGTCAGACCACCACAGGAAGACTCATGTCTTTCCTTGACTTTCAGTTGTCTGTGATTGAAAGTCTCACTGCTACAGAAGCAGCAGCCTCCACGTCATGTGTTCTGGAGGACGTGGCAAGGCTGCAGGAGCAACACTTTGCTGATAAAATTCCTGCAACACCCAAAAAGGAGCGACCATGTCGTCGTTGTAAAGTGTGCTCGATGCAGGGAAAGAGGCAGGAGACTCCTGTTTACTGTCCCCAGTGCCCAAATAAGCCTACCTTTTGTTTTCCAACTTGCTTTATGTTGTATCACACTAAAGCAAAATACTGGGAAGTTGACTGAGGTGGAGCTGCCAATAGGTAAACCTTTCAATTGGTGTGAATGGATACCTACTGTCTAGTGGCCACTCCTTCACTACCCAAGCAGCTGCAGAATATTTCTTCCTCTACTTCAGGAAATCATGGACTTCTCAACACCTTTATCTGCTTTGAGAACGTGGTAGTTGTGCTGTTCGCCAATGACAAGTGCATTATAGTCCCCACGCTGCACATACTGGTGGACAGAACATACGCCACGTTGTCACGGAGTACCCGTGTTGCACATTCAACCGTTCTTCATAGTTTATGGTGTTCGCTTTAGAAAGCTTTTGAAAATTTCCGCATGTTTGCCTTAGTTTCAAAGGTAGATATGCTTGCTCAGCTCGAGGAATGACTTTGCAGCATATTCGGGCACCCCCCCAACTTGCATCCACAAACTGGAAGGAGTTGGATTTAGCACAGTGAGAGCATTGGTAGCATGTGACAGTAATGTTTTCTCATGCTTCAAGTAGCTAGAGATGGAAGGCATTAGTGTAGGGTCTCTTGACAATTAGACAGGATTAGTCAGGACTCTGATGAGGACAGACACGCGAACGGGTTAGAACAGCTTATGGTAGGTGTGCTTTCCGAGGAATATTGCAAAGGTAGAAGGCAGATAGTAAAGGTAGTATAGATACACGTCATGACTTCATCGTCACCCATGGATTCAAATCCATTGCTGCCACTCTCGCACTGAATTTAGTATAGTACTTAAGGATCAATGCTGCTTGCCATGTTCATCCTCCGTTAGAACTTAGTAGATGGTCAGTTTGCTGTATGATAAGTGCATTACAGTCACTGCACATAACCGTGGATTGGACATATGCTATGTTGTCACGGACTACCTGTGTTTCACATTCATCCGTTCTCCATAGTTTATGATGTTATCTTTTGAAAATTTCCAGCATGTTTGCCTTAGTTTCAAAGGTAGATATGCTTGCTCAGCTTGAGGAATGACTTTGCGGCATACCTGGGCACCCCCCAACTTGCATCCACAAACTGGAAGGAGTTGGATTTAGCATAGTGAGTGCGCTAAAGGTGCATGAAAGACATGTCTTCCTGAGCCTCATGTGGCTGTCATGGAAGCCATTAGTAAAGGTTCACTCGGCATGCATTCGGTAACGTTCAGGAAGAAGGAGGTGGAGACTTGACAGGTGGTAAAATGTAGTCAAACTCATTATGTCTTGTGGCATATGAATGTGATGGGCCCTTGCATGGCAGCGGTATGTTTGTGTGAGTGCAAGTGATCTGGTTGTTTGGGCCTGTGGCTGGCGGTATGGAAGTCTTGTGTGTGGAGTGTGAATGGCGTGTGAATGGACCATAAAGTGGTTGGTGCCGTGAAGTGGCTTTATGGCTCCCCTTTAGAAGGCTTGGCTTCAATATTTATATACTTTGATAAGTATTTGTGCTTTGAAGCCAGCGTTTCTGGAGGTGCTAAAACCAACCAGTGTAAGTGGTGGATTAGCTTTATCAAATTAGTGTTAGATTTATATTTGTGGTGGTGTAATGGCCTTTTGTAAGATGTTTTTTTGTCAATATGGGTAGCATGGGACTTTGTGCCCTAGCTCAGTCGTCACCTAGGCAAACCTTCACATTTTTGAGTAGTAGACAAAGGGGGAAGTACAAAGGTGAATGACTTGCGTGGCTCTCACTGTTTTTTTTACCCAACATGCCCTGCAAAGCTCAAATTTAGTTGAAAAAACTATTTTTCCACACATTTTTGTGTGGGAAAGTTGTGGGATCACTGATCTGACACAAATTTCCTACCACCCAGTGTTCCCCCAGGTCTCCCGATAAAAATGGTGCCTCACTCGTGTGGGAGGCCCAAGTACCCGCGACAGGCAAGGGCCCAAAACATATTGAGGAGACATCAAAATTGCCTATCACAAAACAACCTGGTTTTGCAAGGGGGGTCACCTGGGTTTTTGGCCCCGTGCTCGGCGGCCAGCTAGGGACACCTAACAAACCCACACATTTCTGAAAACTATACACCTGGGGGATTCCAGGGAGGTATGTCTTGCGTGGATCCCCCAACGTTTTCTTACCCAGAATCCCCTGCAAACCTCAAATTTAGCTGAAAAAATTCACTTTTTCCACACATTTTTGTGTGGGAAAGTTGTGGGATCACCGGGCTGACACAAATTTCCTACCACCCAGCGTTTCCCCAGGTCTCCCGATAAAAATGGTGCCTCACTCGTGTGGGAGGCCCAAGTACCTGCGACAGGCAAGGGCCCAAAACATATTGAGGAGACATCAAAATTGCCTATCACAAAACAACCTAGTTTTGCAAGGGGGGTCACCTGGGTTTTTGGCCCCGTGCTCGGCGGCCAGCTAGGGAACCTTACCAAACCCACACATTTCTGAAGACTAGACACCCAGGGGATTCCAGGGAGGTATGGCTTGTGTGGATCCCCCAACGTTTTCTTACCCAGAATCCCCTGCAAACCTCAAATTTAGCTGAAAAAATCACTTTTTCCACACATTTTTGTGTGGGAAAGTTGTGGGATCACCGGGCTGACACAAATTTCCTACCACCCAGCATTGCCCCAGGTCTCCTGATAAAAATGGTGCCTCACTCGTGTGGGAGGCCCAAGTACCCGCGACAGGCAAGGGCCCAAAACATATTGAGGAGACATCAGAATTGCATATCACAAAACAACCTGGTTTTGCAAGGGGGGTCACCTGGGTTTTTGGCCCGTGCTCGGCGGCCAGCTAGGGAACCCTACCAAACCCACACATTTCTGAAAACTAGACAGAGGGGGATTACAGGGAGGTATGGCTTGCGTGGATCCCCCAACGTTTCTTACCCAGAATCCCTCCAAACCTCAAATCTTGCTGAAAAAATCACTTTTTCCACACATTTTTGTGTGGGAAAGTTGTGGGATCACCGGGCTGACACAAATTTCCTACCACCCAGCGTTCCCCCAGGTCTCCCGATAAAAATGGTGCCTCACTCGTGTGGGAGGCCCAAGTACCCGCGACAGGCAAGGGCCCAAAACATATTGAGGAGACATCAAAATTGCCTATCACAAAACAACCTGGTTTTGCAAGGGGAGTCACCTGGGCTTTTTGGCCCCGTGCTCGGCGGCCAGCTATGGTACCCTACCAAACCCACACATTTCTGAAAACTAGCCACCCGGGGGATTCCAGGGAGGTATGGCTTGCATGGATCCCCCAATGTTTTCTTACCCAGAATCCCCTGCAAACCTCAAATTTAGCTAAAAAAATCACTTTTTCCACACATTTTTGTGTGGGAAAGTTGTGGGATCACTGGGCTGACACAAATTTCCTACCACCCAGCGTTCCCGCATGTCTCCCGATAAAAATGGTGCCTCACTCGTGTGGGAGGCCCAAGTACCCGCGACAGGCAAGGGCCCAAAACATATTGAGGAGACATCAAAATTGCCTATCACAAAACAACCTGGTTTTGCAAGGGGGGTCACCTGGGTTTTTGGCCCCGTGCTCGGCGGCCAGCCAGGGAACCCTACCAAACCCACACATTTCTGAAAACTAGACACCCAGGGGCTTTCAGGGAGGTGTGGCTTGCGTGGATCCCCCAACGTTTTCTTACCCAGAATCCCCTGCAAACCTCAAATTTAGCTGAAACAAATCACTTTTTCAACACATTTTTGTGTGGGAAAGTTGTGGGATCACCGGGCTGACACAAATTTCCTACCACCCAGCGTTCCCTCAGGTATCCCGATAAAAATGGTGCCTCACTCGTGTGGGAGGCCCAAGTACCCGCGACATGCAAGGGCCCAAAACATATTGAGGAGACATCAAAATTGCCCATCACAAAACAACCTGGTTTTGCAAGGGGTCACCTGGGTTTTGGCCCTGTGCTCGGCGGCCAGCTAGGAAACCTACCAAACCCACACATTTCTGAAAACTAGACACCCGGAGGATTCCAGGGAGGTATGGCTTGCGTGGATCCCCCAACGTTTTCTTACCCAGAATCCCCTGCAAACCTCAAATTCAGCTGAAAAAATCACTTTTTCCACACATTTTTGTGTGGGAAAGTTGTGGGATCACCTGGCTGACACAAATTTCCTACCACCCAGCGTTCCCCCAGGTCTCCCGATAAAAATGGTGCCTCACTCATGTGGGAGGCCCAAGTACCCGCGACAGGCAAGGGCCCAAAACGTTTTGTGAAAGGCAATTTTGATGTCTCCTCAATACGTTTTGGGCCCTTGCCTGTCGCGAGTACTTGGGCATCCCACACGAGTGAGGCACCATTTTTATCGGGATCCCTGGGGGAACGCTGGGTGGTAGGAAATTTGTGACAGCCCGGCGATCCCACAACTTTCCCACACAAAAATGTGTGGAAAAAGTGATTTTTTCAGCTAAAATTGAGGTTTGCAGGGGCTTCTGGGTAAGAAACCTTTGGGGGATCCACGCAAGCCATACCTCCCTGGAATCCCCCGGGTGTCTAGTTTTTAGAAATGTGTGGGTTTGGTAGGGTTCCCTAGCTGGCCACCGAGCACGGGGCCAAAAACCCAGGTGACCCCCCTTGCAAAACCAGGTTGTTTTGTGATAGGCAATTTTGATGTCTCCTCAATATGTTTTGGGCCCTTGCCTGTCGCGGGTACTTGGGCCTCCCACCCGAGTGAAGCACCATTTTTATCAGGAGACCTGGGGGAACGCTGAGTGGTAGGAAATTTGTGTCAGCCCGGTGATCCCACAACTTTCCCACAAAAAAATGTGTGGAAAAAGTGATTTTTTCAGCTAAATTTGAGGTTTGCAGGGGATTCTGGGTAAGAAAACGTTGGGGGATCCACGCAAGCCATACTTCCCTTGAATTCCCGGGTGTCTAGTTTTCAGAAATGTGTGGGTTTGGTAGGGTTCCCTAGCTGGCCGCCGAGCACGGGGCCAAGAAACCCAGGTGATCCCCCTTGCAAAACTAGGTTATTTTGTGATAGGCAATTTTGATGTCTCCTCAATACGTTTTGGGCCCTTGCCTGTCGCGGGTACTTGGGCCTTCCACACGAGTGAGGCACCATTTTTATCGTGAGACCTAGGGAAACGCTGGGGGTAGGAAATTTGTGTCAGCCCGGTGATCCCACAACTTTCCCACACAAAAATGTGTGGAAAAAGTGATTTTTTTCAGCTAAATTCGAGGTTTGCAGCGGATTCTGGATAAGAAAAAGTTGGGGGATCAACGCAAGCCATACCTCCCTGGAATCCTCCAGGTGTCTAGTATTCAGAAATGTGTGGGTTTGGTAGGGTTCCCTAGCTGGCCACCGAGCACGGGGCCAAAACCCAGGTGACCCCCTTGCAAAACCAGGTTGTTTTGTGACAGGCAATTTTGATGTCGCCTCAATACGATTTGGGCCCTTGCCTGTCGCGGGTACTTGGGCCTCCCACACGAGTGAGACACCATTTTTATCAGGAGACCTGGGGGAACGCTGGGTGGTAGGAAATTTGTGTCAGCCCAGTGATCCCACAACTTTCCCACACAAAAATGTGTGTAAAAAGTGATTTTTTCAGCTAAATTTGAGGTTTGCAGGGATTCTGGGTAAGAAAACGTTGGGGGATCCACGCAAGCCATACCTCCCTAGAATCCTCCAGGTGTCTAGTTTTCAGAAATGTATGGGTTTGGTAGGTTTCCTAGCTGGCCACCGAGCACGGGCTGAAAACCTAGGTGATTCCCCTTGCAAAACCAGGTTTTTTTGTGAAAGGCAATTTTGATGTCGCCTCAATACGTTTTGGGCCCTTGCCTGTCGCGGGTACTTGGGCCTCCCACACGAGTGAGACACCATTTTTATCAGGAGACCTGGGGGAACGCTGGGTGGTAGGAAATTTGTGTCAGCCCAGTGATCCCACAACTTTCCCACACAAAAATGTGTGTAAAAAGTGATTTTTTCAGCTAAATTTGAGGTTTGCAGGGGATTCTGGGTAAGAAAACATTGGGGGATCCACGCAAGCCATACCTCCCTGGAATCCTCCAGGTGTCTAGTTTTCAGAAATGCATGGGTTTGGTAGGTTTCCCTAGCTGGCCGCCGAGCACGGGCCGAAAACCCAGGTGACCCCCCCTTGCAAAACCAGGTTGTTTTGTGATAGGCAATTTTGATGTCTCCTCAATATGTTTTGGGCCCTTGCCTGTCGCGGGTACTTGGGCCTCCCACCCGAGTGAAGCACCATTTTTATCAGGAGACCTGGGGGAACGCTGAGTGGTAGGAAATTTGTGTCAGCCCGGTGATCCCACAACTTTCCCACAAAAAAATGTGTGGAAAAAGTGATTTTTTTCAGCTAAATTTGAGGTTTGCAGGGGATTCTGGGTAAGAAAACGTTGGGGGGATCCACGCAAGCCATACTTCCCTTGAATTCCCCGGGTGTCTAGTTTTCAGAAATGTGTGGGTTTGGTAGGGTTCCCTAGCTGGCCGCCGAGCACGGGGCCAAGAAACCCAGGTGATCCCCCTTGCAAAACTAGGTTATTTTGTGATAGGCAATTTTGATGTCTCCTCAATACGTTTTGGGCCCTTGCCTGTCGCGGGTACTTGGGCCTTCCACACGAGTGAGGCACCATTTTTATCGTGAGACCTAGGGAAACGCTGGGGGTAGGAAATTTGTGTCAGCCCGGTGATCCCACAACTTTCCCACACAAAAATGTGTGGAAAAAGTGATTTTTTTCAGCTAAATTCGAGGTTTGCAGCGGATTCTGGATAAGAAAAAGTTGGGGGATCAACGCAAGCCATACCTCCCTGGAATCCTCCAGGTGTCTAGTATTCAGAAATGTGTGGGTTTGGTAGGGTTCCCTAGCTGGCCACCGAGCACGGGGCCAAAAACCCAGGTGACCCCCCTTGCAAAACCAGGTTGTTTTGTGACAGGCAATTTTGATGTCGCCTCAATACGATTTGGGCCCTTGCCTGTCGCGGGTACTTGGGCCTCCCACACGAGTGAGACACCATTTTTATCAGGAGACCTGGGGGAACGCTGGGTGGTAGGAAATTTGTGTCAGCCCAGTGATCCCACAACTTTCCCACACAAAAATGTGTGTAAAAAGTGATTTTTTCAGCTAAATTTGAGGTTTGCAGGGGATTCTGGGTAAGAAAACGTTGGGGGATCCACGCAAGCCATACCTCCCTAGAATCCTCCAGGTGTCTAGTTTTCAGAAATGTATGGGTTTGGTAGGTTTCCCTAGCTGGCCACCGAGCACGGGCTGAAAACCTAGGTGATTCCCCCTTGCAAAACCAGGTTTTTTTGTGAAAGGCAATTTTGATGTCGCCTCAATACGTTTTGGGCCCTTGCCTGTCGCGGGTACTTGGGCCTCCCACACGAGTGAGACACCATTTTTATCAGGAGACCTGGGGGAACGCTGGGTGGTAGGAAATTTGTGTCAGCCCAGTGATCCCACAACTTTCCCACACAAAAATGTGTGTAAAAAGTGATTTTTTCAGATAATTTGAGGTTTGCAGGGGATTCTGGGTAAGAAAACGTTGGGGGATCCACGCAAGCCATACCTCCCTGGAATCCTCCAGGTGTCTAGTTTTCAGAAATGTATGGGTTTGGTAGGTTTCCCTAGCTGGCCGCCGAGCACGGGCCGAAAACCCAGGTGACCCCCCCTTGCAAAACCAGGTTTTTTTGTGATAGGCAATTTTGATGTCTCCTCAATAAGTTTTGGGCCCTTGCCTGTCGCGGGTACTTGGGCCTCCCACACGAGTGAGGCACCATTTTTATCGGGAGACCTGGGGGAACGCTGGGTGGTAGGAAATTTGTGTCAGCCCAGTGATCCCACAACTTTCCCACACAAAAATGTGTGGAAAAAGTGAATTTTCCGGCTAAATTTGAGGTTTGCAGGGGATTCTGGGTAAGACAACATTGGGGGATCCACGCAACCCATACCTCCCTGTAATCCTCCAGGTGTCTAGTTTTCAGAAATGTGTGGGTTTGGTAGGTTTCCCTAGCTGGCCGCCGAGCACGGGGCAAAAAACCCAGGTGACCCCCCTTGCAAAACCAGGTCGTTTTGTGATAGGCAATTTTGATGTCTCCTCAATACGTTTTGGGCCCTTGCCTGTTGCGGGTACTTGGGCCTCCCACACGAGTGAGGCACCATTTTTATTGGGAGACCTCGGGGAACGCTGGGTGGTAGGAAATTTGTGTCAGCCCAGTGATCCCACAACTATCCCACACAAAAATGTGTGGAAAAAGTGATTTTTTTCAGCTAAATTAGAGGTTTGCAGGGGATTCTGGATAAGAAAACTTTGGGGGATCCGCACAAGCCATACCTCCCTGGAATCCTCGAGGTGTCTAGTTTTCAGAAATGTGTGGGTTTGGTAGGTTTCCCTAGCTGGCCGCCGAGCACGGGGCCAAAAACCCAGGTGACCCCCTTGCAAAACCAGGTTGTTTTGTGATAGGCAATTTTGATGTCTCCTCAATACGTTTTGGGCCCTTGCCTGTCGCGGGTACTTGGGCCTCCCACACGAGTGAGGCACCATTTTTATCGGGAGACATGGGGGAACGGTGGGTGGTAGGAAATTTGTGTCAGCCCGGTGATCCCACAACTTTCCCACACAAAAATGTGTGGAAAAAGTGATTTTTTCAGCTAAATTTGAGGTTTGCAGGAGATTCTGGGTAAGAAAACGTTGGGGGGATCCACGCAAGCTATACCTCCCTGGAATCCCCCAGGTGTCTAGTTTTCAGAAATGTGTGGGTTTGGTAGGTTTCCTAAGCTGGCCGCCAAGCACGGGGCCAAAAACCCAGGTGACCCCCCTTGCAAAACCAGGTTATTTTGCGATAGGCAATTTTGATGTCTCCTCAATACGTTTTGGGCCCTTGCCTGTTGCGGGTACGTGACCCACCCATGCAAGTGAGGTACCATTTTTTTGGGAAGACTTTGGGCAATGTGGGGTGGGTGGAATTTTGTGGATCCTTGCTGATTCTAGAACTTTCTACCACAGAAATTTGCGGAAAATGTGGTTTATTTGACAAATTTTGAGGTTGGCAAGGGATTCTGGGTAACAGAACCTGGTGAGAGCCAGACAAGTCACCCCATCCTAGATTCCCCTGGGTGTCTAGTTTTCAAAAATGTATAGGTTTGCTAGGTTTACCTAGGTGCCGGCAGAGCTAGGGTTCAAAATCTACAGCTAGGCACTTTGCAAAAAAAGGGTCCAGTTTCACTGTGAAAATGTGGTGTGTTCACGTTGCGTTTTGCGCTGTTTCCTGTCGCGGGCACTAGGCCTACCCACACAAGTGAGGTACCATTTTTCTCGGAAGACTTTGGGGAACGCGGGGTGTGTGGAATTTTGTGGATCCACGCAGATTCCAGAACTTTCCACCACAGAAATGTGAGGAAAATGTGTTTTTGTGACAAATTTTTAGGTTTGCAAGGAATTCTGGGTAACAGAACCTGGTGAGAGCCAGTCAAGTCACCCTATCTTGGATTCCCCTGGGTGTCTAGTTTTCAAAAATGTATAAGTTTGCTAGGTTTCCCTAGGTGCCGGCAGAGCTAGGGTTCAAAATCTACAGCTAGGCACTTTGCAAAACAAGTGTCCTTTTTCACTGTGAAAATGTGGTGTGTCCACGTTGCGTTTTGGGCCGTTTCCTGTCGCGGGCACTAGGCCTACCCACACAAGTGAGGTACCATTTTTCTCGGAAGACTTTGGGAAACGCGAGGTGGGTGAAATTTTGTGGATCCACGCAGATTCCAGAACTTTCCACCACAGAAATGTGAGCAAAATGTGTTTTTTTTGACAAATGTTTAGGTTTGCAAGGAATTCTGGGTAACAGAACCTGGTGAGAGTCAGTCAAGTCACCCCATCCTGGATTCCTCTGGGTGTCTAGTTTTCAAAAATGTATAGGTTTGCTAGGTTTTCCTAGGTGCCGGCAGGGCTAGGGTTCAAAATCTACAGCTAGGCACTTTGCAAAAAAAGGGTCCAGTTTCACTGTGAAAATGTAGTGTGTTCACGTTGCGTTTTGCGCTGTTTCCTGTCGCGGGCACTAGGCCTACCCACACAAGTGAGGTACCATTTTTCTCGGAAGACTTTGGGGAACGCGGGGTGCATAGAATTTTGTGGATCCACGCAGATTCCAGAACTTTCCACCACAGAAATGTGACAAATGTTTAGGTTTGCAAGGAATTCTGGGTAACAGAACCTGGTGAGAGCCAATCAAGTCACCCTATCTTGGATTCCCCTGGGTGTATAGTTTTCAAAAATGTATAAGTTTGCCAGGTTTCCGTAGGTGCCGGCAGAGCTAGGGTTCAAAATCTACAGCTAGGCACTTTGGAAAACAAGTGTCCTTTTTCACTGTGAAAATGTGGTGTGTCCACTTTGCGTTTTGGGCCATTTCCTGTCGCGGGCACTAGGCCTACCCACACAAGTGAGGTACCATTTTTCTCAGAAGACTATGGGAAACGCGAGGTGGGTGGAATTTTGTGGATCCATGCAGATTCCAGAACTTTCCACCACAGAAATGTGAGCAAAATGTGTTTTTTTTTACAAATGTTTAGGTTTGCAAGGAATTCTGGGTAACAGAACCTGGTGAGAGCCAGTCAAGTCACCCCATCCTGGATTCCCCTGGGTGTCTAGTTTTCAAAAATGTATAGGTTTGCTAGGTTTCCCTAGGTGTCGGCAGAGCTAGCGTTCAAAATCTACAGCTAGGCACTTTGCAAAAAAAGGGTCCGTTTTCACTGTGAAAATGTGGTGTGTCCACGTTGCGTTTTGGGCCGTTTCCTGTCAAGGGCACTAGGCCTACCCACACAAGTGAGGTACCATTTTTCTCGGAAGACTTTGGGGAACGCGAGGTGGGTGGAATTTTGTGGATCCACACAGATTCCAGAACTTTCCACCACAGAAATATGAGGAAAATGTGGTTTTTTTGACAAATTGTTAGGTTTGCAAGGGATTCTGGGTAACAGAACCTGGTGAGAGCCAGTCAAGTCACCCCATCCTGAATTTCCCTGGGTGTCTAGTTTTCAGAAATGGATAGGTTTGATAGGTTTCCCTAGGTGCCGGCAGAGCTAGGGTTCAAAATCTACAGCTAGGCACTTTGCAAAAAAAGGGTCCGTTTTCACTGTAAAAATGTGGTGTGTCCACGTTGCGTTGTGGCCCGTTTCCTGTCAAGGGCACTAGGCCTACCCACACAAGTGAGGTACCATGTTTCTCGGAAGACTTCGGGGAACGCGGGGTGGGTTGAATTTTGTGGATCCACGCAGATTCCAGAACTTCCCACCACAGAAATGTGAGGAAAATGTGATTTGTTTTACAAATTTTTAGGTTTGCAAGGGATTCTGGGTAACAGAACCTGGTGAGAGCCAGTCAAGTCACCCCATCTTGGATTCCCCTGGGTGTCTAGTTTTCAAAAATGTATAGGTTTGATAGGTTTACCTAGGTGACGGCAGAGCTAGGGTTCAAAATCTACAACAAGGCACTTTGCAAAAAAAAGGTCCGTTTTCACTGTGAAAATGTGGTGTGTCCACGTTGCGTTTTGGGCCGTTTCCTGTCGTGGGCACTAGGCCTACCCACACAAGTGAGGTACCATTTTTCTTGGAAGACTTTGGGGAACGCAGGGTGGGTGGGTGGAATTTTGGGGATCCACGCAGATTCCAGTACTTTCCACCACAGAAATGTGAGGAAAATGTGTTTTTTTGACAAATGTTTAGATTTGCAAGCGATTTTGGGTAACAGAACCTGGTGAGAGCCAGTCAAGTCACCCCATCTTGGATTCCCCTGGGTGTCTAGTTTTCAAAAATGTATAGGTTTGCTTGGTTTCCCTAGGTGCCCGCAGAGCTAGGGTTCAAAATCTACAGCTAGGCACTTTGCTAAAAAAGGGTCAGTTTTCACAGTGAAAATGTGGTTTGTCCATGTTGCGTTTTGGGCCGTTTCCTGTCAAGGGCACTAGGCCTACCCACACAAGTGAGGTACCATTTTTCTCGGAAGAATTTGGGGAACGCGGGGTGGGTGGAATTTTGTGGATCCACGCAGATTCCAGAACTTTCCACCACAGAAATGTGAGGAAAATGTGTTTTTTTGACAAATGTTTAGATTTGCAAGGGATTCTGGGTAACAGAACCTGGTGAGAGCCAGTCAAGTCACCCCATCCTGGATTCCCCTGGGTGTCTAGTTTTAAAAAATGTATAGGTTTTCTAGGTTTCCCTAGGTGCCGGCAGAGCTAGGGTTCAAAATCTACAGCTAGGCACTTTGCAAAAAAAGGGTCCGTTTTCACAGTGAAAATGTGATGTGTCCACGTTGCGTTTTGGGCCGTTTCCTGTCGCGGGCACTAGGCCTTCCCACACAAGTGAGGTACCATTTTTCTCGGAAGACTTTGGGGAACGTGGGTTGGGTAGAATTTTGTGGATCCACGCAGATTCCAGAACTTTCCACCACAGAAATGTGAGGAAAATGTGTTTTTTTTTTACAAATGTTTAGGTTTGCAAGGGATTCTGGGTAACAGAACCTGGTGAGAGCCAGTCAAGTCACCCCATCCTGGATTCCCCTGGGTGTCTAGTTTTCAAAAATGTATAGGTTTGCTAGGTTTCCCTAGGTGCCGGCAGAGCTAGGGTTCAAAATCTACAGCTAGGCACTTTGCAAAAAAAGGGTCAGTTTTCACTGTAAAAATAAAGTGTGTCCACGTTGCGTTTTGAGTCGTTTCCTGTCGCGGGCACTAGGCCTACCCACACAAGTGAGGTACCATTTTTATCGGGAGACTTAGGGTAACACAGGATTGTAGAGCAACTGTTATTTCCTATTGACTTTCGATGCATTTCTGCCTTCCAAATGAAAGACAATGTGTAAAAAGAATTCATTTTGAAAAATGACCTATAATTCTCATGCTTGTATGGGTACTCACAATTTCGGAAATGTGCAAATATCTACTGTTTCTAAACTCTATATTTTGTTCCAATTTCAGAAATACATAGGTGTCTTTCATCCCGATTTTTCACTGTATATATTTTCCCAAATTAATTGCTATATACCCGGTACATAATGAAAAACCATTGCAAGACGCTGCTCAGTTATTGGCTCTGGGTTCATCGGGTTCTTGGTGAACCTACAAGTCCTATATATCCCCACAACCAGAAAGGTCCTGCGGATGTAATGGTATATTGCTTTCAAACAGCTGCCACAATTAGAAGAAGTTACAGGTGAAAACGTTGGAACAAATATCTGTTTTTTTCAACTAATTTTCAATTTTTCCTATATTCAACTGTTAGTTTCTATAAAGAAACCTTGAAGGATCTACACAAATGACTCCTTGCTGAATTCAGAATTTTGTCTCCTTTTCTAAAATGTATAGCTTTCCAGGATTTATTATTGCTTTCATACCCATTTCTACCATTAACTGGAAGAAGGTTGAAAGCACAAAAAATAGCAAAAATAGGCTATATCCCAGTAAAATGCCACAACTGTGTAAAAAATGTTGGTTTTCTGACAAAAGTCTGTCAGTCCCTAAAAGCTGGGGAAATGGTGATTTCAGCCCCACAAACCCTTTGTTGATACCATTTGCAGGGAAAAAACCAGACGCTTTCATTTGCAGCACTTTTTTCCCAAAAAAAACAAAATTTGGCTGTATTTTGGCTAATTTCTGGGTCCCCTCCAGGGAATCCACAAACCCTGGGTACCTTTAGAATCCCCATGATGTTGGATGAAAAGGACGCAAATTTGGCATGGATACCTTATGTGGTCAAAAAGTTACAGAGGCCTAAGCGCGAACTACCCCAAATA
The DNA here is from genome assembly GCA_963921515.1 of Calotriton arnoldi. NCBI lineage: Eukaryota > Metazoa > Chordata > Amphibia > Caudata > Salamandridae > Calotriton > Calotriton arnoldi. The sequence continues at coordinate 671,391 of CAWUFW010006225.1, read as the reverse complement.
GCCAAAAAAGGGCTCAGCACTGGGGGGGGAAAGGCCCAGCAGTTAAGGGGTTAAATGACATGATCAGCTGTCTTACTGGCCCATGCAGATTTTCAAATTTAGACTTGTGCAAAGGATACCACCAACTGGAGCTTGATCCGCAATCGCGATACATCACAACATTCTCCACCCACATGGGTCTCTTTCGCTACAAACGACTACGTTTTGGAATATCATCAGCAGCAGAGATATTTCAAGAGATCATAAGGCAAGTGATCAGGCCTGTAAAGAACAGTTTGAATTACAGTGACGACATCCTGGTGTTTGGTCGCTCGGTTGAGGAGCACGACGAGGCCCTATGTGAGGTCTGCAACCAATTGGAACAAGCAGGCCTGACTCTAAATGAAGACAAGTGTGAACTGGGAAAAAGGGAACTAGTATTCTTTGGACACATCTTTTCAAAACAAGCATTGGCATAGCCAATAGGTCTCGCCTTTGGGACCTTATAAGTGTTTAGTTATCCAGCACAATATCCTTGGTGCAACAACATCAAGGGTTGCATGGCTAAACACTTATAAGGTCCCAAAGGCGAGACCTATTGGCTATGCCAATGCTTGTTACATTTTGCGTTAACAAAATGTATTCTTTGTTTAGGTACGGAAATAACTTATTTTGAGACCACTTCTTCTATACCAGTTACAAGTGCAAATTCGTTAAGGGCGTACTACCGAACAACTTTTACCTTTGGTAAGTACATTAACAAAATATTTTAATAAATAATGTTACTTGTTTAGTTATTATACTTTTGACCGGCATTGCGTGTTTGCTTGTTTTATTTCGCATACTAAAAACTATTTACCTATTAAGGCAAACAAAAAAGCCCCTTTATTACGAAGGTTACAAAAGGAAAAACTTAGCGCTGCTGGCAGCGCCCCTATAGTTATTCAGGGGCTTTGTTTTAACCGGTATGTAACGGAATGCTTATCTGCAAAATGCGTTTAAACATGCAAATTTACTACAATATATACCATGCGAAACCATGCGATGTTTACTATATAAAATTTAAAAGTTAAAGCTTTTCATCTCTTCACTGTTTGCACTGTGAATTAATACTGTTTTGCACAAACACCGTATTTATATAAACCCCAGCCTTTTTGCTCATCTAACCTTCCAAAATTTCAGTTAAAGGTAGTCCCTTATAAGAAAACATTGTTTGCCTCATTCTCAAGCTGGGATCCTTTCACGGGTCACTTGTGCAGCTCGCTCACAGCATAGACTAAATCTGTTTTAATTCTTTCTATCTCTGTTCTGTGCTTCCCTCTCCCTCCATTCATCCCACTCTATCTGTTTCTCAAATGTGGTACTTTCATGACTCGCTTAGGCAGCTTAGTCGCAACACACACTAAATCGGTTTAAATGTTCTCTCTTTCTCCTCTCTGATTCCGTTTCTCACTCTTTCTATGTAATAAATTACAAAATCCTGCCTTTCAATTAAAATAACATTATAACTTTATTTTCCCATTGCTTTCACTATATACATAATAACAAAGAATATTCACATAGTATGAGAATGCGTCCTTTTTCAAATTTACGTTAACAAAATGTATTCTTTCTTTAGGTGCGAAAATATCTTCTTTTGCCAACACTTATTCTATACCAGTTACAGTGTAAAACTGTTAACAGTGTACTATCAAAAACTTTTACCTCTGGTAAGTACATTAATAAAATATTTTATAAAATAATGTTATTTCCTTAGTATTAGCATTGGCATAGCCAATAGGTCTCGCTTTTGGGACCTTATACGTTTTTAGTCATGCTTTGCATGGCCAAGCAATGGGAAAGGACGTGGTGGGTCACGCGGGGGACATGGGGAGGGGGAGTGGTGTCAAAAGCATTGGTTAGTTGAAAAACGCAACTACGGAACGGGTGGGGGGTTAAGTAAAGATGGCTGCAGATGCACTGGTTGCTACCTGTAATGTAAGTGGTGCTCATGCAAAGCACTTCAGTCCCTTCCTGCCGAGTTTTGTATTTTTTTTGCAGATTAATATAGCGCGAACTCGACCCGAAGGTATTGGAGCGCTTTACATGAGCACCAGTTATGTTACACAAGGACACATCCATTAGCTGCAGCTCCTACACGGCGGGTCCGGCCTGGCCCGGGTCAGGGCAGCTGGGCACGGTGAAGGTGTAGGGGCAGTGCCCAGTGCTGCGGTCGTTGGCGCGGCGGAGGTGCACAGTGCTGGCCAGAGCCGGCCATGCCAAGCATGCCCAGAGCAGCAGGGGCAACAGGGGACGGAGCAGATGCATCCCGGGGTCCAGAGGAGGATGTTCGAGGACGGCCCCGGGTGCAAGCGCCTCTCAGCACTGCAGCTGTGCCCCTGTGTACGTGTGATCTAGTGTGCACAGGTATTCCTATATGTAAGTGTGAAATGCCGTGTGTAACCCTAAGAGTTTGTGATGCTATGTGAGCGAGTAACCGTGTAAGTCTGTCTCCTCCAGGTATCTAGTGTTCTTTGTAACTGTGCCCCTGTAGAACAGTGGCCCTAGGTGCTCCTGTGGAAGAGCCTTTCTATTGAAGTTCAAGAGTGCTTCTAATTTTGCGCGCCTGTGAGTGTGCTCCTGTGGCCCTGTCTGTTGAAGTCCCCCTGTGTGTCCGCACAGTTGTGCTCCTTAGGAATTGTGCCCTTGTAAGAGTGCTCCTGTGTAGGTTGCGTTTATGTTGAAGCTCCCGTGTATCCGCCGAGGGGTGCTTGTTAGCTGGTGCGCTCTTGTAAGTGTGCTCCCGTGTAGGAGTGCTTCTATATAAATGTCTGTTGAAGCTCCTGTGTGTTCCTATGTTACTGCGCAGGTGCGCTTGTTAGCAGTTGCGCTCGTTGAAGTGTACACATGTGTGAGTGTTCTTGTGTGAGTTAAGTGCCCGTTCAAGCTCCCGTATTTTCCTGAGTGGCTGCGCAGGAGCCCTCATGTAAAGAGTTCTCCTGTGCAAGATTGTCCCTATGTAAATGTCTGTGAAGTTCCCGTGTGCTCACGCTTATCTGCGCTGGTGCGCGCGTCAGCAGTTTCGCTAGTGTGAGCGTTCTCTGTGTTAGTGTTCCTGCCTGTCTAAGTTAAGTGCCTGTTGAGGCTCCCGTGTGCTCCTATGTGGCTGCGCAGAGGCGCTCGTTCGCAGTTGCTTTGCTATTCTCGTGCTCCTGTTTGCTCGAGCCCGCCAGTGGCTTCGCTTGGCCCGCAGTGGGAGGCAGCCCTGCCCTTATGGAGCTGGGAGAGGAGGTGCCAGGTCTGCCCTCTGCCTGCAGCTACGGTGCCAGGTCTGCCCTCTGCCTGCAGCTACAGTGCCAGGTCTGCCCTCTGCCTGCAGCTACGGTGACAGCGCCCCCTCCAGCCTGCGCGGGCTCTAACAGATGCAGCCCAGCGTTGCATACAGAAGAGAGCGCACAAGCCACGAGGCTGCTGTTTGCAGAGATCGAGCAAGACTTTACCGCCCCTCCACATTCCTATTAGGAAGCCAAGCCGGTCTGAAATATGGGAAGCACTGGCTTGCCAACGAAGGCGAGTCTGGGACAGCGCGCCTGCTTCTACGAAAGCGGGTACGGCGCGAGATAACATGGCCCCTGCGTGCCTGTAGACGTTGAGGGTGGAGGGGTGGGGGGGGAGTGCGGCCGAGAGCACACAGAGCGTTTCCCTTGCGGGAGCGAGCAGCAAGGCGCGATAATTGATGACATATGGCGCCAGCTGCTCGCTCCCGCAAGGGAATCGCCAAACATGCACGCGTTGCCATTGAAGGCAATGCAACGCGTGCACGTTTTTGGGACAAAAGCCGTAGCGATTGCTACAGGTCTTTTTCCTATGCAGCGAATGCGCGCTGCGTAGGCGAGACCTAAAAAGGAATGAGGCCGGATCCCAGCAAAGTGGAAACACTGGAAAAAGCAAGGCCTCCAACAGAAGTAGCAGAAGTGAGGTAATTCCTTGGGTTTGCAAGCTACTGTGCTCGATACATAAAGGACTTTGCCACAGTGAGCACACCGCTTCGGGACCTAACAAAGCAGGGTCAGAAATTTCTCTGGACACATGAATGCGGTAGGGCGTTTGAGGCCATCAGACAAGCAGTAATGGCTGTAGATCATCTTGTTTATTTCGACCCATTGCTATGCACTGAGCTCACTGCTGACAGCAGCCCAGTAGGGTTAGGAGCAATCTTGGCACAACACATGCCTGGAAGAGATTCGCCAAGGCAAATTGTCGCATATGCGAGCAAGAGCTTATCGAACATTGAAAGGGCATACTCACAACCAGAGAAGGAAAGTCTAGCAGTAATATGGGTGTGTGAACACTACCATATGTTCATTTATGGAAAACATTTCACCATTGTAACTGACCACCAAGCACTAGTGACAATATATGGAGATCCGAACGCAAAGGAACCGCCACGCATTGAAAGGTGGAGAATAAGATCGATGAACTATGACTTCAAGATCGTGCACAAGCCGGGAAAGGAACACAACCCAGCTCACTACATGCCACAGCATCCCCTACCGCAGGCACCAGAAAACACGTCCATGGCAGAAGAGTACCTAAATTTTGTGTTAAGGCAGAACACTCCCACCCCAATAACAATTGAAGAGCTGGAACGAGAGACAACAAGGGATGCCACTATGCAAGCCATCAAATCAACAATACGACAGCAAAGATGGAGACACGTAAACAACAACAGCCCCATGGGAGAAGGAGTGAGCAGGGAAGAAATGCTGGCATTCAAAAACATACAAGGGGAACTTTCGGAAATGGAAAGAAGAATCATACTAAGAGGAACAAGGATAGTAATGCCAAAAGCATTGCGGCGGCAGACTGTAAACCTGGCACATGAGTCCCACAGAGGCATAGTAGCAACAAAAAAGATGCTACGGGAAAGAGTATGGTTCCCAGGTTTGGATCGACTGGTGGAAGACACCATCCTAAACTTTCACCTATGCCAAATAACGGGACGGCCCGCAAAGCCAGAGGAGCTACAGATGTCGGAGCTTCCAGGGGCAGTGTGGACCACATTGGCAGCTGATTTCTATGGGCCTTTGGACACTGGCAACTACTTGCTACTGGTCATTGATGAGTACTCCAGATTTCCCATAGTACGACAGGTCTCGTCAACAACAGCCACTGCAACGTTGCCGATACTGGATGACATTTTTGCAGCCTGGGGCTTCCCACAAACAATGAAGACAGACAATGGGCCTACCTTCTCAGGAGAGGAGTTTCACAAATTCATGGCCTACCTGGGCATTCACCACCGGAAGGTAACGCCCCTGTGGCCACAAGCAAACGGCATGGTGGAAAGATTCATGGGAAACATCAAGAAAGCAGTCCAAAGAGCAAAACTGGTACAGATCTCTGTGGGCCAGGCACTCTGTCAAATACTAAGAGACTACTGCAACACCCCTCACAGCTCCATTGGACGAGGCCCAGCAGAACTGGTGCTAGGAAGGACAAGCAGGACATGATTGCCCCAGCTAGAGGCACAAGCGCCACCAGAACACAATAGCATTGCAGCAAGAGATCAGGAAGCGAAAAACAAAATGAAACTATATGCGGACGCCAGGAGACATGCATCATCATCACAACTGAGGCAAGAGGACTCAGTTCTGGTGCGCCAACGGCAATCAAGAAAATCAGACAGTCCTTTCTCAGATGAACCGCTGACAATAATAAATGTCAAAGGGCCAATGATAACAGCTGCATCAGGCCCCTACCGGATCACCAGAAATAGCTCACATTTCAAGGGGCTCAAGACATCAGATGAGGACGGAGGAGATACAGCATCCAAGAGCAACACAACACATGACACAGAGGAGGTTATGGACAGCATGGGAAGAATGGCACACAACAGCGAGAGACAAGAAGAGGTACCAAACGAAGGGACAGAAGGGTCATGCCCAAGGAGAGTGAGCAGAAGGCCAAAGAGACTGATTGAGGAAATGTAATGGTCTCTCTCTCTCTCTCTCTCTTACGTCTTTCTTTTTCTTTCTTTCCACAAAGGGGGGGGATGTCGTGACCCGGGGCAGAGGGCACTAGGACCCTGCACCCCAGTGGGGGGAGGAGACAGCAACCGGACACCACTTCCGGTCAGGGAGTGGGGACGGGGCATTGTGGTACGGCGAGGGCAGGGGAGAAGACGTGCCTGTGAGCACGGACAAGAAATAAGATCAAAGAAGAATTGATCACCTACCTGTCTCTGCGTGTTCTTTGTGTGGCGACACAACAGGTGTGATGTGAGTCTGCCTGGGGAGGTCGATGATGAGCATTGCGGCTGAGTTTTGTATTGTTTTCAGTCTCTTCAGGAGACGTGCGGTGATTCCTAAGTAAAGCGTGTTCCTGTAGTCCAGCTGTCGATGAGGGCCCGCGTGACGGTCCTTCTGGTGTTGACTAGGAGCCACCTGAAGATCTTTCAGAGCATTTGTAGAGTGTGGAAGCAGGCGGCTGAGACTGCTAAACTGTTTCTTCATGGATAGCTTGCTGTCCAGGATGATGCCAAGGTTGCGGACGTGGTCTGTCGGGGTGGCGGAAGGGCTGAGTTCAGCAGGTCACCCTTCGTCGTTCCATGACTAGGTGTTGTTCCCAAAGATGAGTACTTCCGTCTTGTCCATTTTGAGTTTGAGACAGTTGTCATTCATCCACTCAGCGATGTTCATCATGCATCTGTGGAAGTTGGCTCTGGTGGTAGAGGGGTCTTCTGGCAGTGAGAGGATGAGCTGGGTGTAATCGGCATAGGAGATGATGTTCTGTCCGTGCGATCTGACAGTGCCGGCCAGGGGGGTCATGTCTGTGTTGAAGAGGGTGGAGAGGAGGGACGATCCTTGGGGGATGCTGCAAATTATATTCTTGAGTTCTGAGGTGAATGGGGAGACTGATTCGCTGGGATCTTCCAGTGAGGTACGAGGCAATCCATTTGAGGCCGTCTCCCTGGAATCCAATGTGGGGGAGTCTGTTGACTAAGATGTGATAAGAAATGGTGTTGAAGGTGGCTGATAGGGCCACGAGGATGAGGGCTTCTGTTTTGCTGCGGTCCGGGAGGGCTCTGATGTCATCAGTGGCTGCAATTAGGGCTGTCTCAGTGCTGTGGTTGGCTTGGAATCCTGATTGTGGGGGGTCCAAGAGGTGGTTATCTTATAGGTGATTGGTGAGTTGCTGGTTGATTGCCTTCTCAAGAACCATAGCTGGAAAGGGGAGCAGGGAGATGGGCCTGTAGTTTTTTGGTTCTGCGGAGTCGGCGGAAGGTTTCTTCAGGAGGGGCCTCAGTTCAGCATTTCCAGTCCTCAGAGAAGGAGGCCGGGGTGATGAAGGTGTTCAAGACTTTCTTAAGCTCGTCGCCAGTCATTTTACTTCCGAGGTTGAAGATGTGGTGGGGACAGGGGTCCATGGGTGCTCCTGAGTGCACTGAGTTCATGATAGAGAAAGTGGCTTGAGTCGTGAGTGGTGAGCAAATGTTCAGGCTTAGTGTTCTTGGGTGTGAGCAGGCTGATGCTGTCGGCGGCAGAGGGTTGGGGTTCAAAGTTTTTGTAGATAGTTGCGATCTTGTGGTGCAAGAAGTTTGCTAGGTTGTCGCACAGTTCTTCGGAGGGGATGATTTCGTTCCGGGTGGCTGCGGTGCTAGAGAACTCTTTCACAGTGGCGAAGAGCTCCTTGCTGCAGTTTATGCTGGCTTTTATGCGGTTTGCTACGCCATTCTTCTTTGGTTGAATAATTTGGGAGATGGTAGCTTCTCAATCCCAGTGTGAGATGCACCTGCTTGGTGGTTTCGGAAAAGCCAGGCAACTGCACACCTGAACAATGAAAACTAGTAGTGAGACTGTGGACCTTTGCTCACTCCCATGCTGATCCCCTTTTGACTGTCATTCTGCTAGCTGCATTTGATGTGTACGATTAATACAAATCTTTTAGGCTCAGTTATTCATCAACCACTTACAGAGGCACTAATGAGTGATGGGTTCAAACTATTTTCTGTATTTATTTATTTGCCATTTTATTCCACAATTCTACTTTTCTAGTTATATAATTCCCTGTGGTCCCTCTTCGATAACTTTCAGCTAACCTTGCTTTCTTATGCCTGCTTTGGCCTACGTTCATTTTCCAGGTTCCCTCCTCCTATAACTGGTCGATAGATGCCTCGTACTTTCCAGTATTCAGGGAAGTTGTTAGAGATTGGCCCATCATAATAACATACAGTTTACTGTTGTCTGCTGCATCACTGCTACAGAGCAATGAATTCTTCCCCCTTTTCCTTATATTTACTCACACCACCTAGCAACGATCTTCCTTTTCTTAGCATTCTTGTTTATCAACTATGCTGATGATACCCAAATTAGATTGGAGCCTAAGCTACATTTTGGCCTTTAATAAACTACATTTTTTGCTTAGTGTCTGTTGGCCTTTGAAGAGCGGGCGAGCAAGAAATTACTCCAACTGAACCTGACAAAGACAAATATCCTGACCATGGGCATTGCACCATCCAATATTCTGGCTAGATGGCATACAGGTACTTCAATTACACATCCCAGATGGCATAAAAACCTGCCCCTCCTAATGCACCTGCCTTTATCATTGGCACCACAAGCGGTAAGGACTCAGTGGTGGGCCTCAGAGGGCCAGCGGTAGAAGCACAGAAGCCCAGACCCATGCATGTTCAGGGCCTGATGATCCTTTGTAAGCCATGGCCATCTGTGGTTTTGATTTGTCCCCTCAAGACCTGAATCCTACGCCTTACTTTTTGAGATAGTGTTTGCCCACATCATTTCAATATCCACCTTTATAGTCTAATGGATGACTAGGTATTCTCTCAGAGAAGCCATTGCATTTTATTGAACCTCTGTGCAGCACCTCTAGGTCTGGCATTCAGTGACTCCTTTCGAAGTGAGCAAACAAGGGGCAGTGATCAGACAGACTCAGGAGTACCTGCTGTAGGCTATGAAGCAACCTTTTATCTAGGAAGGTATAGTCTATAAACGCATAATATTTGTGTATAGTTAAGTAGCATGAGTATTCTAATTGTAAGGGTTGCCTGTTACACCATGACTCCAGTAGTCCTGATTCTCTTGCAAGGTAAAAGTAAACACCATTCTGATATGGTACCTGTGCCCTTCCCTCCCCATAGCAGCTGTGTCTTGTCTATCTAGGTACACATTATCTGGTTGAAATCTCCTCCAACCGTTAATAGTCAGGTAGTTTAATTACTGATAGCATGAAGTGCCTACCCCAAAGATTCTTCCTGTCCCTGATTGTGCACATACATGGATGCCAATTGAAACCCACCCAGATGTGTTCCATTCAGCACTATTGAGGCCTATTCTTTATCTATCTAACTCCCTTTCTCCTTAAAATTGCAGGACTTTTTGTACTAAGGGTACCAGTGAGTTTTGTCCCTTGGGAGCAGCCTGCCCTGTGACTCCCATCAATATTAACCATATTGTAGAAGCCCATAGGGAGGTGGAGTCAGGTTACAGTCTCAGAACTCATAAAACCATCCAATACAAGTTAATAACTCAATATCCAGTCAGGGCTTAGTCTTTGCGAAAGAAAAAGTATTTTACTAGTCACACACTACACATATACATTACGAGGTAACAATCATTATTTTGGGCTTCTACAAGACAGAATTAGTTATTGTGCAGGAAGGGACACCTTCCTGCACAAAAAAATCCATAAAGTCATTTTCCTCTTTCTATGCGTGCCTCATAATGCTGCAGGGATAGAGAGAGGAAGTAAAGAGGAGAGATAGAGATATTTCTCCTCATTACGCCTGGTTCAGGGAGGCGAAGCATTTTGGCGAAATTCCAGGTTCCAGGTTTACTCACCTTAGTAAATCTGGGATTGCGTCAAAATCCATGTATGGATGCATGAAAATACCCATGCTCCACCCATGGAATGCCTCCCTAATGCAATGTAACACAAGACAGAGCTATGTGCTGCCTTGTGTCAGTTTTTAGCAAAATCCTGTGCAAAGCCACTCAAATCTGTTTTGTGTAGCTTTGTAAATGACAAATAACATTTTGCGTCGTAGCTGCACCACAAAGTGGCATATCCATGATGCAAAATGTTAGTAAATCTGGACCATAATGTTTCTGCATGTGCACTGAAGAATGCTAATTTGTTCTGTGCATTGTGAACAGGAAAGAGAGGTCTCCCTTCCTCACCAAAGTGAGATTCTGTAACCTGTGCTCTTCGATATACCACATCTCTGCCTGACAGGATAATTGCATCACATGAAACTCATTTCAGATGTGTGTTAAACGATATCACGTAAAATGCACTGTATTACAAGTTAGCTTGCATTTATTTTAGTACATTCACTCTACCTTTGTAATTATACTCAGGAATATAAAGAGACATCACCTCGGAAGAAAACATAGTGATTTAGAAACATAAGCATTGTTAACACCTGTTAAAAGTTGGGCATCTGATACTTACAGTCATTTTGACAGACAACTTATTATCAGCAAGTTAGTATTATTTTCCATTGTAGTGATTAAAGACATGTTTTAATGTGCCTCTACTATGAACCTGATCGGTGTCAAAGTCAATTTGTGAAAAAACTCCTGAAGAAAGAATGCCTATATATATCTGGAGATCACCCTGTCACATGCCACACCAGTAAATGCTAGCTTGATTAAAATGTGTCTGGAAACATTGCTTCCTCTGATTGGTTTCCTCCTGGAATCTCCATAATACCTCAACTTCAATCAAGGAGTCAGTTCATACGTTTGAACCCAAATAGGGGCTAACTCTTTGTAATGCTACTACCAAATTATTGGGGTCATTACCCTGTAGATTTCCTGAAAACGGGCAGGTGCCTCTCCTTCCCTCCTACCCCACCAGCGCTTAATTTGAGCCAGTGGTTTCCGATGCTCAGCACCAGCAATTGATTTTCAACACCAGCACTTGTGCCAGTCTGCCACAAGGTGGCGCTGTCTGGCTAATTTAGAGAGGACCACAACAACAGGTATTTATTAATTCAATATACATTAAAATTGACTATTACCTGCCGCCCAAGCCATTCTTATAGCTTTGGAGGCCTGAAATAGTCCGAATTGTCACACTTGTAGGAGTGTGATGGTTAGTAGTTTTGTTGTTACCATAGTAGTTGTGTTGCTACTATCATTGGCAGCATGGCAGGGCAATCTGTGGTGCAAGCTGAGGTGGCCTTCTGACTAGAACCATTGCACTTATTTTTTTTACAAATTAAGCACTGAATCCCCTACAGAGTTACGCTTGAGGAGACAGAAGTGTTAGTAGTGAGACAATAACCTGTCAAAGAACCTCTCATCTGAGGTAGCAGACAGAGCCCAGCCCCATGCCCCAAAATTTGACTACAGTATATGAATATTTATTACACACTTTTTGTCTACAAATCATATGTATTAAAATGATTGTAAATATTGTGAATAATTCAGATATTATACAAATTAAGGCAAAAGTAAGAAAAGTCCCATAAATGTTTTGTCACACACCCATAATCAATTAGTCTAATCCCCTACATTAGTTCAGCGGCGGCTCCTCCGTTATGGCAGAGGAGCGTCGCCCTGCCTGCTGCCAGTGCAGCAGGCACACACATTAATAAAATGGTAATAAATACCATTTTATTAATTTTTCCCAGGCTCGCACTAGTACAGCGCGAGAGCAGGGGGCGGGGCTGATTAGTGCAATTGCACTATTAATGCAGCCCCCTGCCAGTGCCTCTGTCAGATTGGCCGGCTGCCTACAACCCTACCAATCTGACCTGCGCACTTCAGATCCTGCATACCAAGGCTGAGAAACAGCCGAGGGATTGCAGCCACAGGACCCCAGCCTCAAAATGAGCGCTGGGTGAGCCTGCTCCAACCAATTGGTTTGGGGTTGTACAAGGGAGGACGTCCCTCCCTTTCCGCCTGAGGCAGCACCGAAGAGGAGAGCGCCAGGACGCAGACCGCGTTCAGACCCTGCGGCCGGCATATATGGTGAGTGTTTTGGGCATTACCCCCCACCATATTGTAATGTTGCCGGCCGCCGCTGCATTAGTTATTACTATCTGTCTGATAGCATAGTTGTACCAACCTACAACAATGTGCCAAGCCATGCAAAGTTTTCCACGCGTACATTATTGTGCCCTTAGAACTGAAATCGGACTTTGTATTTCAGCATACCTCCGCCACCCGCTTAGTCTCTGAAACCCCACATCTACACAGGTATCTTATACACCTTTCTTATATATGGCACCATGGAGCCGGAAGGGATCAGCTCATGCTCGGCTACTTGTTTTGCTACACAGGATAGTGAAGAATACTTCTCGTTCAAAACGCAAGAAGTGTACGGAATTTTAATGCTACTTTTCATATTTTCTTCGAGGCATAACTTTGGCACTATCATGTGTACTTGTTGCTACACTGAAGCTACTTTGATCATGAATAGCTTCAGAGAATGGATATTTTCCTTCCCTGGCCTATTAATCTGAGCATCAGAAAAACATGGCAATCACACTCACACACTTCCTTATTTGCACAATTTTAAAATAAACAAGTCAGTCTACTTTCTAGGTACTGTACTCAGTTAAATAATCAAACTGTGACCATGTTAGCCTGTAACCAGGCCTGTTCTGTGTTCAGCATTGAAAAAACATATAAAAGCCTCCCCACACCTCATGTTTGCTTGCTGAGATAACCCCATGAAAAATCCTTTTGTGAGACATAAAGACAGATCAGAACATATCATGTGGCAATGCCAAGAGCTGTTTTGGTGATTAATAGTATAGTTAGCTTTGGTTATGACTCTGCTGCACGTAGTCAGGCAAGATGTGGATGTGTTTTACTCCTGAATTACACTGTTCTTGAAGAAGACTCTCGAGCATTTGGTCACTATTCTAACACTTTCCCAAGTATCTACTGCTAGCAGTATTACATTCATTCACAATTGTTTACTGTTGTTTATGTACCTAGTTTGTTCTAACACCTCCGGACGACATTAGTTCAGAGGGACAAATCAATGTTCATTATGAGGGTTAGTGACTAGATGGTAGGGCTGTATGACAATTTTAAAATATGCATTTAGAATTGTTGAAAATGTATTTCTTTGCTCACACCACAGTGACATTGCAGTTTTCATACTCTACAATGGGGAAATTTGCTATATTAAGCTTTGAATTTCGGTAAGAGACAGATTCTTTCCTATGCTATTAGGGATGTTATCAGATTTCTTGCTGATTTTGCTACACATCGGAGGTTTAGGAGCAGATTTAAATCCTGGTAAACGGCCCGTTGTTCCACCGGGGCGACAGAGTGGAGTACTCCGTCGCCCTGGTGGAGGGACTGCCCACCAGATTTATAAATGACCGGAAGCTGGCTGTTATTTATAAAGCATTATAACTCACACTAGGGTACTACTGGCTCAGTATCAGTGGGAGGAAAAATGAAAAGGGTATAGGGGAACTGGTGTCCAAAGGAAAACCTGGGTGGGGAGAGATATCCCTCAGGACAAGAACCCTCACTCACCAGAAGGTGACATGCTTCATCATATAGGTTTCCTCCTCACACAAAAGTGTGGGCTACGACTCCCCTAGGGGAGGAGCTGAGGTTTATTCTCCGAGGATGAGCGTTGGTAGGGGGTGAGTGAGGGGCAGAGTCATACAGTGGTAAAAGTGGTGATCTAAAAATGTCTGTCTGAGTCCACTGAAATTTTATTAGGTGGTCACAGCGACATGGTTAAAAAGTGAGACGGATAGGGATTCAACAGATATGCCCTAATACATTAGGTCAACATGTTTCTGCCACCAGGCATTCGTCAGGACCTAAGTATCCAGTCACTCTGCAATGGTGAATAAAGTAAAAATGATAATTTGAATAATACGAGCCACCACTGGAGTCGTGTGGCCAGATGTTCTTGGAACTTCCTATCGGAGATGGCTGGCGAGAATCCATCTCCGATAGGAAGTTCCAAGCGGTCCGAGCTGGACACCACAAGATGGTCCTGAGCTTGGAAAGTGTACGTGACTGTGTTGCACAATAGTTACCCTCTGAAAAGAAGAGGGACAATGAACATCTGGCCACACGACTCCAGTGGTGGCTTGTATTATTCACATTATCATTTTTACATTATTCACCATGGTGAGTGAGGGTTCTTTTCCTGAGGGATATCTCTCCCCCCACAGGTTTTCCTTTGGACACCAGCTCCCCTACACCCTTTTCATTTTTCCTCCCACTGATACTGATCCAGTCGTACCCTAGTGTGAGTTATAATTCTTGAAGGGATCAGTACTTCCTGGCTTTGACCGATCCCATAAGATCCCAAGTGTGTTGACACACATTTATAAAGCATTGCCAGGAACTGCTGTCACAGCAGTTCCAGTCAATACATTTTGATGTTTGGTCAAACGTCAACGTCAACGTGACATAGCCCTACACCAACCAGTTTTCTTTTTTAATTTTCAAAAAGCAAATCCCCAATTTTTATTTTGAAAATAAAAAAGAAAATGCTCTTTTGCCATGGGAGTCCTCTCCCATGGCGAGGGGAGCATTTAGCTGTTTTCACAGCCCCTTACTGCCAGGAGTTCCCTGGGCATGATGGGAAATGACAACTGACCAGAAATGTAAATCTAAATTAGGTGAGCGGAATTACAAATCTGCCTCTGATGACCCTTACTCCGCAGGGCCGTTGGAGGGGTTTAATCACTGTGGAGACAGAATAGCCTCCGCCATGAATGAACCTAAGATCCGCTCGCATCTAAATTGGGAAGATAGACCATTTTCTTGACAGTATAGATACTCTGTCGCAACATATCTATACCACCAAGATATAAATTTGCACCTTAGTTTGTTATTAATTTTGCTCATTATCCTTCATTGTCCTATTACTGAAAGCCTTCTTGGCAATGATTTCATGCATTTAAATGGGATTTGCTGCATCTGCACTTTTCTATTTCTGTATTGTACCCTTTTGAATTTTTGCAATAAACCTTCATAGTTTTCCTATATTCCACTCTAGAACTCACCTATTGAGTCAGTCTTTCCTGAATTAACTGTATTTTGATATGCTGGTTTTTATCTGGTCTTTGGGACACATTGCCTCATGAAATTGAAGTTAACGCTATCCCCGATCCACCCAACTAGTGGGAGAGCTTTTGAGGTACAGGATTTTAGGGGTACAGAATGCCAACAAAAGCCCGGACTGGCGAGAGATTCTATCAGGCCAGCTAGGTGTCACACATTTCATATGATACTAAAACAAAAATGGCATATTCACACGTTCCTTTTGGGTTGTGTTTTACTCATGCATACTTTTCATCCTTTGTTTGCTGCCCTGCTATTGTAGATCTGTTGTCAACTTTAAAATCTGCTTGAAGCAATAAATCTGTTAGGTGGCAGTTTGTTTAAGCAGCGAAATGTTCACAAGCTTCTATTTCTGACAACGCGCTCTTCTCGTTTTTCCTGTATACTAAGTTTCAGTATTTCACAAAGCTTCTGACATTTTAAAGCAGAAACTCAGAGTTAATAGTGATTGCAACACCCACTATTAACAAAATTAGTACAATAAAAATAGAGTTTGTGTTTGCAAAGGTTTCTTAAAGATTTCAATTGCTTTGTGTAACAATCCTATAATACTATGAAAATGAGACTGCCAATAATAATGTTTGTACACAAATTGCTTGTGAAGGCTCTTGATAAAGCCCTTGATAAAGAGCTGGGGAACATTTGTTTTTTGCTAGATACAGGGGTGTATTTTCTGAAATATTTACACACTTTGGCTAATCAATGCATACACTGTATGATTAGGCAACATTTTAAAAGGACCACACGATTTACTTTAAGAGGGTCAGTGGTTTAACTGAATTTTAATGGATCAATGAAGACCAAATTGGTGTGTTTGAAAGTGTATCAATAATACAATAAACTGATACTGTGGTTATCACTGGGTTTCCAGAAGTACAAGACTTAGGAACTTAACTAGAAGATGGTAGAATGGATACTCCATCAAATCATGACGGATTTCTCATCCGCCCGATTACAAGTGCCATAGACTATAATGCACTTGCAATACAGCATACGGACATCCACCTGCCATACTTTACATAAGGCCCTTAGACACATATGCAGAAACTGGGTCATGTAGAAAGGGAGAATGCAAGTTATCCCTGTTTGTGTGTAAGTACATCAAAAAGTCTAGCTTTTGTACTTTTCATTCTTCCAATTGTAGCTCTAAATTTTTAATTAGAGACATAAAACAAACATTACATTGCAAGGGAAAAAATTGCACTGAATAAGATACTCAAGCCTCAGATGGAGCACGTTGAATTCTCTTTATCATAGATCACAAAGCCTTAATCATCCACAAACCAGCTCACTCACTGACTTTAAGCTTGTCTTTGATCTTGTACAGCCCTATGCTGCCTTTTGGCTATGTTTACACTATATAGAAATATTCCATAAATACAAATTATATATGTGGTCAAAAGTATCAAGATGTTCTTTTGTCTAAAACACATATTTACTCACTGTTTCTAGGACATAGTTGTCTACAGGGCTTATTTAAAGTTTGGTGGGTAGCCCACTGACCCGCCAGAGCAGCGGAGGGATGATCTCCTTTCACAAACAGGAAAACATGTCTGAATGTCCACCCGAAATAGGGCGGTCAGTCTGATGAACATTGGCCGAAGGCCCAATAATGGACAGGCCATCAGAGAAAGGTTTCTGCTAGTGGAGCCTGCAGAGGCTTAGCCTTTGTAAACATGACACTTTCCCCGAGGAACAGAGTTGGAGAACTGCAAATTTGGGAGATGTTACATCCCCCACTTTTTGGCAGATGTCCTACATCTGCCAAAACTATCAATGAGCCACAAAGTCACAAAAGAGAAAGTTGGCCTGGGCCTGACATGGGACCACTGCAGATACCCCTGCCTGACTTTTCCGGGTGTCAGGTATGAGTAGCAGCCAGTTATTTTGTGTCTTGTTACATTTTGGTGTGTGTGGTTTTGATGTTTTCATTATAAACAAAATCATTTTACTGGCGGCAAACAAAAGCAGGATTGGCGATCCGACTATTATACTATTTATCTGCTCGTGATAGCTTGCCACTTAAAATGTCACAATTGAGGCAGGAAGAGGTAAATGTCACACTCAGCTATATTGCAAACATAGACATGCTGCATATAGGGGTACCAAACACTCATGTTGACTGTGGTTCATGAATGCCAATGGGTAATCTCGTGAGACCACGAGAATTGCATCTTACACTGCATAGTTCTATTCCACCCAGTTAATCCTTGCTATACGATGTAATGTTTTGTTACTTGTTTCATAACTGACGACAAGGTGAACCGCCTTTATAGCTGAGGAGGGTATCCTGCAACTATATGACAATCTGATGCACCTACAACGTGTCCTATTTTTTTATTGAAAACTGTGATAAAAATCTGTTTTAAAAAAAAAAAAGGCGTACCAAACACTTGGTGCATCTGGGCGAATTCAGATGTACTTGGTAAACATTAGTCCATGGGGTCACAGCAGGAGGTATACGGCTTAGACTCCAGGAATATATATATTGATGGAGACATGTTTTCCCAGGGAGTCACATTACAGACATTCTGCATGTTAGGTAAGGCAACTGCGAGAGGAGATATGGCTGGTGATCGGAAACCTGTGTGCGTTGCCACATGGCCGCCTCAGTAGACATGACACCAACGACACCAGCCTAACTGGTAAGTGTCTGCAAGCTGAGAAGCCTGCAGAGAAGAGAGTTTGAGCAGTCATAAATAAGTTATGTTTCCCACAATGCCTGGCGGTATCACTTGACCGTGCTCCATGGGAGGGAGGCCGGCTCCCTTACAGCACACATGGTAATGACCGTGGTAGCCTTTTGTGCCGGCCTGATCACACGCAGGTGCATGACAAGCAGCAGATCTGCACGATGAAAAAGCCTACTGTTGTTTTCGGGGTGATTATATCTCATTACATCCTCCCTAATTATCAAGCCTGATTAATTATGAAGTGCCTCCGCGCTTTGGAGGAGAGTGTGTCTTCCAGATGTCGCACCGCTTGGCAGCAAAAATCTCTATTGGCATTTCGTCTCCCAGGAGGGGAAAGTTATACCTCTCATAGTTCCTCTGTCACAGGGAAACACAAGAACACGCGCACTACCAGCGCGTCTGTGGTCTTTCTTCCTTCCCCACCCACCTTTGTTGATTTTCCATTCTCCCCGTTTACAGCTGTCAAGCCCACGTTCGGCGTGGTCACGTTACATAGGCTGTCAATAACGTACGCTAAAAATGGCGGCGCCATTGTACCCTTTACTCACAGCAAGTGGGGAGAGAAGGAGGAGCGCGGAGGTATCTGCTGAACGGATGAAAGAGAGAAACAATGCGTTAAACAATCCAACTACTTTACAGCCAGAGCACAGAAAGCAGCCACGTCCAACCCAGTTGAATACTGTTGACAAAATAACCATGGTTATGCCGTAAATTGGTTCACATTTCTATAGAAAACAGGTGTGCCCTCTACGCCTCAGTCACTCATTTAAATATTTAACATGTTATTTTTCCAAAGCAGCTGGTCAAAGGTGGGTGGCCAGGAGGCATACCTTGCTTTAATTACTAAATAGGCCCCAAGCCATCGACTTAGCTTTATAGAGTGACAATTGACTGCAGTGGCTGCATTCCCGCACCAAAATGTATACATGCGCCAGCAGGTGCTGGTGTAACAGTGCCTGCGCATTCTGAGGCACTTAAATCACAGGTGATAAAAAGACAAAAACAATATCAAATTGCAGGATTGCGTCTCTGTAAACACAGACTGTTGTGCCCATTAACGGCACCCTGTAGAATTCAAAACTTTGGACAACTATAGTCTATAGGTGAATATAAAAACATAGTTACAGGGTTAATACTTAATTCCGGTGATTCGAATGCTTATTTTTAACTTTTTTGAACACGTGTCTGAAAAATGTATGCAACCCCGTACTCTTCTAGTAGACCTCTGTGGGATTGCGCCACTTTTTGGCACAACCCGACACCAAATCTCATTTGTTAAATCTTATAATGCGCTTAAATGTACTTATGATATACCAGATAAACATATGTGTGAGGCCTTAAAATCTGATGTCACTTCTTGTGGTCACTTCAAGTGAGGTCACTTCCAGTGATGCCACATGCAATGTCACGCGTCGTGACGTCATGCGCTGTGATGACACGCGTCATGATTTCACTTGCATACTGCCTTACCTGGTTAGTCCCCCCACTTCTGTTTTTTAGGACTTGTGCCCTGCTTGTCTATGATGCTATCAGAATTATAATGCCCGCTATTACTTCAAAACTTTCAATCATAATGGCATTACTACAACATTTCCCGAGTCAATACTTTAAACTGTTTAAACTATTACTTTTAGGCCCAGGGAGCAGCCGACCACCATCTTCATATCTTGGTGTAGTGGCACGTTAGAGCCACTAGGGGCATATAGCGGCTCATAAATACCATAATTGGGCCACTGGTCAGAAAGGTAAATGGAAGCTTCATATAGCCTGGTAATGCAAAGGAGGGCTTCCATTAATGTCCATGCATCTCGAAGAACATTGGCATAAGGTCCAGCGGCGTAGCTATCAGTGGTGCAGCTGGTGCAGCGGCACTGGGTTATAGGCAGGGCACAAGTCCTAAAAAAAGAAGTGGGGGGACGCTCCAAGTTAGGTGGTGTCACCGGAAGTGACGTCACGACAGGAAGTGACGTCACGAGATTTGCCGGTCTCCGTCTGAAATGCGTGATTACATACAAGATACAAGTAGAGGTATAATACTGCAATAAGTGGCAGTCACTCAAAACACAAGAACACACTATACACAGGACCCATTCCTCGGATTACACGGTTATTACAGACTCGGGCCGTAGGCACTACGGGCATCTGTCGGGGTCCCTGGAAGTGACATGCTCGGCGTGTTGACAGTGCAGCTCCTTGAAGCCTTGGCGCCTCGGCTGTGCTCTGAGAAAGGCTGGCAAGGGGAGGGCGCGAGGTGGAAGGGGAGATTAGTCTGAGCCTCGGGTGCATTTGAAAGGCTATCATTCGCGCGCAGGTGCAGACTCGGGTACCGGCTCCATCTTTTGGGCAGGGGGGACGGCGTCCACCCGGTAAAAACCCGGTAAAATAAGTGGGGGGACGCCGTCCACCCGCGTGGTACCCCGACTCGAGCCCTGGTTATAGGAAGTTGGGGGCCTAGCTAGACTTTCACCTGACGTTGCGTGCCAATCCTAACCTATTCAATTTTATCACCAAATTCAGACAGTTAACAGCAATCTACTGTCTGGCTATGTTGGGTTCCTCTCCCCCTTTTCACCAGAGTTTGAACGATTCTGAAAATGTCTAACTTTGTTACTTTTAATGCAAGCATGTTTCATTCATTTCCGACCGAGAACTAACTTATTTCGCTTATAAATCAAACATTGTTTTTGACAAATATAGTTTCATAAAGAAAAGCAAACATTCATCTTGGTCTGTGCTGTGAAATTCCGCTCCTCCCGCTGTTCCATGCTCCTCTTGTTTAATCCACTCTGTTGTTTTCTTCTTTCTTTTTCTTCTTTCCCTTTCTCCTTCTTTCTCTCTTCTGACCTCCGTAGTCCTCTCTTTCTCACTGCATGTCTAACTCTTCCCCTCTCTGTACATCACTTTCTATTTTTCTCTCCCTCTCTCCTGCCTCTCTCTAGTCTCTCTCTTGCCATCTCTCTCTATGGTTGTCTCTATCCTTTCCATTCTTCATCTCTCTCTCTCTCGCTTCTTTCCCTCTCACTGAGACTCACTCTAGTAATGTTTTGCTCTACCTTTCTCTTCACTTCTTCATCTATCTGTTTTCTTTCTCGTGTTTCCTATCTGTCTCTGGTGTTTTGTACTGTGGCTCTATCTTTCCCTCTCACGGAACTATTTGTGTCACCCCCTCCACTTGCTTTTGTTGCCACTCTTCTCTCTCTCTCTCTCTCTCTCTCTCTCACTGTCTGCTTCGTGTCCTCTCTTGCTGTCATTCACTTGTGCTATTCTCTATCTCTTTCAGCCCTCCCTATTTCAACCCTTTGTCTGCCCCTCTCTCTTTTCTTTTCTGCACTCTACATTTATTTGTTTCTCTTTTTCTCTATACATGTATCTGTGCCTCTCAGCCCCTCTCTATTGTTCTCACCTTCCATCGGTTTTGCATACAGTATCCCCGCCCCCCCCCCTCTCTCTCTCTCTCTCTCTCTCTGTATGCTCCCTTCTCTCTCTCAGCTCTCCACTAGGTCGGCCACCCGTCCTTTCTTTCTGGCTCTCTCTTCTCCTCCCCTTATTTCTGCATTTGTTTCAGCCTCTTCCCCATTCTCTCTGTTAGTTTCCCTCCGAGCCTCTCTCTTTCTCCCTCAGCATCTTTCTCTCTGCCTTTCTTTCGCTTTTCTCATTCTCTCTGTCTCTGTTTCCGTCTTCCTCGCCATCTTTAGCTCCCTCTCTCGATTCATGGTCTCGATTGCCAAATTAGTAAATGTGACATAAAGGCATAACATAATTCCACAAATGAATAAAGAAGTATGCCATGGACTCACGGGGTCTTGGCAGCCATTGGGAGTCCTCTGACAGATGAGACCATACTAGATTATTGTTTCAACCGAGGCCAAGGCCATTGGAATAATGCAACAAGGGAGCACCAAAGTTTGCAGCAGACATTACTAAATTATGCAGCAAGAAAAGAAAAATTATGGGGCGTAGTGTGTCACATTTTATGATAGCATTACTTCATTATTTTATCATTTTAACACAACACTGTCTGAGAAAAGGTTCCATCTTAGTAGTACCTGCTTAACACTCAGATACAGAAATATGCAACTGAAAAGTGACCACTGAACCATGGCAACGAGGCTTCTACTGCATGGCAACAGGTGTAGCCACATTTTTAGTAACTTTTTGATCCTTTTGAGGTACAAACTATTTTTTGGTTAAAATCTGCAAATTATGCGGCAGACGATAGATTATGTAGCAAATGCGGCAAATCTGTAATTATGCAGCAAACGGAACGGAACGGCCGCACGCTCTCATAATTCCATTGCTCTGACCGAGACCCACCCTGATTTGACAAAGTTTTTGGTGCTGCTCGTGGCTCCTCGCAGAACATGAATACTATGGAGTGGGGGGAGGAGTGAGATGATTCAAGTGCCACTTCTTAACCAGAAAGCTGGCAAAACACCTCGCGCACTCATCAAAACAGACTTGAGACGAACGGACAGGAATGCAAGAAGTTGGGACAACAAGGGTGGCAACCGGGACGGAGTAGCTTCTGATCGTAGAGCTTGAGGTACATTAAAAATCAGTATTTGGGTGTTGAGGCACAGGAACAGTGTGAAGAGCTTAAGGCAAAGAAACAGCATGACCTGCTCGAGCCACAGAGGAGCATACGGCATATACATATCAGAGCTCTAATTTATATGACACGCTATTCTTAATGTCATTTAAACAGGAATATGTCAGATACAAGGAGGACGAACAGGGCAAAATGTGTGAGCATAAAAAATAAACAGAAATTGGCCAATCATGACCTCGACCTTAAATATTGGGGGAAAAACAAAGGAAAGTCAGTGATTAAAAATCAAGAAAGTAATTTTTAATACGAACTGATCGAGATCTGCACCGAGGGTTGGCCATGTTATGTGAAGTTGCATGATTTTTGTATAGCAGCGTTTCCATTCCCATGGTCTCTAGGTGCTACAGGTGTTTGGGACACAATCAGTTGTTCGCTGCTTGTGAGTTATGCCGATGAAGGGGATCTTTTCAGGGGCTTTGGGTCTTACGAGCCTCCATCAAACCCATGTCAATGTGAGTATTGGACATGCTGTGGTGGAGAGAGAGGTTGTAAGCCAGAAGCATCAAAACAACATTGGGATATGGAAGGCCATGAACTATTATCATCATTGAAGAAGGCTTGGCCAGCACCAACGTACAGAAGGGGTGGCAGCATCCAAGGGTTGCCGCTGCCATTAGCTTGGCAAGTGCTGCGGTACCGGGTCCCAGTGGTGTGAGAGCTAACCACAGCCCAATCATGGCTGACCTTTACTATCCAACCAATGGAAAGGGGGCCTGTGTTATTTGCTTGCATTAAGGCCCTTGGCGCAACTGCTACGCCACCTACATGGTAAGTGGAGTAATCCTTCTTTTACACAAATAGTCACCTGTTCACCTACAGGAATAAGCTCTTTTCATTTTATTCCTTCATCTGTGTCTAGAACTATATTGAGTGTGCATCCAAAAGGGATGCTTCAAATGTGAGCGGTCACAGCTAAGGAGCAGGCAGGAGCAGAGGCATCTGAGCTAGCACAAACTAGTCAAGCCCTGCCTGTCCCCAAGACCTTATGTGTTTCTTTTTAAATCTGGTTCTATTTTTGTCTGTCAACCGCTCCACTATGTATTGCGTCCATCATTTTCCACTGCAAACCCATGTCAGGGTGCAAACCTAGACCTTTATTTAAGTACAGAAGGCAACAATAAAGCATTTTTGGGAAAGAACGACAAATAAAGATCTCTGATTTGCAGATCTACTTAAGAATGAAAGTACAGAAATGCACTGGGCCATCAAAGTTACATCACATAGCATTAGGGTCAATAAAATTACAGCAAAACCCAAAAGAGATCTAATGAATATCCAGCATAGATTCGCCTTCAGAGAGTGGGGAAGGGATTCATCCTTACACAGAGGAATCTCACCCTTTTATAGGGCTCTTGCCAAAGGCTTCACACATTCATTACATTAGTACATGGTTCACATGCTCATACCCAATAGAAAATAAGCAAAAGCAACAGTTGGTAATGAAATACATTCGAAGATTTTCTCACCATTCTAATACGTGGAGTTCTAGCGTTCACAGCATCTGTTCTCAGTACATAAAATGTTACATAGTATGTTTTTTAGTCTGGGGCAGCTGCTTTGTCCTTGGGAAAGTACACTCTGATCAGGTAGTCATGGGGAATCATTTCTCAGCTCGTGAAGTCTATGAGTCTTTATTATGACACATAATAAAACATCAGTTCAGATCATGTGTTAAACAGCAACATCAGGAAAAAGATGGAGGCTAGGGTCTAAATTGTCTTAAATTAAAGAAATATGAATTCTTACACTCTAAACATTGAAATTTTGAATTGTAAGCAATCCACATTATCACTTATGAAAAAAGCGAGGGGTGGGGTCTAGCCAGCGACCAAGATGGCCACACGGCTCTGAAGCTCAGGCAGAATTGGCCCTGAATATTGCTGGAATGGACCCAAACGCTAATCCTCATCTGGGACGCTGCACTGGCTCCACCAGCTGTCGGGGGCATACAAATAACTTTTTCTACACATACAATATAAATAAAAAATGATATGAATAAGAATCAAAGAAATTCATGTTTGTGCTTTTTTCAACATATGTCTAGAAATTATAGTTGACTCTATGGATGTTTTCTTGGCTCCTCTAGGACTCTAAGTGAGCCTTTGTGAGATGGTAAGAGATTCCTCCAACCAATGTGTATAGGTAGGAAGCTAACTGTTCTGTTTCATCCACATAGATACAACCATACAAGATCCCCCGAATAACCCAAGTGTCATATCACAGGTGCAGACTTCATGCATATGGCTTGGACATGCAGGCACATTGCAAATTACTGGGGTGAGGTTTTCTCCTGCCAGGCCCAGATGGTGGACGTTAATCTTGACTCTAATCCACTCCTTGCATTGCTGGACTATGTTTTTAGACAAAAAACTCTTGGAGGACTTATACTCTAATATTCAACTCACACACCTTCAAACATTCAGGGATTGCACCAACCAGTCTTGAAAGGGAAACCAAAAACCATTAAAAATTATTATTCTTTATTTAATGTTATATAAAAAACAGTTCGACACATAAATATGTATACGAGATAAAAACAATTTAAAACATCACATAATACAAAATCACTTTTTTACACATTAAAAACAATCAAAATTATTCGAGAGAGATATAAAATATCAGACATATACTTTTGTCATTAAAAGCGGTTAATGTGAAGAAATCAATTAAGGTAATTGCATTATTTCATTGTTTAAATGCAACACATTGTTCGTCCAATTTAACCCTAAGTATGATGGTCGACGTGTTTTGGTGGTATAAATCAGGTTCAAGCCTCCTTCCTCAGGACAATAAAGCATTAATCTCTCTCACATGATTACTGTGGAGGATTCCCTGTGTAAAAATACAGAAAAGATATAAAAACTACTGTTCATTAAGTGTTCCTCTTGTGTCATCATTCTATTTATAAATCAAACTTTAGATAGCCCCTATATTTTCCCCTTCAAGACAGATGTATATTATTTTCAAGGAACCCCACGGGATTACCCCGAAACTAACCCCCCATGTCATGCAGGGAGCTAAACTCTCCCTCTTTATCAGGACGGGGAGTTATCAGATCCTGATAAAGAGGGAGAGTTTAGCTCCCTGTATGACATGGGGGTTAGTTTTGGGGTAATCCCATGGGGTTCCTTGAAAATAATATACATCTGTCTCGAAGGGGAAAATATAGGGGCTATCCAAAGTTTGATTTATAAATAGAATGATGACACAAGAGGAACACTTAATGAACAGTAGTTTTTATATCTTTTCTGTATTTTTACACAGGGAATCTTCCATAGTAATCACATGAGAGAGATTAATGCTTTATTGTCCTGAGGAAGGTGGCTTGAACCTGATTTATACCACCGAAACGCGTCAACGCTCATACTTAGGGTTAAATTGGAGGAACACTGTGTTGCATATAAACAATGAAATAATGCAATTACTTTAATTGATTTCTTCACATTAACCGCTTTTAATGACAAAAGTATATGTCTGATATTTTATATCTCTCTTGAATAATTTTGATTGTTTTTAATGTGTAAAAAATAGATTTTGTGGAAGGCATGGCTACGAGCGTCAAGATGGCGGTCGCACCTTAGGTGTGCTCCGGACCCCTCTGTCATCCGCTCTGCCATCCATTGCCATCGGGATCACCTGACACCTGGCGCCACGTACCTGGCTGCCTGTGGACCTCCGGAGCTCCGTTTGGGGCACTGGGCGCCGACTTGGGACCGTGTTGGCTGCCCTGGTCTCCTGGACCCGCCGCGCGGCACCCCTCAAAATGGCGGCTGCTGTCGCGGTGATCCCGGTCCCGTCGTCGGCTCGCTGCCCATTGTCGGCGACACTTGACTGAGCGAGGGGGCTCCTGTTGTGGCTGGTGCCCCCCGTATCGCTAGACCTGGCCGATCTCCCCTCCTGAAGGACCTGGCCGCCCTGAGAGACGGCAGCGACGTCGGCCGCAGAGTGAGGGGTGGAGGATTGGTGGTGCTTGGCGCCTTTGTCTTGGGCTTGCCTGCCCTTCCGAGGCCCTTCCGAGGCGGGCCCTGTTCTGCGACGCTGCTCGGCGGGGTGCCCCTGAGCCCGCCGGCCGCTTGCAGTGATCCTGTCGGACCTGTGGGGGGGCCCCGAGGACGACGGAGCCTTCTCTGCAGCCACCGAGGCCTGGCCTGACTTCGCCGGCGCGGTGGTCCTGTGTTCCTGGTACAGCCCACTGGGGGCGAAGATCCATGGTTGCTCCCTGAGGCCCGGGTCGGCGTGGCCGGCGCCGCGGGCCCCCATTGGCGGTGTGCGCGACTGAGGGCGAGGCCCCCCCTGCTGCCCCCCGAGGCCCGGACTGACGGCATTGGTGCCGCGGGCCCCATCGCTGGCGCGGCCTGCTGCTGCGGGGTTCCCTGGTCGGCCCGGGGCTTGGTTTGGCGGTGCAGGTGCTGTGGGCCTGCTGTGCTGTTGGGAGCGGCATCTCATCGTTGCCCCCGGAGGGCCTGGACGGACACCATCGGCGCCGTGGGCCTCCGCTTGCTGCGTGAGTTGCTGGAGCTGTGATCTTGCGTCACCCCTGAGGCCTGGGCGGACATCGCCAGTGTTGTGGGCTGCCACTGCATTCACGGGCCTTCATCAGCACTGGGGCCCACTGGGAGTGGAGAACCTGTGGTATCTGCGTGGGAGAGGCCTGCACACGACCTGAACACTCCTGCTGAGCCCGAGGCCTGAGCCGCTGCTGTGGTGGGTGGTCTGCGGCGGACGGAGCGCTCCGGCGAACTGACCTGGAGGTAAGGAGTGGGGGTGCGGTGGCATCTGGGTTGGGGTGAGGATTCGGCTGTCGATCGGGCAGCAGGCAGGGTGCGGGGGGGGCCCCTGGTCAGCACGGCTCCTCCTCCCCCTCCCCCCCCACTCCTGATGTGCCCCCCTGTGACTTGCGGCGGAGGTGAACCCATCCCGTGAGGTGGTTTCGGCGGCGCGGCCTCTGGGCCTCCCCTCTCTGGGCCTGGGGTGTGGACGGAATTGCTCGGCCGCCACTTCGGGCGGCGGTGACCCCCTATAGGGCGTCCCTGAACTGGGTATGGTGGTCTGATGGCTCCCTGGGGCCCCCGGTCATAGCTTCGTGTGGTGGCGCTTGTGTGGCCTCCTAATCCTCTCCCTGGGCTTGTCCTGGGTCACTGGTCACTATTGCATTCCTGGGATCACCTGCCTGCACCGGCCCTTCAGCCCTGGACCCGCAGTGCCCCGGACCTCTATAGATACTCTGTGTTGGCGAAGACCCCTGCCACCCAGACGAAAATGGACCGCTTCACCACCTTGGAGGCGGGGGCTACCGGGGGTGTGACTGAACAGGAGGCTCCTCCGGCTGCGGATTTGACCACCATCCTCCAGGCTATCCATGCCTCACAGACCTCGGTGGAGGGCAAGATTGCAGAAGTGCGAGTAGATATGACTCTCATTCGACAGGACCTCCGAAACGCCACTGCTCGGATTACAGAGACTGAGACCCGTATCTCCACTGTGGAGGATGACGTCCAGCAACTTAAGGGGCAGGTGGCCCATCTCCAGTCGCACACTCAGGAGTTGCACCGTCGGGCGGAGGATGCCGAAAACAGATCCCGACGCAATAACCTCCGCCTGGTGGGCTTTCCGGAGGGAGCGGAGCAGGGCCGAGCGGTGGACTTCCTGGAGAGGTGGCTACGGTCATGGATCCCGGAGGGCTCTCTCTCTCCCTGGTTCGCGATTGAGCAGGCCCACCGGTCTTTGGCCCCCAGGCCGGCGCCGGGTGCGCCTCCTCGACCATTCATAATGCGGGTCCTCAACTTCAAAGACCGCGACATCATCCTGTCTGAAGCTCGCAAACAACAGCGGCTACGCTACGAAAACGGGGCAATCATGATCTTCCCAGATTACACCCGCGAGGTCCAGGGCCAGCGCCGCTCCTTTGGGGAGGTCAAGCAAAAGCTGAGGGCACTTAACATTCAGTATCGGCTCCTCTTCCCGGCTCACCTGCGAGTGGTGTTCGCAAACAAGACGCTGTTCTTCGACAACCCGACGGAGGCCTGGGCCTGGGCAACGGAGGAGCGCCCTCTGCGGGCCGACGACCGGGCCCTGGGCTTGGAGGGAGCGGAGAGCGGACCTGGCCGCCTCGCCCCCTTCGCTCCTCAACCTCAGCGTAACCGCTCCCGCAGGCGCCGTGGGCGTAGGAGGGCCCGCTCGGATTCCCCACCGGGCCACTCACGACAACCAATATCGCTCTCCGAGGGACCCTTGACCGGGAGGCGCTCTGGCCTCCCGGTCAAGGAGGCGGTGGTGCTTCGCCCGGGCCCGCGGTGATTGACCTCCCAGAATCGGACCTCTCCCGTAGCCCAATACTTCTGAAAGACCCTGCTTGAACAGGTCTCTGTCCGCCGGGCCTGGCTCCGCGGCCGGAGACGGTGCTTTAGCTCTGAACATTTCTTCCCTTCCCGATGGACTCGTAAACACACATCCGGACATGAGGAGGGGTCCTCCACGCTTCCCCATTCCCAAGCGTTTTAGTTTGGTTGTTTACTCATTGGTTTATTGTTAGGGTGACAGATGCTTCCGTTCTCGAAGTGTAGGGTGGGGGGTGGGAGAGGGGTTGGGGGTGGGACCGTTGTCCCATGTTTCGATTTTACTTTTGGTTGTTTTATTTTTAGCTCCGCTGCACCAGTTTTCACACAACACCCTAATTTGTATCTCAAGAGACACGCAGACCTCCTTTCAGACACCTTAATGGACCTGCTGATATCCAGCTGGGAAGCCTTATCCCCCGCGGAACCCACAATCACACTGTTATATACACCACTACGCCTGACACACCCCTGCGGGGTACTTCTCTGCATTTCACCAATACTCATATCATGCCCGGACTTGCATCCGGTGGCGTACATAGACTTCCCTTTGGACACTACACCCTCACGCGCTCCTTTTTGATGTGGGCCCCCCTTCTGGGACCCAATTGCCATGCCATCCCACCATGCCACCATGCCAGATATACCTCTATTGAGCACTTCTCTACGCATCTTATCTTGGAACGTTAATGGCCTCCTGGACCGTTTCAAGCGGATGGCTGCCCTGCGCTACGCGCACTGCCTAGGGGTGGACATATTACTATTGCAAGAGACGCATTTGCTGGGTAACCATTGCCCCTTCCTAGCGCGCTATGGATATGATAGGGCATGGCACTCGGGGTTCACTCGGGGATCCTGAGGGGTGGCGATCCTGGTGAAGAGCTCTCTTCCCCTTGTCATTGTGCAGACAGCCCTCGATGCCCAGGGTACATTTGTGGCCATCAGCTGTAAGTTACATGGGAGTCCCATTAACCTTGTATCGCTCTATTCTCCTCCTTCAATGCTGGCGGCGACATTAGCTAAATCTACAGATCTCCTGGCGTCATTACCATTGGGCCCCACTTATCTCGGGGGGGATTTCAACGCGGTCTCCTCACCCGACCTTGATACGTCTGGTCCCCCTTCCTCCAGTAGAATTGCTCAGGCAAAGCAATTGAAGACCTGGTCTGAGTCCCTGGGCTTGTGTGATACCTGGCATACATGGCACCCGCATTCTAAGCAGTTCACACACACTTCGGCAGCGCACCATACGCAAGCACGTATTGACACCATTTTTGTTCCAGCAACAGATTGCCTCATGGTCCAGGACGTCGCCATCCTCCCACGTGGTATCTCGGACCACTCCTCGGTGGTGATTCGCACGGGCCCTCCTCCCACCTGCATGCGGCAGACATGGAGATTTAATGCCTGGTTTCTCCAAGACAGGGAGTTCCGGAAGGCGGTGGGTCAGGAACTTAAGCAATATTTCCTCTCCAATGACGGATCCGTCTCCTCCCCGGGTGTTCTGTGGGAGGCGGGCAAGGCCAAGATTAGGGGGTTCGCTAAGGGCCAGCTCAAGCATCAGCGACAGGCCCAGGCAGAACAAATTACCAGTCGTGAGGCGCAAGCCTTACGCCTCGAGCAGGCCTCTGCTCAGTCTCCAGACACCCCTGAAGCCAGACTCCTTGCCCGGCTCCGGTCGGAAATCAAGCAGTTGTCGCTGGAGGCGGCCAAACTCCTTTGGCGTTCATCCGTGGCCAGGGTGTATGGCTGGGGTGACAAGAACGGTTCGCTCCTCCATCGCCTTGCCACATACCCTAGGGCAAATCGCATAATTCCAGAGGTCATAGCGCAGGATGGCTCGTTGTATCGGTCCCCAGACGGGATGGCCCGTGCCTTTGCGTCCTACTATCAGCAATTATACATGGCCAGATCCCCATCCCTTTCACTCGCTGGTATGTTGGAGGTCGAGGGTGGCCCCCTCCCCAGCCTAGATCCCATTAGCCAGAAAGACCTTGAGCGCCCCATCACACATAAGGAGATAGAGGGAGCGATTGCCCTCGTTTCCTCCGGTAAGACGCCGGGCCCAGACGGCTTCCCTCAAGAGTACTACATGCATTATCGGGACAGTCTCACTCCGCATTTGGCGGGGCTGTTTCGGGAAGCTGTTGAAAAAGGCTCCTTTCCGCAGGAGGTGGATCTGGCCACCATCGTGGTTCTTCCCAAGTCTCAACCACCCTCACCACGGTGTGCGGACTACCGTCCCATCTCCCTCATTATTACTGAGATTAAACTGTTCGCCACGATCCTTGCCCAACGACTCAAACCCCACTTGTCCATGCTGGTCCACCCCGACCAATGCGGATTTATGCCCTCACGTGGCACTAGGCATTGTCTTCGTAGACTGCACGTCGCCCTGGCACACCGTCATTTTCTTACTCCCTATCTCGCGATTCTTCTGGTGGACTTTGAAAAGGCCTTCGATTCGGTGGACTGGGGGTTCTTAGCGGACGTCCTTGCTAGGATGGGACTCGGTCCCCGTTTTTGTGCCATGGTAAAAGTTCTTTATGCCTCCCCCCGCGCCCGTGTCTTGGTGAACGGGGTTCTGTCGGAGCCCTTCCCGGTTCGTAGAGGAACAAGACAGGGTTGTCCCCTATCCCCACTGCTGTTCGCCTTGGTGATGGAGCCCCTGGCGTCCATGATGCGGTCGTGCGAGAGTATGTGGGGATGGGAGTGGCCCAACACCGAACCAGACAAAATTGCACTCTATGCAGATGACGTCCTCATCTATTTGGCAGACCCCGCCAGATCAGGCCCCCTTTGCCTCCGCATCCTACACCTCTTCGAACGGCCTTCGGGCCTCAGGCTTAACCCGGATAAGTCGGCCTTGGTTCCCCTACACCTGTCCGGCGAATGTTTCGACTGGCAATCCAACATTCCTCTTTGCCGTCAATCCTTCAAATACTTGGGGATATGGATGACCTTGCTCCCTGAGCTCAGCTGGGCCCTCAACGTGGCCCCACTGGTGAAGCGGGTTAAGGCAGACCTCCAGAAGTGGCAGTCATTGCCCCTGAATCCCATGGGGAGGGTCGCCTTATTTAAAATGATGGTGCGCCCCCGGTTCCTCTATGTACTGCAAAATACCCCCATCGGCTTTCCCAGAGCCTGGTTTCGTGAACTTGATAGCATTGCCAGCAAGTTTTTATGGGGAAAAGGTAGGGCCCGGTTGGCACTCACGGTGTGTAGGATCCCCTCATTCGACGGGGGATTGGGGATGACCCACCTCTATTTATATTATTTGGCCGCGCGGCTCCTCTCCATACATGATTGGTTCAATGGGGGTTGGTCGGACCCGGCGTTCAGGCTCGAGGTCGGAGAGTTGGGTTTCGCCAAGATCCAGGCTATGCTATATGGGGCCCCTATTCCCTCCCGCTTGCCAGAGGTGACACGCTCTGTGCTGTTGGCCTGGCGAGCTGCACTGCGACATACCAAATGGACATGTACGTTAACCCAATGCACACCCTTGTGGCAAGGGACCTGGCTCAAAGAAGTCAACGCACTACAGGGGTTTAGAGCCTGGGATTTGATAGGCATTTCGCAGCTAGGCGATGTGTGGGTGGGGGATCACATGCGGTCCTTCGACGACCTTCAAAGCAGGTATTCCCTACACCAGTCACAATTCTATAGGTATTTGCAGTTACGCCACGCCCTTCACACCCACCTAACGACTGGCACGCGCCTTCATGACCACAGTCCGCCTGAGGCCCAGATAATGTTTGGTGACCTGGGGAGAGGCGGCATCTCCCGCATCTACCGTACACTGATCAACAATGCCCCCACTTCCTTGGACCGACATCGGGCTCAATGGGAGGGTTGGGTAGGCACCTTAGACGAGGAGGACTGGCGCGACGCCCTTATGGCTCCTAGGACGGTCACGGCCTCAGCCAGATTGCGCTTAGTGCAATTATACTATTTACATGCTGCATATCTTACCCCAATGCGCCTTCACCGGGCCGGACTTAGCCCAACTTCTGCTTGTGCCAGGTGCGGTCACGACCCCGCAGATTTTTTCCATATGGTATGG
Organism: Calotriton arnoldi; assembly: GCA_963921515.1. Lineage (NCBI taxonomy): Eukaryota > Metazoa > Chordata > Amphibia > Caudata > Salamandridae > Calotriton > Calotriton arnoldi. The sequence goes on along the minus strand of CAWUFW010006225.1, from coordinate 638,653 downwards.
GTATGTCCCCGCTTGGAGCGGTTCTGGGAGGAGATTGAGGAGGAACTCACTGAGGTTTTGGGCTGGGAGGTCCCCCATGACCCAAGACACGCGCTCCTGGGTATCACTGATGGGCTGGATGGGTCACGGAACGAAAAACAGTTTTACACTACGGCAATGGTGGTTGCAAAGAGAGACATTGCGGCCTCCTGGAAGCTCTCCGAACCTCCGTGCGCTGGACGCTGGAGGACTGGGGTGGACTGGTGTGCCACGCAGGAGAAAGTTATGTACGAGGCTCGTGGGTGCCCTAGGAAGTACCGTAGGGTTTGGGGGAAATGGTTGGGGGAGGTGGAGTAGTCATAGAGGGAACGCCCAATTTTATACTCCTATGTATTTGTTCTTACCATTGTCTGTAAACCTTGTGGTGCTGCTTTCCTTTCCAGGTCCTGGAAATTTATGGTGTTGGACTGTAAGGCTGGTGTTTTTTTTTTTTTTTTTTTCTTCCTCTTCATTTTATTAAACAATAAACATAAAAATTTGTTTATCAAAAAAAAAAATAGATTTTGTATTATGTGATTGTAGCGGGTGTGTCTCAGGGGGGCCTAGATCAGAAAAGAGGTCTATTCCGGACTGTCTTAAACTGGGCTTTATTTTTCTATATATGTGTCTTTTTATGGAAGCCAGCGTAATCAGACAGGCAAAAAGGGGAAAAGAAGCAGATAATAAACACAAAAGTTCTGGGTTTCCGTAGATAAAGTTCCTTATCCGGCTCTTGTTTCTCAGGGTGTAGATCCCAACTCTGGTATTCCACTCCTTGGGGTCTATAATCGCTGTGTCCCCCGGGTTCGGTTTGTAGGCTCCAAAATGGGTTGAAAAGAATAAAAGGGAAAAAAAAGAAAACTATGCGTCAGCCCGTTTGTTTATTTCCTCATAAACAAAGGGTAGGGGAGGTGAGGGTACACCGGTGTGTGACTTCGGGCATACGGGAGTGCTCGTGAGGGGAAGGGACCGGTTGTGTTACCGCCTAGTTACGGCTACACGCTCAACGCTCACTCCTCCTCTCTCTCTCTCCTCCTGACCCAGCCCGACACTCGGCTCCGTACCTGTGAGAGCCACACTCCTCCGGGAGTGTGGCTGGGCGGTAAGCGGGGTCGGTGGCCTCCAGCACTCGTTCGGTCTTCCGGTCTTCAGAGCCCCGTGGTGGTCTCCAGGCACTCTCGGCTCTGTTTGTCTCACTCCTCTCGTCTTCACACAGCTCTCTGCTCTCGGTCTCCGTGCTCTCTCTTCTTCCGGGTTCCTCTCCGCCTCTTCTATCCCGGGCTGCAACTCCTATTGGTGCGTTCCCGCTGACGTCCTCTCTCCAGGCGTGGTTTCCTTGTTCTTCCCAATCCTTAAAGGTATAGATCCCCGTGTCAGGGGATTCCTCGAACCATACTGTCTTTGGGACGGGACTCCAGTTCTCGGGCTGAAAAGAAAGTACATGACGGTTTTCAGGGGGCGTGGACCACCACTCTTCTTGTGTTTTATTCTCCTCAGGCAACATCATAGGGGAGGGGGTGCCCGACCCGTGACAGTGATGTTTTTAATTCTTTTTATCTCGTATACATATGTATGATTCAAACTGTTTCTGATATAACATTAAATAAAGAATAATAATTTTTAATGGTTTTTGCTTTCCTTTTCAAGACTGGTTGGTGCAATCCTTGAATGTTTGAAGGTGTGTGAGTTGAATGTTAGAGTATAAGTCCTCCAAGAGTTTTTTATCTAAAACGATTATTGGTACCCTGTCTCTTGGAACAGGGGTGTCACTGTCATTTTCTTTCACATTGCTGGACTATGTAAATGATCTACCGAAAAGCATCAGACGGTTTACTGCAAAAGTCCTATTATTGTCCAAACGCGAGACCACTTTAAACTGGGGTGGAAGAAACCCACCCAAGGTCAAAAACTGGCTAACCAGCATGACATATTGCGATACTAACAGCGAACCGTTTGCTTCCCTCCAGCCCCAACGTCTAGATCAAAGGATATTTGGCAGCCCCTGTGCAATGATTTACTTTCGACAACTGAAGCTTCCCAGACTCGCATGCTTCTGAGTCACACCCTATTTCCTCTGCTACACAATCAACCAGCTCCCCCCACACCCTCACGGATGACATGTACGCATCAGATATACTGCACAACTTCGATAAGGACCTCTCTCTCCTACTCCTGCCCGTCCTTCCTGATTGGACCGTTGGACTAGTTTTATGCAACTGTGGTTGTTTGTATTACACGACTCACTATGTTGGATACGGATAAACTTGGTTTTGTATTATTTTCCTTGTTGTTTCATTGCCTCTTTAACAACTGGATTGATCACAGTACTCACTCCAAATACTCTGGTGCCGTAAGGGTGGCTTTTACACCTAATTGTATGTCGTAACATTCTCCTTTCCTGGATATCCTATTCTATTAAACACAGCAAGATGGTGAACGGCGTGCTGAAACCTTTCAACCAATCACCCATAGTTAAGAGATCTAGGTTTAATCCACCTTTCTTTTGCTCACTATGCCCCCCCAGTTTGGCCCAAGCCATATGCAAATCAGTCTTGACCCTGCTCCTCATGGGAACAGGCCGGCCCGAACTGCCAGGCCAGGTCCTCCCTGGACTGGAAACAAGCATCCTGTGACCAGTTTCGGGATATCACCCCTCATCAGCCAGGCTAGCTTGAATCCAGTGGAACAGTGAGCAAGGGACTCACGTCTGGACATACACTTGGCCACTTGGGGTGAACATAGCAAACACAACAAGATGATGGACGGACGGAGTGCTGAAACTTTTCAACCACCCACCCCCAATCAAGAGATCTGGGTTTAATCCATCATTCTGTTGCTCACTATGCCACCCCAGTTTGGACCCAGCCATATGCAAATCAGTCTTGACTCTGATCCTCATGGGAACAGTCTAGCCCAAACTGCCAGACCAGGTCCTCCCTGGACCAAAACAAGCATCCTGGGACCAGTTTTGGGGTATCACCCCTCATCAGCCAAGCTAGTTTGAATTCAGTGGCACAGTGAGCAAGGGACCCACGTATGGGGAAAAAACCCAATGGATTTAGGCCCATATCTCTGTACTGGGGTGAATGTTTGACATTGTTCAGCACTCTGTCCATCCATTGTTCTTTTTGCATTTATCCTATTGTATTGCCACCTGTACACTTACTCAGTGACTACAACGCTTGATTTTCATTACTATAGACATTTGCACAGCTCTATTCTCCACTGCCACTGGATGTAACATTGTACGGCGCTGCGATGCATTATATGTATGTATTTCCTAAAAAATCAATAAAGACCTTCCAAAAAAAACTTATGAAAGAAGCATAGTTCTTCCTTAACTGAGGAAATGAAAAAAAGACAAGTGGAGATATAAAATACTCCTTCTTTACATTTTAGAGGGCATCCAGGAACCTTAAACAGACCATCAAGTAAAATTTGAAGAAAAAGAGAAAAGGACTACGGTTTACAAAGTAAACTACAAGGCAGAGAAACAAAAATTGTCAAAGAGTGACACTAACTTTCATATGGAAATCTGTAAACAGTAGAAGTGGGTGCATCAGAAGATGTGAGATTGTGAGTGCTTAAGGTAGAATAAATGAGCCATTCATTAACCTGCTTAGAAGGCTTAGCTATTTACCTGCTTCTCTCTCAATCTTAACCTCCCCTCGTCTCAATCTCAACCTCACTTTAACCTCATCTCAGCCTCACTCTCAAATTTGCCTACTCTTTCTCTACTCCACCTCACCCGAACCTCACTGCCACCTCAATCTCACCACAAGCTTAAGTACACAGCAAACCAAACTTACCCCAACCACAGCTCAATCATATAATCTTAAACCCACACCTCTTCATTTAACTCTCAATCAATCCAATCCTTCTTCATCTCAACCCATCCCAACTTCACATCACTTCACCTCAAATTCAACTGTACATCAGACCTCCTCAAATTTTACCTCACCTCAATCTCAAACTCACTTCACATTCAACCCCCTTGTCACCTCAATCTGACGTCAGCAAACCCCAACATAATGTCAGCCCAATTTTAATCCCACCTTGACCTCTCCCATAGCATCTCTAATTCATCTCAAGCTCTACCCCACCCTACGCTCAAACTCACCTCAACCTCTCACTTCACCTTCAATTCAGTCTCATCCCTCTACACTACTCAATCTCATCTTAACCCCACCCCTCCTGACCTCATCCCCAGACTCACCTGAACAAAACATTAATTCATCCTCACCACAAGCATACCATAAAATCACATCAACCTCATCTTATCTTATCTCATACCCACTTCAGTTTCACCCCTCCTATGTCAATCTTGCCTCAAGTCAACCTCAACAAAACATCACCGTAACCACATTTGTGGCCTTTTCACTCAACACCTTTGAAGTAGGTTGCACAGAACTATGCACAGAATTATGCTCTCCCAAGAATGAATTAATTGCAACAGTGGTTGAGTGAAGAGTCTACTGATTAAAACTACATCAAGAGCCTCTTTGATGTGACACTCCCATGAACTAGTAGTAAGCTCCAGAAATATGTCGGCCTTCTGTGCAGGTGTATTAATCTTTGTTTCGACTGCATAAAATTGTGGGCTGTGAGCTAATTTTCCCGCTACGAGTTTGGATACTGTGTCACTGTACCTACCCTTCACGGGGGAACCAGGGGCTGAGTGGGAGTGCAGCAGGGCCCTAAACCATGACTTTTGGTGGGAATTAATAGCCCCATCCCAGGGACCATTTCACAAGGAATTTTCTTCTTCATCTTCTATATCTTCTTGGGCTATCCAATAAAGGACTATGCTCATTATAATTCATAGACACTAATTTAGGTCTCATTGGAACCCGATTGACTCCATTAAACAAAGAGAAGAAAGCATCTGCTATTGAAGTATCTTTGGAGATTCATTTTGGACAATTTTATCATCTTTGCCTAGGATGGACATTTCTACAATCTAAAGGCAAGTTTGAAAGAAATGTTAAGAGGTGACGGCAATGCAGTGACCCATTATCATTAGTGAGAGAGGAGGATGTTGGCTATTTTTCTCAATTTTTTAATCGGCAATAGAGAACATTATTCAACCTTGATGAACTTAGAAATCTTTACTAACTGGACATTCAATTTAACAAAGATATGAATGACTTCTTTTATCAAATCAAACTCTCCAGTCCATTTAAAATAAGCAAAGATTTGTGCCAAAATGATGGCATCTAAGAAAAACCTCTCCAATGAGAGCCAAAAGACACAGATCAGGTATTGAAAAACCCTTCCCTTTCATCTTTGGCTTCTGCAAATTGATCAACTGCATCAGCATCTCCATTAGCAAGTTCAATAAAAAAATCGTAAAGAAATAGTTTAAGTCAACAATACTCTACCAATGGAGGAAAAAATCAACACTGCCATGTAACACATACTTGTATAAATCAAAATATTGGTGCAAGAGGAGGGGAGAAATCCCTTTTGCCACCTGATAAATCTAGTCTAGTTACTGAGTACAACCCTGCTTTTAATAGAGTAGATATCAGAACAGAGGTCTGGGATAATTCTGGTAATCAAGTCTATGATAATATGGAATCCTGTATTTCACCATCCAATGGTTTACCTAGCATAGGACAAGTCTCTGGTTCTTTTTAAGAGTGTTGTTCTTTACATTTGCAACAGGTCAATCTTGAGAATAAATTAAATCCACAAGGAGATAACGATGAAGTTTTCCTTAGTTCTGGTTGGTCAATTTCTACAACACCCAACCTGAGAGTGGGCCATCTCCAGCATCTTCCATGTTAGATGTTTTTCTATTGACATAAGGAACTTTAAAGTGAATAGTGGAAGTTCTGGTTGTAGTAAATAACAGACATGCTTTTTCAGATTACCAGAAAATGATCTCTGCTGAGTTGTATAAGGTAAATAGTTGACTCCCTACCCTTATCCATCCTCTAGTATTGAAAGAAGAGAGGGCTAATAGAGATAGTGAAATAGGATTGAATAAGGAATTAGCAAACAGTTCACCTACCCTAGATAAAAGTAGAGACCATCTCCTCTCCAGATGAGGCCTACTTATTTACTTCTTCAGCTTATACGATATAGACCAGAGCTAATAAGACATAGATCATACTGATATGAAGTCTTTTATCACTATCAAAGGAAACAGTGTAAGCATAGCTGTAATATTAAATAAAAGAAATTCCCCATCTTGAATACAGAAGATCACTTGGTAGTTAAAAAGTACGAAAGCTGTTGTGAAGGGAAGTCTTTGGGTAATAAGATCAACTTATCTGTGGAATTACATATCAAACAGGAAATATAAAATAGAACAAAAATAAATTAAAAGGTAACTAATCACACTATTTCAAAAATGGTAACAACAGAAGGGAAAGTGTCACTAAAAATGTTAATCTCAATAGGTGTAAGACTCAAGATTTCCTAATTGATTTCAATTGTAAAGGAAGGTTTCTATATTATGACATTTGTAGAAAGGGTAGCATATCTAAAAAAAAGAACTTTATCTCTTAAATAAGTGCAAAATCTTTTCTCTTTTAAAACAAATTCCCTAACTTGCCAATATTGAATGACAGGATCTTGAGTATGTTAGATTTGAAAATATGATTAATGGTAAAGTGGTGACAAGAGTATCTTTTGTCTCTCCTTTTATTAAGAATACAATATTAAAAACTGCTGAGAGGTTAAATATAATAGGCCTAGAGATTTACTGTTGTGCCCTCAATTCAGGTGTTACCACTATCCCCTCCAATTCTTAGCTCTCGATATGGTTTGACCCCTATTTAGAGAGAGACAAAAACAAGAAGTGAACCATAACGATTTTTATGTACAATCGAATCTTGGAAGTGGAAACTTGAGAATAGTGCTAACTAATGAGAATACATTTAAATCCAATGCAAAACCGTGTTTTGTGCCCTGTGAAAATCGATTTGATGTATTTTCACATTATTCAGATTGTTGTGAGCTGTCACCGTACAATTATGTAGCATAATGTATGGGCACCTCCCGCAGCACAGATCTTGTTAGGTGAAATGTGCACAGTTTTATCCATATAGAAAAATCAGGCTCTTTAAATAAAAGTTTGAAGAAAATGTAATTGTAATGCTCCAGAAATATGGCTGAGAGAGCTTTCAGACATACAAGGCTTGTCTTCAATAAGTCATCCAGCAACTCGTTTGGATAGTGGCCGCCCATCTGGAGGTCTATTTACATTAATATCCACTAAAAATCAAGCAAACGTGCTGTTAAAACAAGCTGTCCCTGGCTGGTGATATACATGGTTAAATTAGCATATAATAGACCGAAATTTGCAACTGATCTTACTCAATGTGCATGTTCATACATTTTTAAGGCTTATTAACCAGGGGAGCAGATTCATGTTGTATTATGTCTGCATGGTGTGTTTCTGGCATTCATATGTTCTCTTAACGTTCAGCAGCCTATAGGTGCCCTTTGTTCACAGGTTAACCATAGTCGTTGTGGCAGTATATCACTGTCTGCGGTTTATGAGTCAATTACAAAATGGCTGATTGGGCAAAAATGTTTCAATAAATCAGACATAAGTTTGTTTTGACTCAAATTGTGGTTGCGGAACTGGTTCACAGAGCCAACGGTCAATATATTGTTAGAACATTCTATTGTTTATAGTTCAAACAACTTTTGGATGGATTTACTTGGTATCATAATGTATACACAAAACACTGTCTTCATGACTGCATGGCAAATTTGGTACAAATTTGCCCCGTAGTGATTGCATTATCATGACACTAACTCCTGTACAGTAATTTCAATGAAAAACAAATACGCTGGAATCCATTTACAAGTTCTAAATGTGGCCCCTCTAACCAATCTGCACATAACTTGCCAATCTCACTCTTGTATTTATATACCTTTATGGAAAATTCAATGGAGGTTTATCCAATGAGGCCAAAGTTAATTGCAATCAAAAATGTATTTTACCTGTTACTAACGATCTCATCCATAAGTACTAAGGGCCTGATTTAGGGCCTGATTACGAGTTTGGCGGTGCGGGAGCAGACCGCCATGCCAGCGGCCCCCTCCCGCACCTCCAAACCTGTGTGTGCACCGCCCACCAGATTACGAGTTTCCTCATGTCTGGCAGGCTTTTTTGGGCTGTCCCACGGCGGTGCCCCTGAAAATGGGCACCGCAATGAGAACACCAAAAACAGTTCCTGCACGGCATGGACTGTAAAGTGCCCCCCTGCATGCATCCCCATGCACATGGGCAGCAGGGGGCCTTGTAGGGCCCCCTTTGTTTCAGGACCGCTGGCCTTTTCATGGAGTAAAGACCTCCATGACTTCGCTGGCGGTCCTGGAACTCGTAATATGCATGTCAGTGCCGCAGCAGTACCACCAGCATATTACTTAGCCTCTGACTGCTGAGCCAGCGCTAGGAAACAGCGGTTCTCTGGCGGCTGCGGCGGTGAAATTGCAGCCTGACCGCCAAAGTTGTAATTGGGTAGTCAGAACGCCGGTGCGGTGGTGGGTGGACCGCCACCGCCATGCCCCAACTAGTCTGGTGCTCCTCGGACCGCCAGATTCGTAATTTGACCCTTGGAGATTAGGGGACAGGGTATTCGGTTGCAAAGTTGACGGAGTCCCCTGTCTGCCAAACACCATGCCTGCCTCATTTAGAGATGGGCAGGCCATAAATTTTACTCTGAATATGACCTTGTTGGATCTAGCAATGGAAATCTTCCTCCGATGGTCTGACAGAATAGGAGCAGTCAATGCAAGCATATTACACTACTTATTTAAGGTGGATGGTGTAATGTCTTCTTTTCCTGTCATTTACCACCAGGAAAAGCCTGGCGGTGACGGACAGAAAAAATAACAACTCTAATACTCTTGGATAAAACTCCCAAGGTGTGGGGGTCATTTTCTTTTTGTTCTTCAAAAACAAACTGCCACTTTCAGCGGTTCTTTTTGAAAAAACAATTTTTTAAAAATGTTTAGTGAACTGCCGTCAAAGCCGATGGCGACCCTTCACCAAATTTTTTTTACCTTGAAAGCAAACACAATTGGTTCCCTTCAGGATACAGAGATACCATGCCTGTTGGGCCTTTGGTCATTTATAAATTTGACTGACAGTAGTCCATTAGGATGGAAATGTTCTCCGCCACTTTGATGGACCGAGTACCGTCCATCAGTCTCAAACTCTGCCCCTAAATTCGTATTGTTAAGGGCCATGCCCAGTGGGCACTTGAGTCAGATGACAACATCCATTCAGTTGCCATACACAGTATTTTCTTACCTTCGTTTCCCTTCCTCAGGTTCTTTATAATTGTTTTTTCATCTAACATGTGAAACGTTTTTTATAAGTTTTCTTTTCATCTTGTGGACTGGAAATCTTGGGTAGAATGTCACAAAGCAGTTCATGAATCCAGTATGATACAGTTGAATTTTATTTCAGGCGAATAAATAATGTTCTACTCCTATGGAATGTGCCCTGGTCTTACCTGTCTATGGGAAGTTCTCACCCTCCTTCCGCTTGGTATTAGATTCATTTTTTTCTGATCCAGCAGAGCTGGTTTATGAACAACCACTGGAAGCCAGTTCATGAACTCAAGGTTAGCTGGTTATTAAACCTCAGGCCTCAATTTTTTACTTTTTGTTTGTTTGGGGAGCATTTCCACCCTTCTGAGGTTTGCCCTAGTTCATTTGATTTGGGGGTGCTCATATTGCCGCTATATAGCGTCAACAACCATCTTTTTAACACAAGGTTTGTGAGCCTCAAGAGCTGGCTCATGAATCACAAAACAAAAACAAAAATCAGCAGCCCGGATTGAGTTTTGATTTAAACTTTCAAAATAGTTTTGTAACATTCACAACCGAACTGAAAATCAAAATCAGTGCTGGCAAAAATGTTCAATGCTGATCCACCCTGCGGGAGGCAAATATCTCTGGGGTCCAAGAGTGCCTTCATGGTTGGGTCAGGGCAGCACACCCTGATCTGAGAGCAGCCCCCGAACCTGCAGCCCCCCAGGAAATGCAAGAGCTGCAGAATGGCTAGTCTGGCCTTGATACCGCCCACAAATGTACTGGGCATTGTTACAGCAATAAAATGGCACGTCTGGTGGCTCAGTGAACTAAGGAATCCACTACAGTATTCCGTGTTTGATCCCTTAGTCACACGTTTGAATCTCGAGAGGTCAGCTCAGCTTTTCATCCTTTTGAGATTGATAAAATGGTAAAAAGAGTGCCATTAAGTGGGGTACAATAAACATCTGTCACTAAAGTCAGGTAACCACTGCAGAGGTGAAGGCACGTTCTGCAAATTTACATGCTAAAATTGGTATAATTGTGTCCAGCATTTTTTGAGATGTTGTTTGGTCAAACACACATTTTAGGACCTGGATAGAAAATATTTTCTTAAGATCACAAGCCACAGTAAACTGAATTTCAGTATTCGGGTCTGGGTCTCCTCGTTCAATCAATCAATCAATCAATCATGTCACTTATAAAGCGCACTACATACCCGCGAGGGTCTCAAGGCGCTGGGGGAAGAGGGGGGTGGTGCTGCTACTGATCAAAGAGCCAGGTCTTGAGGAGTCTTCTGAAGGCCAGTAGGTCTTGGGTCTGTCGGAGGTTGGTGGGGAGGGTGTTCCAGGTCTTGGCGGCGAGGTGGGAGAAGGATCTGCCGCCGGCGGTCGTTTTCCGAATGCGGGGGACTGTGGCGAGGGCGAGGCTGGTCGAGCGGAGCTGGCGGGTGGGGGTGTAGAAGCTGAGTCGTCTGTTGAGGTAGGCTGGTCCGGAGTTGTGGAGTGCTTTGTGTGCGTGGGTGAGGAGCTTGAAGGTTATCCTCTTGTTGACAGGGAGCCAGTGCAGGTCTCTCAGGTGGGGTGTGATGTGGCTGCGTCGGGGGATGTCGAGGATAAGACGTGCAGAGGCGTTCTGGATGCGTTGCAGCCGTCTCAGGAGCTTAGCCGTCGTTCCTGCGTAGAGGGCGTTTCCGTAGTCCAGCCTGCTGGTGACGAGGGCCTGGGTGACTGTTTTTCTTGTTTCGGTGGGGATCCACTTGAAGATCCTGCGGAGCATTCGGAGGATGTTGAAGCAGGATGAGGAAACGGCGTTGACCTGCTTAGTCATGGAGAGGGTGGGGTCGAGGATGACCCCTAAGTTGCGTACGTGGTCGGTGGGTGGCGGGGCTGTTCCCAGTGATGTTGGCCACCAGGAGTCGTCCCAGGCTGAAGGGTTGGAACCAAGGATGAGGACCTCCGTCTTGTCCGAGTTCAGCTTCAGGCGGCTGGTCCTCATCCATTCGGCGACGGCCTTCATTCCTTCGTGGAGGTGGGCTTTGGCGGTGTGAGGGTCTTTGGTGAGTGAGAGGATCAGCTGGGTGTCGTCGGCGTAGGAGATGATGTTTAGGTTGTGCTGTCGGGCGACGTGGGCGAGGGGTGCCATGTAGATGTTGAACAGCGTTGGGCTGAGGGAGGAGCCTTGGGGTACGCCGCAGATGATCTTGGTGGCCTTGGATCGGAAGGGGGCGAGGCGGACGCTTTGTGTTCTGCCGGAAAGGAAGGATGTGGTCCAGTCCAGGGCCTTCTCTTGGATCCCGGCGTCGTGAAGGCGTGTTCGTAGTGTGTGGTGGCAGACCGTGTCGAAGGCGGCTGATAGGTCCAGGAGGATGAGGGCTGCTGTTTCTCCGTTGTCTAGCAGGGTCCTGATGTCATCGGTGGCGGCGATGAGGGCGGTTTCGGTGCTGTGGTTGCTGCGGAAGCCGGACTGGGAAGGGTCCAGGATGTTGTTCTCCTCGAGGTAGCGGGTCAGTTGTTTGTTGACGATTTTCTCGGTGACCTTCGCGGGGAACGGGAGCAGAGAGATGGGTCGGAAGTTCTTGAGGTCCTTGGGGTCTGCCTTGGGTTTCTTGAGTAAGGCGGTGATCTCGGCGTGCTTCCAGCTTTCCGGGAAGGTTGCTGTCTCGAAGGAGATGTTGATTATTTTCCGGAGATGGGGCGCGATGGCTGTACTGGCTTTGTTGAAGATGTGGTGAGGGCACGGGTCTACCGGTGAACCGGAGTGGATGGTGTTCATGATCTCGCTGGTGTCCTCGTCGTTGATGTTGGTCCAGGAGAGCAGGCGGTTGGTGGTTGTGGGGGCAGTGGTCTCGGTGGTTGCCGGGGCGGTCGTGGTGTTGAAGCTGTCGTGGATGTCGGCGATTTTGCGGTGGAAGAAGGTGGCCAGTGAGTCGCACAGGTCTTGCGACGGCTGGATGTCGTTGGTGTTGGAGCTGGGGTTGGAGAGTTCCTTCACGATGTTGAAGAGCTCTTTGCTGTTGTGTGCGTTGTTGTCTAGGCGGTCTTTGAGTGAGGCCCTTTGGCGGATCTGATGAGGTGATGGTGACTGCGGGTGGCGCTCTTGTGGGCGGAGTAGCTGTCCGCTGTCCGTTCGTGGAGCCAGATTTTCTCCAGTTTTCGGCATGTTCGTTTGGAGGCCTGGAGGTCTTCGGTGAACCAGGTGGCTTTCTTGCTGGTGTGGCTGTTGGGCGGATTCTTGAGCGGGGCGAGGGTGTTGGCGCAGTCGTCGATCCACTGTCTGAGGTTGCGGGCGGCGGTGTCGGGGTCGGAGGGTTCGGCGGGTGGGCTCAGGGCGAGGGTTGTGGTTAGCTGGTCTTCCGTGACTCTGCTCCAGCAGCGGCGAGGCATTTGTTCGGTGCGGTGGTGCGTGGTGGGCTTCCTGTAGGTGAAGTGGATGCAGTGGTGGTCAGTCCAGTGGGGTTCGGAGGTGTGGTTGAAGGAGACGTGTGGGCTTGCGGAAAAGATGGAGTCGAGCGTGTGGCCGGCGGCGTGGGTGGGTGTAGTCACGAGCTGTCTGAGTCCGAGGGTGGCGAGGTTGTCGATCAGGGTGGTGGAGTTGGTGTCCTTGTTGTTCTTGAGGTGGAAGTTCAGGTCCCCGAGGAGGATGTAGTCCGTGGAGGCGATGGCGTGTGTGCTGACGAAGTCAGCGATGGAATCGCTGAACTGTGGTCGGGGTCCGGGGGTCTGTAGATGAGGGTTCCTCTGAGGGTGGTGTTGGGATCGGTGTGGATCTGGAAGTGCATGTGTTCGGCGGTGCTGAGGGTGTCGTCGGTGTTGGTTGAGACTCTGAGGGTGTTCCTGTGGACGATGGCGATGCCTCCTCCGACTCCGTTAGTGCGGTCCCTGCGGGTGATCTTGTATCCGTCCGGGATGGCAATGGCGATGTCGGGGGCTGAAGCGGGATTCAGCCAGGTCTCCGTCAGGAATGCGACGTCTGGGGAGGTTGAGTTGAGAAGGTCCCAGAGTTCGATGGCGTGTTTGCGGGCGGAGCGGGTGTTGAGGAGGATGCATCTGAGGTAGTTGGGTTCTTTCCTGGGCGGTGGTTTGGCGGGGCGGGTGCTGGCGAAGCTGCAGTTCCGGCAGGTGAAGGGCCCTTGGGTGCGCTTCGGGGTGGCCTGGTAGCAGGCGTGATCTTTTCCGGGGTTGAGTGCGTGGAGGGTGCTGGCGTCGTATCGGCGTCTGTTGATGTGGCGGGCGCGGGGGATGCCCGGACCAGGGGGTCTGGCGCTGGGCGCGGTCACGGCGCGGACGGGCGCAGACGGGCTTGCCCTAAACGCGCCCGCTGCGCACGTCCGCTGCGCGGCCGCACAGCGGCCGCACAGCGGCCGCCATAAATGGGGAGGTGGGAGGGAGGAGCAGGGAATGGGGCAGCGAATGGGCAGTGAGGGGGCGGGGCCGCAGGCGCAGCGGCGGGAAACAGGCACAGAAGGGAAAACGAACACAATCAGGGCATCAAGGGGGCACAGAAAGGAAAAAACTAGCACAATGAGGGGCAGCAAGGGGGCACAGAAAGGAAAAACGAGCACAATCAGGGGCAGCAAGGGGGCACAGAAAGGAAAAACGAGCACAATCAGGGGCAGCAAGGGGGGGCACAGAAAGGAAAAAACGAGCACAATCAGGGGCAGCAAGGGGGCACAGAAGGGGAAAAAAAACGAGCACAATCAGGGGCAGCAAGGGGGCACAGAAGGGGAAAAAAAACGAGCACAATCAGGGGCAGCAAGGGGGCACAGAAAGGAAAAACGAGCACAATCAGGGGCAGCAAGGGGGCACAGAAAGGAAAAACTAGCACAATCAGGGGCAGCAAGGGGGCACAGAAAGGAAAAAACGAGCACAATCAGGGGCAGCAAGGGGGGCACAGAAAGGAAAAAACGAGCACAATCAGGGGCAGCAAGGGGGCACAGAAAGGAAAAAACGAGCACAATCAGGGGCAGCAAGGGGGCACAGAAAGGAAAAACGAGCACAATCAGGGGCAGCAGCAGGGCACACAGACGGAGCTGTGTGGTGGGGGAGCGACCTACCAGTCAAGGTCAGGGGTCGCTCCCCCACCATAACGTTCGATCGTTAACACTAATTTATAAGTACCATGTCTAGAGAAAGTATAAAAGAAATGCTGAAACTTCTACATTACAATTGTAAGAAAAAAGGACTCCTGCCCTGCACTTCATACACAGATTGGCATTTAGGGTGTTATGGTGACGGATCGGTTCTCAGTGAGCTATTTGCTATGTTATAACAGCAGGAGTTGTAATGTTTGTGCTGGTTTACCTGGCACAAGGCATGAACAGGATTACTTCTCTTTACTTGTTGTATTGCTTTAAAGGAAACTCTCATCCTTCACCTCATGCTAACCACATCCTAGATTAATAAATTGTAACGCTGTCTGCTTCTAATCTGTGAAACCTACGTCTGCAATGGTACTGAGATGAATGTGGCTTGGGTTCACAAAAAAAGAAGGTAGTTACAAAGTTAGGAAGAAGCGTAATATCTTGTAATGACCACAGGAGCCTCAGCTAAGAAGAGCACAACGTTTTAATAACCACGCGTCGCCTTATCTACCTCAGAATGCCTCAACTGCTATGCTCCCAGTCACCGCCATCTCCCAATATTCTAAATCCAGCACGACAATCCACACAGAGACATATGGGAAGAGGATGGGGAAAGGCCAACAAGGAGCATTAAAAAGGTGAAAACATTGAATAATAATAAACAAGAGAGGTATTACATCTCAACTAGGATAAGAAGACCATATTACATGTCTTACACCGTCTGTTAGATTTGACGAATTGGTACTTGGCAGGTACACAAGGGCAGCTCCTTTACTAGGGCGGAGGAGCGTCCCCCCACTGCTTTCTCGTAGTGCGAGAAAGCCAAAACATAAAATGGTAATAACTTTTAGTTATTACCATTTTATGTTTGCTTTGCGCATTGCGGGCGGGCGGGGCTGCTCTGCTCTTTGAGCAGGGGAGGAGTGGTTTGCCCACTCCTGAGTGCGCAAAGACTGTTTGGTCGGCCCTCTTGGGCCGCCCAAACAAGTCATGCACACTGTGCCCTTTTCCATGCAGGCTGCATTGCAGCCTGCATGGAGAACATACCCACCCCACTAGCCCCTGGCTGGGCGCCGTCCCGACCAATAACAACGCTGCTATTGCAGCGTTGTAATTGGCTTAGGGAGGGAGCCTAGCCGCCTGCTTCCTGTTCCTGTCGGAGGCAGGAGAGCAGGAGCAGAGAAGATGCGGGACCTGGCAAAAAGGTACCTTTAATTTTATTTCTTTTGTTATTTAATTTTCCCGCAAAACACCTGCGACCCCCCCGTGACATCCTTCGCGAATCCCACACCCCTGCGCGACCACTCATGCCCCCCCCCCCCATCACGAGCAATGCCGGTCGCTACTGCAGGTGCATATATTGAAATATTTATTACCATGTAGCTCTGCACCCACGTTAGATAGTCTGGTATGTAAGTATATGCGCCACCATGAGAGTGGCGTTATCAGCTCAGTCTCTGGGTTGTTTCTGCTTGTTAAAACCGACACACACAGAATGCAAAAGAACCACATGATATCACACACAGAACCATGAAAAGACATGACATCGGGACAAGCAATGTGACTATGTCACAGACACAATATACAACACCATATTTAAATTATGCCTAAATCTTTGACTACCTAAACTTTTCAGCTATTTCACAATTCCTTGCATACTATGCACACATTGCTCGTGACTTACAGTCTTAATGTAGTTATGAGTACTTTATAGAAATAAAGACTGTTTTGGCCACAAACCTTGCTGTACCTCCTAAGTAGGGAGTGTGTACATAGCCCAGTGTACTTAGAAAAGTGCACATATTTTAAAGGGACAAATTATTTCTCTTCTCTTCTCTCAACGCATGGCAAATTGTGCCTACTCGCAAAACTGGCATCTTGAGTCATGAGCATTTGTCTAAGACCGTTTAACAAATTTTGTAAACTTTTTTTGTTATGCATTCATTTGCAGCAAGAAAAAATTGTTTGAGAATCAGCACGAATGTGTGAAAAAGCAGTGATGTACCCAAATACAGACATTGGGTGTATCATGGCAAGGATCGTGGCTCCTACACTTGGTCAAGTTGGTAGGATTCAAGATCAGGCACCATAAAGAGATCCCAAAATTTGGGCATAATAAGAAATTCACAATACTAGAGGAAGAATTTGAGCTTAGCATGGCCAAACTTTACAAATATCTGCAATTATGACAAGAGAGTTTCATGAGGTAGAGTTTAACCTGCTAGAAGGCAAGATAGTGGTTGACTGACTGGGTACGGGAGAGATTTAGAGAGTATGCCAAACCCTTGTGTCCAACACCTCGGATCTCTTTAATGATTGGATGGGGGGGCAAAATGTGCCCACTAGATGTAGTCTGGAAGGATGTATGTATAGCCTCCTGAAAGCAGGCCCTCTCATCCAGACTGCTCTCATTTGCACCTTCACAGAATCTGCTACACCCCTAAGTGGCTCTGGAATGTGGGCCAAGTCCAATAATATAAGAATATTGGTGTGACATCATCTAGAAATTAACTAAAGTATTAGGATGATTCATTGACCTTTTATCGAAACTGTTGCTCCTGGGAATAGTGGAAGACCATGGGCCTATGTGGGTGCAAGAACTCCGGTAAGCATGGGTGCTGTTTTTGCTAAGAGGGGCAACACAAAATACTGGAGGTTAGAAAGAGCTGCACCAAAAGAGCTATGGGTGAGACTCCTGGACAGATGCTCTCAATTGAAGGAACCAATTTACCATACTCGGGGCTGCCCCGCTAAACATAGGAAGACTGGGGGTCATGATGGGAAAATTTATATATTTTTACTTCCTAATCCATGAGTATTCGGAACATAAAGGCTGAATGGGTCTAGGGCTGAAATATTGGAAAATACTGTGTTGTCCAATTTCCTATGCTAATGAAATGTAAGTTACGCATACACCACACATGTTAAAAATCAATAAAAAAAAGAGTGCTGTAAAAAGAACCATAGCACCCTTCTTTTGCAAACATAAAGACAAATAATTTAAGTTGAGTTCCAAATGTTTTTCAGTGGAATTTTGTGAACTGCCTCTATGCACGTCATATGTTTATATTTCCTCTTAAAGCTATCGGAAGTGAGCAAAAGGTTTTTTATGCAGTAGTGACAACATAGTCATTTTCATCTAAAGCATGCAGAAATACCTCAATGTATGGCAAAAGGCAAATCCATGATTCGCCATTTGCCACCAGCAGTCGAGACACAGAAAAAACAAGCATTTGCAATGCAATCGGTCTCGCCTTTGGGACCTTATATATATTTAGCTATGCAGCACATTAGCCTGGGTGCTGAAACATCTACTGTTCTTTAACATGGCGGGAAAGTAAGCACCAAACTGCGTGACACGCCAGGTATATGAACACATGGAGAGAAATATTGCCTTTCAGCGGGAAATGGTATAGTCCAATGCTCTGTTTTTAATATAAAAGCAGGGCCTTCGGTGGTCATATCACTGAAAATACAAGATTTGAAAAAAATATTATTGTCTACGGATGCTTGTGGAAGACAATTTCTATGGACTGGAATCTAGAGAATGCTAAAGTGATTCTGGTATTTTACTGACCTCTGCTGGTCGTTTTCTATCAAGAAAGTTAAATAGAGGCAGTTGCCAGAAAAATAAAAAAAAGAATCCCTCAGCAGAAAGCAATTCTGGTATTTTACTGACCTCTGCTGGTCGTTTTCTATCAAGACAGTAAAAATAGAGGCAGTTGAACAGAAAAAAAAGTCCCTAAGCGGAAGCAGACAAGTCCTAGGGTTGATCTCCAGATCCCACAAAGTACATACACATATAAGTATATACTAAAGTATATACTAAAGTATATATACTAAAGTCTATACAAGAGGTCTCGAATGCTCGACCTAACAAAAGATGGTTGATATCTTTTTATGCAGTTTGTTAAAACTAGAATTGTGGCAGGGGGACTCAAAAGTTGCCTTGGTTTCTCTAGACCCTCCAAGATGGTCTGCAATTAGATACTTCATCCTATAATGTTCAACTCATTAAAGGGCCATTTTTTCCAAACATCAATAAGTTATCAGGCCACTCGATAAATAAAAGATAATAAATCTTCTGGTAAGCAAAGCCTAGTTTTTATGGTTTTCTGAACAATTGGGAGAACATGATTAGATAAAAGATTCTGAAAGCCACAGGTGGACATAAGAATCAATACAGCGTGTTGGGCAGATGGTGTTTTGTTTAAGCAGTAACAGCTTTATGTTTCTATTATCAGCTTTATTGCAGGAGCAGCTGAAGAAAGAACAGCATTTTTCATGTAGCTTGAGCATGAAAACACCCTTTAAAAGTTGGCAAGATGAAGTTCTGTGCAGGTCTTGAACCGAAGTGCAACTGCAGAGGATGACAGTGGATTCTGCAATTGTGTCCTGTGGTGTGTGATATATTGTCAACTACATTATGCTTGTTGTGCACAAGCAGGAAGTGGCCATCTTGTACCCTCTGTATATAATATGTTTATAGATCTGTTGAACTCTGTCTTAAAAGCGAAACCATATAAATAAAATACTAAATATAATGGCAAAAGTAAATAGGATTGCTTGAAACATCCAAAACAAAGATAAATGCACTGCTTATAGTGGTCACAATTGTTATCAAAATCACCTAATTGAGAACTGAATTGTTTCCTTATGCTATGGTCTCCCAGTAAGGGTCATCAGAAAGCAGAGAAGTGGAAAACTTAAAGTTAAGGCCGATAGCTTGGGATACTGTAGACTATTACCTAACATGGGACAGTAAAAGCGAAAACTTGAATTGTTCTGCTAGAGATGTTTTTTTCCCCCCACCTCTCGATAACCTACCAACAATTTCCTCTTCGCAGCTGCTATTCACTCTACGTTTATTTTCGTTTTGAGGATTCGATCAGGATTTCACTAGGGTTGAACTTTTTCCTCTGTTTAATGCCTGTACGTTTCACAAAAATTACAAATATTAGGCAAAATGCCCTTGACTGATATCTCGTGTGAAAATGCATCTCTTGCTTACAAAAGTCCTACCGGATACCAGCAGGAGACACGTTCAAGCCGACCATGTCTCTCATCCTTGGCACACTTAGATTTCACAGTTCCCTTAAGACATTTTCTACTCAAACCAGTCTAGTATGGGAGAAAATAACACAAAAAGCAGAAATGTAACATTAAACAAATTACAGACTTTAGGCAAAACCCTATAATCAGGATTTACTCAAGATAATAACATTTCACCAAGGCTTAGTTTTAACATCTTTAACACAATTTTCGCGTTGCCTAATCTTTTCCGATCCTTGAGCAAACTGCACAGGAATCAGAATGACAAGTTTTGTGGTGATTAGTAGATGTTTTAGGCAGAATAATACCAGAACAAAAATGCCTGTTTAATGCAAGTACATGCAGATTTTGGTGCACAAATCCCCAAAATCCATATGTTATGCCCAATTTTAAAGGACACAACTTGTAATAGGCGATAATTATTGCAGCTTTTAAATTAAAGGTGCAACAATTATCACCTTCCCATCCAGGCCACTCATAATGAGGGCCTTAGGGCTTCTTTACGAGTCGCTGGGGCGCGGCGGTGACAGTCATCCGACTGCCCGATTACGACCAGGGTGGTCGGGCCGCCCTGGGACCACCGCAACTGCCAAGGATCAGAGATCCCTGGCGGTGTTGCAGCAGTCTTGAGGCCGCAACCTATTAGGCAGGACCGCCGCAGTCCCGCCAAGCATATTACAAGTTTCCCCTCCGCCATGGTTTTCATGGCGGCGTGCCCGCCATTAAAGCTGTGGCTGAGACGAAAGAAAGGGGGCCCTTCAAGGCCCCCTATTGTCTCAGGGCCATGGGGTGCATGCAGGGGGGCACATGCACCCCCCCCCTGTGTGCATGCACCCCTGTACCTGCACGGCATGGACTGCAGCAGTCCATGTCGTGCAGGTACTGATTTTGATGTTACCATTGCAGTGCCTATTTTTTAGGCACCGCCGTTGGAACGCCAAAGAACTACCTGCCAGACAGGAGAAAACTCCTAATCTGGCGGGCAGTTCAAACACGGATTTGGTGGTGCAGTAGCAGGGTGGTCCTGCTCCCGCACCACTAAACGTAATGAGGCCGTTAGTGTATTTCCCTTAGGCATTTTTTGCCATAATTCTATAGAGAAAACTGATTACTTTTAATTTGAAAACCATTCATTCATTCTGGGTTTCTGTTTGGTTTGTTTCAGTGCTTCACTCAGTACATTGTCCTGGATGTGAGCATGATAAACCAGCCCTGATTCACAAAGCATTTTCTGTGACTAGTTTCCAGGAGTAAGACATCTTATTCAAGGAACCAATGGGAAAGTGATACTCCTGTCAATCCATGAGAAAGTCATACCTAAGCCTAGAGTAAGACATAGCTACTCATGGAAAATGGTTTGTGAATCAGGCCTGGATATTCATATGAAGCTCACACCTAAGTCTGGAGCAAGACACACATGCTCATAGAAAAAGCATTGTGAATTAGGTCTTTTGACATAACTTGTAAGTTGTGACCAATTTAGAAAATCGGTCCCCATTTGTTAGAGTTGACTCTCAGGAGTGTTATCTACTGTGCCCTTTATTTCTCAAATTGGCAATGTTTATACTACGAGAGTTCTCTTAGCTGGTAAACCCGATGGCACAAACCACAAATGATAGGAGTCCTGAAGGAATATAATAAAATTAGCAAATGACTTTGGAAACTTTTGATGCAAATTAAAGTTTTACTTGTTCTGTGTTCTCAGTGTATTGAATGCAATTTGACAATTTGTTTTTAGTTAATAGACGGACTCTAAAGCCCTTATTACCAAAAACACCCTGCCTATTACGAAGGTAATATTAAGAGTTACTTTCCCAGTGTGACAGCTTCTGCATATTCGATAGTTATAAATTGTTATTTACATTAGGAGAATCAATTTTTGCTATTTATAACTTTTTACAGGCGTTGTTGAATGTAAAAGAACCCTAAAAAATGATTCATATTTTTAGTCCAGATGAAGGCTACGTGGCACGATTATTCCAGAGTTGAAACAATCATTGGTCTGCATAAAAAAATAATTTCTGATCAGTGGCATAACATAGGCCCCCACAGCCACCGCAATGCGGGGCAACCCCCAACCTTCAGGAGGTCCCCGCAGCACAGTACCCTGGCCAGAGAGCTCCTGACTGAGTCTGGAGGGGGCTCCCCATTTAGTTTGCAGGGGGGGGCCTCTCGAAAGTTTCATTACACTAGTGTTTCTGATGCTCTAAACAATGGCATTCTAGTTGTTTCACACTTACATTTTTCCATAATAATAGACACTTCAGCAGTGGATTGTATCAGATAGACACTGCACTGTGCCTAATCAGGCACAGATTGTTAGTTTGTCATGCAATTCTCAGACTGACATGGAAATTTCTTGGGCTGGATATTTTAACAATTGATTTAATTTGACGAGGTAATAATTTCATGCATTACTGTGATTTAAAGCGCTTCCTTTTTAGGATAATGTGGAGCCCAGTCTTAGTAACTGATGAAATATCAATTTATACACAGGATTTCACAATTTTCAATTAATGCGGACGAGGATTGATCACAAAAATAAATAAGGCTTGCTAGTTTTGCAAAAACAAAACACTAAAAGATCTTGTGCAATCAAAACTAAAACATGAAATCACTGGCAGATGATTACAATTGGGAAGAGAGTGCAATTTGATTTATGCACATTCCTACCTTATATATATAAAAATGCTTTTGAATTGGCATGCACAGATTGACTGTATGACACCATATTGATAAAAAAATTTGACAGACTAGAATATTGTCAAAAACATTGAAAACGAAAATATTGTAGCCCTAAACAGTAGACACACAAATATCGATTAAAAAATACTGCGATGGGGGGCGTGGCCTAGCGAGCCATCATGGCGGACGTGTGCTAGGAGAGCTCCGTCCAGCCCGCTGCAAAATCCTACAATATCCTGCTTCCCCGGTCCACTTCTACGCCCAGATCGTGCTTTGAAGGCGTCGTGAACCGAGGATTTACATTCCTGCCGGGTTCCGCATCACTCTGTGGCTCGGAGCGGGTGCCGTCAACGGAGGCCCTAGATCGGGCCCATCTTCGCTGGGATCAGGCGGCCTGCAGCGGAGGCCGGAGCGTCAGACTGTGCTGGGCCTTGCCGGGGCCGTGAGCTGGTGTGCTGCCTTGGTGGTGAGGACTGCCCCGGAGCCCTCTGAGACGTGGCGGGCACTCCCGGACCTACCTCGCGCCCGCCGGGAACAGATTGCTGCCCTCCCTCGCCCGCTGAAGTGCGGTGAGTGTAGTTGGTCGGCGGCCATATCGGGTCACGCGGGGAGGAGCCGGGGGTGTGCGCAGCTGGGCTGGGGGCTGAAAATCGCCGCACCGGGATTGATCCGAGCCAGCGATAGCGGCTCCCCCGGGTCTGAGGTCCTGCTGTGCGCTCCTTCCCCCTGTGGTGAGAGGGGCTCACACCGGCGGTCTATCGGGCCGCGTGGGCCCCGGTGGAGGATCGCGGGAGCGGTGGCCCCCCGTGGTGGTGCTCCCTGGCAACCGGAGTGCGCCCTCCTGCTGCCCCCCTCC
Source organism: Calotriton arnoldi (assembly GCA_963921515.1). Lineage (NCBI taxonomy): Eukaryota > Metazoa > Chordata > Amphibia > Caudata > Salamandridae > Calotriton > Calotriton arnoldi. The sequence goes on along the minus strand of CAWUFW010006225.1, from coordinate 615,677 downwards.
CCTTGGGAACTGGGTGCCAACGATCGGCGGCTGTATCGAGCCGCGGGGGGTGTCATCTGCCATCTACTCGAGGGAGCGGCGGCCACTATATGGGCGGAAATCTGTGGCCCTGCCGGTGCCTGGTGTGAGGCCTTTTCGGGCCTATCTCCCCTCCGCTACCCGAGGGGCCGGTGTTGGGGGCCTGCTGTACTGTGGGGTCGTATTTAGAACCCCTGCCTGTGGAGTTCGAGCCGGGCAACTCCTGTGCTGTCTTGGGGCCCCCGGTGGGGGATTGTATGAAACACATACCTCCCTCCTCCCCTGTGGAGCGGCCGGCTCGCCTCGGCGGTCGGTCGGGCCGCGCAAGCTCGCTACAAGGTCTCGGAGTACCCCGTCAGGGCTGCAGAGATGCCATCTATACAATGCGTGGAGGCTCTTGTGGGGCTCTTGTGGGGCTGCCTTGGGGCCCCCCGTGCTCCCGGCTGGGAGCGGCGCTTGGAGAAGACCGTTGGACTTAGAGCAGGCCCGGTGAGAGGTGTCCTTACTATATGTGGCCCCTGGCTGTGTGCGAGATTCCCCGCTCCTTGTCCTCTCGCCCACCCCGTGCTTGTCGGCCAGGCCGAACCAACTGGAAGAGGTCCCCCTGTTAGACACTAGCCTCCTGCATTGGGGTGAATCGCCGTAACAGTAGCACTACGCACCAACTTATCCCCCGTTGGCATTTTGGGGTCCCACAATATCCAGGCCGCACTGCACAGGGGGCGGGCACGACTCCTTCTGGACCACAGGGGAGTCTCGGACTTGCCATGACGAGAGACCGGCAAGGTGGAGGATCGTCCAAGCAAAGTACGATAGACAAGTTTACGGGCCCTGGGGCCTCTGCAGTGGTGTCGGGGGGGACGCCTAGTGATGTGCTCGACAATGCCGCCCTCATGGCCACCATCACCCAATCAAGAGATGCCCTGGATGCCAAGATTGGGTCGGTTGGGTCCGACATCATGCTGCTACGCCAGGATCTACGCAACGCGGTGGCACGGATTACGGAGACCGAGACGAGGGTCTCTGGGGAGGAAGTTGTGGTCGATACCCTGCAGAAGCGAGTAGCCTCCCTGGAGACGATTCAACGTGGGCTGGCATCCCGGGTGGAAGACGCTGAAGGGAGGGCCCGACGCAATAACCTTCGCTTCGTTGGATTCCCGGAGGGGTGCGAGGAGGGCGGTATGGAGCGGTTCCTCACCCAGTGGCTGGAGAGTTGGCTCCCTCCGGGGTCACTGTCTAAATGTTTCGTGGTGGAGCGCGCCCACAGGGCACTGATCCAGAAGCCCCCACCTGGTGCCCGCCCGAGACCTGTTATCGCGAAACTACTCAATTACCATGACCGGGACATTATCCTGAAACAGGCTAGGGCCAAGGAACCACTGTTGTTTGACAATGCCCGTATCCTAATATTCCCCGACTATACTAAACTGGTCCAGCAACGACGACAGTCTTTTATGGCGGTGAAGGCCCGTCTCCGTGAGCTCAAGCTTCCCTATGCCCTGCTCTACCCAGCCCGGCTGCGGGTGGTCTATCGATCCCGCACCCATTTTTTCGACTCACCGGAAGAGGTCTTCCAATGGACAGATGAGACGGTGCGTCTTCGCCCGCTCACACCGCCCCAGAGGGACTCTGATTCCTCGTCGAGCAAGATGGTGCCGAAACAACCTGCACAGAAGGGGAAGGGGAACAGACGCTCCAGGTCCAGGCGCAGGTCTCAGTCGTGTGGCACCTCATCCCGAGCTGCATCGGCCCAGCGCCTGCCTACCTCATCAGACTAATCTTGGGGGGTGCTTTATTTCCATAGTTCCTTGATATGTTTGCCTTGACCGGGGAAGCACAATTGAGGGCCGATATCCCTGTAACACATCAGTTGACAGGGACAGGGCCAGCTGACAATGGGCTGTAAGTTGGGGATCCATCGGCGGGCGGGGGGGACCTCCCGTTGGGGTCTGCCACTCATGCTCGCCGCGACAGATACTTCATCGTTTTTGAGGTATAGGGTGGGGAGGGGTGCTGTTGGGATGTTTTGGGGGAAGGGGGTTTTGTTGTTTGATCGCACCGACCTACATTGCTTCAGAGACACCTTATCCAGACCACATATTCTTGTCTGGACCACGTTCGTATCCTGAACCTTCACATGGCGGGGTCTTCTGGTGATACGCGGGATCCCTCTGGGACCCTTTGAATAATGAGTTGGAATGTCAGGGGGGCGTTAGACAAAATCAAGGGAGGCGCTATACTCAAACAGGCAAAGCGAACACATGCGGACGTTCTCATGCTGCAAGAAACACATCTTATGGGAACTAAGGCACTATGCTTTCAACGCTTTGGTTACATTCATGTCTTTCACTCCGGGTTTGTGAGGGGGTCCCGGGGAGTTGCGATCCTGATTCATAGGCGGGTTCCATACACACACATGAAGACATTGAGGGACACGCAGGGTAGATATTTATTTCTTCAGGGGACGATAGGGACTGAATCCATAGTACTGGGATGTGTCTATGCCCCCCGCCCCTTTCTTGGGGCATGGTGGAAAAACTCATGACCCTGTGGACAGACATGCCCGATGGGTTGGCTGTTGTGGGGGGGATTGGAATGAGGTGCTAGACCTAGTCAGGGATCATTGGCGACCTGGGGGCCCACTGGACGCGGGTCGGCATACTAAGTTACATTCATTGGTGGTGGGTCTGGATTGGGTGGACCCTTGGCGACGCCTACATGGGACAGCGCAGGGCTATACATACCTGTCGGCCATCCACGACTCCTTCTCCCGCCTTGATTACATCTTTGTCTCCCGAGCAATAGATAGCAGAGTGATTGCCACCGATATTCTTCCGCGTGGACTCTCGGACCACTCGCCGATCACTCTTACATTACGTGTGGGCCGGGCACATCAGCCGTTTCGGTGGCGTCTTTCGGCGTGGAAACTCCAGAGAGAGGATTATAGAGATCATATGGAAGGTGCCATTGACCACTATTTGACTGACTGCCTTTGGGAGGTGATGAAGCCCACGCTCCGGGGTGTGGACATTTCCTTTTGCGCGGCAGCTCGCAGATTGCGTGGGAAGTCCCTCGTCCAGGCGTAGGCGAAGCAATTTGACTTGGAATCTCGCAGTAGAGATAGTGCGGACCAGCAGGCTCGCCCCCAACTCCTATTGATGCAGCAGGAATATGCCCATCTTCTACTAGACGAAGCCCGGCAGGCGTGGCTGGCGACCCGCAGTAGGATCTACCAGTGGGGAGATAAGTCCAGCAAGCTCCTGCATAGGTTATGTCAGAGGTCGTTCTACTCCCAGACCCTGCCGGGCATTTCGGGCCCAGATGGGTCCTCTCTCACGGACCCCTCCACTATTGCTGAAAGTTTTGCCATGTACTATGCAGACCTCTATGCCCCCAGGGAATGCCTCCCCGCAGCTGTAGTTGGCCGATTTCTCGATGATCTGCCACCTAAGGCCCTCTCTGACCAAGTGAGTGCGGAGCTGGATCTCCCGCTCACGGAGGAGGAACTGGGCGCGGCGCTGGGTGAGATGCAACCTGGAAAGGCTCCGGGACCGAATGGCTTCCCATGTGAATTTTTTAAACAATATTTTCTGCAGCTGGGGCCCCACTTTTGTAGAGTGGTGGAGGAGGCCAGGGAGCAGGGTCGTCTGCCCCACGATTGGAGACACGCAGAGATTGTGGTGTTCCACAAGCCCGGAAGGCCTCCAGATCAGCATGCGTCGTATCGTCCTATATCTCTTCTCAACGTAGAGGCCAAGGTTCTGGCTAAGGCGCTGGCCAATCGCCTCCGTTCCCATATTACATCATTGGTTCATCCCGATCAGGCCGGGTTTATGCCCCAGCGGGCGACCCACCACAATATTTGGCACGCACATGTGGCGGTGGCGACCGTCCAGGGGCTGGGGGAGCGGGCCGCGCTACTACTTGCGGACATGGTTAGGGCTTTTGACTCCCTTAGTTGGGTATACCTATTTGCACTGCTCCGTAGATTGAACTTTGGACCACGCTTCTTGTCATACCTGACCCTACTCTATACAGACCTGACTGCGTCCGTACGGGTGGCGGGCTCCGTCTCCTCCACGTTCTCTATTGGACGGGGCACCAGGCAGGGTTGCCCACTGTCCCCCTACCTCTTTGAATTAGCAATAGAACCCTTAGCGTCCTGGGTGCGGATTGACGCCCAAGTGACTGGTCTTGAGTGGGCGGCAGGTATGTCGGATCGTATTGCCCTGTACGCTGATGATGTACTCTTCTTTCTTACAAATATAGATAGGACAGGGCCGCGTTTGCTGCGCATTATGCAGATCTTCGGGGAGACCTCGGGTCTATACATGAACCCTCGTAAATCTACTCTGTGGGTCCTTGGGGGAGGGGCGGGCCCCGGTTCCTGGGCCTCCTCCGTTCAGGTGGCCTCTGGGGGGGTTGAAGTATCTGGGAGTGTTTTTATCGGATTTGCCAGTCACCTCTTGGGAAAGGAATTTAGCCCCTGTATGGGATCGTGTGCGGGAGGATCTTAAAGCTTGGTCCCATATGCCCGTGTCAATATATGGCCGATCGGCCATCTTTAAGATGGTATCGCTTCCCCGCCTCCTTTATCAGCTACAAAACCATCCCTATCCAATTCCTCCCGGATGGTTCCGACAGGTTAATACGGCCTTGGGACAGTTTCTATGGGCTGGTGGAATGGCGAGGGTGGCCCTGCGGACTTGCTTCCAGTCCACATATTGTGGAGGACTGGCAACCTCTGATATCCTTTCTTATTATATGGCCTCACATCTGCTGGTTCTCAATGAGTGGTGGGATGGGGACAGGGCCGACCCAGCCTACGCGGTCGAGAGGCAATGCATGGGAGATCACACCCTACATACTATACTCGGCTCCGCTACGCAACTCCTTGCCACCTGCCACAAAACGTATCTTCCAAATATGGCAACAGGCGTTGCAGAGGACCGGGTGGTGGAATAGGTTGACTCGGGAGACTCCTCTTTGGTATAATGGGCGACTGCCGCAACTAGCTGCATTGACTGGTTTTCGAGGCTGGGACCGTATCGGCATCTCTACTCTTGGGAACGTCATGCGGGGATCGGTTCTGAAGTCTTTTCAGGATCTACAAAAGGACTTTCAAATGCCTAAAACCCAATTCTTCCGATATCTCCAGTTCCGACATGCCATTACTCCATACATTGAGGGGTTGGGGTCCTTGGCTGCGTTTAGTCCCATAGAGGCACAGGTGTTTATGGGGGATCTCCATGACCACAAGATCTCCAAGATTTATCGGTCCCTGGTCACCCATAGCTCCCCCACACTGCAGCGCCTTAGGGAGGCCTAGGAGGGAGACTTAGGCCCGCTGGAGGAGGAGGAGGACTGGGTGGAGGCCTTGGCCTCCCCGCGGGGGTCAGCCATAGCCGTAAGCCTTCGCCTTATCCAGTTTAAGTATCTCCACCGGGTCTATTTCACTAGGGTCAGGCTGTGGAGGGTGGGATTGGTGGCCTCACCGGTGTGTCTTCGATGCGAACATGAGGAGGGTACTTTGCTCCATACTGTCTGGCACTGCTCCGCGTTAGCACGATTTTGGTGGGGGGTTCTGTCGTGCCTCTCCGAGGTACTGGGTTGGGACCTCCCCAGCTCCCCGAAGCTGGTCCTGCTACATGTTATGGACGATATAGGAGGTAACATATACAAGCGCCATCTTATGCTATTAGGGTTCACTTTGGCCAAGAGGGATATCGCCAGAGCCTGGAAGGCTCCGAGGGCGCCCTCGATATCTGTATGGAAAAATGGCGTGGATTTCTGTATGGGTCTGGAGATCCCCATCTTTGTGGCCAGGGGGTGCCCGCTTAAACATTATAAAATCTGGAGGCGATGGGCAGAGTACCGTGGCCTAGAGCTGGAACCTGTTTCAGTAGGCAGGTCCCCTGACTTGGCTTCCCTCCTATTCTAGTGGACATGCAATATCGCCCCTTGGGTACTGGTGTATCATGTCTGGGTAGACAAGACTGCTCTCCTGTGGTGCTCCTCTGGGGTAGGTGTGAGTGCGATGGGGGGTGGGTTCTGGGGGTTTCTGTTTTATTTTCTTATTTGTTAATATTTCAAATGTATTGCTCTTAAGTTGTCCTATTTTGTTATTGAAATTGTCAAAGTCAATTCAATGTACATTCTGCATGCATGAGTTGCTGGGTTACAGTGCTCTGCGCTATATTTGTTATTTGGCAAATAAAATCTGTTCTTTAAAAAAAAATACTGCGATAAAAAATATACAAAATACAATATTATCATAAACAAAAATAAAGAAATAACAAAAGTTGCCTACATAATAAATTGGAGAAAATTCAATGTCATAATTATAATGTAATTTAGAAAAAGGGGGATTTATGGGTTAAAGGATAGAGGTAAATGGAGGTAAGGTCCTTTAGGGTTCAGGAGTGGGCAGAAGTAAAGGGAGGTAAGGGTTTTTAGGGTTGGGGAGGGTAGGTGTAAAGGGATGTAAGGGGTTTTTAGGGTTCTGTGGAGGGTAGAGGTAAAGTGAAGTAAGGTATTTCTAGGGTCCCGGGAAGCAATGCGATTTTAGGGATCTGGGGAGGGTATTTGTAAAATTAGGTAAGAGTTTTTTAGGATTCAGAGTCGGGAAAAAGTAAAGGGAGATAATGGGTTTTTACGGTTCAGGGGTGTGTAGAGGTAATGGGAGGTTTAGGACAAGGAAGAAGTAAAGGGAGATAAGAGGTTTTTAAAAAAGGAGGAGTTTGGGGGTTACCTCCAAAACAGTAAAGGGAAAAATGTTAAGAAAGAGAGCTAGTGGGGGTTTATCACCCTAAACTTAATATAAATATATATATAAATATCAGATGTTACAACTGCATTGCATGGTAAAGGCGTGAGTTGTAAAACCCTGCGTGGCACCACAATGTGCTGTAAAGGTGAACGTGTTGTAATGCCCGTGGAGGAAAGGCATGCAAGGTAGAACCACTAAACACCACAAACAAATCAAGTTGAACTATGAGAAAGTTAAAAAAAATTAATAAATAACTAAAATTATGTTAAAATAACAAATATTTAAAACAGTGCTACGTGTTTATTTCTACAAATAACAGGTGCATCCTTTACAAGAAGGAAAACAATGCTAAAAGAAAAAAATAAAGACACTGATCCAACTTACTCAAACTACAAAAAAGCACCTTAAAAGTAAGCATTGTAACCATAAAACAAAGCAAAAATTAAACTAAAAATAACCCTTTAACACATTTAAAAAATAAAATAAAACAAACAAACCTCTTACTAAATTTAACAAAAAATAAATAAACCAGCACAACTAACAGACTTTATCTTATATTTAACAGACTGCAACAAAAGAAAACCGTGCAAAAAACCTAAGTAAGGACAACATCCAGAACATAAATTTAAATGTGCACCCGCAATGTAAAAATTTTAACATAAATATAACATCACCTGTGTATTTTTTAATTAATATATATTTTATAAAACCCACTCTAAGTCCCACAGATAAAATGTTGGAAACAGCAAGATACATCAAATCCCAAAAAGGGAAGCTGTTAGTAAATTATGGAGGATATATTTATAAGATGGAGAGCACCACCAGTGAGAAAACACACTGGTAAAGTACCAAATATTATTCAAGTGCATGCTAGGGCAAGGCTACCACTAAATGTGAAATATTTGAAAGCATTAGGGAACATAACCATCTCCCTAATATTAGTGATATAGAAGACAAAAACATTTTGCAGGACATAAAAGAGGCTAATATGAGCTCACAAGAGCCATCAGGAACAATAGTTAAAAATATTATACCAAACATTCCTGAACTAGCAATAGGCCAACTCCCTGGCATAAGAACCCTAAAAAGGTTAATTGCCAAAACAAGTAGACAGGAGCGGCCGGCACGGCTCGCGGTTGGGGGGGCAGGTGCGGGGGGAGGATCGCGGGATGTCCTAAAAAAAAAAACATACCTTGCCGCTGCCGCCGGGTCCCCCATCTTCTCTCCTGCTGCCTGTGTCCAACTCCAGGTTGGAACAGGAAGCAGGCAACCAGGCTCCCACCCCTAAGCCAATCACAACACTACAATGGAGCGTTTTGATTGGTCTGAGTGCTGTGACACGGCGCTCAGCCAGGGGCTGTACGGGTGGGCATGTTCTCCATGCAGGGTGCAATACAGCCTGTATGGAGAACAGGGGAGTGAGCATGACTGTTTTGGGTGGCCCGAGAGGGCCGACCAAACATTCACTGCGCACAGGAGTGTCTACCACTCCTCCCCTGCAGCTCCGCCCCGCCCCCTCACGCACTGCCGCAGCAGGAGGAAAAAATAAAATGATAATAACATTCAGTTATTATCATTTTATTTTTTCCTTTCTTTGCTGCTCCTGGCAGCGGGACAACGCTCCTCTGCCTTAGCGGAAGAGCCGCCACTGCATGTAGACCAGCCAGGGAAACACCAGTAGCAGCTAACAAATATGAAGATAAAGACATACCTTTTTACTATATGACAACCTCAATAACAATAAAAGATTAATCATTTCTGCAACCAGTAACTATTTACTACCTTTATGGCTATGACACTTATGGATGATGGCATTTTTAAGTTGTGCCCTCGACTATTCAGTCATGTATACACAATACATGCTCAATATCAAAATACAAACATCCCATTAGTGTGTGCACCATATTACAAAGTGAAACTTACCATGAAATGCTAACACAACCAACTAACAAGTATAACCCACAAAAATAATCTTAGTTTCAAACAAGCAATGACATGCCCATACTTAAAACCTAACCACACACACTGCAATTCAGTATCACATTAATCATATCATTTGGCGGCACCTCAAAAATGAACTCCAGGCACAGAATATGCACCTAACCTAGAATTTGCATATGAAATATAAAAGCTAATAGCTTTACCATGCATTCCTGCAACAGAGGTCTCTAAACACTATGGACCTGATTACGAGTACGGAGGTCCCAAGACCACCGTACCCGCTGTGGCGGTGCAACCGACGCCTCCTTGTTGATCCAACTGCCCAATTATGAGGTTGGCAGTCGGACTACCACAAGCCCAACACAAGACCACCGCCAGGATCCTGGATCTCGATGTGGGAAAATCGGCTGGGAATGGCGGCAATGCCGATGCCAGCACCGCCATGCCTATTCCGACCTACCTTTCTGCTGACTTTTTCATGGCAGGGACGCCGCCATAAAAAGGTTGGCGGAAAGACAGGTTCTGAGGGGGAAAACATGTCTCCAGGACACACTTGCCCTGGAGACATTTTCATGGTGACACCTATGTGTGCCCCCATGCCATTTGCACGGCTGCGCGCACTGTTGTTCCTGCAGACCGTGCTGCAGGGAAACAGTGCGCCCGACCACCCAGATGCACTTCAGAATAGCCAGCATTGGCTGCGGCTCTGTCCTGGAGCAGCAGCATGCCGCCGCCATGACTGCGCGGCAGCAAGACCGCAACCCCTGCAGTCGTGATTCTGCCGGCTTGGCGGTGTTATTCAGACCGCCGCCGCTGCGGGCTGGCAGTCTTCCCACCAGGTTCGTAATCAGGCCCTATTGCTTGCTAATTGGACCCATTTATTACAAACAACAAGAAAGGAATAAATCTTCTTCTTTTAACTACTTCATTTGTGGAGCGTCCTCCTTCTCCCAACAAAACATCTACCCACTGCTTGTGGATTCTACCAGGGTTCGATCTTGTCCGCATCATCATCATCTACCTCTATGTGGAGCCTATTGGATCTCTATTCACCATTAATATCAGCAGCACATTACACTAATGCATCAACTATACCATTCTCCACTTGATGGCCTGCTCTGCTTCAGATATACAGTACCTAAAACAGTGGCTGCACCTCATCTAGACATGGATGACCACCACCTACCTGAAGCTCACCCCTCCAATTCCAAATTCCAGATTTTCACCAAGAACAGGAAGGAGCAACTTGTTCTAAACTGGTTTAACACTATACCCTGAACAGATATAAAACTGTGAGCTTCACCAAATACCAAGCCACTTGAAGTCACTCAGGGCACCAAACTAATCAATCAAAGAACAAATCAAAAAAACAAAGTTGGCATGGTACCTGCTCTCTAGCAAAGAAAGTAAAACCATTCCTTCCATAAAGCGACTTCAGACCTGCCATTCAAGTCCTCTAACTCATGGTGGCAATGCTCTACTCCACATCCTCCATAATGGGCCTTTTCAGTGCATCCTTCACATCGCAGCAAGACTCTTTAAAGGCCTGACAAAATAATGATCACACCACTTCCACCCTGATGAAACTACACTGGCTCCCCTTGCCAGACAGAATTATCTTTAAATGCAACAGCATCATCTACAAAAGCCATCACTTCTAGCACCCCTCTGGCTGACAAGCTCACCATCTCCAGTGGCTCTTGGACACCGCAAGGACATAATCCGCTTGGAGACAAAGATGTTTAAAATGAAAAAACAATGCATCTGTCTCTCTCGCCTATGCACTCAGGTCTGGAACGACATAATTGCATCTATAAGGACCACCACAACCTCCCTTCAATTTATGAAAGAGATGGAACACACCTCTTTAAATAATACTATATTATAATGCAGTAACAGCCCACTTTCTCTCTCAGAACCAAGCAATTCCTCCAATCACTCTACTTTACCTTTGCCTATGACACTGTACAGCACTATACTGCCTTTTGCTGACATTTGTGCTATACAAATTACGCATACATACATCCATGCATTCAATGGCTCCAAACGATAAGCATCTGATAATGATGCTCTAAGATACAGATGTGTCATCTGCGTCCTGGTTGAGAGAAGAACTCTAGAACTTCATCAGATCCCACAGTGACGAAGCATAAATCTGAAAAGAGAAAATAGCATTGCTCACTCGGGTGCCCCACAACCGGTGGAATTGAATTAGAACTGGATGAACAATGTTCAAACAAAAAGGAAAGATGTAAACCACTCGCATTGGTTAAAAAAAAACTCCACCCAACCTCCTCATGAGCTCGCAAGATGCAAAGGAGTGCCCCACTACCAAATTTGCCAAGTGCAGCTGGGAATATCAGACAAAGCAAACGTTGACAAATCCAACCGGTTTTTATAATGAAAATCTTTTATATATTGAGAATAAAATGAAATAATGAAATGAAATACCAGCATTTGTAAAGCGCACAGCTACCTCCGGAGAGGTGTCCCGGCGCTGGGGGCCGTCGGGAAGATTAAGCAAGCTATTGCCCAGAGTCACATGGTGCTGGGCTAACCTGCCGCCGGCGATCGAACCGTGAATTCCGTGGTCCGGAGTCAGGCACCCTGGCCGCTGCGCCACACCTCTTCCACAAGAATGAAAAGTACTGTCTGTGGTCTTCAGTTACAGGGATTGTCTTGTAGTTGGATTGAGGCTTTTCTGTCAGGGATGTGAAATACAATCCATGCAGAATGCGAGTTCTCTTTTTTGGGTGCACCCAGTAAGCTTCCAAGTATATCCTCCTTGCCTAATTTAAACAATTCAGTGAACCCGCCTTTTCAATACTGCGGCTTTCTTTTATCATAAGCAAGCCATCTTTGTATTTCTTTTTTTCCTCCCAGTAAACAATTGCAACACTCAGTCCATTTGCTGTTTTCTTCCATTCCTGTTCTCTGGTACGACTTTTGCTCAAAAATAAATCTCTAGAGTATTGTATTAACAGAAACTCACTTCTATCAGTCTCGACGATGGTTGTTATGCCTTTCTTAACAGGCACATCATAAAAGGAACCCCCTCAGGAAGTAATTTTCAGTTTTTTCTCGCTCTTGGGACACTCTTATCCCTATCACTTGGTTCAATCCACTTATACTCTTCGGGGCTTATTTACAAGCCCCTTGTGCCACCGGTGCGTCACTTTTGTGACGCACCTGTGGCGCATTTTACTGCCCCATATTTACAAGGACAGGAAAAGCCACTCTTGTCCTTGTATGAAAACACGCCTCAAGAGGGAGACAAAGAGATGGGAAGTGATGGGTGGAGGAAGAAAGAGCACAAGGTGGAAATAAATGTCGGCACCCTTGGTATTACACAACTCAGCATTTGGCTACACTGACAATGGGCTCCTAGGAAAACGTTTGGCTCCTTCATTTATAATTTTACAAATGAAGCACTGTCTATATAAAACCTTCATCTATGCAACTCACATTGTTTTAAAGTATAAATTTGTCACTAACTCCAAACCTCTTCAAATGACTCTACGCCATATGAAATTGGTGTGTTTTCTAGATATGTTGAAATTAGTGAATACATTTCTTTTTTATATGATGAGGGTGTGATGAAATGATAATGGTAACTAATTGAAAGGCTCCTGCAAAATGCCTTACCTCACATCACGCCCTGAGGGATTTACATATTAAGGAACTAATTCACCTCTGCTAATTTCCCCGAAATATCCAACTCTCTAGAAGTAAAAGTGCAAAGAAGGCACAGTCATTACATTTGTACTAACTGTATATGAATATTCCATTAATATTCCAATTTGAGGTGTTTGAAGGCCAATTCATAAAGTCATTTTTGAGCATGTAAAGGAGTACTAAAGATCTCACTTCACCTATTCATAAATGCTTTTGTGAACTGGACCCGAAATGCCTAGTCGCAGAATCTTAAAAGGGCGGACGTTCCTGTTTTTCAAATTTCAATTGATTGCACCGAGACCGTTTAAATCCAAGAACCATTGCTTTCCAAAACTGACCAGCGAGCACCCACAGTGTTTCTATATCAGGTAAACAGCCTTTTCATTGATAACGAAAACTCAAACTTTCATGTCCGGCCTCAACGACCATTAGGAGCAAAAAATGTCAGGACCTCTCCCCTCATTCAAGATTACCTTGTGTGCACTGAACACAAAGCGCATTAGTTTGCAGAGCACAGATTCGCTCAGTTTAATGATTGACCTGTTGAGTTAGGGCTGGCAGGTGTGGAAGGTGCAAGACTGCTATTATACCACTAAATACACAAAGACACGCACTTCTTTTGACTTATCTAGCCGGCATTTGTGTGTGCAGCAGATAGAGAAGTGAAACATTAACCAACCCCGAAGATTACATTTTCCTTGTACAGCCGCAGCAGCAACACTGACTAACCGACTCCTCAATTTTACAAGACAGTAACAGTGTGGAGCGTGCCATCTTCTCTTATCCAAACACCCCATGAAGGAAATAAGATGGAACAGTCTCGTGTCAAGGACAGGGCAGAGATACTGATGTGTGGAACCTCCCGCCAGGTGCTACTTGCAGTCCCACTTGGCCAATTCTTTCCACAGATGTTGACACTAACAAAGGCACCAACTTCTTGGTAATATGTAACACAGTTTTAAAATCTCAGCAGATGGCTGAGTTGTGTAGAGTAGACAACACGAAAAGGAGAAATGTGATCCTTTTTACCAACCAGACTTTAGCCTTTGGTTTAAAATGTTGATAGATTACTATTTCTCACTGTAGAGGCACAAACCTGGAGGTAAGTCAAAAGATAACTAGTTACCTGTCGGTGTCTTTTGCTCAGCATGCAAACAATGGTTAGTGCCCTATGAAGAAGGCATTAACTGCTATAAATTGCTTGCCATACCAAAAAGGGCATGAATCGCCTTATCACAGGAGGGGCAATCACAGCTGTTAATTCCTTTCACTAAGTGCGCAATACAACTACAATCTGCACCCTTTGTCTCAACCAACAGAGGCAAATAAATTCTTCCACGATCTTTTCCTGCTTCATGTTTCATATATCACACGGAGAGAGAGATTGTTTTCTTTTCACTATCATACGTCCACCCACGCTAAGTATCTATCACACACCAAACATATGATAGTTGTACCCACACTTTAATCATTCAAGATGTATTAGGGCCTTATGGAAGCAGTACCATAGATATTGGACTGAACGAGATGGTGCCATCAGGTTTGTCTTGACCTCACAGCAAGGGAGTTATAAAAAATGGTGCTAGATAAGTGTAGGATCCAGAGTGTTGTTAAAACTGCCTCTGTGTAAACCAAAGGGATTTCCTTTATTCAGAGTTACAGAGGGCAGGGCTAATCTAAAAGAATTGTGCGGATGAAAGTTAAGAACTCTGGGGTCGATTACGATGGCGGGCGGACAAAGTCCGCCCGCCATCGCATTGGCAAAAGGGACCACCCACCATAGGTGCGGCGGTCCCGCAATACAAATTAGGATGCACCCGCCACACTGGCGGGCGCATCCCGTATTTTTACATTGCGGCGGGCGGTGCTGCAAGCAGCACCTGCCGCAATGTAAAAATACATGTTGTGCATCTGCATGTACAACGTGACAGGCACCGTGCGGTGCCTGCCACCTTGTACATGCAGATGCAGGGGGGTACCATAGGTACCCACCACGTGCAGCCCCCCACCCCCCACCCCCCGGGGGCCCGCAACGGCATTCTCCGCCTGTCTTTTTGCGGCGGGATCTCCGCTGCAAAAGACAGGCATCGTAATGCCCACGGCGGTGCCTGCACGGCACCGCTGTCATTGGCCCATTGTACCGTGTCCCGCAAGGCGGGCGGAAAAGTACCGCCTTGCGGGACCACGGCGGACGGTCTTTCCGTCCGCAGCGGTACCATTCCCATTCCCACCGCCATCCTAATTTGGCGGTGGGAATATTCAGGTTGATGGCGGGCGGATCGCCCCCGCCGGGCCGGCGGTGACTACCGCCGGCCCGGCGGGGGCGATCCGCCCGCCATCATAATGACCCCCTCAGGTCTCATTCATCCTTTAGTTGTCGTCATGCTGACAGGTTTCAGCCCTTAAACTCTGCCCCCAAGGAGTCTTGGGCTTTCTTCAGCGCAAAAATGGATCCCCACTGCCCCTGCTTCATCTATATAAATGCAGAAAAAGGCAAGGGCAAGTCATACCTTCATGTTGCTTGGTTGTTTGTACCACCTGCAAAAAAGCAATCAGATGCAAAATATTTTATGTTTAAACCTGAACTCACTAAGAAGTATGGCAGGTATACTTTGTTCATCTCCCACCCTTCCCTTAGATGTTAAAAATGATAAAGAGTGTTACAATCATGAATGTACTGCAGATGCACAGCAAAGTTGAGTAACACATGAACACGCTTTTGTCGTGTATACCAAATTATCTTCATCTTTAGGTTTAACGACCCAATAGACTCAGCGGCGGGGGACTCCTGTAGTGAAACACTTGGAAACAAGTCAAGGTGTTAGGCTATTTATATGAAATTTTCATAGATCTAAGAGTATTCAGTCAAATTCTGGAGAAGTAGGTAATTCATGTACCTGGCCAGTGTTTTGATAGTAATGGACTGGCATGGCTCGTGTCATTTGCTGGACCCAGGTGTCTGCCATGTTTTCATAAGTCAGAAAACAATGTTCACTATTTTCAGCCCTCTATATTAAGACATGAAATATGTTATGTCTGTCTATCTGTGTCCTTAAATATAGTCGCTTCTTGGGGTGTCATGTTATGCCAAAGTTGTCAATGTGAATGGACATTAGAAATTCTCTATAGTATCCTTGTTACAATACTTCCTTTCCCTTGGACTATGCCCTGTTGGATACCTCCCTCCCCTCAACCCAGGCCTCCTTTTTCCATACCCATACCCATCCCTTACACCTTAGGAACCACCCCTCCCAAATCCAAAACCAAAAGTCAG